>BSBM01000089.1:18151250-18755000 GCA_027924585.1 Larix kaempferi | reverse complement strand
GTTTCAAGATCATGTAAACCTTGTGCCTTATTCATTGGGTGATGGAGTCATTTGTATCTTGTTCCCAACCTGTTTCAAAACTTGTAACCCTGCTCGTCTAACTATAAAAAAAAAACTGAAATTGCTCACTCCAAACCATACTTGCTGAAAACAAATCTTCACACTACAAACTAAAATCATTTCTCAAGCAATGAACTTATTTATTTACACTTCCTACTCTAATCCACTGTGCTGCTACTTGATCAAGTAAAGTCATGCTTCCAATGATGCCATGAAAGAAATTTATTAACTGGTGAAACTCCTGATCTGGATCGGACAAATGAAACAACCCATGGCATACAAAAGTGCATTTTGGAAAGACAACAGAACCAACATTCATTTAACAAGAATGATTTGACCTCTGTACTGCTCAAAGACTCCAAATAATCAGCAATAGGGTCATGAAATCCATAAATAAATACCTCTTCCTGATGTTCTTTCTAGAGATTGAATTGTTTCTGCCCATTTTTATAACTGTTGCCAATTGCATCTGTCTGCAAAACTGAAAATTGATGTGGGCTACCTTCACTGATTTGTTTAATATCTGCTACAGATTCAGGTTTAAGAAGGATAACAGAAAACTTGCTGAACTCTGGTAATAATTGTTGGAGCAATTTCTTCAACCAATTATCCTCACATAATCCTTCCTTATCTCCTTCATTGTATTCTCGTTGCTCAGATTCAAAACTATTACATTCTGATATATCAATCTACTCCCTTTTATTTGCTTGTTGACTTTCTTCCTGTTGGCCATTTTTTGATGAAAAAGAGAGCAAACTCCCTTGTTCCTGTATCTCCTTGATATAATTTTTACCAAATTTCAAAAGCATACAATCAAGGAGGTTATCATGAGCTAAGAATGTTAACTGATTGTCTAAGTCAACACTAAGATGATAAGGGGAAGCAACCTTCTCTGAAACAGAAATATCACCAATTTCTGCAAAATCTTCCTCACGATATTCATCATAAACAAAATCATCCCTCTGCACATAATTAGAAAAAGGTTGAGTTGCATATGTAAATTCATCTTGCTGGTATGCATTATAAGCATGTACATTTTCATCTTTAATAATGGAAAAATCTGATTTAAAAATTTCAAGATCGCAAAAAGATTTTAGATCTGAAAATGATGCACAAGCATGCTGAAACAATTTCAAGCTCGGATAAGCTTCATGTTGTCCATATACTTCTTCAGTTTCTTCTGTTTCCAAAACATTTTCCAAGATCTGGCAAGAGAGTTGTGCAAATGCCCGAAGATTGCTCTCCACTTCCTTTGCATCCAAATCTGTTTTTTTCTGTCCATAAACTTGTTCTTGTTTCAAATCTTCATCTCTGTTTTGAGCTACAAGCTTTCCACAATCTCGTAAATTGTCTTCATGTTTCATTCTCTGCCTGTAAATAAAACTCTTGACCAAAACATGAACAAATAAAACTCTGAAAGTGACCATAAGTCAAGAATGGCAGCTGATTTCTTATATCAACAGTAAGATGTTGAAGAGCAGCAACTTCTTCTTCATAACATGATAATCTCATAGCAGGAGCTAGGAAATTTCTACTATGATCAATTGAAAGTATATTATCATCTAAAAAGTCATCAAACTAATATGAATAATCAACACAAGCATCATTTATATCCTTGTTCATAGGAAAATTTGAAAATGATGAAGAAAACTGTCTTAAATCTTAATGATACCTATGTTCTTCTTCCTATTCATAAGCTTGTATATCTTCAACATAATCCTGATCTCGAAGCATTTTGCAAGCTTGGATGTTCTCCTCCACTCCTTTTGCATCCTCAAACAATTGTCTTAAAGATGATGATTTCCTTTCTAACAGGAAAAAGACAACATCTGAATGTTGAGCCATAACATAATATACCATGGCAAGTCTTTCTGAAGGTCTGATCTCCGTAGGCATACTGACATAAAATCTTTGAAACCTCCAATTAAACTTAGTAATTGGCTCATCATTCTCCATTTTCAAACCATAAAATTCGAAAAGAAATTGATCATAAGATTTATTCTTACCCCAATACTTGAAGAAGACATCATGTAAATCTCCCCATGATCCAATTGAATTAGGTTTTAAATTTAGAAACCAGAACCCAACATCTCCAGCTAAGGACTTGGGAAATATCCTCATGATGATATCCTCGTGTACAATCTCAAAATTGTCAATGAAATTGTGAAAATATTCCAAGTGCTTTTCTGCTTTGACATGGTCTTCTCCAGTAAACAGAGGAAGATATTTGAAAAACTTGGGAGGGTAAGGATGAAGAGTAGATGACAACCTTAAAGGTTTAAAGCTTCTCTCTCTAATTCTAGACTGAAATTCAATGGGATATGAGTGAGTTTCAACAAGCTGATGGCAAGTTTTAGCAGTAATGATAGAAAGTAATGGATCAGCTTTATTCTCTACAAGATGAAAAGAATAATCATGTTCAAGAGATATGGTTATATGTACATCATGTTTCACATGTATTTCAAATGAAGGAATAGGATCAACATCAACAAAGCAAGATGAATGCAGACTTTCTTCTTCCAAAGAGGGATATGTAATTGAAGGATTATGATCATTGGAATAGACAAAACAAAAAATGATTCTTTTGACATGCAATGGGAAAGACAGGAAATAACTGATGAATAAGAACAAAACCTCATGGAGGAAACTAACAAGCCAATACTTGGTCTTTCCAGTTGGCTTCTTCATTTTTCTGTTAGCAAAATTCTCCTTCCAGTGGAATCTTTAATCGTGGAGTCACTAGGCAGATGATTGCAGTCTATCTCTATGTCCTTCTCTTGTCTGCCATCAAGAGTCAGATATGTGTCGTTGTGGTTCTTCCCGGGGAAGATAATCTTTACCTCCGTCCCCGGCATCGGCGCCAAAGTTGTTTGTGCTAGAAATTGTCCCTAGACTACAAAGGGTACAAGCTAGAACAATCTCAAGAAAACTAAAAGAAAATGAATTTGTTTTTGTATTTTTTGTTTGAAGGAATCATTCTTAAGAAGGGGAGGAATTAAATATCAAACACATACAATCACTAATCATAAAGAAATCTTGAAAATTTGAGGTGTAAAGATATAAAACATAGATATAAACCATAAGCATTCATTCAATAAGAATCTAGTTCTGTCCACAAATTCATAAGCATTCACAAGATAAATACTTTTATCCAGAAATGAAATTATCAACCAGGTGGTTAAACAAACTATAAACATAAACCAAAAATAAGAGTCAATAGATGGCTTATATAATATATTCATATCAATCCTCAGTCTTCAATAAACTTACATGAGAGTATATTGTAATGTCTAAGTGTAAACAACATCATCAATCCAAAATCCCTTCTCCTGAACAAAAACCAACCCCATTAATGTATCTTTCTCCTCCTTTTATAATTACAAGATATCAAAATGAAGTGGTTATACATCCACTTCTTTAGGTATCGAAACTCCTTAGCAGTTACAAAGTCTGTTATTAGATCTGAAACTCTAGGGTCGAATATGCCCAAAATAGCAAAATCTGTCGAATTTATGAAAAATGGATCTCAAAGAACCCTCCATATCTCTTTATCCGGGACACATGTGCAAAACTTGAGAGAGCGTTTTGTGAATGAGTCCGTTATGGACAAAAAAGTCTCTTGGTTTTTAAAAATTCTTCTCCAATCGATTGGAATATACACCACAAGATGAAGACTAAAACAGGAAATTATTAAATGCTTTTAAACCCTGAACAATAGGCCATAAAGATCAATTTGAATCTTTCCAACCATGACACATATTTCAAACATGAGAGAGGCTTTTGTTAATGAGTCCATTATGAACAAAAACCTCTCTTGGTTTTTAAAAATTCTCTTCCATATCCTCGTAATCTACGCTCAATTACAATGAATAAAACAGTTAAAAACAGGCCATGACTATGCATCTTTCATCATCTTTAAGCATTCAGTTGTGATAGCTGGAACTCTGTCTGTGAGTCCTCTTCCAAGGATTGTATTATGAAGCTTAAAAAATCTTCACATTTTCAATATTATTTGTAAAGTGTGCCAAAGCACGAACATCATAAACCCTAACTTCATCCCAAACTTCATTGGTGGTGAAATTATAAACTTGACACTTGTTATGATATAACTGACAAATTCTTCAAGGTCTTCATTCATGACAAGCAATGCACTAAATTGTATGTGGGCTAGCCACGTTCTCCATTGATTTTGGGATTCCGACAATGCTTGCATATATGCAGTCTGGTAACTATGTTGTGGGAATGTTGTCATATGAAACTTTTGCAAAATATCAACATAGGAGTTAGGAAAAATATTAATAAGTGTTTGAAAACTTGAAATGAAATGAAACATTTAATAAGCCAACATTTATAACATGAAATAAAAGTAAAATAAAATAATAAAACAATGCTCATGTAATAAAAATTGAAAAACCCAAAATAACTAAAACTTAAAAACAAAGCAAAATAAAAAGCAATAAGAAATGAAAAATTAAGAAAAAACTAAAAAGGGACTAGGTACAATTCCAGTCCTAACAGGAATTTGAAACCTCAACACTGGGGAAAGCATTTTATCCCAATGTGTGTAGAGATCAATAATTGACCAAATTGTTTTGGTTAACCCTATGGATTTTTAAGTACTTACCATTGATGTGGGTTTATCCCACCAAAAGGGAAATGATCTGGGTTTATCTAGTGGTTTGAGGCCTAGTTTAGGGACAAGTTCCCTAGAAGTTTCACGTTCGGCCAAAGACCCAAGACCCATCACCTTTGTGCAAAACCTTCTAATGGTACTGGCCATATCCCACTCATAGACAAAGGTCATTTCTAGAGGGTTTTGTAATGTTTTGAGGAATTTAATATAATATATTAAAATATTAAATATTTAAATATCATATATTATGTAATATAAAATATTAAAATATAATATATAATGTAATCTAATTTAATATAATATATTAAAATATAAAATAATAAAATATAATGCACTGTAAAAAACAAAAAATTATATAAAAATATAAAAATTATATTATATTTAAAAACATAAATTAAAACAACATCAAACAAACCTTGCCAAATTACCAAATCGAGCTCCACGCCCCATCGATCAGCTCTTCACGAATCTGTCTCATTCGCAAATCCTCCGGTGGAAGTCGTCGCCATCTAGCCCCTTTCCAAGGTGGAATTTGTCGCCATCTAGCATTGGCCTATCATAGGAGTTTGACACCACAGCGAAGGAGGCCCAAGGTGGAAGCCGTCACCATCTAGCCTGAGATTGTCATGGGAGTTTGACACCACAGCGAAGGATGCCCAAAGGAGAAGACACCTTAGCAAAGGAGAAGACACCGCAGCCTCGCTCTGTCCAAGGATATTGATGTTGTAGCAAAGGAGGCTCGTGACCCACAATGACTTCAGTAAGTACAACCCTTCATCATATTGGTAGAAAACAAAACCAGTGTATCTCTGCAGTTGGGGTTTGAATTTGGTAAAAGGGTTTTTTTTTGCATTTGGGGTTCAAATGTGGCTATATTCCTATTGTCATTTCTACTATGTGAATTGGGCATTTAAACCTTCCTATAAGTTATGTGAATTGGAAATTTAACCCTCCGAATTGGGATTTAAACTTGGGAATTGGGCATTTAACCCTACGAATTGAGCATTTAACCCTGTGAATTGGAAATTTAACCCTATGAATTGGGGGAATTAGGCATAGAAACTATCCAAGATAGTAAGAAACTATATTCCTACTCTCATTTCTAATATGCGAATTGGGCATTTAAACCTTCTGATAAGTTATGCGAATTGGGAATTTAACCCTGCGAATTGGGTGAATTGGGTTGAAATTCGCTACAAACTCTTCAAAGGTGAGTGAGGGGAACATTGGATTGGAACTCAGAAAACTCATTTGATGGTATGACATAAGAATCCCCTTGTCCCTAGTCTGCTTTAAATTTCTTAAATACTGAAGCAAGATTTGGAACAAGCTTAGACAACATAATCTTGAGACCAATCGATTTGGTGCTTTGTGTCTACCCTATTGTGCACTCCTATCACCACCTAATGAGTTTGGTGGCTTAGCCAAAGATATTATTGTAAGAAATATTTCTCAAAACATAAAATGAATAATGAATAAAATGCTTAAGCCATTCTGCAATCCATAGTGGTAATCTTAATTTACTCACTAACCCATGCTCAATTTCTTTAGACATATGCCCTTCCAGGAAGAATTAATGTACAAAAAATAAGAAATAATTTCGACTATTATAGAGAATTTAATATCAACTGATGTCATTTGGCTCAAGCTAGGAGCTACATTATAATAAGACAAAAGTGCCTCTACAATCATTTATTTGCATTCATACTTTCCTATGGCTCCTAATTTGACATTATATCACATGAGTTCAATACCTGTATCATCAATGTCCAATAGAAAAGGAAAGGCAGGGCCCTGAAACAAATATGAAACTTTAGATGACTCTATAACGACAAAACCAAATCTAAAACTTCATATGACTCCAACTTATTTAGGGAATAGTCTACTGAATCTAATTTGACTGAAACTAGCTTCTCATTCATATCTCTACAGAATCCAACGTCCATTTTCCTCGATATTTTAACCTCATGCATGAATCTTGACAAACCCTAGAATAAAAATGACAAGCAAAGAACATATGATATTGTTTGCTCATCATTTTTTCATAAAGCACACCTGTTGGGACCTTTCCAACACCTGTTTTGACAATTGTCCCATGTCAGAATTTTATTTGATAATGCCAACCAAACAAAAATTTTGATTTTATGGAGACAGACAATTCTCTGAATCATATTCTACCACCACAAATGATATTAATTATTAGATTACTCCGATATATATTCATAACCAAGTTTTGCTGATAACACTCTAGTTTCCTTATTCCTCAAATAGAAAAGAGTATCTTCAAAAGGAGAATCACATTGTGTTGTAACATATGAGTATATGAATTCCATTCTGCATATAGAGCAAGGATATTGATATCCTCACAATATTTCCATGCTTGTATCCCCATAGTCGATACACCTTGATTTACCACATCTCTTAGGAAATAATAAATGTAACCATGAAGATGGCGAACCAACCCTTCAGATAATCAAAAATTACTAGGAAAACCCCCCTACAGGTCTAGACCTATTCGTAAATGAGCACCATTTCAAATTTTCCATGCAACCAACTTACTAAGAAGTGGAAACACCCTAAACAAACATTTCCATACAATCGAGCCTTTAGTAAAAGTTGTATTCTCCAAACATATCCATTCTTCCACAAAAGGATGTGGTAAATATTTGACATGCAAAATTTTACCAATTAAACTATTATGAAACAATAACCTCCATAATATTTTTTCACCCAAGGCTAGACTGAACAGGTGAATGTTTTTTAAATGCCATCCTCCCAGGGCCTTAGGTTTTTACAATCATGTCCATTTGATAAGAGGAATCCCTTCTCGTTATTTCTTCCCCATCCATAGATAGATGAAACAATTTACAGACCTTAAGCAAGATCCTTTTTGGAATGTGCACAATGGATAGTTAGAAGACCAAAATACTCTTAAGCATTTACTTGACTAACACCATTCGACCTCCTAAAAAAATCCAACGATTACACCAATAAGCAATTTGAGCTTCAATCTTTTTCAGGAGTCATGGCAATAATTATTTGGTTTTAGAAGAAAAAAATGTTGATGTATATGTAACTTCGGAATTTATTTCATCAGTGTATTATATATATATTTATTGTACCCTTATAAGAGATGTGTTATTCCTCTATAAGGAAGTGTCGTCATGTGGATTGACAAGTGTCGCAAGTGTGTGTACTTGCCGATGGGTTATTAGACCACCTTATGGGGTCGGCCCTATTTAATATATAATATAATGTGGATGCACTCAAGTAGACAAGTCGGCCCCAGTAGGTCACTGGGAAAAAAGGTGAGTATAAATAGAGATAGGAGATCTCTATTTTACTCACTCGGAAAAGTATCTATCTCTCTCTCTGAAAAGTGGCGCACTAGTGAGGAGGAGGAGGATCATCTGCTAGGAGACTATCTCAGTGTTATTTGGTTGTATTTTGGTTGAGCCATTGCTCTCTCTATCTCTGAGGAAGTTGTGGGGTTTTTCACCTTAGGGTTTTCCCCACGGAAACTCTGTGTCTCTTGTCTCTATGCTTTTGATTCTTGTGATGCTTGTGATGCTTGTCATATTATGATTGTCATGCATTGATATACTGTAGATGTTATTCTCTCAGCAAAGATCCTATAGTATTTTGATTTAATACTAAAAATTTAACAAAAAAAACCTAGATATTTCAATGCCCTATCCAAGGGTCTCTTTGCCATAGGAATCAATTGATAAATTTGTTGTTTGACTGTAGTTGGAAAATTATGAACAAGAAGAAGATATTTTGTAGAATGTATTCCCATTCCTGATGCATCACAATATATTCTCAAGATAACTTTTAGAGGCTTCCATTCTATAAGGATTCCAGAACAAAATAACAATATATCATTTACAAACAATAGGTGGAAGAGAATACAAACATGAGATACAACCATATATTTTACTCTAATTTCCCTCCTTGCATCATAGATTTACGGACTTAACCTATTAGAAATGAGAAGAAATAAGAATGAAGAGAGAAGGCATCCTTGTTGCAACACTCTTGAAGTTGTAAATTTTTTTTAGGGAGAACCATTTATGACAACAACAAATGACACAAAGGTTACACACCCCGTTATCCAATTGACAGTATTCAAGAAAATCCCTATGTACAATAAAAAAATACTTAGAAAAAGATAATTCACTTTGTTATAGGCTTTAGATAGATCAATTTTCAAGATTCCCCCTTTTAGCTTATTCTTATTCATGGAATGCGTGCCTTCTTGCGCAACTCCAACATCATGGATACGATGATTGTTGATAAAACCAAAATGCTCCTCATCTATTACATTTGCAATGAATGGTTTGATTCTCATGGAAACTATCTTTGGGATTATCTTATATATGATATTACAATATGCGATGGGATGGAAGTTGACAAACATATCAAGATTATCTTTCTCATGAACAAGGGCCAGAAAGGTAGAATTGATGGTTTTTAAGATAGTACCTGAGATTCATGATTCCTCGATTAATTTAAGGAGATAATTACATATTAAATAATAAAAAAAGGAAGAATTCTATCGTCCACCCATTTGGACTGGAGATTTTTCCATTTTTGAAAGAGTGCAATGCACTGAAAAGCTGCTCATTTGACACTTGACCTTTCAAATCGATATTCCTTCACATAGACATCGACCTGGGAGAAATCCTAAGATATATAGTTGATATTGAATATGTGAAACCTCCAGTTCTAAAAACAAATGTTTTAAATGTGATTTTCCTTCCGATGCAATATATTTAAAGGATAATGCTATGCTTCTATCCAACTTGTGGACACAATGAGATTTCGTATCTTGAAAATATCTTAACATTTCCAATTATCAATCATTAAAAACACCTAACGAATTATGTTCATAAAGTAAATGCAGTTCCTACTCAATCTATTCAAGCTCCACCTTCTCATACTTATGTCTGTCCATATTCCATGACAAAGTAAGATTCTTGATTTTCTTGAGGTTTGACACAAATTGGAACATATTTGAGTCCCTAGATTAAGGATAAAAATCAGTATAGCTTGAAGTTACAAGATTTATAAAACTCTCTTCCATCTCTAAGTACCGATATTTCCTATCTTCCAAATATCTCAACATTTCCAATTAAGAAAACCTAAGTTTAATGGAGAAAACCTAGAATAAAGTAACAATGTATAACTAATTAGTTATTCAGTTATTTAGTTATTGGATTGCTTAGAGGTTTGTTTGTTTTGTAACACGTGTATAAGGGGTTTCCATGTAGCACTGAGTTCAGCTTCGTCATCCCTATTGAGTCAATATTTACACATCTCGATTTCAATTTTCTCTCTTATCTTTCTTTTTGTTAGGTTGTCTTCCTTTTCTATGACGGATGCCTTTTCTAAACAAATTTGATGTTGGGTTAGGTGTGAACATTCTACTAGGGATGATTTTTTATTCCTATCATACCTAAGGTCAACACTATGTTCTTTTAGTCTTGTTGCTATTGACCTACCAGTTTCACCTATGTAAGACATTCTACAAGAGCAAGGAATGGAGTAAACGCATCTGCATGACATGGGAGCTATAGGGTCTTTCAAAGAGCCCACTAAGCTTATTATTGTGTTAGAAGGGGTGAAGAATACTTTAAAATTGTGCTTTCTGATTATCTTTGTTAGTTTATCTACGGTTCCTTTAATGTAAGGGACGAAGATGCTTTTGTTTTCTTTGTTATCTTTTTTGTTTATCTTCTTTTTATCTTTTCGAGGTTTATTGGATACCTTTATGGATTTCCCGAAGCGATTGATATCATACCCAATTACTACTGAAGAAGGCTCCTAAATGTTATATTTATTGGTTTATGTGCTCCTCATCAGAAATTTTGAGGGCTCTAGTGACCAAAGTATTGATAACACCAGTTTTCTGCAGGGGGTAGTGGTGTGGTTTAGCATGAAGATACCTCTCGGTATGGGTCTTCTTTCTATATACCTGGTGTGCTATGGATCCATCGTCTTTTGTTGAGATTATTACATCAAGAAAAGGAATACTTTTGTTCTCTCCAATTTCCATGGTAAATTTGATGCTACTGTTCTGCGAGTTGAGGTGTTTGAAAACCTCATCTAAGTTATCCCTCCCATGAGGCCAGACAACATCTGTGTCATCTACGTAGCGTTTCCATCGTTTAGGTTTAAGGGGGGAACGAATCTATGGCATTTTTCTCAAATCTCTCCATGTATAAATTAGCTACTATAGGGCAGAGTCAAAATGTCAAATGGTGAGGCCTCGCCTTAAGCGGATTGTATAAATTAGATACTATAGTGTGAGACCTAGAAAGTGTCTCATAGCAGGCCCAGTGAATCAATCCATCACGATGAATCAATTAAAATCCACTGAGGCAAAAAAATCCTACTCTTCCACAGTTCTTCAAGATATTAAAAAGAAAATTGAGAACATAGATAAAAAAACTATGGGTTAGTTACTGCACTCGTAGTCAAAGTTAGCCCCTGGATGAGCTCAGTTTATGGGAACCTGACCCGGGCTCTACAAGAGGAATAATCACGTTTTTCGACCGCACCCTTGTAGATTTCTAGACTAGCAAGATTACCCTGGGGAAAATCCTTATGGATGCCATCTAGGAGCATCTATCCCATACTATGGAAAATAATATCCTCAAGGAGATCTAGATAGAGGTGAATATAATCAATGATAACTTAACAAATCTGGCTGGTCGTCTTGGTATTCAATTTGTACAGTGGAATTCGTCACAATGCATGGAGCAGCAAGCCTCTGGAAAAGGAAAAAGGAAGTTGTACGACAATCAATGGAGAACCAACAGGATGAGTGCTCGAACTCCGAGGACATGTTTCAGGGTACCCCTTTCAACCCTTTAGCCCCATGGATCCAGAACCCAGGGAAAATCAAACAGTCTGCGTACCATTACGAATGCTCAGCATCTTTGCACTAGATTATGCACAGACTTACAACAACCATGCTACAAAATAGTCAGGACATAGCCAAAGATACCAAAGATGCTGCATTATGGTGGAAGTTCACAAGAAGACCAACCATCTAAAGGTGACCAAAATCATAATTATGGCGGAACATATTAATGAAGGCATCACCAAATATATTCTTGCTCCTAGAACTACCAAAGAGTCGCCCATCATCATCGGGGATGACCTGTTACATCCAAGGATTAGGCAGGTTTCTCCTAGTCTTTATGTGCTCATGCTCTACTTTTTTGCTATTATGATCGATGCTATAGAAATCCCTCTAGCTTGTTTAGATCTCCAGATAATAACTATTCCTGTAATACTTCAAATTTTGTGAAGTACAGATGTAGGCAAGGCATGAGGGTTAGCAACTCTATCATTTTGGTTCCTAGTCAAATATCTCAAAAAAAAATATATGTTTATGTTTTGATCTCTTTGCATGCTAGCAAGGCACTAGCTGACAATATACTTCTTGTAACTACATTTTCCAATGTTTAATAGAAAGGTTCCTTTCTTATTAAAAAAGGAAGAAGTTATGAGCAGTTGAAAACTAATACAAAAATTTACATCAAGACTGGAATTTAAATGGAACTAACTGAGAGATCTGAGTTACTTGCAAAATCAACGACTCCTAAACAACTACACAGATACTGCAATTTGTCCCTTTCCAATGGTTTTGTAAATATGTCTCTTAGCTAACCTTCAAACCTACAAAATTCTAAGAAAAATTCTTTGTTATATACCAATTCTCTGATGAAATGATACATGGTGTCAATATGATTGGTTATTTTATGATACCCATGGTTCTTTGACATCGCAATGGCTGATTTGTTGTTGCATTAAATTGTTGTGGCTTCTTCCTGACACTACGACAAATCCTTTAAAATTACGCACATCCAAATAGATTGACATGCGGCGCTTGTAGATGTGACATACTCAGCTTCTGTTGATGACATATTTACAATTGGTTGTTTCTTCGATTCCCATGATACTACTCATGTACCAAAATGAAATGTTGTAATGTCCCCCATTTTGACCTTTATAATATTTTGGGCTATATTGTAAATATTGTATGCATATTTTGTATGATTCCTAGCATGGAGCTCAAGGCCAAGGCCTCGCTAGTGAACACTCGATCTTGAAGAGGAAAGTATGTTGGTATTATTTAACCCATGTGCTAGTGAGCCATGGGAATTGTAAATATGCATTTTAATATAAATACCCACAACTAGCTATGCAATGCAACAAGAGATGGGGGCATGATATTACAAGGAATTGGGAGGAAAATATTCAAACCCTTGAGCCAATGAAGTCAATCCAAGTGTCAATGAGAGAACCCATCAACCATCAACCATCAACTACCCATGTTGACTTTGGTGCCCAATCATTCATTTCTCCCAAGAGTTGGGTGAAGTAGTTAATGCCTTGGGAATTGGGGAGGTATGGATATCCAAATTCAAGTATGGGAAAGCCACCCTCATGGAAAATCATGTTTTTTGCTTCTTGGGCAAGAAAACAGCCATGATTTGCTCCCTAAGCCATTACCCATGAAGGAGTTTGATTCTCTCACGTTTTTTGGAACTGCCTGGGCATTTTCCAGCCACGTTTTTCTGGTTTCTCTGGGTCTTCTAGCTGGGAAGAGGGCATTTTTGTGTTGCAGACCTGTTGGGAGCTGTCTGGGAATTTTTCTTCACTGATTTCCAGTGTTTTCCTCCCTTTTGGCATTGTTGGGAACTTGTTTTTGCATTACATACCTGTTGGGAAGGAGAGAGCACAATTTGGGGGTTTGTAGAGACCATTGCTACTCTTTGAATGCCCATGGACGTTTTCTAGAAACGAATTTTCTTTCCCCGGCTTGATTCACCATCTATCACTTTGTTTTTGGTTGCCCACGTTTTCCATCCATACCCAACACTTGGGATTTTGCTGTTATGTGTATCCATGCCTAGTTTATGAGTTTTCTGTGTGTAGGGGATTGTTGGGGTTGAAATGGGTTTCCATTGTTTTGGCTTGAGCTTGAGTGGAAGCATCCATAAATGAAGAGAGTTCAGATTTAGCCTGATAAACCCAGCTGTGGATTGGCTAGGCTTAAATGCAAATGATTATTTGGCTGTGTATGAGTTTGAAATCCCCTTTTCCTTGTAGATATCATGCCCAACTCGGGGGTGGTCTCTGAGTGTTGAAATAATACAGTCTGGGTAGAGACCTACGGTTGGGAGGAACGTTGCAGCAACATAGCTAATTGTTTGGGGCCATTTCACCATAAAGATAAGTGTCTTTCTATCTATGCATTTACTTCTGCAATGTTAGATTGATGACTGTTTTGATATGTTGTATGCATATAAAATATGTGTGTGGATGAGTTTTTAATTTCGCTGTGCTTAATTGCTTAAATGGCATCTGCACACTCTCAATTTTATTGTTGTGAATCTAATGACTTGGCGGAGCTTTTGAAAAGCCCCATAGATTGGTAGCATATTCCCTTCCATGAGTTGGGTGCACGGGAGGGGACATTACATTGTGGTATCAGAGCTTATGGCTCAACACTACGACTGTTGGGCCCTTCATAGAGATATAAAACATTGTGTGTACATCTGTTTAGTATTTGGAATTAAAATGAATTAGAGAAACCTGAAGATCTCATGGATTCTATTGATTAGGATGGGTAATCACTTCCATGACTATTTTGGGGATTATTTCAAAACTGTTTTTTTTATTGTTTTCCTTCTATGAAAGTGAGGAAGGAGGGAAAAAATTCCTTTTCAGGTTGAATGTTGTTTTACATTGCAGTGGCATTCTATTTTGTATTTGTTTTCTTACCTCCACGAAGGAGAGAAGGAGACACAACCTCTTGTTATCCTTATACTATTTTGCTGTTTTATTTTGGCATAGCATAGGTGCAAGTTCTTGGCATCCTTTCACTATTCTGCTATATGCGAACTAGGATCTGTAGGCAGCTCACCTCTGTAAGGAAACGAAGGACATATTTCAAGAAAATAATTCTAACTGTCTTTGAAAATTTGCAAAAAAATTTCTAACTGCTTTTCTGAGTTTTCTGCTAAGGGTTGTGGTGGCGGCAAAAAATAGGTAAACTCTACGCACACGGCGGCGAAAGTTAGGCTAACTTTCTGTGCACGTGGTGGTGAAAGTTAGGCTAACTTTCTGCACGCACGGCGGCGAAAATTGGGCTAACTCTTGCGACTCTATTGGCGAAGATAATCCCAAAAGCGTCGCAACGGTCGGCGAGAAAGCGGTTAAATCTGCGCTGAAAAGAAGAGAGAATTTCAATATTTTTCTAAGTGTTTTCGAATTTTTGCCTAAGGGCTACGGCGGCAGCAGTTATGCTAAGTTTCTACGCGCGCAACGAAGTTAAGATTAACTTTGCGACACAGCGGCGGGAGTTACGCTAACTTTCTGCGATGCGCGGTGGCAAAGTTATGATGAATGTTTGCGACGCGCGGCAGCGAAGTTAAGAATAATTTTGCGACGCACGGTGGAAAAGTTAAGAATAATTTTGCAACGTGCGGCGGCGAAGTTAAGAATAATTTTGCGACGCGCGGTGGCAAAGTTAAGAATAATTTGTGTGATGCAGCGGAAAAATTAACGTTAAGATCCGCGCCACCCGCAGCAATTTTAACATTAAGATCCGCGCGAACCGTAGCAATTTTAACCTTAATATCTGCGACATGGTCGGAGGAGAGCTCGATAAGTCCGCCAAACGGGGAAAATGCAGCAACTTTTCACTGAGATTTTCAGGTGTCGAATTCTCAACAAGGGAAATTGGTTGTAATATCCATTATGGAGGATGAAAGGGAAATCTCTCGCCTTCAACTATTTATGTTTATAGCATAATAATTGTATTCTTGGAAAGTAGCAAAAATGAATGATATACATATATGTATATATTGAATTTCTAATTCGTGAGAAGATCATAGCTAATGATTGCTTGTGTGCATGGTAGAGAGTCCATGAAATTGGATCAGCTATGATGTGGAAGAGGAAATTCCATGCTACAATGAGGAAATTGGAAAGGGAGAATTCCTTTACTCCTCCATTGTTATTTTGTTTATATTTCCTAGGTTTTGTATACTAACAATTATGGCATAGGAATGTTGAAATGCAAGAGATTGGAGATGCACTAGTTGGAATATTAATAAGCATTACACATTGCATGTGAAAATGTTTGTGCATGTATATGGTATTGCACATTGGTAAAATAGTGAGCTTTTACGTATGCAGAGAGCCACTGAAATTAATGATTGCAGTTGCTAATAATGAGTTGTGTTCGCATTGGTTATAGGACCAAAGACAACCGAAGCATAGCTAAAGATGTGGATGATGATTGTTGCATAAGACCAACAACCTTATGAAGAAAGGATGGTGCAACAAATCTGTGATCATGAGGTTGGAAAATGGACTATGTAGCCTTGGTAAGAGGCCAACTGATCAGGTAACATCAAGCGATGTTAATGATAGCCATGCAGGTAATGGTTATTTCTGCTTAAATTGCATGAATGTTGAAAGAGGATTTGGTAAGGTCTCTTCAACTATGTTTAAACTATGTTGATTGGGTTGCATGTGATACTGAGTGCCTGAATGTGAATATAATCCTACCAAGTATGGTTAGGTGTGGGTAAGTGAAGGCAAGGAGCCTTACACCCTATAATTTCTTAGAAACCTCAATGCATTCATATGAAAATATATCATGCCATTTGTGTATGTTGGTTGTGAGTTTAACAACCCAAGCAAGTGGTGACTTATGGTCTTGTTATAGTGTATGCCATATGAGATAGCTATGGTTAGGCCATAATTGCTAGAATGCATAGTATTCATAAATTAATGTAGGGTTGCACTGAGGAGATGTGCATTAAAATATTATGTACAATCTTGTGGTTATACATTGAATGATTTCACACTAAAAGATTATGTGAGTGATGTAAAAGTGCATGCATATGTATAGGTGCACATGTTGAGATGCATTGTGTGAATGCATGATTGTGGTGTATGTTTCATTACAACTAGATAATAGATGGAATGGTGAACTATTGTCAATCCTAAGAGCATTTCATGAGCTGCTGTGAATGCAAGAGAATGATCGCATAAAATGATGTAATTAAACCATGCAACTCTAGTATGGTAATGATTCACATGAAGTAGATGAATTTGGTGATATTAAAATGCTTCAGTGACTATGGCAGCAATGAAATATTATATGCATAGAGACTTACAAAGCATTTGGCTAATGGAAGTTTCAGATCTCAGGTAGATTGTTTTGGGCATGGAAAATATGGGTAAGTCCATGATGAAGTTGGGAATCTACCGTGAGCAAGAGCCAAATGATATGAGAACAGACTCATGGCTAAGCGAATCAATTTCCGTAGAGGAGAGAATTGCAATTCATACTTGAATTTAATTATCAATGCCATTGACTGATTAGAGAAATCAGATTTGAATTTTATTGTTAAATGTTGCTAGCTGTTTGGCTATTTGATAAATGTGCCAGGAAGACACATTGCAGGAAGACCAGGAGTGATGGCCTGCAAAATCCAAACTAGATGGGAAAGACCCCATGCTTTGGAAATGGGTTTATGGTGAAACGTCATTGATAATGTCTCATCCAAACCGCATGTCGGTAAACCATGAGAGTGAGATGGTGAAGCTATGCCCAGAAGGCATGTGAGATACATCTGCAAAATGAATGAGTATTCTGTGACCCTAGACAAGAACATGCAGGTCTAAATTATTAGGGTTAATATGCAGAGCATGCTCTATCTTATTTATATCATTGCAGACTGCTTGAGTATGATTAGGGCCTACATGGCGCACATCAGAAAGGGGGTGCACACCTTTTCTGGTGCTGGGTCATGATAGGGTTTTCAATATTGACTACACCCTAAGGGAATGGACACATCCTTGGTGTTTCAATACTTGATAGTGAATGATATGGATTATGGTTACAAAATTGAACAGCAATACTAATGAGCTTGCTTATCCTTCTTATGTTGTCATCCTACACAGATGCAGATTGATACTGCACATTAAGAGGCAAAGTGAAGAAGGGTATGCAAAAGGACTGTATAGGAATTGGTAACCTTTCTATGCTCACACAAAATATTACCATAAGGGATGGACAGGCCCGAAGAGCTGTGTAATAAGAAGAGGTATCATCCTTGTGTGAGTGGGGTCATTCTAACCTGCAGTCAAGAAAGTCACCTATAACTTTCCTAAAAGAAACCACTGATTGGAACCAGAGAAGGAGTGACGTCCTTGTATGAATGAGGAGTTGTGTGTGTGAAGGGTTGTGGTGCAAGAAGGTGTGGTGACATTGGTGAAGGCATAAAATCTCTATTGGGACAGCAGTAGGAGGGTGGGCGCCAAGACTGACTGAAAACCCTGAGATGCATATGGCTCCATAGTAGAGCCTTGACCTATAATGGTCAGGTGGCACAGTTTCCTTCCATTGGTCGATGACCCAGACAAATGTGTTGGATCGGCAATGGAGAGGGCCAACCAAGTATGGGACTGGTTGGGCACCACCAAATTCTTGGTAAATCCAGTCAGCGTGAAGGTGTACTGGTGAAGCATTAACTACATCCAAGTCCATAGGCGATCCCAAGGCTTGCAAAGCGAAGCAGGATCCTATGGACCAGAGGGGAAACGCACAATACAGATAAGTATTCAGTTTCATTTATGTCTTGTTTGGAATAATGAAGATTCCAAGTATAAATCTTCTAACAGCTAAGCTGATACACTATTGTTTCTTTGTTGGAAACCTTGGTCATTGCAGGAAAGCAAGACCCTGAAAGCGCTATAAAATTACTGGTAAATCCAGAGATTAAATGAGTGGGCGATATGAAATTATTGATAAATCCAGAGAGTAACTGGTTGGGAATTCACTACTTAATATTGTGAAACAGCTTGTATGTTGGCCCAATACCCCTTAAACAATTGATAAAACCAGTCATCATACTTTCCTGGCATTTCCTATTCGAATGATTGTGGAGTAGCCTACGTGCTGGCCCAACATTCATAATTGTGTCCACGGGAAATCCAAGGCTCGTAAAGCAAAGAAGGATCCCGTGGAATAAAGTGAAGACATCTGATACATATAAGTATTTGGTTATCTTGCAGCTTCTTACTTATGAATATAAGTGTGTATATGATTTGGTTATGATTTCTCAAACTCTTGTTTAGAGAAAAACCTTATGAAATAAACTAAACATGTGAATTGATTCAATGTTTGAGTGTAGGTATTGTTGGAAGCAAGGACCATGAAGGAATCATAGGGATGCATATGGACATACGACCATCCTAAAGAGCTCAATATGAGCAGTAATAAAAGATGGTGCTAGTGAACATGAGTGGATCCTAGCAACCAGAGGTTCTGTAAGCAGAATGGGAAGGGGTACCCAAGTTGAAAAGCATTAGATAGACCTTAGAAACTAAGTGTCATAGCCAATAAAGGGCAATTCAAGCATTCACATTAAAGTGAAAGAGACTAAGGAGCATGAAACCACAGTGATGGCGTAGCTCCGTAATAAAACAAGACTAAGAGGGAGAAACTCTTACTCTTCTCTTTCCTTTTATTGATTCATTTATAAAACAAAGAATTGTTGAATGCATGTCATGACTAGAAGAAGAATGTGTTTATTTGCTTGAATTAAATTGTGAATGCTAAAATAGTTATTTCACTGTGAAATGATGAACATGAAAGAGATCATGTGTATGTCGGGAAAGTATGAAAAAAATTTGGAAGTCACATGAATGAAGCATGGACGTTCCATGTCAATTAGGAAATAATTGACTAATTTTAATGTTTATATTATGCTTTTCCTAACAAAGAGTTTCCATGATAAATTTCACAGGGGAAAAATTGAAATAATTGGTTGCAGACGACGCAAGCAAGTGTTGCTAGTAAGTAAAGAGTGGTCAACTGTGCACATTGACCATGGTGGCAGACCAAGGGCTATTATAATTGGATGAAATTCTTCTTCAAACAATTTCAAAAACCCAAGAAAATCTTGGAGAGATGCTCAAGCTACAGAGGCGACAGAATGAGATGAACCACGAGGTTTTGTAGGACTCTATTCGTCTACAAAAATGGGTAAAAAGAATTCTAGGAGCAATCAATAAGGGAAAGGAAAGTGGATTAATGAAGAAGCATTCATCCAATCGGCCGATTAAGAAATGTTCCAAGTGAGAAGACTCAAAGGAAATGGATTAGGAAAAGGTAAAGCAACCAGTGAAATGTTGGGGATGTGGCGGAAATCATTTCCTCCGCGACTGTCCAACAAGAGAACATCAAGAGGGTAGCAGCCATAAATTTTCCAAGTTTGTGGACCAGCTGGAAGGTAAAGAAAAGGAAGGAATTGTTTTGGAACAATGTCCTCATGCAGAGCTAGAAGGTCCCAGCCAGCAGGAACAGTTTGTGAAGGCCAAAGGACTTGGTCCTGAAAAATCAAGTAAATGGTGAAACGTAGGACAAACCTGCCACATTTTGAGAATTTTGGACATGAATAAAGTGTGTATGAATTCCTAGGTATTGGAACACCGAGGACAGTGTTATTCCAAGGGGAGGGGAATGTAATTTCCCCCATTTTGACCCTTATAATATTTTGGGCTATATTGTAAATACTGTATGCATATTTTGTATGATTCCTAGTGTGGAGCTCAAGGCTAAGGCCCCGCTAGTGAACGTTCAATCTTGAAGAGGAAAGTATGTTGGTATTATTTAACCCATGTGCTAGTGAGCCATGGGAATTGTAAATATGCATTTTAATATAAATACCCACAACTAGCTATGCAATGCAACAAGAGATGGGGGCATGATATTACAAGGAATTGGGAGGGAAATATTCAAACCCTTGAACCAATGAAGTCAAGCCAAGTGTCAATGAGAGAACCCATCAACCATCAACTACCCATGTTGACTTTGGTGCCCAATCATTCATTTCTCCCAAGAGTTGGGTGAAGTAGTTAATGCCTTGGGGATTGGGGAGGTATGGCTATCCAAATTCGAGTATGGGATAGCCACCCTCATGGAAAATCGTGTTTTTTGCTTCTTGGGAAAGAAAACAGCCATGATTTGCTCCTTAAGCCATTACCCATGAAGGAGTTTGCTTCTCTCACATTTTTTGGAACTGCCTGGGCATTTTCCAGCCACGTTTTTCTGGTATCTCTGGGTCTTCTAGCTGGGAAGAGGGCATTTTTGTGTTACAGACCTGTTGGGAGCTGTCTGGGCATTTTTCTTCACTGATTTCCAGTGTTTTCCTCCCTTTTGGCATTGCTAGAAACTCGTTTTTGCATTACATACCTATTGGGAAGGAGAGAGCAAAATTTGGGGGTTTGTAGAGACCATTGCTGCTCTTTGAATGCCCATGGACGTTTTCTGGAAACGAATTTGCTTTCCCTAGATTGATTCACCATATATCACTTCGTTTTTGGTTGCCCACGTTTTCCATCCATACCCAACACTTGGGATTTTCCTGTTATGTGTATCCATGCCCAGTTTATGAGTTTTCTGTGTGTAGGAGATTGTTGGGGTTGAAATGGGTTTCCATTGTTTTGGCTTGAGCTTGAGTGGAAGCATCCATAAATGAAGAGGTTTTAGATTTAGCCTGATAAACCCAGCTTTGGACTGGTTGGGCTTAAATGCAAATGATTATTTGGCTGTGTATGAGTTTGAAATCCCCTTTTCCTTGTAGATATCATGCCCATCTTGGGGGTGGCCTTTGAGTGCTGAAATAATATAGGCTAGGAAGAGACCTACGGTTGGGAGGAACGTTGCAGCAACATAGCTAGTTGTTTGGGGCCATTTCACCATAAAGATAAGTGTCTTTCTATCTATGCATTTACTTCTGCAATGTTAGATTGATGACTATTTTGATATGTTGTATGCATATAAAATGTGTGTGTGGATTAGTTTTTAATTCCGCTATGCTTAATTGTTTGAATGGCATCTACACACTCTCAATTTTATTGCTGTGAATCTAATGACTTGGTGGAGCTTTTGAAAAGCCCCATATATTGGTAGCATATTCCCTTCTAGGAGTTGGGTCCACGGGAGGGGACATTACAAATGTATACCTAGAGGTTTTTTTCCTATAATACATGCTTCCTTCGCAATTACTATCAGTGTATCCAACAAGTTTGAATTCTTCTGAAGTTGAGTACATAATGCCAAAATCTTTTGTGCCACTTACATACCTCAAAATTATTTTACCTTCCTTCCAGTGTGATTCGTTTGGACACTCCATGAACCTTGAGATCATACTGACTCCATATGTTATATCAAGCCTTGTCACAGTTAGATACATGATGCTTCCAACTGGCCTTTGAATGGTGTCGGATCAACATTTGATCCATCATCTTCCTTGCTTAATTTCAGTCCTATTATTACTAGCGTTGGGGCATATTTACAATTTACCATATTGAATCTTTTCAAGATTTCATTTGCATATTTGGATTGTGAAATAAATATGCCATCTTTGGATTGACAGACTTCAATGCCCATAGAATATATCATAAGCCATAAATC
This sequence comes from Larix kaempferi, assembly GCA_027924585.1. Classification (NCBI taxonomy): domain Eukaryota; kingdom Viridiplantae; phylum Streptophyta; class Pinopsida; order Pinales; family Pinaceae; genus Larix; species Larix kaempferi. Next base: position 18,732,789 of record BSBM01000089.1, on the reverse strand, counting down.
ATTCATTTAAAATTCATTCTCCATGTTTGATTTAAAATATTCTATGCTAAAATCATCAGTAAATATCAAATTATCAACATATAAGCACACAATTAACATTTTACCTTGCTTGTTGACTTTGGTGTACAACGTTGGTTCACATTCATTTCTGTGAAATCCATTTTGAATGAGGTAGGATTTAATGCGACAGTACCAAGCTATAGGAGCTTGCTTCAATCCATAAAGTGTGTTTTTCATCCTATATACTTTTTATTCTTGTCTTGGAACCTCATATCCTTATGGTTGTTCCACATACACTTCCTCTTCCAATTAACCATTTAAAAATGCAAATTTAACATCCATCTAACAGATAGACCATTTGTTGTGCAGAGTTATGGACAAAACTGTTCTGATTGTATACATGTACGCAATAGGAGAAAATGCTTCATTAAAATATATGTCAAGATATTGTGTGAACCCTCTTGCAACTAATCTTTCCTTGTGCTTCTGCACATTTCCTCAACATCTTGCTTGGTTTTATAAATCCATTTGACACTTATTACATCCTTTTATTTCGGTACCTTTACCGATTCCCATGTCTAATTCTTTTCAATGCATTCAATCTCTTCATCCATGGATTGCACCCATACATCATCTTTAACAACTTCTTCAAAAGTTAGTGGATCATCTAGTTGAGAAAATAATGCAAAAACTGAAAATGAATTTGTTGTATCAACATCATATATTTTGCGCAGACTTGTTGTTTTTCATTGCATCAAGCTTGTTAGAGTAGCATCTAGAGATGAATAATTCCTTGAGCTGCTTGCTGGAGTCTGTTGCGCTCTTGGTGTACTTACTGGTGTAGGTTATACTGTAAATGGTACCACAGTAGCATGAGGTGCTACATGTTGTGCAGTCCTAGGGATGGATGGTACTACGACATTTTGACTTTCTTATGGTGTCTAAAACACTTCTTCTTCCATGTCATCATGTGCGACAGGATTTACAATTTTCACTGTCTTTTCTAAACTTCCATCTCATGCTTTGTTTTCCAGAAATTGAACATCACGAATAATTATGAATTTCCTTGTGATAGGATCATACAATTTGTATGCTTTTGTTTCCTCTGAATAACCAACAAATATGGATTTATGTCCTTTATTATCTAATTTATTTCTTATATCATCTAGAATATGTGCGTATGCGACACAACCAAAAAAATTTAAATGAGAAACACTATGTTTCATACCTATCCATGCCTCTTGATAAATTTTGTTCTTCGCACTCTTCATTGGGACCCTATTCATGATGCATACAATAATTGCAACTGCCTCAGCCCAATATTCATTTGAAAAATGCTTGGCTGCCATCATATTGCACGCCATCTCCATGATGGTTATGTTCTTCCTCTCTATGACACCATTTTGTTAAGGTGTATACCATGTAGTGAATTTCTTGTGTATGCCATGAGATTTACAAAAAATTAGGGAATCATTTGAAACATATTCACCACCTCTCTCAGTCCTTAGAACTTTGATGAAGTGACCAATTTCCTTTTCCACAAGTGCCTTAAACTGTTGAAAGAAATTAAATGCATTAGATTTGTCTTAGGAATAAATCAATGTTTTTCTTGTGAATTCATTAATGAATATAACAAAATAATTGCAGCTACATATGGATGATGTTTTCATTGGTCCACAAATATCAGAGTGCACGATTTCAAGTGTTGTGCACTGTATATGATTTTCCCACTGGAAATGATTCGCTATGTTGCTTGCCAAATATGCAACCTTCACATATTCTTTCTGGTTTTTCCATTAGTGGCAAACCTTTCACCATATTATTCATGTGCAATAGCTTCATCCCACCAAAGTTCAGATGTCCAAATCTGAAATGCCACAACCAAGATTCATCATGAACCTCAACACCATTTCCTTCTTCTTCCTTCGCCCAGAGCTTGAGTGCTTCTTTCCTCTCTTCTCTGAATGCAGCTCTTGAGTATTCATTCTCTGCTTCTTGAACAAATTGAGTTGTCTTCCCTTACATATCAGGCCTTATCCTCAAAGGAAACATGCGATTTCTTGTCATTCATACCTTAGCTATTAATCGTTTGCTTGGATAGTTGTCCAAAATCACACAATGATTGTTTTCCATGTAGACTTTGTATCCTTTTTGTAACACATGTCCAATGCTCATTAAATTATGTTTCATACCTTTGACATAATAAACATCATGCATAGTTTTTTGCTCCCCCCGTTTGGTCAGAATACTAACAGTACATTTTCCCAATACAGTGACTATCTAATCATAATAAGAAATATTATCATCGCTTACACTTAGGGGGAGCTAAAACACTCAGAAGAGCTATGTTTTACTTGGTGTTGACATCAATGGAAAAGGGGGAGATTGTTGGACCTAATTTTTTCATTGATGTCCAATAGGATTGGAATGCATGAGAAGCTTGAAGTTGAAGAAGTATAGAGAACAAGATTGTCATTGATGTTAAAAATAGTGTGACATTAGCAAAACAAGAAAAGGATGTAGATGTGTCCATAAGCAAGTGATAAACATCACATTAAGAGTAGTAAACGATACAAATGTGTACGCAAGTGTGTAGATGTCAAGTGCATACAAAAAGATGACATTCAAGATGATAAAGCAAGTGAATCTTGTGGAATGTCGAAGTGTGCAGTTGGTAAAATGTCAAAATGCACAAGTTGGTGGAATGTTGAAGTTCAGAGTGCATGAAATGACAAAGTTCGTAGTGTGTGGATTGTCGAATTTTGCAGTTGGTAAAGTATCGAAATGCATAGTAAAAAATTGAAGTACTAATGAAATGACGAAGTCATCAACAAGAAGAGATCAGATCAAATGGAAAATGACTTTGAGGGAAACTGCAGAAGAATTAAACAATAATAGAAATGGCAATGTGAAAACAGAAGGTAGCACATCGACAAAAGATCAAGATGACTATGCAGACAAAAGTGGATAATGAAATATTTGGTCAGCTCAAGTTAGTTGTTTGGGAAAACTTAACAATGAATAAATTATATGGGAAAACATGATTGTGAAGGAAGAAATATGGGGTTTCACCGACAAACAAAACCACCTAGGGGTGGTCCACCTAAGAAAACCGTGTTTAAAGGAAAGGTAATTTGATATCAAAATCAGTATAAATAAACAAAGATTGAATCATCTTTAAGTGTGGAAATATTTTGGGAGTTGAAACAGGATGTGGATAAGACTCTAAGAGTGCAAACATGAAGTCAGTTGAGGACAAATATTATCTTATTGATCTGGGGTATACTCACTAGTGAAATGTGAGGAAAATGAAGTGACAAGGTGGTATACTGACAAAGATTCAGTTCAACGAAAGAATAATATTTTTGGTTAACAGAAAACAAATTAACTTGGTACAGATCGACAAGGATACAATGCAACAAAATAATAACATTTTAGGTTGAAAAAAATGGTATCAAAATGAAATAGACTCAAGAACAACATCTCATAATAATAGAAAGATAAATGGTAGAATGGATAAAATAGAGTAGCTACTAGTTGAAGCACACAATACATAATGAAACATATGACAAGTTGGAATGCACTGATAGACTCACAGATTGAATCACGCAGTGGATGAAAGGTTTACGCTTTGAGGAATGTATTAAGAAGGAGTAGTTACAGTAATATAACATCACCTTCAGGTGTAGTTGAAGGAAATCTGAAGATGAAACCTTGCACCAGTCACGACTTGTGTCCTTCAATGGAGATTAGTGTCTCCACTTGTCAAGTTGGGTCTTTTCTACAAGTTGGGTCTTGCGTCAAGAATTGGATTCCTCGTGAGAGGTTGGATTCTATCTACAAGCCAGGTCTTGCATCGAGGATTGGATTCGTCATCCCTCAGTTGGTGCTAAGAACCCCTAAGATTGTTGTCTTCCACAAACTGATCTACTTGTGAATTATCAAATATTTAAATACATATAGTGTGTGTCTCTTGTTTGTGATGCTTATTGTATACATATTTCAACATTAATGATACATGCTTAATAGTAATGCTTAAAGAAAGGAAATTTAAGTTCACAATGTGAGACACTGATTCACCCCCCTTTCTCTGTGTCTTGTTGTGTTCAACAACAAACACATATAATATTAAACCATATGTCTCTACATCCAACCTTTTTTTTAATTGAAAGGGTTAATTTGTATTATAAACAAATGGGAAAACCAACTTCAAATGATACAAAATAGTTGTTCAAATCATATCTAACAATTTCTCCAATAGTGCTAATCACACCCTTTACAGTCCTCCAATGTCTGAAAACTATCTCAAAATGACTAAATATAATTGTATTGCTATAAACTTTGACAAACTTGGCTAATAATTTTTTTCAAAAATGAAGCATACAAACTGAAAATTATACTGAACTATTATCACTCTTCATAACCTAATGTTCTGATTCGGCATCTAACCTGGAATTGGTATTGGATATGTTGACATCTTCTTTTGGTTCTTATTCATCCTCCTCATTTGAGCTTGAGATAAAAATAAGGTAAGGTTGACGAACTTACTGTCCATTATTGTTCTCACTCCTAAAATTAAAGTTGGTTAGGTCTAGCACATGGTTTGTTGTAGCCCATGGTATTTCCCCATGGTATTGCATGTAAGGAATCCTTTATAAGGCTTGAGGAGGCTCCATTGTAAAGTTTCATGGAGATGAGTGTGGCTAGCTCACTTGGCCCGGATGGCTGGTTGGCCATGTAATGAAGATCTTCATTGGGTGTTGGTTTTCCCCGCATGGGGTTTCCAGGGTAAATTATGTGTCTCTATTATGTGATTGCTTGTTTCTGTTTATTTCTCTCGAAGGTTATATTATGTATGCTTGTGTAATTCCTAATAAATGGTATCAGAGCCAAAGGTCTATTTGGCAGATAAACCCGCAAGAAACTAGGGTTTCTAGTTCGAGTGGGAGCAATGGCAGAAGAAGGAAATTTTAAGGTCAAGAAGTTAAATGGCCAAAACTACCAGTTATGGAAGATGCAAATGGAGGACTATCTGTACCAGAAGGATCTATTCCTACCGTTGGGAGGAAGAGCAAAGCATCCGGCGACTATGAAGGACAAAGAATGGGAGGTTCTTGATAGAAAGGCACTGGGAACAATACGGTTGTCCCTGGCTTCGTCGGTGGCTTTCAATATCTCAAAAGAAAAGACAACGGAGGGTTTGATGAGTGCATTGGGTAAGGTGTATGAAAAACCCTCGGCCTCCAACAAGGTATTTTTAATGAAGCGTTTATTTAATATGAAGATGTCTGAAGGTGGATCTATTGCTGATCATTTAAATGAATTTAATACATTTACAAATCAACTAAGTTCTGTAAGTGTGAATTTGATGATGAGGTTAGGGCTCTTCTAATCTTGTGTTCATTGCCAGAAAGTTGGAATGGCTTGGTCATGGCTGTAAGTAACTCTGTCTCTAGTTCAAACACCTTGATATTTGATGATGTTGTTAGTGTTATTCTTAGCGAGGAAATGCGAAGAAAAAGAACAGGTGATACATCAGGTAATGCGTTGACCATGGAGAGCAGAGGAAGATAAAGGGAGAAAGGAAAGAGCCAAGGTAATCGCAACAAGTCTAAAATGGGTAGATCCAAGTCTAGACTAGGAAAAATAGAGTGCTGGAACTATGGAAAGAAAGTACATCTAAAGAAAGACTGTAGATCTCTAAAGAAGAAAGGAGATGGACAGCAGGAAACTACCCAAGAAGCAAATGTAGCAGGTGATGTGTTACAAGATGCTTTGATTCTTGCATTAGATAATACTAGTGATTATTGGGTAGTATATTCAGGGGCTTCATGTCATGCTACACCCTGAAGGAAATTTTTGGGGTTGTTTTATGGGCCCGTGGTTTTGGGTAACCCGTGGTATTTTCCCATTTTATTTCCCCTTTATAAGAAAGACAATGTAATACGTCTAGGGTGGATGTATTAGGTATTATGCATTGTAAATATCTCTAGGATCATGAAGAAAGACTGTGAGACAGTGAAGAGGAAGTGCAGCGGATGTGCTGCAGGTTGTATCCCTTCATTTGCTAGATGGTATAATAATAAGGACTGGAAATTTCAATGTGGACATAGCCCATCTTGGGTGAACCATGATATATTGGTGTCTCTCTTGTAATGTGTTTGTGTGATTATATTTTCATTTATGTTTATTGGTATTGCTTTGCGATCCTTTATCAGAGCCAAAGGTCTTGTTTTTGCGATCCAATACTACCATCTAATAGACCATCATTAAATATATATGTGTGAATCGTTGGAATTTGAGGGACTTAAATTACCGAGGAGCCTTTCAACCTCCACATGGCGGAAAACAATACCAAATTCATATAAAAAACATGTTGTCGCATTTGGTCATTAATGGATTGAATTATCATGAATAAATGTCTAGGAACAAGCTTTAGAGGAGGAAACAAGATTGAATTCGGCCTCCATTTTCTATTAGACACACCCCCCCAAGGAAGATGTGAAGCTTGGTTTTCTAATCCATCAGTTTGAGAGTTTTGCTCTCTTCAAACATGAAAAACTTGAAGAGATGGAATTTTAAGAAGAAGACCGATGATTCATTTGTGAAGTCTTCAATCTATTTAATCCACTAATTCCTAGTGATGCCTAGTTTGAGAGAGAATAAGAAGAGAATATCCAATCACCACTAAAGAATGAATACTTGTTGTACCAGATTACTTCATGCCCAATAATAAGGTATAACTCTCTAGTTAATTATTTGTACCAATCCCTAATCTAAAAGCATAGGTTATTACTATATTTCCTTTGGGGTCAAAGATGACCCCTTCCCTGCACCTATCACCCCATCTCTACATCCAACCTTAGTGTTCAATAGTAGTATGCAATTTTCAACATTTCATGACATATACATAATCACTACATCGCACATGAATAAAATATCAAAAAAGCAAAAAAGAGTTTTAAATGTAAATATCATCCAAGCATATCCATCCAAAAGAAATGGGTCATCCATTATCCCAAATTCTCTCAAATAATAAGATGTAAAGTAATAATAACAAGTATAATCAAAGAGAGACATTATATACATAGTCAACTATAATCAACCTTTTAAAACCATAATCAACCAAATCCAATGATAATAAACGTGGTCACCTATAATCAATTACATTACACTAGAATCAACAATATTTAGCCAAAGTCAACCAAAGTAGACCATACACAAGATTATGTAAGTTTGCAACATAAATAGAATCACTTCAATATTATGTCACATTATCATATTAAGATGTTGACTTCACATATATCACATACAATATTAGTATTTATAAGCTATAAAGTAATTCATATATATAAGGGAACTTAATTATTTATGTTAAGTGCCATATATATATATATATATATATATATATATATGTATATAGATATATATGTTTATTTTGAATTTGGAATGACTTCATAATAGCATATAATATAAATGATATATGTGTGCTATTATTATAACATGAAACAAATATTTACATTTTTGTTTCTGTGCTATTATTAAAAAAATGAAGAAAAAACATGTACATTTGTTATTATAAAAATAAAAAGTATTTTGCATACAATGTTTTCAAAAAAACAGAAACAAGATTTATGTTCAAGTCCACCATCATAGCGGATTGAGAGTTTTGGAGAGAGAAGCTAAGCTAGGGTTTGGAGTGGTCTAGGTTTTCAAGCTCATGAGATTGCCTCATAGGTCGGATGGATCCCCATCCAGATCCGGACTCTGCAGTAAGGCATCAATTATTGGATGATTGTTTCCATTTTCCGATGGCGTCTCAGCCAGTTTCAAGCAAACCCCATGCAGCAAATGGCAGCAAATTTGTGAAGAAGGACTAAAAAGGGAACTAATAAGTATGAAGTAGAACAATTTTTGTCTGCACATTTCCAGCAATTCTTAGAGCTTAGAATGAAGCCCACATTTTGTACTGAATGGTTGTGCACAACTTTTTTATAAATATATTCCTATGGTTTCTGTTAAAAAATAAATAAAAATTCCACCATCGTATACATAACAAAAAATTGACATGAAAAGTAATACAGGAGCCCATCCCCAATATGAGTCCATCTAGAAAAAAAACTCAAAGAAAAACTACAGCATGGAGAACCAAAGAGAGATTTAATCTTGAAAAAAAAAATGAAGATTAAGATGATTCCCTCTTCCCAAAAAAGAAGTCCATCTTGCTCATTGAGTGCTTCCTTGAACAAAGCATTAGCCACTTACAAATATTTACACTTTGTAACTACATATATTCTAATCAAATATTAATTAATAATAATTGATCCAATTGGCTTGTGAATGAAACCTCATTATTTCTCTAGAGAGTGTGGTCATCAATTAGTTGTGTCAAAGTTAAATGTAATAATAGTGAAATAATGGGATAAAAATGTGGAAAGGGAATTTGAATACAAGTGTAGTAATTGGGTGTTCACAACCAAATACAAGTGGAGTTACTCTAGCATTTATTGTCCACCTCCATCGGCATGGGATAAATATAGAGTTTTGGGTAGTCATTCGACATGTCTTAGCTTGAGTTGTGATTTGTTAACCTCTATTTGAGTTCGAGTTGAGGGTTCATAAAAAGACCCTGGGGTGAGTTTAGTAGATCCTTTTCCAACCATGGGAAAGAGAGGCTTATGTACTCACTCTCTTTGGTTAATAGGAAAGTAGAGGTTTTCTATCTATTATTGAGGATTTCTGTCCATTATTGTTATCTTTTTGTTGGTTTATGGTTGTGGAATGCTTTATGTAGTTGTTTATGGTTGTGGAATGCTTTATGTAGTTGTGTTAAAATGTTCTGGTTAAAGATCCATTTTAGTTCTAAATTTATCATGGATATAGAGATTGAATCCCTTGAAATGTAAATCATTTTTAAAATGCAAAAACTTAAAAAACAGTTTACATCATAAATCAGAAATTAAGATAGATTTTTAACTCCTCATTGACTCTCTAACATCAACTTGCATTGATGGGATGGACATTGGCATACATAAATTTAAAAAATCAGATTTTCGTACAGGATGATTAAGGGGTAGGATTTCCCTGGTTGCTAGTGAACATTGATAAAAAACACTAACATATAGATTTTCACAGTTCACAAATATACTCAAATATTATAATAGCATATAGATTTTCACAGTTCACAAAAATATTGGAACTTTCCTAATATTTCAACAAGAATTTCTCATCTATTTTGGTTAACAATGGCATGAATCTTTAAATTTTGGTTAACAAAATAATGATTGGATTTTATACCAATTATATTTTCATTTGTTTTGCATCTCAAATGAAACTCAAGGAAGAATATATATACAAGAGTTGTGAGCATAAAATCTCTACTTTTGAAACAATAATAAAATCAAAATTTGGTAGAAAATTGGAAGTATAAAGAATTATTTTTTAGTTTTGTATGTTTTTGATTGATAATAATGATTGAAAAAATTTATATTATTTAACATTAAAAAATTACAAATATTAAAAAAGGAAAGTTACTAAATAAGTCAATAAAAAACTTAAAATTTAAATTTACTCATAGTAATTTTATCAAAAGTTATCACACTTATAGGTGTTTTTATTTTAGAATTTTATGTATTTTCTAGATTGTAGGACGATAAAAAAGTGTAGTACTTTCCAATTGATTTCTATGATAGTAGTTCCAAATTCAAAATAAACAATTATAAAAAAAATAATAATATAAAAAATAATCTCCTTTCTTTTTTCAAATAAAACTTAAAATAAATTTAGTATGTATTCAATAACCGCTTATGTTTACACATGTACCATAAATAGACTTGTATAATGATTGATGATTTTTTGTTTTTCATTCTTATCGATCAATAGGGTAGTTCAATTTTACCATTTTGACTGTTGCAATGTTTTCCAAATTGTCTTTCATTAAATTGTGTGTATTATAATTATTGCCAGCTGCGAAACCCAACAACAAAAGCCTTTGAAACAAGATGGCTGCAAAAATGTAGCCCAACGACCATATGTCAATAGTGGGGCCATAATTAGACAGCTCAAGATCCCTCTAGGACTCCATGTATCTAGGAAACTATTCAAGAGGCCTACAGGACTCCATGATGTCCATTTCGGTCATTCAGGGTGCTCATATTCAAGCAAGTCCAAAGTCATAGAGTTTCACAGTTTGATTATCGTTTCTGAGAATGTTGTTGAGCTTCAAATCGCAATGTACCACATCGGCAGAGCGTAAACACTGGAGGGCCTTGAGTAGCTCGGAATCAAAACAAAATAAAAAACTATTAATCCATGCTCTAACTCTATCTGATTTTATGAATTTCAATTGAAACATAGTTTGTGGAGTCATGATGACTTGCATGCACCCAGAGGAATGACAACGATTGCCATAAATTCAATTCAATTTATTTAGGTTTCAAGAAATTTAAAATTAACAAGGGCTACAAGATATACAAGATAAGTTGAATTAACAATGGTTACAAGAATTGCAAGAAAATTTAAAATAGCAACAGCTATTGCCATGCTTTTGTAAATTTTTTGACTAACATCTAGCAGATCATTTGAAGATATTTTTTGACTAACAACTCACTATAAGAAAAGGGTCACTTTAGCCTCACATTAGCACCACTATTTGTAAAGACTTGGGAAATCCTCAATTTTCAAATAGTGGTGCAAAAGTGGTGATAATGTGGGGATACACAAGTGGTGCTAAGATTTATGGTGCAAAAATGATGTTTGTAAAAAAGTTGATTTTGGTGTTAAATGAATATGTGGCATTCCATGGTGTATGGTGCAAACCACGAAAACCGATCCTAAGTGGATTGAGATTTTATGGTGTAAAACACCAAAACCAATCCAATATGGATTGAGACTTTATGGTGCAAAACACCAAAATTATTATTATACAAAAACTTGTACACGGTGCAAAGCACCATAAAATAACAAGTGGTGCAAAGCACCATAAAATAATAAATGGTGCAAAAAAATCACACAATATATGTGTGTGTGTGCGAGATTTATATATATATATATATATATATATATTCTCTTATTAACACTTGGCTAAAAGATGTGTATTAAAACATATTTTTATAGCTTATTTGGTTTTAATCCATCATTAAAACAAGAGATGCAAGTACAGTAGCGAGAAAGCATTGTGCCAAATTAGATACATAAATTCCAATATTGGGGAAAAGACCTTTGTTTATCATATAGCTAGATTTTTGTATCCAAAAGGAATTGTACCCTCCTGTTCATTTTTTTTCAGATAAAAAAAAAAAAAAAAACAACTCATATTTATATTCCAAAACTGAAATTTAAATACATTCTTTAGGATTCTAAAAAGGGATCAATCTTATCTATACTGTAAGAAGTTCAAGAAAACTTAAGCAAAATACAATCTATCTATCTTTCATGTATATAAGCTACAAATAACAAGTAATGTCAAAAACCTCTGCAAACATATAATCAATTGATCAATAGGTCAATCTCTACAAACTATAAGTGATCAAAATATTTGAACCTTTAGAAATTTCGAAAATATCAAAAATACATCTTTGTCAAAAAATGATCCCAATAATCCTGTGTACAGGCAAATTCCAATAAGAAGGTTGAGCATAGATCTCGGATATGTTGCAAATATATAGTTGTAGAGGATACATTTGGTTGTCTCTCATAATTGAAAAACAAAATATGAATTCCATAATAAGAATAAATATAGTATCCACTAGGACTGTGAGTTGATTCAACTTCCTATGTCACCCATAACCAGGAACTATCACTTGTAATCCTCAGATCCAAACATATGTAGATTGCAAATTGAAAAAATCTAGAAATAGTATCCACTAAGGCTCCATACAGATGCCAGATTCTTCTTAATCCTACTATATGTGAACTTCCTCTATTACTCCTATCTGAAATAAAGCCAAAATATATCACATGTTGATCGTAGTCTTAAAGGATCCGATCATGGATTGCAAAAAACTATTACAGGTAGATATTCAATGGCCTTGGACAAAACTGTCATAGACAAATTTTCAATGGGCCTTCAAAAAACAACTGTCAAATAAAAAACTATTGATTTCCAATAACTGCAAAACAAGGGTGGTGCAAATAGACCGAAGAGACACCATTCACTTCAACCATGATGTTCCACTGCCCTTTGGCTAACTGTAGTCCTTCTTTACAGAGATCATATGCAATCCAATTCCTTTCTCTGAATATGTGATTGAGAGAGATATTAGTAAAAGGGTACATAGCCTCTAGACCTCTTCAAATATCAATATTAAATGAATATTGTGGCACTTGTGTTTCCTCTCTTCCCAATTAATGGCATTGAGTGAACCCACAAACACTTGAAGGTCCTCTAAACCCAAATCCAAAGCTAATAAAAGGACTAATTTTAGTTGAGCACCCATCAACATACAATATTTGAATCTTTTCCCACCACACCAACCCCGTGTGCTCTTCAGCTTCACACATCCAATTGAGCAAAACTCCTCCAAATGTTTTGATGTTTCCATACATGGAATCTCTTGTAACTCAGGGCACCCAACCACATATAGAAACCAAAGCTTTACCAACTACACCAACCCCCATATCCTTTTCATAGCTTGGCACAACTAGATGCATGAAACTCCTCCAATGATACTGGTGTTTCCCTACTTGGAAACTCTTCTAAGTTAGAGAAAAGACCAACATCTAGCACCCAAATATTTTCCCACTACACCAACCCCCATATGTTCTTCATCTTCACACATCCAGATGCATGAAACTCCTCCAAATATACCAATATTTCCATACTTGGCATCTCTTCTAACTCAGAGAACCCATCAACAACTAGCACCCTAAGCTTTTCCCACTGCACCAACCCCCATATTCTCTTCAACTTCACACATACGGATACCAAGGTCTCCCGGGGCCTCTTGTGAGAATTCCAAGAGAATTTGGACTGTATCTTGTTGATAAGACTGGAACATGGCCATCTATATCTCCATTGTTCAATAGATTGAAAATAAGTTAAGATGATACGCCAAACACTATCAATTATATGTACTTGAGGTTGACCTGCATATTGTGCAAGAAGAAAATAATCACAAAAAATGGAAATACCTATATACCCATAAGTGAAACCCTGCTACTATTAGTTTTTTTTGTAGATAGGTAGTACAAAAAATCAAGAGTCTTTTCAGTTTTGAAAGATATCATCACTACATTTTAGGAAATCACCAAAACAAAATTTCATTAATAAATACATAATTCACATCTTTATTACAAGAACCATCTATCAATTTCCATTAAAATAAAATTACAAGCTGGCTCATCAGGAAAGATAAAAACACATGTTTATTATGTAAAGATCAAAATAATTAACAAAAGAGAGTTCCCAATGTTTACTTGCATATACTCCAGTTTTTAAGGTGTGAAGGTTTAGTAATGTGAAGAGCTCTATGAACATCATATATGTTATAATAAACTTTGGCATGATTATCAAGACAAAGATCATATCCAATTAACATCTTTATCGGCTTATGCTAATACATCGGAAAACAATTAATCTCTACAGTTGAAAATGGCAATCTATACAACAAATGAAGTAGCAGACAAAAGTTTGAGATATAGGTTTGTACCATAGAAGAATATTTTAATTTTTTAGCTTCAAATTATTTGCAAGAGTGCTTTCTTTGACAATGCATGTAAGCATGTATAGGTTGTACATGTCTATATCCTTATATTGTTTCAGAATTTTGTTTACCTTTTCTTTACAGTTTTTGTTGCTCCAAATAATATTACTATCAAAATTACAATTCTCTTTGATGGTCCTATGATTTTCATTGGACGCAATTGCATGAATCCATGCATAATCTACAAAACCTTCCTAATCATAACCATCGTGTGTCTTTATGTTTCCCACCTACACCAAAATGCTATGAATTATATTATGAAAATTGTGCATAATCTTAACAAAGCCTAAGCATTAAGATGGAGAATGCTAATAGTTTATACCATGAAACCTTTTAGGTTGAGATAAGTATCACTATTATAGGAGGTGCTGTTTAGATCGTATATTAGCTCTGCTAGCTCGGGGACATATTTCCCTTCTAATAAAATAGAAAATTATGAATACAAATCTTCACCAATGGATTTGGACATAATTAAAATATAGAGAAATAAATGAATGTAATATCTAAAATATGATCTAACTCGCCTCCGTAGCTTTCTCCTGCAATGTAAAAATCATGTCTTCTATGTTGGGGAAATCTCTTGAACCAATTCAGAAGGAACGTGTAAGTATACACAATTGAGGAAACATGTCAAACCACCTTTGAGATTATTAATGCGATACATTTTCAAGTTATTTATAGTATTCTATGTCAGAAATTGGTTGAATTTTTTTTTAAATCTCACCAATTATGTTGTTAGCAAGTGTATTGTAATCAGACAAAATATTGGAGTACGAAAAACCCACTCCTGCAGGAGACTTAGCGAGTAGTAGGTTGGACACTGATGATTGAACTAAAAGATTAGTATTGTCATATTTCTCTATGTTCTAATCTAGCAACATATATCCAATCCTTTTTAACTTAAGCGTTAAGAGGCATACACAATATTTAAGAGGCCAAATAAAGATACAAACTTGCTTTCATAGTTGAAAAAAAATCATTTTTTTTTATTAACTTTGTGTAGCAATGAGGAGTGAGGATGAAGAAAACCTTGGTTCCACGAGCATTTGTTGAAAATTAGGCTTGTCCCGTTTCCATTTACAAGGAAAGGTCCAATCTTTTGCATAGATCCATATCCCACGTCATATGCATAAAAATCCTCCAAAGATACCAATGTTTCTATACATGGCATCTCTTCTAACTCATAGCACCGAGTAACATTTAGCCACTAAAGCTTTTTACAATGCCCTAACCTCGATATGCTCTTCAGTTTCACACAATTGGTTATTCTCAACACCTCCAAAAATATTTCCAGCTCCAAAGGTGCCTAGTATTAAATGGTTTCTTAAGGATTAA
The DNA here is from genome assembly GCA_027924585.1 of Larix kaempferi. NCBI lineage: Eukaryota > Viridiplantae > Streptophyta > Pinopsida > Pinales > Pinaceae > Larix > Larix kaempferi. The sequence goes on along the minus strand of BSBM01000089.1, from coordinate 18,717,751 downwards.
AGGAAAGGTATTCTTCCATAGAATGTCATTCCCAAGTCCTTGAGACACATACATATTGCTCAAAAATACCTAATGACACTATCATTCTCAATCATAGGCCAATGATACCCTTAGGAGGCCATGTGTGGTTGGTCGGGGTAACCTTCACAGTCATGGATAGCTAGAAGGTTCCCTTATGGACCTAGGTTTAGGTCTCCTCCATTGTCCATGTCGAAGGCATCAAGGCAACAAGACCTAGATACATAACACCATGTATATAGTGTGAAGCCATAGGTGGCACTTCAAGGAATTTTCCAAGGATTTGGATGCCTTAACAATTTCTTGAGGGATAAAGGCATGGTCTTATTACCTAGAATATCATTCTCAAGGCCCTGAGACACATACATACTACTAAAAAACACCTAATAGCATGAGCATTCTCAATCATAGGCCAATGGTAGTCTCAAGAGTCCATGTCTGGTTAGTGAAGGAAACCTTCTTAGCTCTTGATGCCTAGAATATTCCTTTAATTCCCAAGCTTTAGATCTCCTACCATGATCATTTCCAAAGCCCCAACTCCCCAAGACATGGATACCTAGTACAATGGATACCCATGTGAAGTCATGCATGGTAAATTGAGGAATTATTCATGGATCTAGATGATAGAATCATTTTGTTAGGGATAAGGGCATGGTATTTTTCCCTAGAATGCCATTCCCAATGCCCTAAGACATGTACATATTTCTCAAAAAAAAAATGGTACCGCCATCCTCAATCATAGGCTAATTATACGCTCAAGGGGGCATGTTTTATTGGTGTAGGAAACCCTCTTGGAGCTAGATGGATAGAAGAATTCTTTCTAGCCTAAGGTTCAAGTCTCTTCCACTTACCATGTCCAAGGCTCCAAGGCCCCAAGACCTAGATATAGAGCACCATGGATAACCTTACAAACTCATGCACAATGCTTTGAGGCATTGTTCATGGCTTTAAATGCCTCAATGGTTTTTTTAGGTCCAAATGCATTATCTTATTCACTGGAGATACATTCCCAAGGCCCTAAGATAGGTACATATTGCTCAAAGAGATGTAATGGCACTAATATCCTCAATCATACACCAATGATACTTTCAATAGGCCATGTGTAGTTGGTTGAGGAAATTTTATTAGCCTTTGATGGAAAGAATGTTCGTTTAGGAATAGAGGTTCAATTATTCTCCCATAACCATGTCCAAGGCCCAATGACTTGGATACATAGTGCCACCAATATCCCTACGAGGTAGTGCATGGTGCTGCGAGGCTTTATTAATGCCTCTTGATGCATGAGACACATAGATACTACTCAAAACCACCTAATGGAATTCACATCCATTATTTTTAGGCTAATGATACCCTTATAAGGCCATGTGTGGTTGGTGGAGGTAACCTTCTTGTTTTTGGTTTCTAGCATGTCTGTTACTTGTGGCACTAGCTTGTTAAACCATGACACAATGGCATCTAAGCCGTCGAAATCACTCAGGGATTTCACCTAGTGTGGGCCACACAAATTCTTAGCATGGATGGATTTTTAGGTGTCTCCTCACATTATTGTGGAGTTTTGAACCCTAGGATGCATAAAAAATAAAACCTTTAGAAACCAATCACACTAGTAGGACTTGACTTGTTGGAGGCAACCTTCTTATCTCTACATGGATAGAAGATTACTTTAGGGCCCAAGGTTTAGATCTCATCCCTTGGTAATTTCCAAGGCCCCAAGTCCCAAGACTTAAATTATCGCACCCTAGATACCCTTGTGATGTTATGCGTGGTGCTTTGAGGCATTGTTTATGGCTCTAGATTCCTCAAGGGTTTCTTTAGGATGAAAGGAATTGTGGTCTTCCATAGAACATCATTCTTAAGGCCCTGAGATACATACATACTACTCAAAACCACCTAATGGTATTAACATCCTAAACCATAGGCCAATGATACCCTTCGGAGGTTGTGTGCTACTGGTGGATACAACATTCTAAGCCATGGATGGCTAGAAGCTTCCATTAGGGACCAAGGTACAAGTGTCCTCCACAAGCCATGCTGAAGACCCCGAGGACACAAGAACTAGATACATAGTAGTATGGATGCCCATAAAAAGTCATGTGTGGTGCTTCAAGGCATTGTGCATGGATTTTAATGTCTCAATAATTTCTTGAGGGATAAAGAAATGGTAATATTCCCTAAAATATCATTCCCAAGGCCCTGAGACATATACATACTACTCAAAACCACCTAATGGCATCAACATTCTAAATCATAGACTAATTGTACTCTCAAGAGTCCATATGTGGTTGGTGGAGGAAACCTTCTTCGTTCTTTATGGATAGAATATTCCTTTAGGGGCTAAGATTCAAGTCTTCTCGACTAGCCATGTTGAAGGGACTAAGGCCAAAATACCTAGATACATAGAACCATGGATACCCCGAGAAAGTGATGCATAGTCCATCAACGCATTGTTCACAGATATGGATGAATCAATGATTTCTTTAAAGCTAAAGACATGTTATTCCTCCCATGAATGTTATTCCCAAGTCCCTAGGACACCTACATAAGCCTCCTTCCTTCCTCTTATTACTCTATTTAAGGCCTTAAAACCTATCTCGCTATGGAAGGACTCTTGATTCTGCCCATATACAACTTTTATGCCAAAGATCCAATTTAAAGCATGTATGATATGATTTATGCTTGATCATTTCCAATTACCTCAATAATATTATGTTAGGGTATAATTCCCTTAATTTTCTCCCCAAACTTGGTCCAAAACCCATCCTTAGTGCACAAAACTGAATATTTCCATCCATATCCAACTTTAAGTGTAATGATCTCAAATACAATGCGTGATCTCTTATGTGATACTTTGGGTCATCGCTCTTAGCCCAAGATGTGTAAAAATCCTTTAGGGCTCAAGTCCTGTGATTCATCTAATGACTATGTCTAAGGTTCTAGGACCCATATCTGTTGTCACTTATATCGATGGTCATATGCCAAGGATAACATTGAGATTTCACAGGTGTGTTTCGAAACTTCCTTTATGGCCTAAGGCCCATGTTTCTTCCTATAACATTATACAAAACCATAATATCCATAATTACTAGCAAGAACCTCATAATGGTGTCTATGTCCTCAATTAGAGGTATATAACCCTCAATAGGAAATGTTTTGTGGTTCAAGATGTTGTTTTTGGCCTCGAATGCCCAAAATATTTTATTTGGCGCTAAGGCATGGGTTTCCCCACTCAAACATGCCAAGTGTCTTGAAACCCATATATAGTGATTAAAACGTCTTAGTGATATTGTGTTGTGCCCGCAACTACCTCCCCATAATTTGTCTTGTTCCTAGTAAAATATGGGTCCCCCTTATTAATTTTAATACCCCAACCTTGTGTCGGTTTTTCCCCTCAAGGTGGATCAAGTATCTTTGAGGACTAATCTATCTTTGGGAAGAAGCAAAGGGAGAAAAGAGTTAATTGTTTAGATCTAGAACAATTTGGAAGGTTTTTCATTGATGCTAATCTTGATAAGTTCTGCTACAACAATGGACCAACTCACTGAGATTTGTCACAACAATGGCTCATTTGACACAAGGAGACCACAATGGTGATGTAGTTTGAGGAGAAAACGTGGTGTTGATGTAACTTGTTGAAACCTGCCTCAATTGCAGCCAGACTCAATTATCCATCCTGCAACGACAGAAGACTCACATGAGGAGGTCGCAACAGCAGCATAACTCACAATGTGAGGCCACAACGGGCGGCCTATCTTGTTATGTCTCATTGCAATGGTTTCTTGTTGAATATAAAGGAAATTTAACTCACGTGGGAATGTTGTAATGGACGGCGTGGCTCAGAGAAGAGGGAAACAACGAGCAGTGCCATCTATGGGAAGGTCCTGTAATGGGAATTCAATATTTGTAAGAAGGTAAGGCGGTGAAAATCATGGTGTGGAGCCACAAGGGACAGTGGAACTTAGGATATGAGGACGAAAAGGGTGCTTAATATCACAAAAGGAGGGATCGGGAAGTTTAAAGCTTGACCCTATTTATTGCACCATTGAAGGGTTCGATCATATGAAAAAGGGGGCTGGTGTGTTAATCCCCTATTTGTTTGTATATATAGACCCCCCTCTTTCAGTTTTGTTTTATTGGTTTAGTGCCCACTATGCCCCTCTCTGAGCCGTTCAAGAACCATACAGATGTCGAAGAAAGTAGAACATATAACCACCATCTATAGTCAAAGGAGAGAGTACAAGTTTATGTAGGAATCTCAAGACTCCAGGCCTCCTTTTTGTTGGCATTTTTTTTTTCCAATTTGAAACTAGTGTGTATGTTTGATGATGGCCATAGGGATCTAGTGTTATTTCAAGCCCTTCTATGGAGAGGAAAATCCCTATGTGTGCCCTTGAGACTAGGGTGCCTCCATCTTCCCCTATTTCCAAAGATAGGGTTTTCTCGGTCTATTTGGCCTCACATGTCTCAATGAATGGGTCTTGAGTTTCCATTGCCCTACCATGTCATTGAGTGGTTCTTCCCGTAAGGGGGTGTGTTTCAAACCAATGTATAGGCCACCTATCCCAGTTTTGTTTCAGCCAGAGAAGGTTTCATTTGTGATTTAGAGACTAGGTTGAGAGAACCTCTAGGTCGAGTTTTCTCCACCAACCAAGCCATGCTAGTATTGGCGATTCCATCTTCTCCTCTGCCCCATGAAATACCTTGTTATGCTAAGCCTCTAATTCAAGCTTGTTTTGTCATTCCTGTATAGTAATTTTGAAATTTTGGGCCACAAGTTTTAGAGGGAATCTTGATGTGCACAAAGACATGTCCATGATTGTTATAACTAATATGGTTGTAATTATGAGGATAGGGAGAAGATGGAATTGATCATTTTGTGCATTGATATATGTTTCATTGTTATAGTTTAATAGTTTATATTTCATGGGTGGTGATTCTACTTCCAATGACTTGTAGGAACATATCATGTCTTGCCGAAAGACTTAGCTACAATCAAAGACCATCTAAAGAAGTCTCATATGGTGATCAAATGACAGAAGAAGAAAGAACACCTACTATCCTATTATAGTTTTGTGACATGCAGAGCACCACTAGAGTAGATCCTAAGTTTCGATGGGAAGATATGTACCAATTCTTCCATAACATGGAATATCAATATGCAAGTATAGATGAGATCTCGTTGTTTCAGAACATCAGATGGTCTAGTATTCGAGATCATAATTGTTCACATGTGCGAAAATAGTGGAGTGGGTCCTCCCTATCACTGATGCAAAGAGGCACGTTACCAAGAATGTCGCAGGGATGCTCACTTCCTCCTTCTAGCCAGCTACTATGGGTAGGTACGATAAGTTCCTAGAGCCAAAGATCAACCTAATAGATGAATGGATGCAATCAATTTAGCTTAATTATGTAACCTTCATTAAGCAAGCTTGGCTCCCAGATAAGCAGTTCCAACAAAATGAGAACAAAACATACAACACTAAGTCACTAAGAAAATCCTATAGGATGACCACAACCCTTTTATGCCAGTTATATGGAGAGGAAGATCCCAAAAAATTCAATATCGAATGGCCCCCATTATTATATTATGTCACTGTTTGTGGTGCAAGATTAAACTAGTTTGACATCCTCTTGGAAAATATGGAGGAGGTGATACTGAAATCACAAGACAGGTGTCATGTCCCAAATTGGCATTGGGTCACAATGGCCTAAGCACATTGGACATATTCATTAGAGTTTGTCAAATTGATGCTAAGGGTCAAATAATTGCCAAGGAGGAAAATTACTAGTTTCCTAGGTTTGGGGTGGAAGCTTTGGGATTTGGAATAAGGGGAATAATAAATGGTGTTTGAACATTAGAATGGAATAAATATTTAATAAAGGAGCTAAATAAATATATACAAGTGGAAATCAAAGTGGCATTTGATCATGAAGACACATGGCGAAGGGAGACCCACATATGGCTAGATTTCCCCACTACACTTGGCATCATTCTCTCACCAATTCGAATTCAAGGTGAATGGTAACATACTTGGGGGAGTTCAAAAGGTATTATTCATTGCATGACTCATCCAAGTTCGAAATGTAGAGGAAGAGGAAGAGGCAATTTGGAGCTAGTGAAACACTTGGGCTAGATTCCCTAGTTCTATGACAACAATGATGAAGATGCTATGACACCTATGACACAAATCAGACCTGAAGGCTTACATATGACATATATGACATGTAAGGGATAAAACTAGCCTCCAAGAGGGTGCTCAAGGGAGTTAGGGAAGCTAAGATACTTCCACATGTGATTTGGTGGAAGTGGGAGAATAGGAATTGTTGTACAAGTGGCGTTCTTTGGAATCTCTTCCCAACTTGAGTTAGCATGAGTCTCTTGGAAGGAATTCAACCCATGGAGGACATTATAAGTTTATAAATGTCAATAAAAAATAATGAAACCATATTTTTATCATTTGAGAAATTTTCAATTGCATTTGTGAAGAGGGAGAGCTAATGGATGACTAGTTTCTTGCCTTAGCCAATTTCGAGGGTGAAAGATTCCCATCCAAGTTGGTAATTGGAAAGGCCATTCAGACCTCTTGTTTGGAGATTTAATGGAGTGTTTATTTGCATGTGTAAGCTACAGAGCAGCTCATGGTTTCTTCTACTGCAGCACACTCTCTCAACCATTTCTAGTTTTGATGGCATATCATTGACCCTTGAGGGAGGGCATTTTTTGTGAGCTCTTGTACTCTTTGGGAGAGCTTCTCATGATCTATTTATGTTGTAATATGATTAATATACTCTTTTATTCATCTCTAGAAATTTTCAGGTCGAAATACCAAGTGGTTATATGTAAAATGGATTACTAATGAGAAAACAGTGACCATTCTCCCACTAGATTGATGTATACCAATGTATTGATGATGATTTCGAATGGAAGAATATTTCTCTGATATATTTATGATGTATGGACTTCCATTGATGAGTATTACAATTTTCATGTTCAGCACTTAAGCATTTGGATCCATCTTGCTCAATTTTATTTTATTTGAAGAAGATTTCATGCTATTTCCCCCGAGGTCGAACTAGTGATTTTTGCTGCTGTTTGGGATAAGGTCAAAACAGACCTAATAATTGATTAATGCTGCACACAAAACCTAAATAATTTCCCTCAGACATCCCCTACCTTTGTTCAGAATTTTGAGTGAGTTTGGAGGCATTTGGAGAGTCATTTTCAATACTTACCCTCGGGGGATTTGAATCCCAAATTGCTAGTTAAATTCCATACCTTGTCCAGAATCTTAAACAAGTTTGCAGAAGTATTTTTATGGTCATAAATCATCCATGAACATCATAATCAAGTACAAAAATCATTCATACACCTTCAATAAATATATAGAGGCATTTGGAGCCAATTGGAAGCCTAGAGACCAATACTAGTCAAAGGGAAATTACTAGTAAAGTTCTCTACATTGGCCAGAATTGAAAGAGGATTTGTAGAAGTATTTTAAAGGTCCAAAAGCATCCATGAAGCACATATTTATGTTCTAAAATCATCCATATACCTTCTCAGAATATTTGGAGCATTTGGGGCAAATTGGAGACCTAGGCATCAAAACTAGTCAAAGGTCGAATTTGGGGAAAAAGTGAAAAATTGGTCCTTTTAATAAAATTCTTAAGAAGGGACATTACAACAGGTTCTTCAAGCAACAATCAGACTTATAAATTTCCTCCTAATATTATAGATGTGGTCTACACATCGAATCATTTTCCAATAATGGGATGGCACTGGATTCCTAGGAATACCCCTATTCATTTACGCTTCCAAGTTCTCTGGGCCCAAAAGCACATTAGTAACTATAAATAGATCTACAAAAAATTAATTAGGTCCATATATACAATCATGCATGGGACACCGACAAAGTGTATGTTGGATAATGTCGTTTCCATAGTAACAGAGTTGAGTGAATGGTTCTTGACTAAAGATGCCACTTATCTATGGATATACAAGGCATCAAAGGCACCTAACAACATGCCCAAGTATGTGACAAATTACGTGGCCATGAAGGAAATCACATGAAAAGCATTCATAGATGGGATTGGGTCTTCCCTTTATCAGTAGTGGTTGGGGCTTATAGGTTTGCAAAAGTAAAGGAATTTATTGAATTAACTCAGGTCTTGGGTAACTATCATTTTGGACAAGGGAAATTCAAAAGGAATGACCACAAAGGAAAATTCGTAAATCATTGTGCAATCATGAAATATCATTGGCCTTATTAGCATGATCAATGTGTATAAGAGGAAATGTATAGGTGAGTGCAGACTTTGGAATACCTGGCCAAGAAAATAGATAAGGGGAAAGACATTCAAGGAAACTATCTAGGAAGAAACACCAAGAAAGAAACAACAGATCCCACAAGGAAATGCCACTAAAATTATGAACAAAATTAAAGATGAGGCCAAGATCCAGAAGCTAGAAGAACAAAAGAAAGTTGAGGAAGTGGCCTATGTAGAATCCTTGGCTAAAAAAAAATAGGAAGAAAAGGGTAAACAAGAAGAAATACAAAATAGGGCGGAAGAGAAATGGGAGCAAGAGGATACCTATAATAAGGATGAGGAGGAACAAGAGCAAGTAGAGGGAACACAAGAAGGTGGGATACAATATATGGATATTGACGCACTTGCCATTATCTATGAGATCCCACTTACCGGGGGACATTTCCCTTTAAAGGAGCTTGGAATTGTAATGTACACCCCCTCTAAAGTAGGTTCAGTAGCTATACCAAGTTCTTATGCATTCAACCCAAGCAAGAATAAAATTGTACAGAAGATGAAAAAGAGGCTTAAGATCGTAGAGTATCTTGAGATGGTCATCACACAGGAGGTACCTGTAATTGAAAATACTGATAAGGTACCTAAAGCTCTAACATCCATTAGTATGTATCCACCACCATGGCCACAGAAGATAACATAAAGAAACTATTAAAAGAGGTAGAGCGGGACAAACGAAAGATTTTATTGTTAGAGGATCATCTCATAGAATCCAGGAGAGCAGGTGTAGAACTGAGGCATGACAATGATGCCCTGCAAGTGGAGAATGGGACTCTGGCAATCTTAGCCCATGACTTACAAAAGGACAAAGATGCACTGGAAGTTAGGGTGGTTGAGCTAGAGGTAGTAAGGGAAAGCATGGAAACTCAAATATAGGGCATGCAACGTGAGAAGGACGCATTAACCAAAGAGGTAGAAACCTCTAAAGAAAAGAAGTAGAGTCTATTGGGATTTCATGAATACGCTATTGCATTACATGTAGAGTATTTGGACATACAGGAATGAGTCACAAGCAACTTTTCAAGGTTCAAAAGGTAGCAATCAAAATCCAAGCTATTGAATCAAGGACTCAAGAGAGTAAACGGAAGGTTATTAAGATCAAAGCCAGGTTGAAAGACATTGTAGCTTGGCAGCAAGAAAATGCATCCATCCCTCCTGAAATGTCCAAGAAAGTCGTGGATGAGATTCAAGTCGATTATGCCACTCTGGATATCTTCCATAAAGTAGGGATAATTTTATAGAAGGATATTGCTACATCATTCAAGAAGTGCCAAAACCTAGATGCTATGATTGAAAGAGTATTTGAAAGGTGTACACTGCCCCCTCCAAGGAATCTTGTGCAACCCATTCCAAAGGAGAAACGATTGATTAATCTTAGGACCATCAAAGCTAAAAATGTCTAAGATCTCAGGTCATTGCACAGGTATTTCCTGATCAGATTGGGACACCCACCAAGAAAGCTCGAGTCATGAACACCTGCCACAACACAGTAACCAAGGGGTTGAACATAGTGTTAATCGAAGTGGTCTCATCTGGTGGTTTGAGGTATACTTGGTAATATTATATTCCTATAGGTTTCCTTTAAGGTCCAGGTCTTGGGTTTCCTACCTTAATCATGGCTATTCCCCAAATAATTATACATAGTTTTATTTCCTCCAATTCCCCACTATATCCCTATTATAATGCATCATTAAAGATATTTTGAGGTCAAAAAATAGCCTCCTAAGAGATGTACTACAAAAATATGAGATATATTAAAATATTATGAATTGGGAGTTTTATGGGGTAGGTATATATGACAAGTCACCTCCCACACTATTTTCTATGCACAATATAAATAACCATGGTTGAGTTTCTTTTCAAAATTCACTAGAAATAAAATTAATAAAATAAGTCTACATTGATGTGACTAAGATTCATTGTAAATTCCCAAAAAATTATTGTCCTTTAGCATTTATTTGTCTTGAACTTGCAAATGAAATTAAATAATAATAAATATTTTTAAGAGCTATTTTTTTAATTTTATGTTGACTTTTTATATTTAGTACTTTTCTCATGAATTTAATATAATGTAATTTAATTGAGAATTTATTTACATGTAAAATGTTAATAATATTATTATAATCCACATTGCATTATTATTATTATTATTATTTATTAAATCTATTATTATTCTTTATTAGTTTGACATTATGTTATTAAATATAATGGAGTGAATATATAATTTAAAATTAAAAACATAAAAATGATAATATATTATTTTATAAAAAAATGTGAAAGGACTTTCTTTATGAATTAAGAGTAATTCACTTGAAAATGACAATAATATTATTTTATGAGAATGTGTGAAAAGACATTCATTATGAGTACTTTACTTGAAAACGACAATAATATTATTTTATGAAAAGAGTATCAATATGAGTACTTTACTTTATGACTTAAAAGTACTTACGCCACTACCTTGGTTAACTATGTGTTTTCATCCACCATAGAAAATTTGACAAATAAGCATTCTTAACTCATGCAATGCCACCTCACCAAGGGGGATGATGTCATCTACTAGAATGTGATTGGTTGTTTTTTATAGTACATTTTCTTTGTTTTGAGGCCATTTTTTGACCTCAAAATTTCTCTAATGGTGGATCATTTCAAAAGGTTAATTTTGTTGGCTCAACACATTATTATTATCCCTACACAATTAGAAGCTTCATTTAGCCTACGGCTTAAATTTATTCTCTTAACTAGATCGAAGGGTAGTAAACCCATCACTAGTAATCAAAAACTTAAAATGCCATTAATGACCACACATAGAGACTAAGAATATTCTCAATAAGACATGTGTGTTGACCATATTTCTTGGTCCTAGATTCCTATATTCTTATTTTAGGGATCAAGGTAGAAGTTTCCTCCTATATCATGTCCAAGGACTTGAAACCCATTCCTTGTGATCAAAACCTAATAATGATACTAATATCCATCAAGAAATTTAATAAAATGAATAAGAATAACGCAATCAAATAATTTCAATTCAAATCACTTTTATTACTATTTTATTATAATAATAAATTCAAAATGGTTACAACCCATGACAGGTAGAGCAATTGGTAATGAGTAACTGAGATGAGAAGTTTTCCCTTTTTTCCCCTTTTTTTGTTTATTTTTGACAAAATCCGGCAATGTTTTTTTGGAATTATAGATAACAACTATCAAACTTGCATAATTCGAGTGCCTTGGTGGTTTTTAATTGTGTTGAATCTATTTCTGCACTCAAAAAATGATTTGAGTTGTAGAAAAAAATGAATTCAAAGGAAACAAATGTGCTGAGCAAAAAACCATTGGAAAGGTGAAATCGTCACGTGGTTATCCTCCTTTAATGTTAAAAATGAATTTTTGAATTATTTATAAAATAATTATTTGTGAACTTCTTGTGCTTGTGGTGTAGAGACTCATAAATGAATCATGTGAATTTGTTTGCTCAATTAGTTAAAAAATCAATAATTGAATTTGTGGTGTAAAACCTTATAAATTAATATTTAGCATTTATTTGAATGAAACAAAAATTGAATTAAAGTTATTTACAGAATAATTTTTTTTGATGTTGTTGTGTTTGTGGTGCAAATCATCATAATTTAATCCTATTTATACATCTCCATGCCATAAATAAGTGTTTAATACCACTATATGGTACTTCCCAAGATGAGATTCATCTAGCCTTAGGATTACTCATTAGAACCTTATAATACTGTCAATGCCCACATGTAGAGGCTAAGAATACTCTTAGGAAGATGTGTTTCTTTTAGGGCCAAAGCTACATGTTTTCTCCCTTGACTATGTCCATGGATATGAGATCCATGCTTTGTGCTAAAAACCTAATAATGACACTAATGTCCATCAATAAATTCCTGAAATATATGAGCGAAGGTAATAACCGGGAAATACTAGATGAACTCCTGAATCTTGTGCAACCATTGAGATAATTGTAGAGCACAAAGAGATGTTTTTCCTTTTTCCCGGTCTATTACAGATTTTGAATCCCCAACAATTTGGACTTGTTGAATCCCCCCTTTTTTGCATAAAATGATCCATTTTATAGAATTTATCAACTACTACAAAAATTGAATCATGCCCTTTTTGTGTCCTTGGTAGACTTAACACAAAATCCATGCTAATTGAATCCCAAGGCCTGTTTGGAATAGGAAAGGGTATATATATCCCTGCATTCTGACTTTTTCCTTTTTCCTATTGACAAATTTTACACCTACTCACAAACTTTTGAACTTCAACTCTCATCCTTGGACAATAATAAAAATGTTGCAACTACTCATATGTTTTATCATACCGAAAGTGACCGACTAAACCACCACTACGCTTCTCTTTGATCAAATTTTCCCTCATTGAACAACTTGGAATGCACAATTGATTTTTTTAAATAATAACCCATCCTGAATCATATAATCTATCCACTTACCTCTATCATAGAGTACTGGGTTCTTGCAAGCTTCATATGCATCCTGAAAATCTGAATCCTTTTCATATAACTCTTTCATAAATTCAAATCCTAAAATATGAATTTTACTTTCTTGAATAACTAAACTCCTCATGGTGAGAGCATCTTCTATTTGTTTGGTTTGTCCACTTATGTGTTTTAGTACAAAGGTGAAACTTTGTAGGTACTCTACCCACTTGGCATGCTTCTGGTTTAACTTGGGTTGTTGCATGATGTACTATAAAGCATGATTGTCAGAATATAAAATAAACTCTCTAGACATTAAATAATGTCTCCATCTTTTGAGTGCTTGGACTATGGCATAGAATTATTTATCATAAGATGAATATTTTGGTTTTGCATCATTTAAAATTTCACTGAAGTATGCAATGGGTATGTCTTCTTAGCTTAACATAGCCCCTATAGTTGTCCCACTGGCATCATATTTCACTTGAAATGGTTTTGTGAAATCAGGTAGCACCAACACAGGTTTTTCTGTTATTTTTTTCTTTAGCAACTGAAAGCTCTTTTCAGCCTCTTCAGTTCACATGAATGGTTGTCTATCCTTTTTAATGGTTTCAATGATGGGTGCAGTAATTCTACTGAAATTTCTTATGAATTTTCTATAAAAACTTGCTAAGCCATGAAAACTTCTTACTTCACAAATGTTTTTAAGAGAAGGCCACTCCAATATTGCTTCCACCTTCTCTTGATCCATCTCCAGCCCCACCTTTGAAATGACAAACCCCAAGTATACTAATTCCTCCTTCATGAATGTACACTTCCTGCAAATTTATAATCAACTTTTCTTGATGTAGCTTCCTCAACACATGATGCATATGCCTTAAGTGTTCTTCTCTTGAATGACTAAAAACCAAGATATCATCCAAATATACAATCACAAACATACCTATAAAATATTTTAGTACCGCATTCATTAGTCTCATGAAAGTACTCGGTGTGTTTGTTAGTACGAATGGCATCACCATCCACTCATACAATCCTTCATTAGTTTTTAAAGTTGTTTTCCATTCGTCCCCCTCTCTGATCCTGATTTGATGGTAACCACTTTTCAAGTCTATCTTGGAAAAATATCTTGCACCACAAATACAATCTAATAGATCATCTATTCGAGGCAATGGGAATATGTACCTGATTGTAATTTTATTTATGTCTCTAGATTCTATACACATTCTCCACTTCCCATCTTTCCTTGGAGTTAAGGCTGTAGGGACTGCACAAGGACTTAGACTCTCTCTAATCAACCCCTTCTCCAACAAATTGAATTTGTTTTCTAATTTCCTCATTTTCTTGAGGAGTCACCCTATATCCATCTTTATTGGGTAAACTAGCTCCAGGAATAAGATCCATATGGTGATAGAATTTTCTTATGGGGGATAATTCACTTGGAAAATCATCTAATATAATATCTCCATATTCACTTAACATGTCTTGAATTTCTAGTGGTAAGTTAGACATATCATTTTTTGTAACAACAACATTTGGCTTACAAATAATAGCATAACTTACCCCTTCATCCTCTACTTGCTGCAAGAATTCTTTCCCACTTAGCAACAATGTATTTGAACTATCCTTATCCCCTGAATATTCCTCTTATAGTGGCATAAGCTTGTGTTTGACTCCCTCCTTTTCCAATTCGTATACATTCATTCTACCATCATGCTTTGCATTCATGTCATACTGCCAAGGTCTTCCCAACAATATGTGACAAACGTCCATGGGAATTACATCACAAATTACTTTATCTTTATATTCACCAATTTGAAGCTCTATCTCGCATTGTTCATTAACTAACAATTGATGTCCCTTTTGTAACCAAGAAACTTTATAAGGAACGAGATGTTTAGTTTTCCTCAAATTTAGTTTATCTACCACTTCTGTAGAAACTAAATTATCAGTACTCCCACTATCTATAACTACCTTACAACATTATTCTTTTACCTTGCAAACAGTTATGAACAAGGATTTCCTTTGTGCAGGTTCATTAATTTCCTTGACTTGCTTCAATAACACTCTCCTCATCAAAAGAGCTTTTCCAGTCTTGGGTGCATTCTCTATTACCAGAGGATTTGTATTTTACTTTAATACTTGAGCAATGTGGGCTCCCCTATGTCCTGCATCTCCATTTTCTAGGCATTCAAATGATCTGTGACCAAGTTTGTTGCATTTATAACAATGCTTGAGAAACTACTTTCAGTGAGCGTATCTTGAGCAACTACTTTCAGTAGTTCACCATAATCCTCTAGATTTCCACAGCAAAACCTAGTGCCATTGCATTGAATTCATTGGATAAATAATTTGAGGTGATATAGCCAAGTGTGAAGGATCCGGAAAAATGTGCCTATTGTCCTAAAGCAATGATCAGTAGTAGTTTATCTCCAAAATTGAGATTTTTTTTGCAGGATTTTGAAGGTTTTTCAATGCAGCAATAGCAACAATTCAGTTTGTATTTGCTCTATCAGTTCATATGGAGAATTAGAATGTTCCTCTATCTTTGAGGATCATGACATCTTTCAATTACCTTGATTGCAGTGTTGATATGCAGATGGTATTACACAACAAGTCATTGTACAGGGTCACAATGGGAAAGGAGGTTGAACCTCAAGCAACTGTTGAGAAGGCCAAGTATCTGAATAGATTGGATGAAGCATTTGGTTTCATGTGTATTCAAATTTCCAGAGATCTACTCTTCCACCTTGATGGATTGAAGACTCCAAGAGAGGTTTGGTTGAATCTAGATACCCTCTTCGGCAAACGAGATGAGATGAGGGGCCATATTCTGGAGAATGAGTTAATTTCTCTTCAACCAAGAAGTTTCGAGACTATATAGCAATTATTTTCTAAATTCAAATATTTTGTCATGCAATGCAAACAATGTGGCATTGAGAAGAAGGATGAGTAGCTGACTGGTGCTATCCATTCTAAGCAAGCTTGGTCCATAGATTTCCATTTTTGTTTCTACCTTACATTTAGGGAGATTGTCAATTCCTGGTTGGAAAATTCCCTCCTTATATGCATTCAACGAATCTCTCATCCAAGAACAAGACAAAATGATTCATATGGGCACTTTGCAAGCCTCCAAAAATCAAGCTCTTATGGCTGGGGAGTCAAAAAGTGAGAATGCAAAAGGGAAGAACAAGGGTAAAGAGAAGAAGCAATTTGAATCCAAGAAGAATGAAAAGTCTAATCCATCAGAAGGAGCCTCCAGCTCCAAGAGAAGAACAAGTGTTCCTATTGCAAGAAAGGAAACCATCCAGAGAGTTCATGCATGAAGAAGAAGATAGATCAAATGACCAAACTTCTTGAACAACACAACATTGCCCTCCCATAAGGCGCAAGAGAGATTGATTCTGGAAGTGAGACAAATGATCATGAGAGATTCCATGGATCAAAGGCTGGATTCTCACAATCACAAGCCTTCCTCATAGATTATGGAGCCTCCAACCACATGGTTGCCTCCAAAGAATCATTTTCTTCTATGGATCTCAATGATGGTCCTAGTATTCACATGGGAGATGATTCTCAAATCTCCGTTGCGGGGAAGGGCACAATACAACTAGAGCATGGAAAGTTCAAAAATGTTCTATTTGTGCCTTCTTTGTTATAAAATTTGTTGTATGTTTATCAGATGACTCATACAGGTTCACTGAAGAAAGTTGTCTTTGGTCCTGACATAGTTGATATTGCAGAGATCTATTCTGGGAATATTATATTGAAAGGGTTTGCAAACAATGCCTCAAAGGAATATGAATTCTATCACTTTTTTCCATACTCTATTCCTACTCCATTGGCATCTAATGAATATAGGAATGATGTCTCTTCTATTGATCTAGTTTCATATTCTGAAGATGAGGACCAAGATCTCGATGTTGAGTATGAAGTTCAAGTAGATCCATATCTCGATCTAGCACTTACTACCAATCCATGGCCAAGGCCAATATGGGCTCACAAAGTCCTTGAAGCTGATGGGAACATAGTTGGGGATCCATCTGACTGTAGAACAAACAAACCTCAGCATCATGCAAACCTTGCACTATGTCATACTGATCCACTTCTCCTAGAGAGGTCGTACATGATGGTGGGGTCTGATCCACAATCATTCAAAGAGACTTGCCATGATGGATCTGCAACCAAGTACAAAGCTCAGTTGGTTGACAAAGGGTACCCTAGGGTTCATGATTTGGACTACAATGATCCATTCGCTACAATAGAAAAGATGATTTCCGAAAGACTTGTTCTGGAAAATACAACTTCAACATAGTGGGAGGTACATCAGAGGAGAAGATCCAGATCCAGATCTAGATCTAGCACCTGCATTACTATCCTACATAGGAGTAGATTGCCTACATTTTTACAAAGTCTTTCACTGAGGAAAAAATTTCCTTCTCTGCTTAGTGTGAAGGCTACTTGAGTTTCCCACTGTTCATTTTTTAGGGGGGCTATTTTTCCCATGAGGTTTTTCCCCATTTCCTTAGTTTCATGAACAATTCTTTTTATCATTTATTTGATCGTATGGGTGACCTTTGGTCTCAGTAAACAGGGCCCAAGATGTCCAAGTTTGGATTAAGGGGGGGTGTTAGGATAATTAATACTCCATCCTCGTCCTACTTAGCATTATTTTATGTTTCCTAGTCGTTGATGATGTCATTTGCCCCCTAGTGGTGTGCAGATGTCATCTAGGACCCATTAGCCACCTAATGCACCTTGCATGAATCATTGTAGGACCACATGATTTAGTTCCCTACATTTTGAGAAGCCAACTCAGTGTTCTAGTTCAGCCCACCTCAGTTAGCTGACTCTTGTCAGGGGTTTATGCTCCGATTGCCATTGTTTGTGGCCTCATGCACCCTTTTCTGAGTTATTTGCATGGAAAACTCACTAATGTGCCCCTTTTGGTTAGTTAACTGACTATGTCTTCAATTAACTAAGTTTTGGTTCAGTTGAGTTGAGTTTGGGTCTTTCGGAGCACTCTAGTGGTGACAATTCCTATGCTAGACAGACTAAGACTCCAATTCTCCTAGGAGATTCGAATTCTCTCCATTGTAACATCATTGTTGACTACACTAATTATTGAATGCTTACACATTATTTTGTTCCTATCTGAGTTCTCATGCATGATTAATTGTCTGCTCATTTTTACTACAATTTTCACTGTAATTCATCTTTTCTGCTCATTCTTTCTCTGTGAGGTATACTCAGCTCCATGATATGCTGTGATTTAGAATTTCGCATGCCCCGTATTAATTGTGTTTTTATTTATTATTCTAGAAGGACTTATTGAATCAATCCGACTCACCAAATCTTATAAGTATAGTGGCTACAACATATTTTCATTCAATTTGGTTTTCACTTTGGCTAATAAGGTTTCTATAGAACAATTGAGAACTGCTATAGAACCTCGTGAGCTATTGCAAACAAAATCAATGGGAAATGGACATGGAGGTGACAAGATTTAAATACTTGTGCTATAGATCCACGTGGCATATTCTCTTGGGGGTTGCTATGGAAGCTCCCAAGGGTTGCTACATAAAATATTACTGCCTCTTTTTCAGTACAATTGTATAATTTGTAGTGATGCTTACTAGGAGTAATGATTTCATTTTGTACGATTTTCTTTTTGGCGATCAATTAAGTATTTCATTTGTATAAATATGAGAATAGATAATATTTGATTTGTTTTCTAGTTGGTGAATTTATTTTCTCTGCTTCCCATAAAAATTTATGTTTTGGTTAACACTTTTGTTCTATAAGGCTGCAAAAGGGCACAATTATGATTCAATTTAGCAGTTCACTTTAATTTACAATGCCTTACATTAAATGCAAGGGTTACTCTAATTATTTTTCTTATACATGTCTCTTTCTCCTTTGCACTTATATAATAGAATACATATATATGTTTGCTAACTTGGTTTCTGTGAGTAGTTTTGCATGAAGAGTTTGGCATAGGTTTCAAGGTGTGGCTTGTGGCAAAGAATTTCATGCTTGTTTCATAGCCTTGTTTCAACTTCCACCCAGGATTAGTTCATGTTTCATTTAACATTCATGTTCTATTTATTTAGCATTTATTTCTACTTATAATTTATGTTTCGGTTACTAGAGCATGCCCATGGTTCTATATCTAGAACCATAATCTGATACCATGCGTGAAGACTCCTATGGTATCCCTCTATACTAGAATCATTTCAATGTAAATAGAGTTATATCTATATTGTTTCTTTGAAATGACTAGTCCTAAGCAAATTGAATACTAACATCATTTTTTTTATTGGAGGAAAATAACACATTCTTTCATTTGAGATCTCCACTTTCTAGCATTTGAGATTTTTGTAATAATCAATATAGATAAGTTTTAAATTTCCATAGCTTAAGTAAATTAACCATAAAAATACATCTTATCTCGTTCGAGAAGTCTCTTGCCTTATGTTGAATCCTGAAATGTGTAGTAGATTAGCAATACCCAAACTAGTGTAACCTCACATCCTATCAAGAACAATCTATTTGACTCCATGACCCAGATAACTTAGAGAGTCTTTAGCCCCCATTCCCAAAACTCTCTTAGACATTATAGTGCACCCTCAAATTTTCCACCCTCAGTCCTTTCTCATGCTCCAATTTATCAAAAAATATTCCCCCCTTCCATACTTGAGGTATCCTCCTCATACCTACCTCCTCCACCAACTCTTCCTTCCCATCTCCCCATAAGCATTCAATTCCCACTCATGCCTCCCACATGGCTCTCTAATACTGTGCAATAAATAACAAAATCAATCATATCCTACTTATCAACTCAACTCAATAATATTTCTCAATGGAATAAAATAAATTTATTGAAATAAACCTATCAAACATTAAATGTCTCAACTATAATTTGTTTATCACCTCTAATCCATTAAACAACACTTTTATAATTAAAATTTATTTCCTAATTTTAGCTATAATTCAAATGATCAACAAATCCAACTAGCAATAATCAATACCCATATACATAAAGAGTCATGTGCAACATATAAATAAATTTCAAAGTGTGGGGAATTACATGAAGGCTTACAATGAGGTACACAATGAACTATAATAAGGTTTGGAGTGTCTTTTTTTAAAAATGAAACAAATCCATTTCATGTCCAATCATTGTTGAAGCCCCATCAATAGATACAACTATCAAATCTTTATATTGAAGGCCTCTAGCATTTATTAATTGACTGACACTATCATATATTGTTTTCCCTTTCCCATCTATTACATCCTTCAACTTCATAAATTGTGAGATATGTGGCCCAAGGCCCTTTGAATCTAAATAGGTTGCATAAACAACAAGATGTTGTTCTAAGCTTCGATCGATGTTTTCATCAACCATTAAAGAGAAGAAAAGACTTTCCAACATATTTTTTTATCTAAATTTGTTCAAGATGTTTTTATATGCAATGTTTAAAATCATTTGTAGACTTAAGATTTGTGTATGAAGAGTACTCTTGAGACATTGGCATATATGACATTTTTGCATACATGAGAAAATTGCAAAGTTTTTCATACTTTGGTAAAGATAAATATTCTTGACACACAAAATATGTTATTTTGATTGTAGCAATAACTCTTTTCTTATTGGCATCTTCCATTTGTCTAATATGATCTGGAATTGGCTTCAATCTTTCTATCGAATGCACTAATCCATCATGCCTTAGCATCTTTACGTACTAGTGATTTTCAAAAGTAACAAGAGAATCATGTTGTAATGTAGTACAACCATTCCCTAAACCGCATTGTCCACTCATCCTATACTTCTCACACTAACTACATTTCATAGATATTCTATCATCATGCCTCACATAATTCAACCAATGAAACTTATCTAACACAAAATTTTATTTTTGTTTGCACTTTCATTTTCCTTTGATTATTAGCCTCTTCATCAACTTCATTTGTTTCCTCATCTAGATCATCATTAAAAGAACTTGAAAATTTTCATGCAATTGTTGTTTCAATTGAATATTATGGGTTTTCCCACTGGTAATTGAATTATTTTGAATCTCAGAAGTTTATTCTTTTGTCCATCTATACATTTCTTCAATTGTAACCTGGATCTTTCATTTTCAAGGCATTTGTAAATTTCAACCACCTATATACAAAAATATGCCAAACCCAAAAAAATAAAAAAATCAACTAAAACATATACCCCAATAAAATAATTCATATATTTAAAGAATATGCTTTGAAAAAAAAACTATATAAAAAATAATCTCTTAAAAAAGTACAGAAAAAAGGCATTATTGAAAATTTTCGTTCACTTTTCTTTTTAAAGTGAAAAAAAAAATTATAAATAATTAAAAAAATAGAAAACAATTTTTTATTTTAAATAAAACTATTTATTGAATTGTAATATAACACTATCAAAAACTTTAACAATTTGTGATCAACTCCTAAAACATTAGGTATTCAACATGTAAATTTTATACAAATAATATTATTTTTATTAATAAATATATTTTCTAAATATATAAATCAAATTTAAATTATAAATAAAACTAATGATAATTAGGCAAATTATTTTACTTTTATTAAAAATAAAAAAATATATAAAACATAATGTAGTGGAGATATGAGATCTCTCTTAATTTAGATGCTTTATCATGATATGCTTCTAAAATTCTTGCTGAGTTTGGTAAGTCTATGCAAGTAACTTATGTATAAACTATATATAGCTTTGATAGTGAGGACTCCGAGGATCATCTTCGTTATAATATATTTCTCAAGGAATCACATATCGCTTTGATTCTCTACCTTAGTTCATTTCGACCATTGCATTTTACCTGTAATAAAGTGTTATCGTCCCTTTCCCACACCGTTGGTTCGATGGCCCTTCTTAACCAAATCTTTGCTTGGGCTCTCAGAATTCATGAAAATATTGCTCATTTTCCCATTGTCATTATGCAACCAAATTGTTGTTTGGAACCATCTTAATGACTTCAAGGGTAGCAAATGAAATCATGTATTCATATTCTGCAATAAAAGTACAATGCGAAGTCCATGAAAAAGCTATACTAAAGTATCATATCCCTGTTGTGGGATTTCTTTCTACAATATTACTTACTTTATTTGTAGGTTGAATGATGTCTAACTTAAAATACATTCACAACTATAGGCCCAAGTTGGAATGAATAAACTATGCCATGCATTGTGTAGTGCCCGCCTGAGTCCAGACTCTAGACCTTGGTCCCTGCGCTCCTAGAACAAATCTTCTTCTCCTTTGGAAGAGTCAAACACTCCATTTTTGGGCTCACCAAAAAATGGTTCTTCTTCTTTGGAAATAAAATAAGTTTTATCAAAGAAACCCTTACCTACATTCTCCACAGTGGTGGAGGAAGGCTATGGTATTATACCTATTTCTTCCATTCGTGTGGAAAATGTCTCTGTCAGGAAAGGGAAGAAGGGTAAAAAAGGGAAGGGATTTGATTCGAGGGGTTCAAGGATTGAAAATGTGTCGGCTCCCTTTACCAATCCAAAGGTTTCTTCTTTATTTAGTAAGGGTTTATCTAATGTTTCTGTTTCACAAACTTCTATTGACTTTGGGGCTCTTGGAGAGGATGCAACCCTCAACGAAGTTACCCAATGAACCTTCTCTCTCTAAATATTTGGGGGATAGGCAGCAGCCATAAAAGAGTTTCTTTTAAATGTTTATTGGAGAAGATCCATCTTGACATTGTTTTTTAACAGGAGACTATGACTTCCTCAGTGAATCCTTGTAATTTTTTTCTAAAAATTAAGCCTTTGTGGTGAGTTTGTGCTATTGATTTTTCTGGTTTCTCTAGGGGCGTTCTTTTGGCTTGGAATCTATCTAAGATTGATTTTAAGGCTTTTGCGACCATTGCAGGTGTGATGGTGGAAGGTAAGATGAGGGGTTATAAAAACACTATCAAGTTATTAAATGTATATGGACCATACAATCACAAGAGGGCTTTTTGGGAGCGTGTTAAACAAGCGGGATTATTATCTAGTCTTCCTTTGATCTTAGGAGGGGACTTAAACCTAGCTTTGTCCTTGACCGAGATTTGGGGAGCAGGGAAACTAAATGATCCTCTATCAAATTTATTCTACTCTCTTTGAGAATGAAATCTGATGGATATCACTCCAAATGTTATGGTTCCTACCTAGTCCAATGATCGGATGGGTTCTGCTGGTATTGCCAAACGTCTTGACCATGTTCTGATGTGTGAAGATTTATGTGACTCCATTGGTCGTTTTCATTTCTAGTCTCTCTCTACGGGCATTTTTTATCACAAAATAGTTGTGCTTCAATTGGATTTTGACAAAAGTTTTGTTAATTACCCTTTCAAATTCAACCCATGTTGGTTGGAGGAGCAAGATTTTTGTGACATGATCAGAAAGAAATGGATTTTGTATTCACAAACTATTCATTTATCTCCTATATTCAGTCTAGTCAAAAATTTAACTTTATTAGGATAAGATGTGATCCGCTGGGAGAAAGATAAGAAATCTAATAATTCAGAATAGCTGGTTCGAATAGAATTGGAGATAAATAAATTGTCGGGTATGGTGGATGATGATTTTTTCTCCACTGAACGGAAGGAGCATCTTCTTATACTGGAGTGGAAAAAAGCTATGATTTTAAAACATGAGGAGGAAAATAACAAGTGTGTGATAATAACACAAAATTCTTCCACAAGTATGCTAATTAAAGAAGAAAGACAAATGTAATATGGGATCTTAATGTTGAATATGATGAGACTGTTTATGATAATGTTTCTTTAAAAAATGTTGTTGTGCATCATTTTAAGGATATTTATAGCCATAATTATCATTCCAATCTGGAGAAACAACTTAAGGTCATTCGAAACTTCCCTAGATTCTCTTGTGGTGATGATGGTCATTTGTTGGGTAGGCATGTGACTCATGAGGAGATTAAAGGTGTACTGTCTAATTTTGCGAGGAATAAAATTCCAGGCTCGGATGGGTGGACTATAAAGTTCTTCTTACATTTTTTTATTTGATGGGTAAGGATATTACTAAGGTAGTGGATGAGACTAGAAGAACATGTCAAGTGCCGAGTTGTTTAAATGTCACCTATATCACCCTGATCCTGAAGAGTAATAGATCGGAGACCTTTAATGATTACAGGCCCATTTCCCTATGTAATCTTCTCTATAAGGTTATTACAAAGGTCATTTTTAACATAATCAAACCTGTGCTAGGTAGATTTATCAATGAGGAATAGTTTGGTTTCTTTCCAAACAGACAGATACTAGACGCAATGGGGATTGCACAAGAATGTCTTCATTCGGTCAAACAGAAGAAACAAATTGCATTTATACTAAAAATGGACTTAATCAAGGCATATGACAGAGTGGATTGAACTTACCTAAGATTTATAGTTATTCAGATTGGCCTTCCACCATAGGTTATTAGCTGGATTATGGCTTTTATAACTTTGGCTAGTTTTGTAATTCTTATAAATGGGTCACCAACCTCTTTCTTCTATGGAAATAGGGAGCTCAAACAAGGATGCCCGCTTTCTCCATTATTGTTCCTTCTAGTTATTGAAGGTCTTAGTCTTCTTATCAAGGAAGAAAAAGTTCAAAACATGATCAGAGGTATTAAAATTGCCAATTCTCTCTATATCTCACATCTATTGTTCGTAGACGACGTGCTTATATTTGGTTATGGCTCAGGTAGCGAATGGAAACAATACCATTCTATCTTTCTATCTTTTGTGACACATCAGGTATGGCTATAACTCCTCAAAAATCAAATTTTATTTTCAACCATGATAATCAGGTATTAAAGATCAAATTGCTTCTCTTTTTCCTTATCAAATGTTTGAATCGGAAAGAGGCATTAAATATCTTGGATACTTATTAAAGCCAAACTGCTATAAGAAAACAGATTGGAATTGGTTGATACAAAAGGTTCAAAAAAGAATTAGTGCATGGTCTTTCATGTGGCTATCTATTGGAGGTAGGCTAATTCTTATCAATGCAGTCCTTCAGAGTATACTAGTTTATTGGTTCTCTCTTACTATCATTCTTGATGCAGTTGTATCTATTATTCAGAGGAAATTTTTTCATTGTCTATGGGCCGGTAGGATGGACATCTCAAAATTTCATCTTGCGTATTGGGAATGCATTGCCAGGCCAAAATATCTGGGCGATTGGGGTATCAAACATTTAGGTTGGTTCAATAGATCTCTTTGTGCTAAGAGTATGTGGTGTTGTTTATTTGACAATGGCTTATGGGGAAAGATTGCCAGGGTAAAATATAAGAAGACAAACTCACTGGTTCAAAGGATCTAGAATCTTATGAAGACCTGCTATAATGCTTCATTAATCTGGAGGAGTTTTTTAAGGTCATACACCATTATAAATCATGCTTTATGCTAGAGTGTGAGTCGGGGTTTTCATATTTTTCTGAGAATCAATCCATTTATTGGTTCAAATGAAGACTATAAATTGTCCGATGTTTTAATTGCATAATTACATAAGAAAAACATTATGGTCCTCTGTCAGGTTAAAAGATCTCGGGTTTTGGGATACTCTTATTGGATTTCGAGGGTGGATCTAAACCTTACTGGCAATTTAGTAGAGGAATGGGATCGTTTTGTGAGCATTCTCAACCAAGCTGGTATTACTCTAACAAAAAAAGATGGCATTTTAGTATGGAATAAAAATAAAAGGAGTGGTTCTATAAATGCAAATTTGGATTATAATGTCATTATGGAAGAAGAACATGATTTTCCTATCTGATGGTGGACAAAGGATTTGTGGCGCTGGAATATCCCTTTAAATATTAAATGTTTTGTATGGCTATGTTTTCTCCATAAGATTCTTACATGGGAAAACTTACAAAAAAAGGGATTTAGGGGACCGGGGATGTGTCTCCTTTGCAAGGAGAATATGGAAACAATTAATCATCTTTTCTATGATTGTTCTTTTTATAAAAATCTCTGGATCGAACTTGAAAAAATATTTCATCTTTTTTATTCATGGGACAGTTCTACATTAGAAGAAAACATGCACAAATGGATGAGGAATCATGTAAAATTCAAGGAATTACCCTTATTTGCCATATCGAAGATATGTAAAACAAGAAATAGATACATCTTTCAGGATTTAAATTTTTCTGCAATTCATGTTAGTTTAAAAAATGCAGCATACTTTTCATAATTCTGTAAGGGACAAGTTATTAAACAAAATAGGTTGGTCTATAGACCTTTATTTGATGGCAATCTTCCTATTGGCTTATTTCATGGAGCTATGCAGCATGGCATCTGCGGTGCAGGATTGGTGATCCATATTAGACTTAATCATGTGATTAAACTTTGGATGGGAGCAGGCTATGGCTCAAACACACAAGCGAAACTTCTTGCAATGTGGGGTCTTCTTTGGTTTTTGAAAAGGTGTGTTATTCTCATCATTCAAATTGGTGGGGATTCCAAAGCTGTCATAAATTGGGCCAAGGGTGTGTTGTCTATTCAATCAATTTATGTGGGGCATTGATTGGAAAATGTGAGAAAGTTGATGTTATCCTTTGATCACATCTCTTTCCATCACACCAATGGAAAGTATAATGGTGTTGCGGATGGATTATAAAAAATGGCTATTAACGATATGGATGGAAGGATATATTTTGAGGAATTTAGAGATGGTAAAATGCTGGATTTAGGGTCTTATTATATTTCCTGATATTGTATCATATTTTGGTCATAGAGGTACTAGTTGTGTTGGTTCTGAAACATGTTTTTTTGGCACATGATGACTTTTTTGGGTTCAATTTTTTTTCTCTATGTATATGTTAATTAGTTGTTAGCAGTCTGCTTTTGGGTGGATGTTTCTATTTTCTGATAATGGGGAAAGACATGTTGGTACATAGTAGTACTCTGAATATAGATGTAAAGACTTTTGCAACTTTGATTCTATGGAATAACTAAATGTAGTTATTTTCGATGTGGAATATATATATATATATATACCTAATCAATAACAACGTAATGATATTTTATTTCTTGGGACAGATTGAACACATTGAATTGAGGTACTCGACTCTCTGTTCATCAACAAAGTAATGTTATTTTATTTCTTGATTGTTGTATTAAGTGGTCATTATATTCTTTATAATATTTTCATATTAAATTTAATAGTCAAATGATATAAAGAGACGTAATCCACACGCAACCAAAGGCATAAAAGAAATTTAAATATTGATTGCCGTGTTAAGTGGTCATTCTATTCTTTATAATATTTTCATATTAAATTTAATAGTCAAATACTATAAAGAGATGTAATCCAAACGCAACCAAAGACAAAAAAGAAATTTAAATATTGATTGCCGTGTTAAGTGGTCATTCTATTCTTTATAATATTTTCATATTAAATTTCTACCTTTTATTTTAAAAGAGAGAACAATAGAACTTTATAAGCAAATCTCCTTTTATATTTTAGAATAGTTTTAGAAAAAATTATGAAGATTCCCTACGTCAAATAAAAAATGAACACACCCTTCAAAAGATATTGAACAAATTGTCAAAGGATGTTGTCATGCTTGAAATTTTTGTCCAAAAGACCTTATATTGAGTCTCTAACTTGTTTGGAATTGAAAATAAGAAATCGTTTTTATCTTATTGCGTTTAAATCTTTTTTTTTCACTACTTTGCTATTCACTTTTGTGAATCAAGGGTAACCCAAGCTCCACACAAAAATATACCCCAAAACCTATGGACCCCCACCCGACCATAGGTACCCTCAAACCATCACATCTCCCTATCTTCTTACTTGTGACGCTTAAAGTGTGACACTTAAAGTGCAATGAGTCTCATGCTCATCCACACTAGGGACTAGGGAACACAACGTAAGGGTTCGCCTTTGCGTCGCACTCTTTCTAACCTCTTTCTCAAATGGTTGTTGTGCATCTCCTTACAACTGAACCATTCCTTTCACTACTTTGATATTCACTTCTGTGAATCAAGAGTAACCCAAGCTCCACACAAAAATAGAACCTAAAACCTATGAACCCCCACCCGACCAACCCTCAAATCATCATGTCTCCCTATCTTCTTGCTTGTGACGCTTAAAGTGTGACACTTAAAGTGCAATGAGTCTCATGCTCATCCACACTAGGGACTAGGGAACACAACCTAAGGGTTTGCCTTCTCGTCGCACTCTTTCTAGCCTCTTTCTCAAATGGTTGTTGTGCCTCTTCTTACAGCTGGACCATTCCTTTCACTACATTTGGTATTCTCTTTTTGCAGATTGATTTATGGATGTGCCCCCACTCTCACGACAACATTTATTTGACCTTTCAAGAGAAACAATGTGTAAATACCACCATCGACCACGGCTTTAACAACATGGGCGGTGTTTCCTTGGTTACAATTCAGGCAGCTGAAATAAGATACATTACCGGAAACACAGATGGGGAGAAAACAAGAAACATAGGAAAATAACTTATCTCTACAACTATAACAAAGAAAACAAACAGGACACACACGCACTACTGTACAGAGAACTGACTTTCATTGGATCTTCATTTTCCTGGGGCCCGTGAGGGAATTATGCCCAGACGAGCTCTGACACAGATTAGACATTGATTATCAGCTGGAAAGCAAACACAAACAAAGAGATATTGACTACTAGATGGAAAGCATACACCAAATAAGATTACATTACACAGAAAAGCCTTGTCTTTCTTTCTCTATCCCTATTCAGATCTTTCTCCAGAGAAGCCTTGTCTAGACAAATACTTTGTATTTGGCTTAATTTATAAGATTACATTACACAGAGAAACCCTGTCTAGAAGGATCTTGATCCCTATTCAGGTCTTATTCAGATCTTTGTCCAGAGAAACCCTGTCTAGAAAGATCTCTATCTCTGTTGTGGTAATACCTTGGGGAAGTCTTTTTGTTACCTAACATCTTTACAGGTCTTATTCAGATCTTTGTCCAGAGAAACCCTGTCTAGAAAGATCTCTATCTCTGTTGTGGTAATACCTTGGGGAAGTCTTTTTGTTACCTAACATCTTTACAGGTCTTATTCAGATCTTTGTCCAGAGAAACCCTGTCTAGAAAGATCTCTATCTCTGTTGTGGTAATACCTTGGGGAAGTCTTTTTGTTACCTAACATCTTTACAAACTTTGCGTGGCGTAAAGTCTTTAAATTCATACAGAGGGCAGTTTCTTCATTCAGCCGAATTCTGTCATCTTGTTCTTTGGAAAGGGCAGTTCCTTCATTCAGTTGAATTCTGTCATCTTGTTCAGTTGGAGAGGGAAGAGGAAGTGTGAAGACTGCCAGCCAGTGGGAAGATCAAAATCCCCTCTTGGAGCAATCAACCAAGCCATGTAAGTAAGTAATTTCATGGTCTGCTCATTTTATTAATTTCCTATGGCTTCCACAAAGTAAGCTGCCTCCTCTTCTTTTATTCCTCAGCCTCTTTGAAGTAAATTCTAGGAACCCAGAATTACTAGATACTTGGTTTGATGTATATGAACATGTATTACGGTCAAGACAAGATTTACTTGTACTTGTAACCTCCTCCTCCTAGAATGAGAGGGAGAGAGTAGTCACTTGAACATCAGCATCAGCAGCTTGGAGCAGCACATTCCTATTCATTTTTTGTTTCAAAAGGAGCATCATGGACAGTGCTTTTATTCAATTTTTGCTTCAAAAGATGCTCACCCACTCTGACACAACAAGTAATCGTCAGTGTAAACTCATCATTCCCATTGAGAATGAGCGTCGTTTGCTTACATTTTGGACGCGTGAACAGATAACAGAAGGTATTGACCTCCAAGTATATGACATTGACCAGGGAAGAGAAATAAATGAGATATTCCGATTGAAATACCAGGAAAGTTGCAATATTTACGTGTTTCAGAATGGATGGTACCAGTTTGTTGAAAGAAAAAATCTCCATGTTGGTGATACTGTTGAGTTCTTGTGGAACAAATTGAGTAGCCGAATTCTCTTCAGGACTCAGGGGCGAGATCCTGCTCCTCTCTGTAAGATTTATTATTATTTCTCGGCATGTTTTATTTTTTATTTCTCAATGTCTAATAAATTGCAGTTCGTGTGTGTTATCCCATGAATGAATAATCGACCAATTATCACGCAGATCAACATTTAGCTAGGAACGCCTAACAGCAGCCTTTCATTTTGCTCATCCTGGTAAGATTTATTGCTCAGCTTGTTTTAATTTATTTTCCCGTGTCTGTTAAATTGCAGTTAGTCTGTTATCCCATGAATGTCTGAAAAATTGCACTTACTGTGTTATCCCTTGCTGTTAGTCTGTTATCCCATGAATGTCTGATAAATTGCAGTTACTGTGTTATCCCTTGCAGTTAGTCTGTTATCCCATGAATGTCTGAAAAATTGCACTTACTGTGTTATCCCTTGCAGTTAGTCTGTTATCCCATGAATGTCTGATAAATTGCAGTTACTGTGTTATCCTTGCAGTTAGTCAGTTATCCCATGAATGTCTGATAAATTGCAGTTACTGTGTTATCCTTGCAGTTACTGTGTTATCCCATGAATGTCTGAAAAATTGCAGTTACTGTGTTATCCCTTGCAGTTAGTCTGTTATCCCATGAATGTCTGATAAACTGCAGTTACTGTGTTACCCCTTGCAGTTAGTCTGTTATCCCATGAATGTCTGATAAACTGCAGTTACTGTGTTACCCCTTGCAGTTAGTCTGTTATCGCAGTTACTGTGTTACCCTTGCAGTTAGTCTGTTATCCCATGAATGTCTGATAAACTGCAGTTACTGTGTTATCCCTTGCAGTTAGTCTGTTATCCCATGAATGTCTGATAAACTGCAGTTACTGTGTTACCCCTTGCAGTTAGTCTGTTATCCCATGAATGTCTGATAAATTGCAGTTACTGTGTTATCCCATGAATGAATGATCAATCGCTCAGATAAACCCTTGTTTTTTTGTCAATGGCGGCAGGCTCACCCAGTTGTGCTACCGATTCACCGAAGTCGACACGGGCCTTCAGCTAGGCTGTTGATGCGACCTAGAGATATAGTATAGACATACGTATATCGTCTTTAGTATAGAAATGGGTATACTGAAATATGGCCGTTTAAAAGCATGGTTGTTATGTAACTAATTTTTGTGAATAAATATTGTGATTTGTCGATTATTGGTAGTGTAATAATCTTCCACGTTGGTTGAATATGGTTTAGGGAAGGGTCATGATTTATGTCATGTCTAGTCAAGTCATGTCTATACCTTTCTTTGGAAAAAAAAGGTAAAAAGGCTAATCAGTCATAAACTAATAAGGAGATAGGTAAACGGTTTTAAATGTCTTTTAATAATTAAGAAAACTTGAAAGTATATTAGGAGATCGGTAAACGGTTTTAAATGTCTTTTAATAATTAAGAAAACTTGAAACTATATACTTTCATAATACTATATAGGGTGGAGTGGTTCGAAACCATATAATTGTATTTGTATGGTCTATTAGAATAGTAATTGTATGCTTTGTTTGCTAAATAGATATCAAGCAAACGACTTAGTTTTAAGATTATCTTATATGGTCTTGGCATAGTCTTGGCATATTGTATAAAAAAGTTTCTTTTAGAAAGGGTTTATTATTCATCTTTTTATTTTGTTTTCGAGGGGTTGAGTTATTATTTATGTCTACTTGTATGTTATTTGTGGGAATTTGGTGCATCACATGGGTTATAAGAGCCCTTTTTAATATAAATTATAAATTGTTTTTGTGATGTTTCAAATAGTAAAATTTTGAAGAACCTTGGAGAACATAGTGAGTATTTGTAATGAAAAATTTAGGTTCTAGTTCATTACAATTTTGGAGTTATAGTCTCTAGAACTTTGGGTTTTTTGTTAGTTAAAAAATTAAAGATATGTTATGAGTAAAATAGTTGATATGAACCCTGGGAGATACAAATGAGTGCAATATATTGCATTAGAAATGAGATGGAGCATAGTGTTTGTGGTAAAAATTTCAAAAGAAGAAAAGCAAAATTAGACACAGTTCGTACAATTTCATCGAGTCTTGAAAGAGGCTAAAATAACAAGTTTTGAGAAAGTTACCATAACTCACTCTTGGCACATCACAATTCGGTCAAACCTATGGCATTGTAGAGAAGACATACCAAGCTACAGTAGAAAAAAATAGACTTAGAGGGATAGAATTTTCAAACATAGTTCTAGAGAAAAGTCGACCAACAAGACAACCTACAACTAGGGTTTTTTCAGGTATATTAACTTGAAACTTGCATAACCTTTGATTGGATTGTTTGTTTTGGGTGATTCAAATGATTTGCAATAAAGAGTGTCATGTCCCCATTTTGCCAGTACCAAGGGCAGCAGAGAATCCACCAAACCCCATGGATCCTAGTGAAGACCAGTGAATTAATTAATACAAAGGGGGGATAACATTAGCCTAGGCAACTATTAATTAGGAAATAATTTATCCTATAGTTTTTTAATTAATTAAAATTAGAAGTAAAGTAATAATTATTAATCATATATTTTGATGAGTTAGGTGATGATGAAGACCCCATGAGGGCGCATGGAGAGATAAGGCTAGCATGGTGAGTTGTCACACCTAAAGGATAAAGTGGAGAAAAGTAGCACAAAGCAAGGTGTAAAGCAAAAAGAAAGAAATTGTCAAAAGCGAGAAGGTGAGGAAAATAGAAACTTCCAAAAAGCAAAGGAGGGCATAGTTTCCTAAAAAGACAAAAACCAAGTCAATATGAAAAGCAAGGAGGGCGCAATTTCCAAAGAGGGATGAAAAGCAACCAGTATGAAAAGCAAGAAACATTGGAAAATCTGAGAAGGTGAAGTTTCCAAAAGGGAGAAAGCAAGCAAGTTCGGAAAAGCAAGAAGTTTCCTACTCAGTCAAGAAGGCTGCATTAGGTGAGGCCAAGGAGGTTGACTTGCTCAACAAGTCACCCAGTCTATAAAATGAGGAGGGCACACCACATTCAAATCATTTTTGCTAGTTTGTTCTTTGTTTGTGAGAAAGCTCAAGCTTCTCTAGGCTTTGGTGATGCACCCTTAGCCACTTATGGGAGATGTGCCCTATAGTTCCAGTTTCACTCTTATGCACATGATCCAGTACAGCCATTGATACCAAATTGAAGATATGATCTATCCATTTCATGTGAAGATCCATCCTTCAGAAGTTGAAGAAAAGATCCAGATGTCTTGAGGTGGTTCAGTAGAGTTTCACAACGAAAGAGTAATTAGTTGGAGAGATTGCAAGAAGATACAGGAGGATAGTGCGCATTCCATGAGCAGCTAGCAGCTCAGAGACATCCTACAGATATAATACAGTGACCACACTTTCTCTTCTTACTTCTTTCTATACTCTCCTTCTTCTATCATTGTAAAAATTCAAGTATAGAGGTTATCTTTGATGTCTGAGGCCATGCCATTTAATGATTAGCTTAATGAACTCAATTATTATTTGTTTCTACTGTACATTACATATCAGAGCCACATTGAATATCATAAGAGGAATTAAAGAGCCTCCTTTGGCAGTTTGAGCCTTATCTTTCAAGACTATCTCAATACACACTTTCCATTGACTAGTTTTCCAGTTTATGCATTATACATAGCTCAGAGTAACTAATTCTATTTCTAAAGGTTGTTGTAGTTTTTTAACTCCCTTTAGAATCCATCCCAACCCAAAAATAAGATATTTGTGACCCTCTCTGGCTGTTTCAGTCCTTAATTATCAAGACTAGCTCATTGGACACCCGAATTTGACTAGTTTTGCAGTTTGCTCAATTAATGGATATCTGTATGCCCAAATTCGATTATGTCAGTTGTGTTGGGTACCTAAGACATTAATAAAGATCATCTCACCATCATATTTCAAATTCGTGATTATATGATCCTCTTTGGAAAATCTTGGAAACAAGCTAGTGGAGCAATCCTACATAACATTCTTTCTCTCTTTGCCTCCAAACACTGCTAGATCCTCCCAAATCATCAGTAACTTTTGTCCAACATCATATTATGGTTTTAATGACTTTTCATCCACCTCTAGTTTATGTCAAGTGTAAGTGGAAGAATTTAGTAGGCATATGCTGGTGCGCCCAGGAAACATTGGAATAGACTTCATCCTGGATGATGTTCGAAACATAAATGGCCCCAATACCTTGTGATTAGAAATAAGAAGTTGGAATTGATGTGACTTCCCTTTCTACTGCACACTCCCCAGTACATTTTTCATATCCAAACATGTCCAACAGTCAAGCTCTGGGTGGGTTAACCAAGGACCAGTTTTAGTTCCTTCTTCACTAGTTTTTGTGAACTAGTTACTGTTTTCAATTTTCTAATTTTTAAAGTTATAATTGAGATAATATCATCTGATACAAGATCAGGGATATTACAAAGAGGAAATAGAGAAGAAGTCTGGTAAATATCAATAGGATCTACCAAAAAAATGTGGATAAAAAATTATTTCTCCCACTAAACCTCCTAAAAGCTCAACCATGACTCATGAAGAAAATGAAGAAACATGTAACAAACTATCAAATTTGAAGGCCAAGTTTAATGAATTGAATGATAGTTTAATGACATATTCAATTGGTAAACACAAAAAGCGATATAGAAAGATAGTTGAAAAAGATGGCTAGTAATGATGACATTGAAAAGATGGCTATGGAGATGGCCTATAAAAAGGATCTCAAAAAGATGGACAATAAGGAGGATCTCAAAATTATGAAGGGTATAATTTTAAATGAGATGAGACATCTCTTTCATCATAATTCATCTTCTCAAAAAGAGGAGAAGGAGAACAAGAGGGACTTATGCAAGTCACAGACTGAGAAAATTGAAAAATAGTTGGAGAAAAATAGGTCCAAGATCTTCACATTTGATCATTCATCACATCATAATGGGTTCAACTAAAGACCATGGAACAACTTCATTCCTAAAATTGATACGAGAAATTTTGATGGAAACAATCCAATAACATGGATATTTCAAATGGAACAATTCTTTGATCTACACCAAATGCCAACTTTACAAATATAACTATTGTATCCTTTCATTTAGAACTTGATGAATTTGTATGGTACCAATGGCTTTGTAACTATAATGTGATGTCCCAAGTTTTGATTTGAAATGTAATCATGTAAATGATGTGGATATGCTAGTATAGATTCTTAGTGCAAAGATCAAGGCCAAGACCCTACTAGTGAATGGTCAAGGATGTATAATTTGAATCTCTATACGGACCATATGGTTTGCTTATCATGTCAATTTGAATTCTATGTAAATATTATGTTGAAATATAATAAAATGGTCCAAGATGGCTGTTGGAGAGCACTAAGAAGGCCTATGATTCCAATAGAGAGGAAGAGGAAACAAGGCGTATGGGAGACTGAATACTCTATTTCCAAGTATCAACCTTAGAATTCATCTCTTTCTTCCATGTTCCTTAAATGAACCAATTACTTCCTTTCGACTATTTTATCCAATCACTAATTGCATGTGTGAGGTTGGTGAGGAAAGTCTTCTCATGGACATGTGGAAGCATGGGATGACCATACTTCTATGACTATTGTAATATTCCTCTCTTATATGGTCAAAACTTTATGTCAGTTGTATTTTCCACCATCCATCTCTTTTGGGATTCCATACTCCATTTTACCAATTATCTTTGCAAGTAGATTTTACATAGTAGAGGAGACTACACATATTTCTACATCTTGGTGTTATTGATACTATACCATTTTACCAGATTGTCAGGCCACAAGAAATTGAATTATGAATAGGGGGAACGATATACCTTAGAGAAAACAAATGGTTGTAGGTGACCAAAGAGGCTAGGCATAATGAGAACCTTAGCCACTAATTTTTGTTGCTCATCAGATGCTTGAGAAGCCATGGTTAATTTCTACTTGCCTTGAAACGCATAAAATAGCTTGGAATCCTTCTATGCACACACCAGTATGCTCCTAGCAAGATGGATCACCTAAGGGAACTCTATAGAAACGAAGTGGATGCTTGAGCCTAAAAGGGTGGTGTGTGGGGCAAGTATTGTTGCTGCCATGGTTGTGAGGGCTGAGTGAAATTCTTGTAGAAGCTATGGATGAGTATTTCGCTATGCATATAGATAAAAAAGGGTTTTGTGCTAGGAGAGAAAAGTCCATGAGTGTTTTTCACTCTGATGGCCTCATAGCCCAGCGTAGGGGTGAATTCGGGGCTTCACATGACTTTTAGGAATGTGTGTGTTTTGAAGTGTGTGCATGTTCTAAAGTGTGTGCGTATCTTTAAAACACACATATGCCATTGTGAATATTTTGTATAATATGTTTATATTCACCATTATAATTTTCAAGCATATGGTATGGGTCAAGGAGTCCTTAATTTGGTGGACTCGGAGGAAACATAGGTTTAAATCCTTAGAAGAATATTATGTTCCTCCAAGGCCAAGAAAAAAACCTTGAACCCACACACATTACCTCCCAAGTGTATTTGTTTCCTCGTAATGGGCGTATTGGCACCATTGGGGCTTTTGGGGAACCGGGTATTGGTATGAAAGCATGGACCAAGGTCAAAAGATGAAGCTTGTGGATTATGACTAATAATAACCTTTTATGGCTCAATATCCATCAATGAGACCTCTAACCACCATACATGAACCCTATGTGTAATATTTGTCCTTTGAGTTGTATATGGACACTATTAGAAAGTTTTGAGCAACAACGATGGATTGTGGGGCAATAGACATGCTCTAGGGAGGAAAATCAAGCCTTTGGACCTAATGTCATATTTTAGTCATCCAACTCTAGGAACAATGCCTCAAACCACCACACCTAATATTTTGATAGTACCATATCCCTCTGAGTTGGGATATGTGCATCACTAGGAGATTTTGAGGTCTAGGTAAGAGTTTCTTTTCCTTTAATATCGTAAGGAGAGGAAACTCATGCCTCAAACCCTAAAGATACCTTTTAAGGTACATGAATAGGGACTTGAATCACCACATAAAATCAATATATGGTATCATTGGCCATGAAGAGGGGATATGGACTCTACTAGAAGGTTTTTAGAACTAGATTTTGTGCATGTATGCCCAAGAACAACATGTTAAACAACCACAAAGGAACTTTATAGGGTATCCTTGATATTTAGATGTGGATACTAAGCATTATGAGATTTTGAACATTAAGAATGGGTATCTCAACCTTGGAGATGGTTAGGTGAATAAACCCAAGCACTATGCCCTAAATGAATCTTCTAGGCATTTGGGGCTAAGAATGACACCTTGAACCACCACAAAAGATCACTCAAATGAATATTATTCCTCTCACAAGGTATATGTTATATTATCATTTTTTAGTGTTATGTATGGGTGTTAGGGTATTGGACATGGTCACGGAGGAAACTTGAACCTTAGGCCCTAAAGGAATCTTCTAGCCGTCCAAGCCTAAGAAGGTTGTCTCAAACAAACACATATGGCCTCATGCGGGTATCATTGGCCTACAATTTGGGATGTTGGTTCCATTAGGTGTTTTGGGTAGGATTTATATGTCTTGGGGCCTTGGAAAGGATCTAGGGAACAAATCCATGCCTTAGGACCTAAAAAAACATTAAGGCATATATAGCCATGAATGATGCATCAAAGCACCACACATGACTTCTCGAGGTATCCTTGACACTATGTATGGGTCTTGGGGCCTTGGGAACTTGGACATGGGTAGGAGTGGAAACCTAAAGCTTAGTCTCTAGAGGAATCTTCTAGCCATCCAGGGAAATGAATGTTACCTCAAGTAACCACACATGGCCTCATGAGGGTATCGTTGGCCTATGATTGATGTTGTTAGTGCCATTAGGTTGTTTTGAGTAGTATGCATGTATATTAGGGACCTGTAAATATTCGAGGGAAGAATACCATGCCTTAGGCCCTAAATAAATCATTGAGGCTTATAGATCCATGAACAGTGCCTCATAACACCACACATGACTTCTCAAGGATATCCGTAGCACTATGTATTAGTCTTGGTGCCTTGGAGCCTTGAACATGATTAGGGGAAGAAACATGAAATTTAGGCGCTAAATAAAAATTCTACCCATATAGGACCAATAAGGTTGTCTTAAATAGCCACACATGGCCTCTTAAAGGCATCATTAGCATGTGATTGAGGATGTTAGTGCCATTAAGTGGTTTTGAGCAGTATGCATGTGTCTTAGGGCCTTGGAAATGATCTATGGAAGAATACCATGCCTTGGTCCATAAAGAAAGCATTAATGCATATAGATTAATGAATATTGCCTTGAATCACCACATGCAACTTCTCACATGTAGCCATGGCACTATATATGGGTCTTGGGGCCTTGGGCCTTGAATGTGGCCAAGGGAGAAAACATGATCCTGAGGCCCTAGAGGAATATTCTATCCATCTAGGGCCAAAAATATTTCCTCAAACAACCATACATTCGATCCTAAGGATATAATAGTCTTATGATTGAGGATGTCAGTGCCATTAGGTGGTTTTAAGTAGTATGTATTTGTTGTAGGAACTTGTAATTTT
This sequence comes from Larix kaempferi, assembly GCA_027924585.1. Lineage (NCBI taxonomy): Eukaryota > Viridiplantae > Streptophyta > Pinopsida > Pinales > Pinaceae > Larix > Larix kaempferi. Next base: position 18,679,388 of record BSBM01000089.1, on the reverse strand, counting down.
TTTAGGGAATACAAGCATTCCTTAGGACCTAAATAAAGAATTAAGGCATCCAAATCCATGAATAATGCCTTGAAGCACCACATATGGATTCTCATAGGTAACCATGGAACTATGTATTGGTCTTGGGGCCTTAGACATGGAAAAGGGAGGAAAATTGAACCTTAGGAACTAAATAAATATTATAATCATCTAGGGAAAAGATGGTTGCCTTGAAAAACCACACATGGTATCTTGAGGGTATTATTGGCTTACGATTGAGAATGTTGGTGGCACTAGGTGGTTTTGAGAAGTATGTATGTATCGCGGGGCCTTGGAAATTTTCTAGGGAAGAAGACCATATCTTAGGCCCAAAAGAAAGTGTTGAAGCATCTACAACCATTAACAATTCTTTGAAGCACCACACATGACTTCTTGGGGGTATCCTTGGCACTATGTATGTGTCTTGGGGCCTTGGAAATGGTCAAGGGAGGATACTTGAATATTAATCCCTAAAGGAATCTTCTACCCATCCAGGGCCAATAAGATTTATTCGAACAACCACACATGGAATCCTAAGGGTATCGTTGGCATATGATTGAGGATGTCAATGTCATTAGTTGGTTTTGAGTAGTATGTAAGTGTCTGAGGGCCTTGGAAATGTTCTATGGAAGAATACTATGCCTTAGGCCCTTAGAAATGTTCTATGGAAGAAGACTATGCCTTAGGCCCTAAATAAAGAAATAATCCATCAAAATCCATGAACAATGCCCTCAAGCACCACACATGACTTATTACAGGTATCCATGGCACTATATATAATTTTTGGGGTGTTAGACATGGTTAATGAATGAAACCTAAAACTTAGGCCCTAGAGGAATGTTCTAGCCTTTCAAGGCCAAGAAGGTTTCCTTGAACAATCACACATGGCCTCCTAAGGGTATCATTTGGATGTCGGTGCCATTAGGTGGTTTTGAGCTATATATATGTATCCTAAGGCCATGGAAATAATCCAGGGAATATGATAATTCCTTAAGCCCTAAAGAAAGCATTGAGGCATCTAAAGCCATAAAAATTCCTCAAATAACAACACTTTTAACTTATTAGGGGTATCCTTGGCACTATATATGGGACACAGGGCCTTGTGGCCTTGGACATGGTTAGGGGAGTAGATATGAACCTTAGTCCCTAAAATAATCTTCTAACCATCCAGGGCTAATAATATTTCCTCGAACAACCACACATGTCCTTGTGAGGGTATCAATGGCCTATTATTGAGGATGTTGGTTCCATTAGGTGGTTTTGAGTAGTGTGTATGTGTCTTAAGGCCTTGGAAATATTCCTAGAAATATGGTTGTTCCTTATGCCTTAATGGAATCATCAAGGCATACAGAGCCATGCAAATCGATTCCTTGAAGCACCACACATGATTTCTCATAGGTATCCATTGCACTATGAATGGGTTTTTGGGCCTTAGGGACTTGTACATAATCAAGAGAGGAAACCTAAATATTAGTCCCTAAAATAATCTTCTAGCCATCTGGGGCCAAAAAATGTTTCCTTGAACAACCACAAATGGACTCCTACACATATCATTGGTGTATTATTTAGGATGTTAGTGCCATTAGGTGATTGTGCGAAATATTTATGTGTCTTGGGGCCTTGAAAATAATATAGGGAAGAAGAGTGTTCCTTAGGCACTAAATAAAGCATTCATGCATCTAGATCCATGAACAATCCATCGAAACAACACACATGACTTATTTGGAGTATCCTTGGAAATATGTATGGGTATTGGGGCCCTGGAGATGGTTAGGAAAGGAGATCTAAGCCTTAGGCCCTAAAGCAATATTCTACCCATGTAAGACTAATATTATTTCCTTTAACAACCACACATTACCTCTTTATGGTATCATTGGCTCACGATTGAGGATTTTTGTTCCATTGGTTGGTTTTGAGTAGTATGTTTGTGTCTCATGGACTCCGAAATGTTCGAGGGAATAAGGCCATGCCTTATGCCCTAAATACTATATTGAGGCATCTAAAGCCATGACAACACCTTAAAGCACCACCTGAATTCTCATGGGTATCCATGATACTATTTATGGTTCTTGAGGCCTTGGATCCTTAGACATGATCAAGGGAGGAAACTTGAACCTGAGGAACTAAAAGAATCTTCTATCCATCCAGGGCCAATAAGGTAACCTCGAATAACCACATATGGCTTGTCGAGGGTATCATTGGCCTAAAATTGTGGATTCCAATGCTATTACATAGTTTTTAGTAGTATGTATGAGTTTTAGGGCATTGTAAATGATATAGGGAGGAATACCATGCCTTAGGCCCTAAATAAAGTGTTGAGGCATATAGACACATGAACAATGCCTCCAAACACCATGTATGAATTCTCGAGGGTATCATTGGCACTATGTATTGGTCCTATGGCCTTATGGCCTTGGACATGTTCAAGAGAGGAGACTTGAACCTTATGCCCTAAAGGATTCTTCTAACCATGTAGGTCTAAGAAGGTTTCCTTGAGAAACCACACATGGCATCTTAAGGGAATCATTGACCTATTATTGCGGATTGCAATTACATTAGGTTGTTTTGAGTATTTATGTTTTGGAACCTTGAAAATGTTGTAAGGAATAAGAACATGTCTTAGGCCCTAAAAAAAATATCCAGGCATTCAGAGCCATTAAAAATGACTCAAATCACTACACATGAATTTTCACGGGTATCCATGACAATATGTATGGGTCTTGGGGTCTTGGGGCCTTGAGGCCTTCAACATGGTCAGGGGAGGAAAATTTACTTCAAGAAAAAGGCCTTGTAGTAGAGGTTGTAGTGGAGGTTTTTAGTGTTACAATATTGGTCAAAATTTTCAAAAAAAACCTCTGCTACAACCTCCGCCAATGGTACCGGATGTTTTAGCGGAGGCTTTTACGGAAATTTATTATAACTAAAAAATATCGGCGGCCCGAGGCTTTAGCGGAGGTTTTTTTCACCGGCGCACTTCTTCCAAATATGCACCGGTGCACTTCTACCAAATATGCACTGGTGCGCTTCTGTCAAAAGTGCACCGGTGCACTTTTGACAAAGATGCACTAGTTCGCTTATGTCAAAGATGCATCGGTGCACTTTTGACAAAGATGCACTGGTGCGCTTCTAACAAAAATGCATCAATGTGCTTTTTTCAAAGATGTATCGGTGTGCTTTTTCCAAAGATGCACCGATGAGCTTATGCCAAAGATGCACCAGTGCCCCTTCACCAATGAGAAGCACCAATAATTTTTTGGCCAAAACCACACTAGTGCACATTTGTAATGGAGCACCAGTGGACCTACGGTAAAGAAGCATAGATGTACTTATACCAAAGATGAGCATCGGTGCACCTTAACCAACAATGAGCATTGATTTTCCCATACCAAAGAGGAGCAACAATGAACAAAAACAATTTGTTTTGTACATAAACATTGTGAACATGCAAATAAATGGAGGTGATTTAATAAATACATGATAATTTATTAAAATGTAATGATATAATAACTTTGATTTTTAATATTCCAAGTATTAGTTCATGCCCTTGTTTATTAATGAATCTCTTATTTGCAATTTAAAAATGAAATGCTTACCTAATATTAAACAAAAACATATAATTTTGATTGTTTGAAATATGGTTTTATAATTAAAAGCATATGAAATAAGACATTATCAATAAACATAAAAATAATATTATAAAAATGTATAATAATTAATATTGAAATGTTAAGCATTACAATTTAAATTCCTAGAGCACGGGTGCACCTGTAGTAAAGAAGCATCGATGCACTTATACAAAAGATGAGAACTAGTGCACCTTAACGAACAATGAGCATCATTGTGCCCATACAAAATAGGAGCACTGGTGACAAAAATCAATATGTTGTGTATAGAATCCTTGTAAACATGCAAATAAAGGGAGGTGATTTAATAAATACAAGATTATTAAAATGTAGTGATATAATAACTTTTATTTTGAATATTCCAAGTATTAGTTCTTACTGTTGTTTATTAATGAATCTCTTATGTGAAATTTAAAAATGAAATACTTGTTGAATATTAAAAAAAATTATAATTTTGATTGTTTGAAATAAAAAATTATGGTTAAAAGCATATGGAATAAGACATTATCTGATAATAAAAAAAAATATTATGAAAATGTTTAATAATTAATATTTAAATGTTAAGCATTACAATTTATAGTAATGGTGATGGAACCACCCATACAAAACTATGATGAGTGTCAAACCACTCCATTTACCACTTAATGAGTGGATCTCTTGTAATTACAAAACCACTCAATTGTTACATGAAAATTGTTTGATGAGAACTATCCAAAACCACTCATCCACTAGAGATAATATGCCTCACACGGAGAATCAATTCTCCTAGACCAAAGAAGATCACTAGTGTTCCCACACATATACAAAAAATGAGCACGGGTGTGCCTTAACCAAAGAGATGCACCGATGAACTTATGCCAGAGATGCACTAATGCGCTTCTGAAAAATATGCACCGGTTTGCTTATGCCAAAGATGCACTGGTGTGATTCTTCCAAAGAGAAGCACCACGAACATAAAATAGATTTCCATCAACAGAACATAGTTTTCCGTGGGTACAAGATATTATGCAACCAAGTCCCAGATATAGCATAAAAATAGTAGAAATAGACTAAAAGAAATCAATCCACAACTTTATAATGAAGAACTGAAAGGAATAAGAATCCTCTTCGAGGGAGGAACCTCCTTACACAGTGTACTAAGTACAAAAGACAAGACAAGATACAATGATGACTAGAATGAAAAGGTGTCCTTCCTATATATAAGAGACAAAGGGGTACAATAACAACTAATAGACCCACTAATAGACTCAAGCCAACATCAATAATATGCAACGCACCATAATAAATGGGTAATGTGGCACTACATAAGGGATAATGTGCTAATATTTAGGTCTTAACATGCCCCTTCCTTTTAAACAAGTGTTGTCCTCAACGCTTGATTAGTTGTGGATGATTCTGTATGAAGGACTCATCTTCTCATGTCGAATATTCCACTAGCAAGTTCTTCCATTTGATGAAGTACTCAGTAATAGCTCGATTACTTAGTTGTTTGGTCCTCGTTTCAGTGATTTGTTTCAAGTTCCAATATGACTCTTCCTTCTTCATCAAGCCCGGGAAAGATTGTTTGAATTGGGATCTTGTCTCCTATTACCTTCTTTAAGCAAGAAACATGGAAAATTGGATGCACCCTTGAAGATGAAGGGAGCTCCAATTTGTAAGCCATACTACCAATCTTCTGCAACACTTTATAAGGACCACAATACTTGGGTGCGAATTTATTGTCCTTATTTAGTTACTTGAGGGACATCTGCTTGTAAGCTTGTAGCCTCATAAATACCCAATCCCCTTCTTCGAAACTCCTTTCACTCTGATGTTGATCAGCTTGTTGTTTCATCCTGTTTTGTGACATGGCTAGGTTTTCCTTAAGTATCTTGAGAACTTCTTGTTGGTGCTCTATGTGATCTTCCACGGCTTGAAATTTAGATTTTCCCTTTAAGGGACATGTGATAGATGGAGTTTGGTATCCATAAAGTGCCATAAATGGAGATATTTTTTATGATGTATGGAAGGAAGTGTACAACCATTCTTCCAAAGATAACCATTTCACCCACTGTGTTTGTTTATCAGATGCAAAGCAACGAAGATATCCTTCCAAACATTTTTTCACTATCTCAATTTTCCCATCATAGTTAGGATGATAAGATGAACTGTGAGCCAATTGGGTACCCAAACAAGAAAATAATTCAGTCTAAAATTTTCCAGTGAAAATTGGATCTCTATCGCTTACAATAATCTTCAAATTTCCATGTAACTTCTGAACTGTTTCTAGGAAAGCTATAGCTACTGTACTTGCATTAAAAGGGTGAGAGAGTGAAAAAAAATGTGCATACTTCGTGAGTCTATCAACAACCACCATAATAATACTCTTTCTTTCTGACTTAGGTAGACTTGTGATAAAATCCATTGAGACTTCTTCCCAGCGCTGGAAAGGTATGTTTAATGATTGCAGAAGTCCTAGGGTCTTAACTGTTTCCACCTTATTTTGCTGGAAAACCAAGCATTCGACCACGAACCTTTGAACATCAGATTTAAGACCTTCCAAAAAAAAATCCTTTTTGACCCTCTGGTAATTTTTCAGGAATCCGGAGTGCCCACCAATAAGAGAGGTGTGTAATTCCGAGAGGACCTTTTGTTTGAATTGTGAGTCTTTGCATAAATATAAGCGATCCTTATACCATAGTGAATCATTTTTTCACATAAAAGTATCTGATACACTTGGATCGTCATGTAGCTTTTGAATGAGCATCCACATATATAGGTCATTTTTCATTCTTCCCTTGCAACTACTACCAAATCGGGTTATAGAATGAAAATTGCACAAAGTAATGCCCCAACATCTTCATCTTTTCTGGAAAACGCATTTGCCACCACATTATGTTTCCCTTTTCGATAGATGATTTCAAAGTCATATTCCAACATCTTGGTTACCCATTTTTGTTTCTCTTCCGAAGATAATCTATGTTCTAAGAAGTATTTACGACTACCATGATCTGTTTTGACCTTGAAATGTCTACCTATTAGGTAAGGACGCCATTTCTTAAGAGCATGTAGAATTACCAACATTTCCTTCTCATAAATGGGATTATGTAAGTGCTTTCCCTTGATTGGATGACTTGTGAAAGCAAGTGGGTGTCCTTCTTGCATTAGAAAAACCCCAATGCCATTTCTCGAAGCATCACATTCCACAATAAATGTTTTTGTGAAGTTTGATGTGGCCAAAACAGGAGCTTTGCACATTACCTCCTTAAGTTGTTCAAAAGCTTGAGTTTCCTCTGGAGTCCAAGAAAATGCATATTTCTTCAATAATGATGTTAGAGGTGCTGTTATTCTTCCATAGTTCCGAAAAAAATTGCGGTAGTACCCTGTCATACCTAAGAATCCTCGAATACTCTTTAGGGTTTTGGGAATCGATCAATCCACCATGGCTTTAATTTTGTTGGAATCTAACTTGACACATTCCTAAGATACAATATGACCCAAATATTATACCTCATTTATCCCAAAGAAACATTTGGAAGGTTTTTCATATAGTTGTTGCTCCTTTAGTAGTTGTAGTACTCTGTCAACATGTTGAACATATTCTTCCCAAGACTTGCTACAGATTAGTATATCATCAAGGAATACTAGCAAAAAATTTCTAAGGAAAGGCTTGAAAATGGAATTCACCAGACCTTGAAATGTGGAAGGCACATTCATGAGAAAAAATGGTGTGACTAAAAATTCATAATGACCTTCATGAGTTTTGAAAGGTATTTTTGGAATGTCTCCCTCCTTCATTCTAATCTAATGATATCTAGAACAAAAATCCAACTTTGTGAAGAAAACTGCTCCATGTAATTCATCTAACAATTCATCAATGACAGGAATGGAAAATTTATCTTTAATGGTGATCTTGTTGAGCTCTCTATAATATGGACACATATGCCATGATCCATCTGGCTTGTGTACCATTACCACAAGTGCAAAGTAAGAACTTTGGCTATGCCTAATTATGATGGCCTCTAACATTTCTTCCACCATACACTCAATTTCACTCTTCTGTCCATAAGGGTATCTATAAGGTGTGATATTAGGAGGAACACTTCCTGGAATTAAGTGAATAGCATGATAAAAATCTCAAACAGGTGGAAGACCTTTTGGAATATCTTCAAATACCTTGGAATGCTTATCAATCACCTTTTGGAGATCTGGGGAAATAGGAGAATTAGATGTTTGAACTTCTAATGAGCATAATTGTGCAATTACACCTTGATGTCCCTTTTTTTATCAATTTTTTCATGCCATTAGAGCTTATGAACTTACTTGGTTTCCTAGTGATACCATTTAACTCATATTCTTTTCATTCCCATAAAAATTTCATGAAAATCTTCTGAAAATTAAAAGCCATTGTTCCCAATGATTGTAACCATTGAACTCCTAAGACAACATCAGCACCCCCCATCGGAATAACAATCATTGGACTATTCAATACATGTTCCCCCATAGTGATATTGATATTATGGCATTTTCCTGAGCAATTGATAGTTGCTCCATCTGTAATCACTACTTGAAACTTTGGTGCTGGATATACAAAGCAATTGAGAACCTTGGCTAATTTACAGTGAATGAAATTATGAGTACTACCAGAGTCAATCAACACGGTTACCTTTTTCTTTTTGATATATCCTTCGATATTAAGAATTTGAGGAGTACTAATTCCATCCAGTGCATGACAGGATATGGTGGGAGTAATCTCTTCGGAAGTTGTATCTCCTATTTCTTCATCTTGAGATGGTTCCTGTTCTTTTGGTGCTTCTTGTTCATTTTCTTCCTCTGCTTCACAATCTATGTAAAATAGTTTCTTCTCAGTGCACTTGTGGCCCTTACTGTATTTGCTATCACAACTGTAGCAAGGCCCTTTTGCTCTTTTTTCCTACAGTTGTTGTAGTGTCAACTTTGTAGGTTGTGGATGACTTGAGACCACGCTTCCTTCTTTATAGTTGTAAGTGGTAGAATTCCTTGTTGCCATAATTTTGTTTTCAATTTTTCTTTCCACCTTGAATGCATGTTCAAAGGACTTATGTTCCCAAAGGTGAACCTCATGTTGGATTTTATCCTTCAAAGTTCCAATAAAGAGATCTAACAAATTATCTTATGAAATATTCTTCACTATAAGACTTAGCTTCTGAAATTGCTTGATGTGCTCTATAACTGGGCATTTTTTAGATTTACCAACTGGCTAAAGAAGGTGTTTCTATTTATATCCCCATAATGTGCAATCAATTCTTCTGTAAATATAGACCATGAGATAATATAGTCCTTTTTATGGTCACAAAGCCATTGGTACTATACAAATTGATCAGGCTCTAAATATAAGGATGCAATAGTTACCTTTTGCAAAGTTGGCACCTGGTGTAGATCAAAGAATTGCTCCATCTGGAATATCCAAGTCATTGGATCATTGACATCAAACTTTCTCATGTCAATTTTAGGAAGTTGGGTACCCTTTGGTGACCATCCCTGATGACTTCCATTATTAGAATCATTTCCTCTTGGAATATCCGTATTCATGGAATGTTTCTCAACATGGAAATTATCTTTATCCTCTTGAGTATCCTAGAACACATTATCACCTATAGGGGGAGTATCCCTTGAATTTTGCATGAGATTAGCAATATTGTTCAACTTCTCCTCTAAATTGAGTAAATCAGTTGTTCTCACCGAACCTTTCATATTTTCCTCCATTTTATTCAACTTCTCCTCTAAATTAACTAAATCAACTTTTTTCACAGTCAACATGTTATACAACTTGACGAGAACTTTATACTCAAATCAAGAACTCTAGCCATAAAAACTCACATTTTTGTTTAAAAAACATCAAAAAACAACCCTGAATTGAAAACTAACGCTAATAGCAGCACATTTTTTCAAAAAATAGCATTATTATATCATTGTATCATAATTTAAAATTATATTTATTAATTCTCTTAGTAACACTATAGAAAACTAGCACCGATTTAAACACAAGTTATTCAAGAAATTATATCACCTCTCTTTTCATATAAAATAAACAAATTTATGATATTATTCATAATAAAACCATATATTAAACCACAAAAGGCAAAAGTTATGATATTTGGGTGCAAAATACAAATAACGAGAAATCTAGCCATAAAAATTTTCATATTTTTGAATAAAAAACACTAAAAACAACCCAAAAACGAGCCATGGGTGGTATCATTGCAATCAAAACCCTAAATCAACATCCAGATTGAAAAATTGTACCTCCTAGAAGATAAAAAAATTCAAAAAAGTGAAAATTAAAAAATGAAAAAGTTATTAAAAAAATAAAAAACCAAATTAAAAATGATTTCAAAAATGATTTACAACTTTAAAAAAAATTATAAACAAAATTTCAAAAAAAAAAACCCCAAAAACGTAAAAAAATAAAAATAAAAATGAAACAAAAATTTCAAAATTTCAAAAAAATACAAATTTAACAAAACCAAAAACATTAAAAAAAATAAAAACACATTGAACAAATTTTATAAAAAAAATTAACAAAAAATCAATATAAAAAAAATAGCTTGAAATAAACAAAATTATTTTAAAAAATTAATTAAAAAAATATAAAATTAGAACATTTAAAACCCAACTTTAAAAAAATATTAAAATTTTCAATTTAGCACAAAAATAAAAAATAAACAAAAAATAAAATGTTATAATTTCAAAAAAAAAAAATCAACACCTAACCCACCCTTATCCTTGAATAGGTTGGATAGTATAAAAGAAGATTGTATTTTAGGTTCTAAATTCCTAAACAAGGTGAGCCCTATTACTTTTGATGTTGTTAAAATGTTGTTTAAATGTACCATAAAAAGAAAGCTAGTTTCTTGTCCTTTGTCCTTTGAAGCTCATTTGAAATGCAAAAGCCCTGTGATAAGAACATAATCTAAAACAAACATTGCAGAATTGTTTAAAATGGAAAGATGCATTACCTATGCATAAATGCATAAGGACAAGGCCCTTGTTGATATCTCTGAAAAGCTTGACAAAAACTGCACTTCAGAAAGCCCAAATGCTTTATGGACTAGAGAAAAATATTTTGTTTCCCTTCCTTTTGACCCTCTAGTAAAACATAAAGCAATGAAATCCTATGCTAGATCGATGTCTCCCTCTGAGAGAGAATTTTATGCCAGTGAAATTAAAGAGTTGCTTTCAAAAGGGTTAATTGAACCCTCTAAGATTCCATGGGCTTGCATAGCCTTTGTTGTTAAAAAACAATTAGAGATTAAGAGAGGTAAGCCAAGGCTGGTTGTGAATTATAAACCTCTCAATACAGTGCTCAAGAAAATCAATTATCCATTACCTGATAAAGCTAGTCTTCTGCAGCAGATTGCTGGATGTACTATATTCAGTAAGTTTGATTTGAAATATGGTTTCTATCAAATTGGGATTGAGGCAAAATATATTTTTAAGACTGCTTTTGTTGTTCCCCATGGCCAACATCAATGAAAGGTCTTACCTTTTGGAATAAACAATGCCCCCTTTGAATTCCAGAAGAGAATGGAGGATATTTTCAGAGAAGAGATATGGGAATTAGTTTACATAGATGATATCCTGATATGCTCTAGGAACTTACAATATCATTTAAATCATTTACAGGAATTTTATAATCTAGTTTATAAGCATGGTCTTGTTCTCTCAAAGAGCAAGATGGAAATCGGAAAGATTGAAATCGAGTTTCTCGGTTTCAAGATAAACGAAGGGCAAGTACTTATTCAAAACCATGTTTTAAAGGTGTTCTCTCATTTCCCAGATCAAATATTAGAAAAAGTTCAAACCACTTATATTGGAGCCTAGGCCGCAGCTATGGTAAAGCTGTGAATTTTGAGGAAAAAGCACAAGTGTTGAAGGGAAAGTGCTAATTTTAAATAAGCACCAATTTTTGGGCAGAAGTGAACAAGTGCGCAGTACGGTGCCAGATGGACAAGCTCAGCGTAGATTACGAGCCGGAAATCGCAGAGCTCGCGCGCACACGTCAAAGGAGAATGAATGTGGCCGAGTAGAAAGCTCAGCTACCACAATAAATGAATCGATGGAATAGAGGGCTCAGCTACCCTCATTAAGGCTAAGTATAGAAGTTATAGTTTCTCTGACCAAGGAAGAGCAACGGACTAAAGCATTGAAGGCGAAGGACAAGGAGCAGTGAACGATGAAGCGGCGCCCATACCCACAATCTGCGCCGAAAATCGTGGAGCCTGCAGGAAGCGGCGACGTGACTGCAAGCGGTGCATACAGTACACCTAGCCATGTCTGCGGTTAGGGTTTTTGGGGATCACTGCTGGGAAAGGCCCACAGTTTTGTAAAGGTGCGACCCTCAGGGCCACCTATATATATGTGTAATTGTAAAGGAAGAAGGTTAGATGTTTTAGAAAGATGTTTTAGACTTTAGAGAAATAGAGTGGTTAGAAGGCCATTGTAAGTTGATGTTGAGGTTGCAGACAGTCTAAGTCGACGTCTGAACCATTGTAATCTCTGTAGAGGAAGAGAATAGATCTAAGAGAAGGGCTCCCAGCTGTGTGCGCGGAGTTTCCTGGAAAGATCTAAGGTTGCAGCTATGTGCGCAGCATTACTGTGTAATTCCCATTTTGAGATAATATAAGATAACTGTTCCAGTGAATGTGATTTCCCCATGGAGGAGAACTGCATAATTCTCGTTATTCTGATGTTGTGTTGTGCGAATGCATGTTTTAGTTTACTATCTGTGTTTACATGAATGTTTCATTGTCTGTATGAATGAGTATATAAGGCAAGTCCTTGAAGCTCCCTTAGAAGTTATTCTCGCGCGCTATCGAAGGAGTCGATAAGAGCACTATCGCCACAGCGCTTAGGGAATGCGTCACTGCGCTGGGCGCACAAGCAAAGACGATACATAGCGTATCGGATGCAGTGGGTAATCGCCTCATGCGCCGGAGCGGAGATACCGCGCCGCTAGGCTGGTAAGCGAGAGTTTCAGCGCTATTGCACTGAGAGGTCTGCAGAAGAGTAAGACGTTTCGCTTTGAGGAGTCCTCCAGGAAGAGAGAGAAGGAGAAGATTTCAGTCTCCGCGCTGCCTAGGTTAAGGAAGCCTAATTCCTTAGCCCCCCCATAGCCACTTCGGGTGAGACTTTGGGCTGCTGCGTAGCTCGTTGCCGAGAGGGCCAGTGCGCTAAGGGGTGTTTGTTGCTGCGCATCCTGAAAACCCGGGTCTGTCCAAAAAGCAGCCAACAAATGGTTCCGTTGCCTTGAGACTTGTTATTCCGGTGACGCGCGAGATTTATGTGAACCCAGATAAAGAGGAAGCCAACAAATGGTTTCATTGCCTTACGACTTGTTGTCTTGAGACTTGCTCAGCCAACAAATGGTTTCGTCGTTGGCTTCAACCATATCAATTTGAAGGCAATGTGCTACTGGAATCCTACAGCTAAAGAAATTCAAGACTGGTTTGATTCAAAGGCTACAGAGTTCGCCGAACGAGAAAATAGAAGCCTTAGGCTTCAGACACAAGACTGGTTGCAGAAGCATATTTATACTGACCTTCACGAAATTTTCTTTGTCACATTTGCACTTGAGTTGCATGCGTGGGTAGCAAAGCTAGCAGATACTAGATCCACTGTGCATGTTGATCAACCCGTTGCTTGGATGCTTGAGCTAGTTAGCATTTTGAAGCGGGTAGATAATACTGTGTCCCGCGCAGTAGACTTTTGGTTGAACAGTCTGTTGGAAGGCTTCATCACCGAGTTTGCAGTAGATACGAGAAAGAGCTTCAGCGAAGCTGAGAGGAGCTTCTTCAAAGCACACAGGGGTAAGTTCTTAAATTCTCTGAACTTATGGATTAAAATGCTTCTATATGAAAAAGGAAAACTATGCATAGCTTCCGATGAATAGCATAGACAAGTAATGTCCGCAGATTCTGATAGTGATCATGAACTTATTGGTTGCACTCGTAGTGGAAAACGCTATAAAGTAGGCCTTGACCAACATTCTTTTGAGTCTAGCCCAGAAGATAGTCAAGTTCCTAGAGCAGGCCATATAGAGAGGCAAGGGAGTGTTCATATCCCTTATCACCCTTTTACACCGCAAAAGCCAGATGGGGCTCAGTATAACCCCGCAGTAACACCTTCTAGTAGCCCACACGGTACTTCTAGTACCTCAGTACCACCTTTGTTTAACCATCCCGGAGGCAGTGCTACAGCACCTCCACCTCAACCTAGCGCAAGAAGGATGGGTGATGACATGAAGCTACCAACTTTTAGGGGAACAGGGCTAGAAGACCCTGAGCAGCACTGGTTCCTATGTGAAGCCATTTGGACAATTAAGCAAATTAATGATGATGATGTTAAGCTGGTTCAATTAGCAACCACACTAAGAGAAAGAGCCTTAACTTGGTTCATGAAATACTCAGCAGCACAGAATAGGACGCTTGCTGATGTAAGAAATGCTATGATTAGAGAATTCAAGAAACCTAAATTAGAATCACAGTGCATAACCGAGCTCAAAGACATAAAAAAGTTACCTACAGAGTCAGTATGGGACTTTGACCAGAAGTTCAAAGCCTTGATAGATCAAGTAAGCTTTGAGTTTGCACCGCAGCAGCATAAGGAATGGTTCATTGCTGCGCTGCTTCCACACATTAGACTTCCTTTGATGCAACAGAATCTCAATACTCAGGAACAAGCTCTAGAGATGGCTATGAAACTAGAAGCTTCACCAATTGCTGGAACAAGCAACGATGTTGCGCAGTTGCAGAACCAATTAGAAAACCTAACCTTGCAAGTGCATGATATTAAGAAAGGAAAGGATGTTAAAGAAGAAATCTGGTGTACAAAATGCAAAGCGCAAGGTCATTCGAAGGACCATTGTCCTGTTTTCATAGAGTATATTGCAACTGGAGCACCTAACCCTTTACCACAGGCCCAGGGACCTTGGTGTGAAATCTGTAGAACTAGGGGTCACAGACCACAAGAATGTCACTTGTTACAGAAATACGTACAAACTCCAAAGAATCTATATTGCAATTTCTGTAAATCAATAGGCCATGATAAGAACAATTGCAAAGCATATGATCTTATGATGGAAAGGAAACATGATGTTTATAGAGTACAGTCAGAGGCACAAGGACCCACGGCAGGTCCACAGTATGACCAAGCTCGTGAAGGCCGAGGAGGAAATTATAGGGGCCGCAGACGCGCAGCAAGATTTGCTCGTGGAAGAGGACAGATCACTTGTTATAACCGCGGAGCTCAAGGCCATTATGCAAGGGATTGCCAAAATCCTACAACCATCTACAGATATTGTAAATCTTATGATCATATCATTGAAGAATGCCCTCAGTTGATGGCTAAGATGCAAGCAAAGACGCCACAGGTTAACCAGAATATTCAGTTGATTAGAGAAGAAAAAAGAGAACCAGATCCTACAGTTAATATAGTGACGCGCAGTGGAGCAACCATTGGTGCGCCAGAGTTGGGAACTGGAGAGCAAGCGACGCAATGGGTGCGCCGCGCTAATATTAAACCGTCTCCGCTCAACCTGCAAAAGCAAAAAGAAGCATTCAAGCAAGCTCAAGAGTATTTATCAGACCCACGAGCTTCAACTTCTGTCGCAATTCCGCATAATGATATCAGATCGCAAGTGCTAAGACAAGACAACCTGGTGCAAGAACAGGCCACTACATCTGGAAGGCCTGATGATGAGGAGAATGCACTAGGCAGTGTCCATGCTTTCCTGAGAAACTGCTTAAAGTTGTTGCGCAATGAAAAAGCAACTATGGAACTTCAACACCTATTGGATAAGTGTCAACAATCTGCTTCGATGAATACACCATAGCGTGCTGTTCACCAGATTGGGAGTCATACTAGAACTGGAAAAGAGATGAGGCTCACAGCGCAGATTGGAGCATTTGAAATGGACGAAGTCATTTTGGATTTAGGCTCAGAAGTCAATGTTCTCACCATGCAGACATGGGAACAGATGGGTAGCCCTCAACTTACAAGATCTCCTATCCAGTTAAGACTTGCAAATCAGCAACGAGTTTCTCCATTGGGCAGACTACCCAATGTACCTATTGATATTGAAGGAGTAAGAAGTTCTGCAGACTTTGAAGTAATCAAAATTCTAGATGATAGTAGACCTTACCCAGCACTTTTAGGCATAGACTGGGCATTTGATAATTTGGCTGTCATTAATTTGAAGAAAAGACAGATGACCTTTGAGGATGAGCAGATCAAGGTCATCGCACCACTTGATCCACTTCAAGGACCACACTATATTGAACCCATTCAGGAAGAAGAAGAAGTGCGCCACATGGAAAGTTTGTATCAGATGACTGCTAGTCATAGTGACTATGTCAATCCCACAGCGGACGGACATATCAGCTAGCGATGCGATAGCTCGTGCACATCAGATTCAGAAGCAGGACTGGAAAACTGGCAGAATCGCTTACATGAGGTTTCTGCAAGGCGTTGCGCCATGATGACTAAATCCATTCGATGGATTGGCACAGAATTGAATAACACTCCAATTTTTGATGGTTTAACTGAAGTAAGTGAATTCATACATACATATGAACAACATATCCCAGATGAGCAGAGCATACAAGCATTAGATGTAGCACTGCGCGCTACACCTGCAAGATGGTGGGGTGCGCATAAAGAGAATATTGACACATGGCAAGACTGTCGCAGATTGATACTGCGCAGATTTCAGGGAACTACAGCAGAAGTGTTGCGCAAATATAATGGACAGAGTGACCCCAGGTCACACGTAGAAGCATGTATTCAGCAATGGTCAGATATTCTAGAAGATGAGTGGGTTCACCTATTCATCCACACGTTGGATACAGTTCCAAGGAACTGGTACACTGAAACAGAATTGCACAGAGGCACTATCACTTAGCCTCTTATGATGGAAAGTTTTCAACTTACCTTCAGCTTTGAGTCAGAACATCCAAGTATCGACCACGCTTTAAAGTGTATTAGAAAGAAGGTATTTGAAGAATGTCCATTACCAGAATATTCTCAACCAGATTGGGATGTCCAAATGGAAAATGCCCTGGAATGCTATAATTTCACCACCGGAGAAGAGGATGATGATCCTTGCAACATCAATATTCCAGAATCAGAAGGGACGCGCACCGTTGAAGGTCCTCAGCTTGATATCCCTGCCATTACAGAACACATCAAGCTCAAGAAGATTAACATTGGTACAGAAGCCGAACCCAAGTTTGCTTCTATAGGAGATTATTGGGATGATGAAACTATTGGTCATATTGCAGATTTACTACGTGACTACCAGGATATATTTCCTACCAAGTTTACAGAAATGAAAGGCATCCTAGGAGATTTAGGAGTCATGCACATACCTTTGAAAGCAGACGCCAAGCCAGTAAAACAGCGCCCGTACAGGTTGAACCCGCGATATAAAGAAAAGGTTAGAGAAGAAATTGATAAGATGCTCGCAGCAGGTATCATTGAGCCAGTAGAGGAAAGTGATTGGATTAGTCCTATGGTGGTACAAGAGAAGAAGACAAAAGGTGAAATAAGAATCTGCGTCGACTTGCGCAAGCTGAACGACGCATCAGCGCATGATCCATTTCCTACTCCCTTTATAGACGAAGTGCTTGATAATGTTGGAGGACAAGAGGCTTACTCCTTCACTAATGGCTTTTCGGGATACCATCAGATCAGAATCCATCCAAAAGACCGCCATAAGACCACGTTTGCGACTGAATGGGGCTCATTCCAGTATACAGTAATGCCCTTTGGTCTTAAAAACGCACCTGCTATCTTCTCTAGAGTCGTTGTTGCTGTTTTTAAAGAATTCATTCATAAGTTTCTAGAAGTCTATTTTGATGACTGGACTGTGTTTGGTTTACTAAAGAACCATATAGGGAACCTGCGCATGATGTTAGAAAAATGTAGACAGTATCAGATTTCCCTTAACTTGAAAAAATGTATCTTATGTGCTCCCTTTGGTATTCTGTTGGGTCATATTGTATGCAGACAAGGACTCCTGATGGATCCTGCGAAGGTTGCCATCATCGCTAACTTACCTGCGCCCAACTCAGTTAAACAATTACGCACTACATTGGGACATACAAGGTACTACAGGAAATTTATCAAGGGTTATGCGAAGATAACTGCGCCTATGGAAAGATTGCTGAAAAAGGATTCAAAATTCCAATGGACAGAAGAATGCCAACAGAGCTTGGATACACTTAAAGACAAGATGATCACTGCGCCTATTCTAGTTTTCCCAGACTGGAAAAAACCCTTTCATGTTCATGTAGATGCTTCTTCCATAGCATTGGGGGTTGTGGTGACACAACCGAGAGAAGGAGGTATTGACCACCCCATTGCTTACTCTAGCAGAAAACTCTCTACAGCTGAGAAGAACTACACCACTATAGAAAGAGAAGGACTAGCTATGGTGTATGCCCTATAGAAGTTCAGACACTACCTATTGGGCGCACATTTTAAAATGTATACTGACCATTCTGCTTTGAAATACTTGGTCAATAAGCCAGTGTTAGGGGGAAGAATTTGCAGATGGCTACTACTCTTTCAGGAGTATGATTTTGAGGTTATTGTGAAGCCAGGATGATTAAATGCAGGACCTGACCATTTATCTAGGATAGAGTCAGGCAAGGAACCTATAAATCTGGAGGACAATCTGCCCGATGCGCAGTTGTTTTCTGTTCAAGCAACCGATGAGTATTATTTCGATATTCTTGAGTTTCTCACTACCGGACAAGCGCCGGTTGAGTTTTCAATCTAGCAGAAAAATCAACTTGTTGTCAAAGCCGCAGACTTCACTTTGATAGCAGGCCAGCTCTATAAGTTGGGCCCCGATGAAGTCTTGCGCAGATGTATCCTACCGCATGAGAAGAACTCCATAATCGCAGAAGCGCACTCAGGGACCGCAGGAGGCCATTTCGCAGCAAAGCCGACTGCGCAGAAGATCTTAGCCGCAGGTCTTTGGTGGCCAACATTGCACAAGGATACTAAGGAATTCTGCAAATGTTGCGATGTGTGCCAGCGAACAGGAAAACCTTCCAGAAGAGATGAAATGCCGCTAAGACCCCAGATAACACTGCATGCTTTTGATAAGTGGGCCATTGATTTTGTAGGACCTATCAACCCACCAGGAAAGAGAACCGGCGCAAGATACATCATCACAGCTACTGAATACCTCACCAGATGGGCTGAGGCGAAGCCAGTTAAGAACTGCGATGCTACCACTGCTGCACAGTTCATTTTTGAGAACATTGTCACTAGATTTGGATGTCCACTGATTCTAATGAGTGATCAGGGCACACATTTCCTGAATGAGACTATAGAGGCCCTTACTGAGGAATTCCACATTAGTTACCATAAGAGTACACCCTACCACCCTCAAGCTAATGGTATAGTGGAGGCATTCAATAAGATTCTCCAGAATGCCCTGACGAAGATCTGTAATCAACAAAGAGATGATTGGGACCTTAGAGTCACCGCTGTGTTATGGGCTTACAGAACCACATGCAAGAAATTAATAGGTCACACACCTTTCAGTTTGGTGTATGGAAAAGAAGCAGTTATGCCCATGGAATACATTGTTCCCAGCTTCCAAATTGCGCAAATTACAGAAATGGCAGATACTGATACTATGAGTGAAAGACTCTCACAATTGCTTGCCTTAGAAGAAGGCAGACTTTTAGCCGGATTCCATCAACAAGTACAGAAGGCAAGACAGAAAGCTTGGCATGACAAGCATATTAAGAATAAAATCTTTCAAGAAGGCGACTTGGTACTCCTCTATGATAGTAAATTCATCAAGTTTCCAGGAAAATATTTTGTACATTGGTTAGGCCCTTTTCGGGTGATAAAGATAACAGAAGGAGGAGCAGTTCAGCTTGCGAAGCTTAATGGAGAATTGCTGCACACAATGATTAATGGGAGTCGGCTCAAGCTTTATCACGACGGCCACTCCGCCCCGTCGACTTAATTAAGTACTAAAGTGGTGCAGATGTCCAGTGTAGTTGAAAGAGGCATCGCATTATCACAGTCTACACAGAAGTCGCGAGACCCTTTTAGTCTCTGGCTTCCCGCGCAGTTCCTTGAAGCATCCACGCCTATCAATAAAGTTTGTTTGGAGCGACCCTATTTGTGCTCTTGAAAATTTTTTCTCAGGGTTGTCAAACCGTCGCTCTTGCGGAGTTCCCTGTGTCAATTTACTGCTTGAGGAGTTCTCGTTGTGGACCCCTCTAT
The DNA here is from genome assembly GCA_027924585.1 of Larix kaempferi. NCBI lineage: Eukaryota > Viridiplantae > Streptophyta > Pinopsida > Pinales > Pinaceae > Larix > Larix kaempferi. The sequence goes on along the minus strand of BSBM01000089.1, from coordinate 18,659,475 downwards.
ATGCATAGTTACCTATGCTGAAATGACCCACCGAAAATTTGAATTATGGTAGTCCTATAGCCGCGTTTGAATATTAAATGAAGGATAAGCTCGCCAATTAATTGCATCTGCTCTGACAGAGTCGGATCGATCTCCCTAAGATTCGCATTTATGTCATGCGCCGAAAGCTTTAGCTTCTCCTGGAAGGCTGTCAGAGCCCGTCCATCACAATTAATGCACCGCATAGGCGCGGGGGTAGGGGGGTTTTCAACTCATGCATAGGAACCTACGGCTAGTAGCCCCACTTGTCCGCATTTACTATCGCATTTAGCTATAAATACCCCGCACTCGTATATCTTCGGGTTACTTTTCTCAAAGTTGCATAGTGTCTTGTTTGAGAATCTAAGTTATTGTTTTCAGAGCTGTGTCGTGCAGACTGCTTCCTTTGTTTTCAACGTTCATATCCTACGCTGTTCCGCCATTTGTCTGTTCAAGTCCTTGTTGTCTACACCGGTTCACGACGGAGAACCTGTCCACTGAAGAAATTGTTGGTCAATTTAAGTGCAGAGGCTTAGATTTCGGCATGACTACCCTGGTGATGACCTTGGCTTACACGCACCCTGGTTGGACTGATCCTAGACAATCTTCGGGCACAAGGGCATCTCAGCCGCAGCAGCCAGACGAACCCGTTCCAGAGCCCTTGTCCACTATGGTTAATTACATTCCTCCGCGTCTAGATGATGCACCCGAGGTGCATATTCCGAAGAATGCGAAGTATCCGATTCCGCTGCCACCAATGGCGGAAGTCGTGCGCCAAGAAGGGTCCCTGTTTGGACACCTTCCACTGGTCAAGTTTTCTGATTTCAACTTGGGCGACTACAGAACATATCCTCAGTTTGTGCCAAATCGCTATATGATGGTAGTCCATAATCCCACCAGAAAGGTTGATGAATTCATCCCGAAGGAATTTGCAGCAAATTTAGAGAAGTCTGGACTTTTGAACCTGTTAAAGCTACCGCACTTCGGGCGTAGCAATGAAGTCAATGCAGTTGTTAAGGCACTGCTATCCTGTGTTCATGGTGGTTACCTTTGGCTGGGGAGGCCAATCGATTTGAATGTCGACTTGATTCATCGTATTACCGGCCTATCTAAGGTTGGTAAGGACCCCAATATTCATTTTGTTGGTAAAGATAAGGACAGAAAGTTGGCTGCACAGTTGGTGCAGAAATACAATTTGACAAGAGGAGGTCGGGCTTATGACCTCACTATAGTGGAGGATGAAGCACTTAGATTTATAGGCAGTCTACTTGCAGGCAGACTCCTCACCAAGTGCAGACCTAAAGAAGTCACTGGAGCTGTCATGGAGCTCGCAATCGCATCTGCGGAGGGAGAGCAGCACAACTGGTCTCTCTTCCTCCTCAATTCTTTCTTGGAAGACTGCCAGAACGTCCAGGACACCGCCGGTCAGTTGTTCCATTTTTCTTGGCTTTTAATTTTATGCGCCTTTGTCGGGTGGAAGGAGCCCCCGAACACTCAGTTCCTTCCGCGCCACGCAGGAGAGGTTGCAGGCATGCGCTATGTCAACCTCTGGGATTCTAGTAATCCCGCGAAGCGCAAGATGAACCGCGCTGTCTTTTGTGAATATTACCATCTCCTCAAAGATACCATTCAGGAAATGCCGAGGCTGAGCGAGGAGACAGCACAAAGATATGACACTAAGTTGGTCTTTTCTGCCAACTTGCATGAAATTTACCTCCGCCCTTGCGGCATTCAAGAAGAATGGACCGTAGGCCTTTAGAGGATGACTACTGAAGATGTCGAAGAAACTGTAAAGTCCTGGCCAGATGAATGGAGGGAGGCCGCCGAAGTCGCTACTGCGATGCCACCCCCTGCTGCGCAAGAGAAGGATAAGGGCAAGGAAGCGACTGAGCAAAGAAGTGATGAAGGTTCAACAGAACCAGCGACCAAGAAGCAGAAGGTGTCGCATCCCTCTGAGACCATTGCCTCAGGGATCGACCAGTACTTGAAGGAGCAATTTCGCGAGCTGCGGACCTCGCACGCTCAGATCATAAGTGCCTTGGACCTACAGTTCGTGGAGTTAAAAGGTCTCGCAGGAAGAATTGTGCAGACCCATGCGCCAGCATCCAGTTTGCAGGCGCCGCAGGTATCTACAAGTACCGAGCGAGTGGAAGTATTTGCAGAGAGACATACTGTCGTGCACATCCCGCCTACAAGCATGACATTTCCGGATCCTTTGGCCGCACTGGAGGTAAACGCAGTTGGCCCCATTGAAATAAATTTGTCTTTAATTCCGATAGAAACCTTGCAATTAGTGCAAGAGAAGGTCTCTATTGAGCTAAGAGCTAGAGAGCTCTCCACATTCCATGCAAACCAAAGACTGCAATCACAGGAAATAGAGCTGAAGGCAGGCTATAAGAACATCTCTGAGAAACTTGCACTTTATGAGGCACAAGACACTGGGATAAGAAACATAGTTGATGAAATTGCCCAGGAGGTGCCGGCTTGCCAGATTCAACCAGACCTTCCTCTGATTGAGAAAGTTCAAATTATTGGTGGAAGGGTGAAATCCCTAGAGCAGGAAATAGTTGCTATGGCTGAAGACCATAGAACGCAGATCACCGAGTTAGAAGCTCGTGTTGCAGTGCATCCTACAGATGATAGGCTGGAACAATTTGAAGCACTGCGCAGAGCTTCCACTCAAATGAAGGCTAGAGCAGATGAAGCCGAGAACCTGATGACGCAAGCTATGGAGGCTTGGACTGAGCTTGAGAATCTCCCTTTCAAAGTCAACCTTTTGGAACAAGTACAAGCAGCAGAACAGTCCCTAACTGTTCTGACTGAGGAAGCTAAGGCCTTAGAAGGCTTAGCAAAAATGAGGAAAATGAGCGAAGTGCGCAGAATACAACAACAACTGCACAAGCTCAGAAATGAAGATGCTAATCTCACCAACAACATTCAGCCATTTATGGATGAGTATGCTGACCTTGTTGCCCAAGCCGAGGAAAAAATCAAAGAATTTACTGAATCTCAACAGTTGGTTGATGGCATAACTGAAGAAGAAGCCACTGCAGAAATGGTGCAGACAGCTGTGGAGTGCGTCGACGAAATGGACTCCGCTATTGCGCAGTGTAAACAAGCATTTGCTACGACCCAAGCAAAGTCAGACGCGCAGCTAAAGCGACCACACGCTCGTGCGAGTGGCTCGAGGACGAGCCACAAGTAAGTGTTAGGGGCCTATTGGAGCCTAGGCCGCAGCTATGGTAAAGTTGCGAATTTTGAGGAAAAAGCACAAGTGTTGAAGGGAAAGTGCTAATTTTGAATAAGCACCAATTTTTGGGCAGAAGTGAACAAGTGCGCAGTACGGTGCCAGATGGACGAGCTCAGCGCAGATTACGGGCCGGAAATCGCGGAGCTCGCGCACACACGTCAAAGGAGGATGAATGTGGTCGAGTAGAAAGCTCAGCTACCACAATAAATGAAGCGATGGAATAGAGGGCTCAACTACCCTCATTAAGGCTAAGTACAGAAGTTATGGTTGCTCTGACCAAGGAAGAGCAACGGACTAAAGCATTGAAGGCGAAGGACAAGGAGTAGTGAACGATGAAGCAGCGCCCATACCCGCAATCTGTGCCGAAAATCGCGGAGCCTGCAGGAAGCAGCGACGTGACTGCAAGCGGTGCCTATAGTACACCTAGCCATGTCCGCGGTTAGGGTTTTTGGGGATCACTGCTGGGAAAGGCCCACAGTTTTGTAAAGGTGCGACCCTCAGGGCCACCTATATATATGTGTAATTGTAAAGGAAGGTTAGATGTTTTAGAAAGATGTTTTAGACGTTAGAGAAATAGAGTGGTTAGAAGGCCATTGTAAGTTGATGTTGAGGTTGCAGACAGTCTAAGTCGACGTCTGAACCATTGTAATCTCTGTAGAGGAAGAGAGTAGATCTAAGAGAAGGGATCCCAGCTGTGTGCGCGGAGTTTCCTAGAAAGATCTAAGGCTGCAGCTGTGTGCGCAGCATTACTGTGTAATTCCCATTTTGAGATAATATAAGATAACTGTTCCAGTGAATGTGATTTCCCCGTGGAGGAGAACTGCATAATTCTCGTTATTATGATGCTGTGTTGTGCGAATGCATGTTTTAGTTTACTATCTGTGTTTACATGAATGTTTCATTGTCTGTATGAATGAGTATATAAGGCAAGTCCTTGAAGCTCCCTTAGAAGTTATTCTCGCACGCTATCGAAGGAGTCGATAAGAGCACTATCGCCGCAGCGCTTAGGGAATGCGTCACTGCGCTGGGCGCACAAGCAAAGACGATACATAGTGTATCGGATGCAGCGGGTAATCGCCTCGTGCACCGGAGCGGAGATACTGCGCCGCTAGGCTGGTAAGCGAGAGTTTCAGCGCTGTTGCACTGAGAGGTCTACGGAAGAGTAAGACGTTCCGCTTTGAGGAGTCCTCCAGGAAGAGAGAGAAGGAGAAGATTTCAGTCTCTTCCCTGCCTAGGCTAAGGAATCCTGATTCCTTATCCCCCCATAGCCACTTCGGGTGAGACTTCGGGCTACTGCGCAGCTCGTTGCCGAGAGGGCCAGCGCGCCAAGGGGTGTTTGTTGCTGCACATCCTGAAAACCTGGGTCTGTCCAAAAAGCAGCCAACAACTTATACTATGAAACGAGAACTATCTACTAAGAACGAGAACTCTAGCCATAAAAGCTCATATTTTTGCATACAAAACACCAAAAACAATCCCCAAATCGAAAAGTGTTCATACCAGTATCATGTTTTCATAAAAAACACCAAAAACAACCCCCAAATTGAAAAGTGTTGATACCAGTATCAACAACTTTTTGGGAGGGGGTTAAAAATATAGCCATGGCCTAAAAATCTCATACTGTTGTTTACGAAAGCCTTAAAATCAACCCCTAAATCGAAAAAGGTTTTTTTTTCAACAAATAAATTCCAACTTCTTTGCAACTACCCGTACTACCTACCTTACTCCCACCCCCTAACCTAACTATTATATTTTACCCCATAACCTAACTATTATATATAATAAGCATAAAATTAAACTCCCCTCCCACCTACCTTCCTCCCCCCCACAAACATTATTTTATTAAATTAAAATTAAAAAAAAAAAACTGTGTTACCCCCTAGCACCCCCCTAGCCCCCAACGTTACCCTCCTACCTTAAACCCTCTTCATGCACACATTGTTTTAACAAACAAAAAAAACCCAAAGTTTAAAACCCACCCTTTGAAATATTATATAATAAAAAAAATTAAAAGAAAATTGAACTTTCCCCCCTAGCCCGCTACATTACCCCCTACCTTAACCAACCCTTACCCCCACACATTGTTTTAAAGAAAAAATAAATAGAAACCCAAAATTTAGCCCCCTAACTATTATTATTTTAACTAAACAAAAAAAACCTAAACATTATCCCCTCCAAATAATTTATAACAAAAAATCTAAAAAAACAATTAACAACCAAAATTTACATAACAAAAAAATTTAAAAACCAAATATATATAACAAAAAAAATTAAAGAAAATAAAGACCAATTTGAAACCCCAAAATACATAAACCAATAAAATAAAATATATATAACAAACAAATAAGATAAAAAACCTCCCCATACTAGAACAAATTATAAAAAATAAAACAATTTCCCTCCGCCCGCCCCCTCCCTCCTCCCTTTCCCCTCCACCTCCCCCTCCCCCAGCCCACTCCCTCCTCCACTCCCCTGCCGCTCCCCTCCCCTCTCCTTTGCTTCTTTGGGCACAAAAAAGGTCTCCCCTTTGGGAAACGTGATTCTGAGAATTGCGCCGCCCAAAGGGGCGGCCTTTTTTGCGCCCAAGGCCTCTCCTCTGCTTCCCTAGACACAAAAAAGGTCGCCCAAAGGAGTGGCCTTTTTTCTTTGGGCGGCCTTTTTTGCGCCTAGATGTGAAAAAGGTTGCCCAAAGGAGCGGCCTTTTTTCTTTGGGCGGCCTTTTTTGCGCCTAGGGAAGCAGAGGAGAGGGGAGGGGAGCGGTGGGGTAGGGGAGGAGGAAGTGGGCTGGGGGAGGGGGAAGAGGAAGGGACTGGGGAGGGAGCGGGCGGAGTGGGAAGGGGAAGGGAGTAGGGAGGGGGCAAGCGGAGGGGATGTTTTTTTTTTAATTTATTTTTTATATATAATAATTTGGTTTTTATTTTTTTTTATATGGGTAAAGTTTAGATTTTATTTATTTTTTAGTTAAAACAATAATAATGGGGGGGGGTTAAAGTTTTGTTTTTAATTTTCGTGGGGCCTAAAGTTTGGTTTTTATTTTAATTTTTTTAAGTTGTATTTTAATTGTTTTTTAGTTAAAACAACGTGTGAGGGGTAATGGGGGTAACATCGAGGGGTTAAGGTAGTAGGTAGGGCATTATGATATATAATTTTTTTGGGGGGGGTTAAGGTAGGGGGTAATGTAGGGGGCTAGGGCATTAGGAAATGTACTTTGTGTTTTTAAATGTAATTTTTTAAAACGTTTATTAATGGTTGGTTGGGGGGTTAGGGTAGGAGATATAATTATTTTTTAAATGTAAATTTTAAAAAAAATTATTAATAGTTTGTTAGGGGGGTTAGGGTAGGAGGGCCGCATTATAATTATTTTTTTAACTTTTGTGATAGTTTGTTGGGGGGTAGGGTTAGGGTTAGGATAGGAGGGGGGAATGCAATTTTTTTTAAAGTTTAATAATAATTTGTTAGGGGGTTAAATATTAAATATTTGAGAATATAAAGACAATATCCAACCATCCAAAGCACAAGACAACATAAAGAATCAAAGAATTTTTTTAGTCAATGAAGAAAACCAAGCTCCAGAAAATGCCAATTTTGATGAAGAATATGGTGTGTATTATGTTGTTGATTAGTTTCATGTCATTGAAAAAATGTTAAATTTGGCAAATTTTTGATACAATATATTTGTAATGTTTTGACTTTAACATTTTATTTTAGAAATAATTTTTTATATAATATGTTTTTACTTTGTTGTTTACAAACATATGGTATAGTTTTTGTTAAGTTTATGCGAATCATCGATTTATGGAAAATAATGTGAAATAGTATCATTTTTATACAAAAAATGTCTAAAAATATGTTAAAAATGGGTTTAAATGTATTCATTTTCTCGATTTTTTTAATAAAGATGTCTTATTTATGGTTAAATTTTAAAGATAAATTTCGAAAATGTATGTATTTTTCATTATAACTAGCTTTTAAATGTATGTTTTTTTGTTAAATTTCTAAAAAACACACTTGAAAATAGAAATTAAAAATACTTTACAACAAAGATGTGTCAAAGGCCCAAAAAAATGCCTCAAAATGAAAATGTGTGATACTGGTATCAACCCTTTTTGAAACGAAGGTAAAAATAGCTACTAAAATTAAGAGAGAGAAAAACGAGAATTGTGTCGAGTTCTCGTTTCATAGTATAAGTGGTTTTCAGCTTCAGATATTTCTAGGAAGTTTCAACTACATCAGACCATTCTATAAAGGGTAGGCTGAAGTATTCATATCCTTCCGAAAAGATTGAAAAAGAATCCCCCTAAATGGTCTTCAGATTTGACTGTTGCAGTCCAGAAAATTAAAACAAAAGTGTAGCAGCTCCCCACTCTCTATCTTCTCCAAGGAACTGGTAATCTTGTAATTGAAATAGATGCTTCGACAAATGCATGGGGTGGAGTTCTAATTGAAAAGCATGGCAAGAGAGAAGAGATTTGTGGCTATTCCTCGGGATCATTTAAATCTGCAGAACTCAATTATCCTTCCAACCACAAAGAAATCCTGGCTGTTAAAAAGACAATCAACCATTTTCGTTTATTTTTTAATCCTGTAAATTTTCTGGTTAGAATTGATTTGAAAATAATGCCTGGGATCTTTAAGAATGAAAATCTTATGGTAGAGAATAATTTTAGGATTTTAAAATGGTTTTCATGGTTACAAAATTTTGATTTTGAAATTTTTTATAAGCTTGGTTATCTTAATTGTGTTGCTGATATGTTAACCAGAGAAGCGTTCCATACTCAAGCTTTTCCCGAGATCAATATGTTCAGTGCAGGAGCCCCCAACTCTTCACAGCAAGATAAAGGAAAGAGTCCGGCAATACCATTTCCATCCCCACTTAGTCATTCTCAGGCAGGCTTGTTCATGAAGCCATGGGATGAATCATTGACACCAGAAGAGAGTCAGCAGTATTTAGAGCATGCAAACAGAATAGAAGCTGAGAATTTTTTGTCTTTAATTCTCATAAGACAAATTCAAGAGTCTCCACTTAAACTCCAAATTTTGGAGAAATGGGAAAAAATGCCTTTCTTGGACTAGAAAAGGCATGGGACAAATTAATTGGTTATTGAGAAGTTTGGCTAGACTGCTCTGAAGAGGAAGGTAGAGATGTGTGGTATGTCGAATTAGGACATGGTGATCTTACCTGGACCACATATAACCTTATTCTTCAATTCTGCAGAGAAGAACGGGAGATAATTATATGTGCGGATATGTCAAATCTTATCAACAATAAATGGTCAGGGTGGACTGAAATATTTTTGGATAAGTTTTGTCCACAAAAAGATTTTGTTCAACGGAGGGCTAATTTAATCCTCCACCTTCTAGCTGATATGAAGGTTTCATAACAAAACCTCATGTGGTTCAAATTTAAATTACGACACCTTGGAGGAAGATATACGCCACTTGAACATATTGTTTACACAACCCAGAAGTTGATCAAAAGAAATCAAGACAAAGTTCACACTAGAAGGATTCCTCTTAAATATAGAGTGGAATCAAATTTTTCAGGGAAATTTTATGTGTGAACATAACCAAGTTATGTTTGGGTCAGACGTTGAGCAATTCTTTGACTATACTCTCTACCCATACATTATTCCAGATTAGCCCGTGGATTTTGACGGGGATCCTTTTGATTGTCCGTGTGGTGGAGTGGATCTCGGTGATGGCCAAGAAATATGTATCTTTCTGCAGGGGTGGGACCCCTATGATTAATTGAAAGGCATGGTGGGCCTCCTTAATAGGCTCCACATTATGATAACTTTATTTTATACGGTCGAACTGTATCTGTCTACAGGGGTGGGACCCCTATGATTGATTGAAAGGCATGGTGGGCCACCTTAATAGGTTCCATGTTGTAATAATTTTATCTTATGTTGTCGGTTGTATGTCCCTTTGTTTTACAAGGCGATTCGGTCTGAGTCTGTCTTAAAGTATGTCTAAAGTAATTTATTTGGGTCCCCATATGTCTATTACACCACTTAAGGGATGAGATAACGAATGTGGTTGTCTCCACACTCCGCCCCGAATATTTACTTTTGACTTAATGTTGTCAATCAGTTGTCACCGAGAAACCAACTAATTTTTGTATAAATAAGACTCCAAGGCTCTCATTTTGGCAATTGGTTTTTGCGAATTGAGATCTCTGCATGTATTTGAGTCGAGGTCTGTGTATCCTCTATGTCCGCGCTTAGTGCGGACTGGCATACAAAAAGAAGATATCTCAACTGTAACGAGTCTGTAAGAAGTCAGTAGTGTGTGCTCTCCCTCTGCGCTTCGAGCGAATAGTTGGGATCAAAACCTATCTAATCTTCAAGAGTGTTAATATCAATGATAATCTTCGCAGTCCAAAGACGAACATATAATATGTATGTATGTTTTGTAAGATTTTAGTAAGCATATGCTGGTGTGCCCAGGAAGCCTTGGATTAGACTTCATCTTTGCTGATGCTCGAAACATAAACGACCCCAGTACCTTGTGCTTAGAACTCGCTTTGTGTTTGTAATAGCATATCTGTAAATTGGGTGTGAATAATTTAATAAGAAACAACCAAGTTTTCCAGAGAAAGCAAAAAGAGATCCTAGAGGCATTTGGTATCAGATCTAGCATCAGTTGGCCTTTTGTGTTGTAAGTCTCAGCATTTATATTCTGATCTTCTGTTATATGAGTTGATGTATCTCTGCATTTCTGTTTACAGTCTGATATATGTTTCCTTATCATTGAAGTAAAGGTTCTGTGTTGGGTAAAAGGGTGTCCGCATTGTAGTGAGGTCATAGCCATAGGATAGGTGTCGTAAATACTCAGTTGTCTCTTTGAGAAAGAGTTGTAGGAACCCAAGTGAGCAATTTTCCCATTTATTGCTCGATAGAGGTAAGTGTTCCATGGACCCTTCAATGGATTCAATCCCACTCCAAACCTTAGACTATCAAACAGACAACAATACAAAAGTATCTTTAGCTAAAAGACACTCCTCTTTTCATCATGAGACTTCTACATCTTCTTCAATAATCAATATTCAGGATTTAAATCCTTCTGCAAATTGGAATTACCAACCATCTTACCTTTTCATTTTTATAAGTTATCATGGTGGCAATATAAAACTCACAAAAGAGATAAAGAATGCAATAAATACAGCCTATGACAAGACAAAGAAAAGGATGGATGTCTTGGGTAATCTTTTGACCAAAACTCAAGAATTGAAAAAGAAAATTGGCTCGGTCATCCAGGAAACAATGGATATTGCACTAAAAGGACACCAACGACAACACTCTAAAAGTTCCTCGTTTCGTATGATAAGTGTCCAAGATGAGGATGCAAGACCAGATTTTAAGTTTGGTCAAGATGAAGAAGAATTCCAAGAAATACAAAGCTTAGTAAGTCAATTCCATAGAATGCCTAAGGCATTACCTGAAAAATATATGGCTATGCTTAAATTCCCCTCTCACACAGAAGATACCCAAAATAGTTCATGGGTCAGCCATGAAGTTGGTTCTTCCTCCTTTTCAGGTCCTCCTCCTCCCACTTTTGATTTAGATATGCAAGATGCCTCTTATGCTCCTTCTCACAAATTACATTTTGGAATGAATGGAATGAATAACCCGATGTCACAGATGCATGAGCGACCCGTTATGAATATCCAATGTCAGTCGCAAGAAGAAATAAAGTCAGCCATACAGCTTCTCAGCTACACTATGTTGTACAATGATGATATTTTATCATCTATCAAATAACCAAGTTTATCAAGGTTGGCATAACAAAATTGAAAAAATAGACATAAAGTTTCTAGAACAATCCAAGGGATTCTTACAAACTCCATATCAATGACGTTTATGGAAATGGGACAAGAGATGAAAGCCATATCATTAGAAGGGAACAGTAGTTCCATCTCTAGTTTGACCCACTAAAGACTTTCACAACTACACCATTCTTAGGACACCTCTTTTAATCTTGTATATATAATATTATATCATACTCCTACTCCTAATTATACTTACCTTTTCATGATCTGATAATTTGTTGTATACATTAATTGTCCTATGAAATGTGGCAGATATGTTTAAAGTTACCAATGCGTTCAATGGCTTAGTTTAGCAAGCTCTAAAATGGATCTAGTGTGCTTTTCCTATAAAGTTGAGGACATTTCTTTTAACCCATTTAGTGGTAGGGATTGCTCATTTTTCCATCATGATCTAAGTTGTTTATATAAATTTGTGGTAGGGATTGCTCATTTTTCCATCATGATCTAAGTTGTTTATATATATTTGTTGGAATCCATTATCTTATAGTTTTATGAATCGTGAAGATTTTACGTCAATGCCTCATTACCACTCTTGTACTTTTGTTACCTGAAGCGAACTTCAAGGGAACGTTGTCAGATTTGTTAAAGAAAAAATCGTTTGATTAAATATTTTAGGTATCTCCTCGCTGAGTTATGTCTCCACGTCGCCATCAACGCAAACCTGTCCACCACAATGCATGGAAACTGTATCACGGCCACATTGCATAAGCGAAGTCTTTGCATGATCGATCTATTGAAGTGAAAAAGGGAAATACTTTTTATCTTTATTTGTAATTTTATGATGATTTTCTATTTCTTTATTTTTCAGTACTTTGTTTCTAACCTATACAATCAATAATGGAAGAATTTCAACAGTAGCTACATTTGGAGACTCTAAAAATTAAAGGGAGAATTCTTTATCATTTGCTTTTAATGATAATTTTATTCCAGAGTCGTTATTTGATATATATTTGATTACAGAAGACTTTCTTCATCATTATCATTTGATCCAAGCTATCCAAATATGTTAATCATGTTTCATAGAAACTAATTCGTGTGAAGAACGAAGATAAAACATAACACTTATTGAGTTATTATTGTTCAGTTATAAAAAGATTCCAAAGGTTATAAAAGGAACATGAAATGAACAGTTTAGGGGGGAACATTCTGTAGAGATTGAGGGGAATTATTTTCCCAGAACATTTCTGTATTGCTTCTCCTGTAATAGTCGATGAGTAGCTTGAAAGAGGTTTGAGGGAGTTGTAGACTGTCATTGTTCAAATTCAAATTTTCTGAAATTTGTTTCAAGGATATGCCCCTCGCTACACTGTTATTTTTTGATTTGGTTTTAATCACTTTGTGTGGGTTGTTTCTCCTTTGTGTTGGAGCAGGTCATATCTTCCGATCAACATGTCCTCACTTGGTTAAGATCCAACAAGTTGAACCCTTTCGGGTAAGCTCCCTATAAATTTTTCCAATTCTTCCAGTGGATAGTGGCAACTCCTCTCCCAGGTTGTAAACCACGTTGAAATATATATAGTTTTAAGCATTAGCATAAACAAAGTCACAACCGTTTTCTTTATAGGAGGAAATCAATGCGTTTTTATGGTTGGAATGAGAGTAATAATGATTGTCTCCATTTTTCTCTGTTGATAATTTAAACACATGTATTTGTAGAGAGAAAATGTAATTATCACCAAATTTTTAATCTAGACTGATAAATGAATAGTTGTGTCCATCTCTTAGAGTTTCAAGTATCTAGAATATCCTTAATAAGAAAATAATTTGCGGTATTTGAGCAATTAAAATTTTAAATGAGAATTACTATTAACTCTCTCTAGTTAGAGTAGTGAGATGTATTTATAACCTTAATTCACATTGCATTGTAAAGTTCAAAGTTGTTAAGAAAAATTTCAATGATAAAAATGTAGAAAATAAATTTATAATGTGTAACAATTTTTTATTTGGATCCTTAATACTAAATCTTCATTTTTCATCACCTATAACCTTCTTTTCGAACTCAAGCTCCTACATCATCTTCAGCCTCATGATTAACTTTTGAGAATGGTAAAAGGCCTAATTCCTAAACTTATAATAATTATGAAAAAGGAAATGAAAACTAATACTATTCCTTTCCTCTCTCGATTCATATAACACCAATACTATTTAATCATGTTTGAATTCCTATATATTAGCTCCAAATGGAAATCCTAGACTAGATCAACAATGAGAAGCAATGCCTTGCATGAGACACTTTTTCTAAATGCTGCCCAATACCAAAATGTTTTTCTAAAGGTGAGTCCTCACTTACACCACATTAAACATATCATATCGTAACACTTAAGACTTATAGCCTTTGCTATCTATGTTTGAACATGGCTTTATATATTTATTATGTTCTCGAAGGGGATCATATATAGATCGCTCAACCCCTATTAATTTGGGCTTATATTTTATAAATTTTTGCTATGACTAACGTTTTCCTATAGTTTGAAATATTGATTATATTGAATAAATTTTTAAATATGATTTTTTTAAAATTTTATTGGCTTGCAGAGCGCTGACCTAATCCTCGTTTTTTGGTTCCCATGAGGGGGCTGCGGACTTACGTCAAGTCCTGTAGTTCCTGCATCGAGGAGAAGCACTCTCCAAAAGCACTCAATTCATCGAGGTCACTGGTGTCCAGCCTGTCTCGATTCCCTGCACGCTATTCAGTAGTAAAACGACAGTGCTATGGACATTGATCAATGTGCCTGACATTGTTTATATCATAAAAGCTCACCTGACCGTCCTGACACTGATGGAAAATGATCGCTAGACGGCCTGTGTGGGGTTACCTACTCACCGTGACAGTAATGGTAATCAACCAAAGGAACATGCAGCACTCCACATGGCTTGTTAATCCATCAAGTTGCAGTCCAAGTGAATGCGGTTGACAAGGATTTACATGTCCTCCAGCTGTGGTATTGACATCCGCTAGACTCCGAACTCTCTAATGTTTGCTTTACATTATTATGACATGAAATTCCTTTGAATCATCAGCTCAATCGAGGAACAGTATGCCTCACAGGAGCCGCTAGGTTCATAGGGTCATGGATGATCATGCGTTTGCTTGAGCGAGGATATACTGTTAGAGCAACTGTGTGAGACACTGGTAGGTTCATAATAATTGGTTATTGTATACACATCTCAGACTGAAAATTTTCTGGGTTTGCATAAGAGAAATAGTTATAGTTACAATAATGCTGTGAATAAATTTCTATTTGTATAGGTAATCCTATGAAGACAAAGCATATGTTGGATTTGCCTGGGTCTAACGAGAAATTGACGTCTGGCAAGCAGATTTGGATGATGAAGGAAGCTTTGACCCATCTTTGATGGCTGTGAGGGTGTTTTCCATGTTGCCACTCCCATGGATTTCGAGTCAGAGGATCCCGAGGTCTGGTTCTCTTTCCTCTGTGCTTCAGATGTCCAGAGTCATTTTCTTTTACTACTTTTCAAGAGCCCAATAGGGCATATCCTTTCCAGAGTGTTTTTCCTAAATATTTTATATAATTTTTGGATTGTAACTGCAATCAGCAAGCTATATTATGACTATGAAGTTGTTTTCTATGTATACAAAACGAGATAATTAAGCCAACAGTCAATGGGGTTATGAATGTTATGAGATCGTGTGCAAAAACCAAGTCTCTGAAGAGAATCCTTTTCACTTCATCTGTAGTTACTGTGAATTTTACAGACGATTTTCAAACACCAGGCAAAGTTTTTGATGAATCATGTTGGACCAATGTGGAGCTTTGCAGAAAATTTAAAATGACTGGATGGATATAAAATACGTTCGGATCAAGCTACTGAAACTTAGTTTGCATTTTATTAATGTTTGTTTACCATCAAACTGATATACTATATTCTCAATCTTTGTAAAGAGAAATTGGAGTTGGAATAGATAATTTATATGCCGACTGTGTTTTTAGAGATTATTGGAAGAAGAGTTGATTTTCATTACTGATTATGTTTTCTCTTTATACTAGTTTGTATCTAAGTATTCTATTATGAACAACAAGGACTTTAATCTTTCAGCTGCTGGGTTTGTTTTAATGAAGACTTCTGTAGATAAAAAAATGTGGACTTGTGGGCTCAAACCCTAGAATCTGATTACTATTACATTAGTAATTTGCATTTTAGAACACTGACCTTTACTTATGTCTTGAGAGACTAGGGTTTATTGTTATCGATTAGGAAAGCGATCTGCTTCAATTATAAATACAGTTTGCTTGCTTTTATTTATAACAAATGATAGATGGCGGAAGAAAAGGGCACTCTCACCCTCTAAAAGAATCAATTCCTTAATGTTTAATTATTGTGTAGTTATCTTCTTTCAAGGATCAAAGAATGTATAATTTTCTAAATTGTTTTTGGCTATTTGTTATCCTTTCCTCTGCATGTGTAGTTTAGTATAGCACATGAATGAATGAGTTAAGAAATCGTGCTTTGTTGTTGAATGGATAGTACCTATATTTACTTAGCATAGAATCGACTATTACGTTTAGATTTAACTCATATAGCATAATGAGGATCAATATTGTTGTCACTAATCTCAATGTTTGTTTCGGACAATCGAATCACAGGAGGGTGGCTAAAGGCATTAACACTGCCAGGTAATCTTAATACTATAGTGCACTCGTCGAATTCTCATATTATGCTTCTACTATGTATCATTTAGACCTGGATGTAACACTAAAATATATGTATTCATTCTTTGTAGGTCATTTCTATTCATGAAGTCAATAATATAATGTCTTTTCTAAAAAGTCCAACTGGGTGCATCTGGACTCAACTTTATGAAAAAAAGGACCCTAACAGGTATGTTTATTGCACTCCTTTGTATACTATCAACGAGGATTACCCATGTCACTTCTTCAAATCAGTATTGGATTCATAAGTACAATAGACCCCTTTCGTGGACTTCTAGGTATAAACCCTCGAATTGGCATGACTCCTTGGTAAACTAAAGGCTTCACCCGAAGTACATCGATGTTTGCTTTCGTAGTAGCTTCCATGCCTGCAGCGTTCATATCGCACCAATTATCATTAGGGTGGCGTCTCTGTGTTTTCAAAATTCATTATTGACCTTTCCGAGACTCAACGCGTGGTTGGCATGGAGCTTGGCTTGTAATAGCCCTAATATTATCTAATATTATTGTTGTTTTGCATATGCTTTGCTCTGTTCTAATATTATTATCTAATAATTATCATTGTCTGTGTTGAATGCCAATAACTTGTACATGGACTCGTTTTTCATCCTCGGTGGCCCTTCAGTGCTATTATCAATCCATCTCTCCATCTTGAACTTGAGACAATCGGATCCCCAAACGCTATCCATGCTGCCCAAAGCATAAATGTTGTACATAAATTTCATCCTGGGCTCTATGCAAGTTCTGCAGGAAACACATCTTTGTGCAAAATTCCTTTGTGATTGTTGGGAACTGAAGGATACAATCTCAGAGTCTCTTTTGTTGTGAAAGGTTCCATTTTTTTTATAGATGTGGGTCTTTGAGCTAATACGCCCCAAAGTTCTTGAACGATTTTTTCTTCAACGTGGGGATTGCAAGAAAGGAGCCAAAAGAACCAACCTAGCGCAACGTCAAATGTATCTCTGCCTGCAATCACAAAGTTGAGCACCATATATGGAAGAAACTAGCACGAGCCGTTGAGCTCATCTTCTTGAAATTGGTGGGAGTTGTTGAGCAAGAAGATCTCTCATATCCCCACTGCGGCTGGCATTGGAAATCAAAATTTCTTCTTCTTGAAAGCAATGATATCATCAATGAAGTCCTTCAATTTCTTTATGGCCTCCATCATCCTCTCTCCTTCCCCACTTTCAAGAAATGTAAAGTATTCCACAAGTGGTAGTCTCAATCCAATTTGTTAAGCATAAGCCAAGAAAACATACTTGGGAATCTGTCACTTCAAAAAAATCATAAATGCTTCCTAAACTACTTTTTATTGAATAATGCCATTTATAATATCATTTCAAAATGGTCCAAAATATTTTATTCAATTACAATATCATTTCAAAATGTTTTATAAATATTTTATTCATTTCAAAGTGATTTATAAATATTTTATTCAAAATTATAAATGGGAATTACAATATCATTTCAAAATGGTTCATAATATGTATGATTCACTAGGGTGGATTAAACTCTCTACAATTAAGCTATTTTTTTTTCTTCCAATGTTTCTATAATATTTGTAATATCATGTATTAAATAGAATTTAAAAAAACATTTATTCAAATTTTAAAGTATCATGTAAAACACTCCAAGTAATATTTCATGGTACTTACTCCATCTGCATAGAAGAACCTCGCTACATACTTATATTCTCCCGGCATACAAACATCTTCCATTTACTTAAGTACTATAGTAGTACGAAAAAAGTTATGAAAACTGCAAGAAAATTTCAAGAAATTGGAATCCAAGTTTATAGAATAATGTAATTTAAAATTATTATTATTTTAATTAATAAGGTATCAGATCTATTTTAAAAATTCTTGTTCTAAGCTTTTATATAGATTTCACTCAATGTTAGTTGACTTTGTTTGTGCTTTATATAGATTTCACTCAATGTTAGTCGACTTTGTTCGTGCTTTATATAGATTTCACTCAATGTTAGTTGACTTTGTTGAACTATTTTATCACAAAACTTGCTTACATTGTACATGACTCTTCAGCTTGTATTTGATAACATTACTATAATTTTTAATAATAATATTGTTTTGTGAGTTCACTTTAGGATTATTGTAAATTTCAATATTACTTGGTGAATTTACCCCTTCATCCTACACAAGCCCTCACCTTGAAATCAACCCCTAAAAGATGTATGTAATCAAAGGTTAATCTTACTTACATAGCTTGACAAAGCACTCTCCCAAAATTAGGTGGCAATGTCGGGGGACATTGCCACTTGGTGGCTCTTGTTTATTATGATGTAATATAGCCATGTGATAAGTTGTATGCATGAGTCTTGGCATGTACGGGGTTCAAGTCTAAAAAGCATATGGTTTCTTCAATGTTGTTACTACTTCAATTAGGTTGATCATCATTTCATTCTATGTAATTATATTGATCTTAAATGTGTGTTTAATGCATCGTATTTGTGTTTAATGCGTTGATTGATGAATTAGTTATAATTAGAAATTGATTTACATAATAGTGTGCCTATATCATGTTGTACAATGATGATATTGAACAAATATCAAACAACCAAGTTTATCAAAGATGGCATAATAACATTAACAAAATAATACTATGTTGCACAATGATGATATAGAACAAATATCAAACAACCAATTTTATCAAAGTTGGCATCACAACATTAACAAAATAAACATAGAGTTTCTAGAATAATTACGCCGAAGGCGTATATTAATGGGATGGCTCCCCTCGGGATTTCATTGTCTGTCGATGGAGAATGAGGAGCCACCCCCTGTCACGGTAATAATCCACAATAAATTAAAAATGTTTATGGTGTAGTTACCAAATTCGGGCGATTAAATTCGAAAATTCCGCAATCGAATAGAATACTCATAAAACTCTATTCGATTCGCTTGCAGAGGAAAGCACTTGAATCCGCGAGGTCGATGCCTCCAGGGGTCGCAGGTTCGGAGGGTTCACTTTCTTTTCTTTTTTCATTTTTTGGCTCCGATAGGGTTTATGTCACGCTGCCTTGTTCCTTTCCGTAGAGCTCTAGACACCAAACCTATTCTTAACTCATGGTTTTTTGGGTCTCCGATAGGATTTCTGTCATGCTGCATGTTGCCTTGATCCTTTGAGTAGGGTTCTTGGAACCAAACGTATTCTTAACTCTGCGTAGAATCCAAACGAACACAAAGATAGGCATCCGATTATTATATATATAGAAAATGGTGCATTTATACAAGTGGTGGGAAGTATCATTGGATTTTAAGACTGAAGAGTAAGAACATACTCTGTGATGCTAAAACTATGAGAATATATATAAGGGTTTATGTCTTTTTTCATTTTTTGGCTCCGATAGGGTTTATGTCACGCTGCCTTGTTCCTTTCCGTAGAGCTCTAGACACCAAACCTATTCTTAACTCATGGTTTTTTGGGTCTCCGATAGGATTTCTGTCATGCTGCATGTTGCCTTGATCCTTTGAGTAGGGTTCTTGGAACCAAACGTATTCTTAACTCTGTGTAGAATCCAAACGAACACAAAGATAGGCATCCGATTATTATATATATAGAAAATGGTGCATTTATACAAGTGGTGGGAAGTATCATTGGATTTTAAGACTGAAGAGTAAGAACATACTCTGTGATGCTAAAACTATGAGAATATATATAAGGAATTCCGAATCAAACTTGGTAATTGTGTTTTAAAGTATTTATCAAATCAACATCTTGAAAATGTTGAAAGTTAAATTGACACCGATGTACTGGAAATCTACCAAATGAAATAATAGGAAGTAAATCTTGCGAAGCTCGCAAGCTAAGTTTATAGGGCATAGTGTATAGAACATGGGAATAAATAAGACCTTGCTGGGTATGATAGATTCATTCTGGCAAATGATCTCAGCAATAGTGATTGCCTAACCGTCATTGTGTTTTAATCTGAAGGGTCGGTACTGGAGGCTTATTAGATTACTACTCGTTGGGACAATAAAAAAATATGGTTGGTCGATGTGAAGAAACCCCGGCTAGGTCTATTTCATATTGAGGGGTTTGATTTCATGTATTTATTCATAGTATCATTTTCCTTGCTCAGTAGTTCCGTAGCAGGTGCTTTCGGACGTTTTCTAGGTTCAGGTCCATAGATTTCTGAACATTAAGTTGATTGATTGAATCAAAAATTAATACCCCTTCGGAGATGGAGGTCCCGAACAGATCCCTTGAGCTCAACGAAAGCACAAGTCTGCTCCTTCATGAATTGACAGAAAAGCCCCAGCATAAATGTGGTTCTGCCCAATTGTTTAAATTGATTTCATAGATTCCTAAATGAGCAATGGTAATAGAAGCAAGATTTTATTCTTCAAGGAAACGTCACTTTCATTGATCTCCGATTTTGCTTTAATTTAAGGATGGTATGGACACGCTGCCTCCAAACTATCCAAATATAGTTCTCATATTAAAATATTTCGCTTCTGGCTTTTATGCTATCTCCTCTCCTGTTACCGGTGGATATACTTAAATGGACCATGTGATAGGATTTCCATGGTATAATCAAGCTATGTAAATATTTATGTTTAAAAATAATAAAATGGGTAGGTAGGTGGTTATCCACTGCCAGTACTACTCCATGTCCAATAGTGAAAATGTCGTGTGGCACCTCATATCGAAGAAAATGGAATGGTTTAAATAAATGGTTTTTCAAAAATCTATAAAAGGTAAACACCAATGTAAGCACCAGCAAATCGAGAGAGGCGGAGGTGGGAGCAGCTAAAGATGCAGTAGTCTCAAGCCCAGCAGCAGATGTGGACTCAGTAGCATCATAAGCGAGGGCGGATCTCATTGTAATGGAGTTAAGTTTTTTCTGAATATAATATTTTGTTATAGTGTGCATCTTTGTCTCAACCCTAGATATGGTTTTTACATTTAATGATCTATTGTATTGTTGTGACATGCATGTTTTTAGGCATCTCATTATGATTAGATTTGATTGGACATATTTGGTCACCGGCATCTAGCTATGGGAGTTTTCTAGTTTGAAAGATAAGCATCCCGAGTCCCGACCTTTAGTTTTTTCTTTGACTTAAAAACGACTAAAAAGTGATATTTCATAGAATCAAAGTGAACTATAATTCAATACATCCATTCAACCATTTCTATCTGCTGATGCTGAGATCAACATACCCAAGAAATATATAAAAACTAGCGACTACAATATCAAACCAAAACAAAGAGTTACAATATCGAGAAACCAAAACCAAAACAGAGAGCTACAATCTCCAGAAACCAAAACCAAAATAGGAAGCTGCATTTAGCAGTTACAAAGCAAAGATATGAGAAGAGTCAGCAATAACCAACTCATTTGGAAAGAACTCCTCATAACAGTCCCTCAGGAAGACCAACAACTCTTTTGGAAAGTTCATCGGCAATCTCCTTCATTGACAAACTGCTAATTCAATAAAGAGAATTAACATCTCCTTCATGGGTAATGCAGAGTAGTGTTGTTCCACTATATTAATTGCACATCAGAGCTTGACCAATCAAGGATTTCAACATTGGTTCCATACCAAACATCTTCATCATGATAGTATTGTGCTAAGCCCAAACTAAGATAGGTTTTATACTTATCTACTTCCATGTGGAATTCTCAATAGTTATTCGAGTGAAGATGGAAGGCCCCACAATGCTCCATAGCTTCCTTGATTCCTCCAAAATCCTCTCCCTACGTCATGTGAGCATATTAATTCCCACCCTTCATCGTCTCGACCTCTCCTACAGCAGAGCACACCTTGTGATGATGATTTCTCTTATCACCCAGAAATGGATCTAGCAAGGAGTCTCCCATTTTTAGGTGTTACATATTTCACATCGATTTTAGCGGCCTGTTAACAAGTTTCCTGCCGCGGAACCGCACAAACTAAACCTATCCTCCATTACTGCCACTATTGTTTCCATGCAAATCCGTCAGACTTCTGGTGGCAATCATTTCCATGAATTCACACATCTCTATCTCCCACCAAACACCGGCCTTCACCAACCTTTGGGCTGATACATGGTTTGCATGCATGCTAGATAGTTCACTGCATTATTTTTAAAAACTGAAATTTTTCTGGGTCCACGTCATCTTGGGGCCATCCAGACTAGACCCCTGAAGCTCTCCAAATTCGACCAGGGCCTAACGGAGAACAAGATTATAGCCCACATGCAATCCCTAGGGGCCAAGAACAGAGTCTTCAAGTCCTTCATAGGTATGGGGTACTACAACACCTATGTTCTTGATGTTATCCTTCGCAATATAATGGAGAATCTTGGGTGGTATACATAGTATACTCCTTACCAGGAAGAGATTTCCCTTTGCCCTTCACAACAATTCTACTGATATTGGATCTATACGCGAATATCTTTGTCTCGAGGATTTAAAGAAGTCACCTCGAACTTATTTCCTTTAATGCCAAAATCGATGTCACCAGACACTAGAAAATGACAGCAATTACTCAACCACACACTTAGCAAAAGTAAAATAAATGACCATAAGACCTCACAGATTCGTTAACATACCCAAATGGAGCTATTGACATCTTTGGAGGAGTTGTGGGCACACTGGTGTGTGAAGCTAAACAACATACGGGGGTTGGAGCATGCTACAAAGCTTAGAATCCTAAGTGTTACTGGGATGTACGAGTTAGAAGAGCTTCCAAGTATGGAATTTGTGGGCACAGGAATGTGTGAAGCTGAAGTGCAATTCGAAGAATAATGGACCAAAAAACAGTGGTAAGCACTGGGAAAACCTAACAGGGATGCTTGTCTCCATTACGTAACAAGTTTGAGCAGAAGTCAAAAATATCAAACTTGGAGGACAAAATTTGAGCAATAAATAGATGTAATCAGTATTCACAAAACGATAACTTTATTTTTGGTACATAAAGTTACGTCGTTACATTATATTACACATCTCCCCCATACTAGGTTGTAATCACCTCTCTACTCTCAGTGTAGCAAATAAGTTAAATTAAGGTAAATAGAAGATAACCCCACCATAAATTTTGACAATGAAGCCACATGCCAATTAGTATGCACTAATGCAATGACAAGGAAGTTAAATTATATAAATAAATAAATAAATGTTTGTTAAGATGTGGTATGACAATAGCATAATAACATGTTTGTTGTGATAATAACATATTGGATGTGACTATTACTATAAAATACAATTTACATTTTACAATTTTATTAGAATGGGTTGTTGGAAGCTTTATTGAAGTAGGTAGCTTTCTCAATTGTCATTGCATGGATTTAATAAATATCTAACTTTCAATTATATGATAAGGCAACAACAATGAAGCTCACTTTTCATGAACTATTCATAATGAAGCTCACTTTTCATGAACTATTCATAATGAAGCTCACTTTTCATGAACTATTCATATATGATTTGATGATTTTTAACTTGCATGGCTCTATGCTTCATCCAAGGTCATTTACTGCTAGTGGTCACACCTTTACAAAATTCTTCATTCTTTGATAAACATGTCCTACAAATGGATTAACATCTCCAATAAATTCTCCTATAGTCTCTCTCTGATATAATGTGACATTTTTACATTGAGAAACAACATGTTCGCCCCTCTCTCTTGATGGTATTTAATGCCCATGTAAGAATGATCAACATGATGGAATGCCATGTTGATTTGTTGAACGCCAATCACATAGCAAGACAATTCCTTAAAAATACGACCTTTGTGATGTCCTAGTTGGGTGTAGGTTGGGGATATTAGGTTGAATGGTTGGAGTAAACACCATGCTATGCCTTTTACCAATTCCTTGAGTTGCATGAGCTTTAGAAACTTCCATAACCTAAGGTGGAGTTATAAGGTGAGCAACACATTATTAAAAATTGACTAAACTTGTTACTTCAATGAAGAAAGATCACTATGGGTTTAAATGTATTCCCACTACATAATACATACACTCAACTAAATTAGTCGGTGGTGACTTGGTAAGGTTCTTAACATTGCATTTTGCATCCATGGTTATCCATTATGCTAGATGCTAGATAGAAAATACTTTTTGTATTAATAAAAAATACACTATATCAAGATTATATAAACTAAAAGTCATGGAATCTTGCATCCTATATAATGTATTGGCCTTAGTAATCAATTCACTATATATAATGTATTGGCCTACAACCAAAGGATAACACTCCCTTGCCTACTTCCAAAAATAAATTCATTAGACTTGCTTTCAACACACAAAATTGTATTATCTACATACACACAACTTTCTCCCATTTCAACATATTGAAGCTCTATTCGGCGTTTCATTTCCCCCGCTTTGGGGGTATGCTAGTTTAAGAATAATTTAAGGGAGCCTTACAAACTCCAAACCAATGTGTATGGAAATGGGACAAGAGATAGAAGTCATATCATCGGAAGGGAGCAAGAAATCCATCTAGTTAGCCCCACTAAATACTTTCACAACTACAACATTCTTTGGACACCTCGCTAACTCTTGTATGTATAAAATATATCATACTCCTACTCCTAATTGCACTTACCATTTTCTTGATGTGATCATTTTTTGTATACATTAACTATCCTATCAAATGTGGCGCATGTCTTTAAAGTTACCAATGTGTTCAATGGCATAATTTAGCAAGCTCTAAAATGGATCTAATGTGTTTTTGTTATAGAGTTGAGAATGTGGCTTTTAACCCATTTAGTCATAGGGGTTGTTCATTTTTCCACCATGATCTAAGTTGTTTATAATTCAATGAAATCCTTTGTTTTTGTTATAGAGTTGAGGATGTGGCTTTTAACTCATTTAGTCGTAGGGGTTGTTCATTTTTCCACCATGATCTAAGTTGTTTATAATTCGATGAAATTCTTTGTCTTATAATTATATGAACCACTTAGATTTGATGTCAATGCCTCATTATCACTCTTGTATTTTTTTGTCAAAATATTGTTCACTTGAACCCATTTTTCTCTTTTGAAGGGGTCATTTTCCACATCATACCAATCTCTAAATTTTGGCTAACAAAATCATTATTAGATTTTATATATAACTATCTTTTTATTTGTTTTTACTTTGCATCCAAAATGAAACTCAAAGAAGAATATCTCTCTCTCTCTCTATATATATATCTCTGTGTGTGTGTGTGTGACCATGAGGCGTAGATTGGGTTGTAGGGGCTACTTTGGTATGCTCCTCTCTCGGGTTCAAATCTCCTGGACATTTTCTCCTTGGGGATTAATTAACAAAAGGAATGATTGCTCCATCTTAACTATATTGTGCTTGATTACCTATTATCATAATTCTAAGTGTTGTGGTGCATTTTGAAATTTTGAGTAATCTCATGTATCGTGATGATAATAATGAAGTGAGAGATACTGTGAACTCTTGGAGGGCTTGCTAGGGTTTGTTGGTTTTCGAGAATGTCCATGGATGTCCGTTGTTTGCTGAGCGAGCGGTTGTCAGTTGCTATTTGTGGGTCTCAGGACAGCATGATTATGGGGCTCACTTTTGGTTTTTTAACCCTTTTCTGCTCCTGTTTTTGCGCGTGATTCCCTCTGGTGCCGGTGTCAGAATCAAGGAGTTTGATGTCGTTTTACTGGTGGTGCTTGGGCCAGATCCGTCTGGTTGTTTTCGGTTTTATGTGGGGAAGTCGCTTTCTATTCTTGTATTCTGGTTTGCATATAAGTTTCTCGGTGTGTTTATTGTCGGTTTTGGGAAGATTTGTCTTGTGATCCCCATTATTCCCATATTTGGGCTGTGACCTTTGCCTCTGTCAGGTTTTTTCGGGTTGTTTCCAAGCCGATCTTCGGTTGTCGGCGCAACTTTCAAAGCTCTACTGCGGGCTTGGACTGGGGGGATTGGACTCTTTTGTTCTCAGCTGGGGCAAGTTGTTTCTGCCACTTTGGCTTACAGGTGGCTCTGACTGGGTTCGTGTTCTGAGCTGGGCAGACTTTTCTTGCTACATTGGTTTACAGGTGGCTCTGAGTGGCTTTGAGTGGTGCCTCATCACACCTTCCGGTCACATGGGGGATCAATCTAACCAAAACAAGGCTGCTCACCCCCCATCCCCAACGGATTTGTGGATTGAAGAGAATGACCTTATGAGGCCGGACGAGTTTTACAAGGAAATGTTAAAGGGTAAGCGGTCCTTAGTGCTGGGTCGCAACCCTCCCTCCTTTGTTGATTGCCACGTATCCAAAAAACGGATATCGTCGATTGGGGTTGGGAAATCGCTGGGTGGTGGTGTTCATCCCCAATCCGAGGGTGGTCAAAGGGTTTCTTCTTCTTTGGCTCCTAGTCGGCGGCATTATTCCTCTCGCAAGTCTAAGAGGAGATTGGAGAAGTGGCGGAGCAGACTAGGTGAGCATTGGCTCACCATGGGGCGGGATGTGGGTTTGACGGAATTGGTTGAATACAACATGACTGCTTTGGTTGGACGGTTTTCATATATGGCTATGAACTTGCGTGATATAGTTCGGTGGGTGGCCAATTCTTGGGGTCCTATTCTAAATTATGTCCCTAAGGTATCTATCCCAGCGCGGGGTTGGTATGGATTTAAATTCCAAAAAGAGGAGCATGCTTCTCTTATACTCGAGAAGCTCGAGCTGAGAGGGGAAGGGAGTCTTGTGTTGCAGCGGTGGCACACTGATTTCGATGCTGACAGGGCTATGATCAGATTTCGGCACCTGTGGGTCCTTCTTCCTAGCTTCCCGTTGGCCATGTGGAACCATGGTGCATTTGAGGCAATGGGAAACAGTCTTGGGCATTTTCTGTATTTGGAGGAGGAGGTTCTTAATGGTGTTGACAAGCAGGTAGGGCATGTGTTGGTGGAGGTTGACATCTCCCTTGGTCTTATTGACATCCTGCATATCGACTGGCGTGGGAAGAATTATGTCCAAGTGATTGATTATTGGTGCATTCCATTTAGGTGCTCTCACTGTAAGGAAGTTGGTCACCTTTGGAGGTAGTGTAAGAATGCGGTGTGCCCTTCTCATAACTTGGATGCGGGCCCATTATGGTCCTCCACAGATGGCAGTGAGTTGGAGCTCGACACTTCAGGTGATTTAGACGGTTTCTCTAACAGAATCCCTCCGCTGGGTTCGGCTCAGATGGATTTAATGGGTAAGCTTTCACACTATGATCCCCCCTTTTTTCATTCGCTCAATGAATTGGAAAAATCATTTATAAGGGATTTAGATTTAAAAAAACAGTCTATGTCTAAGACTCCTTCTGATCCTTCTCCCACCTCACCCAATTCCTCACCTTGTGCCGATTTGGACATTGCCTCTCTCTCCTTGCCCCACCTTGCTGATGACTTAGACAATCCCTCCTTATGTAGTTCGGCCTCACTGGTTTTGGTCCCCTCTTCCTCTTACACCATCCTTGTTTCTTGGGACCTCGCCTCTGTGCCTTTGCCCACGCTGTCTCCATCTTATTCAGTCCCGTTAGTAGACATTCCTAATTCATGGGAGATGGGTGGTCCAGTGCCGGTCTTATCTGATCCATTAGTGGTGTCATTGGGGGTGTCGACTCCACCGTCAAATTTAGCGGAGGGCTCGAAAATTTTGATGATTCCCTCATATTGTGAAATGGTGAAAAATGAGGCTTTTCCGACTTTTTTCAGAAACCGAAAGGTGGCCTCAAAGGTCCCTGTGGAACCAACCCCTACTTTGGACCTGTCTATTGATCCCAAAAAGAGTATTAAGGGGTCCCATTATGGTGGCCTTTCCAAGGAACTTTCTCCACTAAAAACTCGTAGTGCAAGGAAATCGAAGGCTGTTATCTCTACTGATGATTTGGGGGGGGGACTCCTTGTGATGCCCCTTTCGACTCAATATATCCTAACTATAGGGCACTTAGAGGCATTAAAGCCCTTGCTCGAGGTTGTAAATGATTTGTCTCTCCCTGAAAATTCAGGGAGTGGGGGGGCTCCTAAATCTGCTAGCCCTCAAGCGTATTTTTAACATTAAGAATCAAGATATTGTTCTCCAGGAAACGATGGTGTGTGAAGCCGATGCTAGGTATTTTTTTGCTAAAATCAAGCCTAATTGGATAATATGTGCCATCAGTGCAAATGGAGTATCGAGGGGTTTGCTGGCTGCATGGAACCCTCTGGTTCTGGAATTAAACTATTTTTATGTGTCTGTGGGTATTTTCCTATCAAGAAAATTGAAAGGATTCTCTTGCGGCATTAACATTGTGAATTGTTATTGTCCTTATTCTGATACGAAGCATTTTTGGGAGATGCCTATATCTGATCACCTTCTTGATTTAGATAATCTTATATTGGCAGGGGACTTCAATTTCACGTGGGGGGCCTCGAAGATTTGGGGTCGTCATGCCAGATTGGATCCTTTGGCTAACTTTTTTAGAGAGCTATTCGCGTCGTATCAGTTGGTGGATGTGGAACCTTTCCCCCTGGTTCCTATGTGGACTAATTGTCGGAGTAACGAGGGTCTCATATCTAAGCGCTTAGATTGTTTTCTTATCTCTGAGCAATTATTGGGGAAATTCTTCAAGTTTAGATCGTGGGTTCTATCAAATCGTATTAGTGATCATCATCGTATTTGTCTCCAAATTGATACTGAGGTGGCCTATTAAAGTTTTCCTTTCAAATTCAACTCCTCATAATAATCTGATTCCAACTTCAAGAAGGCAGTGGTTAATCGTTGGGTTGGTGTGGATGTTTCTGAGGAACTCTCGTGGATGGACAAACTGGTGGTGAAATTGAGAAGCTTAAAAACTATGACTTTGTAGTGGGAAAAGAAAAAATGCAAGGTGCCAAGGATATGGCTAAGGATTTAGAATTGATCGATCATGAACTTAGTGTCTTATTGGCTAAAGTTGATACTAGGATGCTCAATGATGGTGAACAGGCTTCCTTATTAGAGTTGGAAGGGAAGCGGTTAAAACATCTCATGTTCCAGAAGGAAACTTGGCGACTTAAGAGTTGTGCTTTGTGGATCAAAGTTGGGGACCAAAACTTGAAATTCTTCCATAAATTTGCAGATGCTAGAAGGGTCCAGGATACCATTTGGGACTTAAATGACAATGTTGGCCATCGTATTTCTAGACTGGAGGATCTTCACAGAGAAGCAAGGAATTGTTTTCAAGATTTATACCATGATCCCAAAAATGTTTCAATGATTGAACAATTCAAAGTGATTAGAGAGTTCCCAAGATTGTTTTTGGATGAGGAAGGGAATGTTATTTTCAACGAGGTTACTTTTTTGGAGATTGAAAAGGTCCTGAAGGGTTTTGCCAAGGATAAGAGTCAGGGGCCGGATGGGTGGACTGTTTAGATTTTTATTTGTTTTTTTAATATTACGGGGCCGGACATTTGGGCGGTTGTGGAGGAATCTCGTACTTCTGGCATGGTGACTAGTGCTCTCAATTCTAATTTCCTTGCTCTCATTCCAAAAAAATCTCATCCAGAGGATTTCAGTGACTTCAAGCCTATTTCACTCCGTAATCTGATTTATAAGGTCATATCTAAAATTATAGCAAACCGAATTAAGCCTGGCTTATCTAAATACATTTCCAATGAGTAATTCGGTTTTTTGGCGGATACGCAGATCTTGGATGTTGTGGGGGTCGCTCAGGAAGTGTTTCACAATGTTAAAACTCGACAACAAAATTCTCTCTTCTTGCAATTGGATCTTGTTAAGGAATACGATCAAGTTGACTGGACCTTCCTCTGGTTAATCCTAGTTCAAATTGGCTTGCCTTGGGTGGTGGCTAAATGGATTATGACCTGTGTTTCTTCGGTGAATTTTGTTGTTATTATCAATGGGGTCCCTTCTGAGTTTTTGAAAAGTTCCATGGGATTGAGGCAGGGCTGCCCTCTTTCTCCCCTTCTTTTCTTGCTTGTCATTGAAGGCCTGAGCAGACTCATTCTTAAAGCAAAACGAGAGGGGAATATAAATGGTATTAAGGTTTTTGATCAGGTTTTTGTGACTCATACTCTTTTCGTTGACGATATTATGTTATTTGGTTCTGGTTCTCTGGTTGAATGGAAAAACTACAAAACAATTATGGATCTATTTTGTCATGCTTCTGGAATGTTGTTTAGTGCTGGCAAGTCTTGGTTTTTGGAAAACAATGTGGATATGGCTATTAAATCTCTGGTCAGCCAACTCTTCCCTTTCAAATTCAAGGCTCTATCTGCGGGTACCAAATACCTTGGTTTCTTTCTTAAACCAACGAACTATCTTATTCATGATTGGTTGTGGCTTCTCAAACGTTTTGATTCTCGGATCAACTATTGGTGCTGGCGCTAGCTTTCTATCGGGGGTCAACTTACTCTGGCAAGATCTGTCCTTCAAAATCTAGTTGTATATTGGCCATCATTGTGCAAAATTCCGAATTCAATATTAAAAGGTATCCGTAGAAGGATTTTTTCTTTTATCTGGTCAAGTGGAGGGTCGAAGCAAAAATTCCATTTGGTAAATTGGCATTTGCTGGCTAGGCCAGGGAAAATGGGAGGTTGGGCCATCAAGAATATTGGAAAATTTGATATGGCCTTAAAAACCAAAAGTCTGTGGAGAGCATTATTTTCCAACTCTGCCTGGAGTGTGCTAATCAAAGGGAAAAATCTTAAATCGCTGTCGGTGGCGGATTGGTTTAGATCGGGCCCTCCATGTGTCAAGGGGATCTCCAATATTTGGTTTGGTTTATTCGGATCCTTCACCACACTATCAAATTGGATGTCTTGGATTCTGGGGCATGGTCGTGATATCCATTTTGGGGAGGACCCCATGTTGGGGGGGCCTGTGAATTTTATGCTATGCTGGGACTTGGTTGGTGTGTTAAGATCGAATTGTTTCAATTCACTTTCTCAAGCCATGTATCATCCTTCTGTTTGTGTGGCTCGACGGAACAATTGGGATTGTCGGGCTCTTTGAAGCTAGAATAGGACAATTATGTGGTTGGCCTATGCTGCTTAAATATTACTCTCCAAGAGTTACCAAACAGGATGGTCTGGTCCTGGAATAATTCTTGTGGTTTTGCTACGGCTCCTCTTGCATATGATGTTATTCTATCACTTGATCTCGGGGTGTCAAAATGGTGGTACTCTAAGATTTGGAATTTTTTTATGCCATATAAATTGAAATGTTTTTGTTGGTTCGCCCTAAACAACGGTGTATTAACTTGGGATAACCTCTGTCGGCGTGGTTTTTGTGGTCCGTGCCAGTGTCCTTTATGCTTCTCCCTGTTGGAATCTGTTGAACATCTCTCTATTGACTTCCTTTTTGTCAAGGCAATGTGATCTTTGATTTGCAGTATCAGTGGTTGTCGTTTCTTGTGGGGTTCTTTCAATCTAGAGGATGGATTGATGAGATAGGGGTGTATATATCAGGATTGGTAGGCGATTTGCAGTATCAGTGGTTGTCGTTTCTTGTGGGGTTCTTTCAATCTAGAGGATGGATTGATGAGATAGGGGTGTATATATCAGGATTGGCAGGCTCTTCCCTGTTTCATTTTTTGGGAAGTTTGGAGGGCTCAGAACTTTGTAGTGTTTGATGATATCAGGCCAAATAACACATATTTCATTAAATTTGGAATTAAACAGTGGATCTAGAATTCCAAAATAACTAAAAAACTCAATTTTGGTGTTGTCCTTGGAATAAAATGTTTCTAATTTTAATGAAATATATGTTAAATGCCTTATTTCATGCCTATAGAGATTTGTTGACATTTAAAGAACACAATTCTTCTAGCCCTCCATCGCGAAGGAATGGTGGTGGCCACCCTTGTATTTTCTCACTTGATCATTGCATCTACCCCTGTGGTTTTTTTATGGTGCCTCACAACTCTATGGAATCGGAGTTGTTCTCTTCATCAGTGGCAATCATTTTTTCAAGTTTTGGATGAATTCGGGGATTGGAACAAATTCTCGAAGTGAGTTGATTGCTTTATGGTTGCTCCTCCGATTCGCTAAATCCAAGGATATTCCTCGTCTTCAGGTTTGGGGGGATTCGCAGGTTGTCATCTCTTAGGGAAATGGTTTGGCCCGTCTCAATGTGCTCCAGCTTACTCATTGGATTTTGGAGACTCGCGCTTTGATTAATAGTTTTGAGTTCATCACTTTTCAACATCTGCTCCATGTTCATAACTTTCAAGCGGATGCATTATCCAAATGGGCTCTTACTTCTCCATTGCTCATCCTCTTCAGGGAGGAGTGGTCTTTGGATCGGTTGGTGACTTGTGGATCTATGGACCATCTTCAGCTTTAGTTTTTGTGGTATTATCATATTTTTGTAGTCCACTGTATTCGGGTATATTTTCTTTACATTTGGCGGCTATTATTCACTTGTGCAGGTGATATTCCTTTTTGATGGCCAACTTCTTGTTGGATTTTTGACCTATGGTGGTCCTTTCAGCGTGGTTATCCACTGACATCCATTTTATACTGGGACTTTTTTTTATTTATGTTGTTTCCAGGTATATGTTATGTTGTGGTATGTACTGATGGGGCTTATTATGTTGCCCTGTATTTTGGATTGTGTGGGACTGCAGTGCCCTATTGTTGCTTGTTCTTATTTTTTGGTCGAGTGCTTTGTGCCCACTGTCTTGTTTATTTGGGACTTATGTTTTTGTCCTGGACTTTATTGGCTCTAAGAAAGCTTGTTTTTATTGGTTAGTTGTGGTTCTCGGCTTTATGCCCTGCTACTTGTCTTTTCTCTGTGAAGGCTAGTTGGAGCCTTGGTATTGTATCTCACTATACTGTTTACTTTATTAATAGTATGCTATTTTCTGGTGGTTAAAAAAAAAAATTAAGAGATACCACTAAAAAAAATGTATCATATAGATATTGACGTAGTTATTTAATGCTAATATTTATATTATTATTTATATTTGTTTTTTTAATA
Organism: Larix kaempferi; assembly: GCA_027924585.1. Classification (NCBI taxonomy): domain Eukaryota; kingdom Viridiplantae; phylum Streptophyta; class Pinopsida; order Pinales; family Pinaceae; genus Larix; species Larix kaempferi. The sequence continues at coordinate 18,626,814 of BSBM01000089.1, read as the reverse complement.
TATATTTTATATTATTTATATATTTATTGATTTATTAAAAATATATTATTTTATTAAAAAGTTAGTTATAATTTTTTTTGAAATTTAATAAAAATCAGACAAAAATTTCGAAGATGAACGAAATTATACATAATCCAAACTCATATTAACACAATATCCTTTGACGATTTCTTAATTTTTTATTTTACTCAGGAAATCTTCATCTAACTTTCTAAATTTATTCTAAAATATACTCCATATATTTAGGAAATCTTCATCTAACTTTCTAAATTTATTCTAAAATATACTCCATATATTTAAATTTAATATAATAAAGGAGTTTATGCCACAAGTAACCGAAGTAACCGAAGAAAGTTGTGTGGCCGTCCCCACCCGGGATCGACCCCGAGACCAACGGCATCGAGGCACGCCTCTACTCGAGGATGCGCAACAGTTCATCTACCTTGTGAAAATAGAATAGAAAAAGTTGTAAACTAGGGGAGAGATGTCTAATGTTGAACAGGGACCAGTAGTTGACATAGTACTGGTCCCACATAACCACCATATCTTGACACAAATAAACCCATAAGTTAAACACACACATTTCATATTAAGTGCAGAAAGTATTTAAATTATGTCCAAAAATTGCCCATTAACTGACTGGGCCAATAGCTGTCAATAAATAGTCTTGATATGACAAACTGTACAAAACATCTTGTCCCAACAAAGTACAGATCTGCTCAAATATCCAGAAGTACATAAACAGCTAAATATCCCAACTCGTTTTTGACACCTACTGCAAGGTACCTATCAAAGGAGGACCCACGAATTTCTAATGGAGCCTAAATATCCCAGCATTCATTGAAACCTGTCCAAACATTCATGCATACCTGTTCAAGCATCAGAAAACTTAGTGTCAGCCATAACTGCAGGATTGTTCAACATTCCAACCTTCTGTATTCAATAAATGACACCTACCCATTAAATGCACCCATTAAACAGATGGAAGCACACAGATCATGAAACAGATGAAGGCACAGGGATCCACAATGACAAGCTCCCAACCATTGGATCACTTTCAAATCAATCCACAACACACATTGAAATTTCAGAGATTGCAATCCATGTGCAACCTTCTTACCAACCCAATTCAATAGCAAACAACTATAAATGAACCACAACCCTTATGAAGATGCATTTCATAAATTCGACCTGCAGAGTGTGTGCACAGTTGCATTTCAGAAATTTGAACAACAGAGTGTGTGCACAGTGGAGGCATACCAGCAGAAGTGTGTGCACAGTGGAGGCAAGTTACTGTTACTGTGATTTAAGTTTCTGTTTATGTTATTTCCAGTTATGTTATTCATGTTAATTTTGTTATTTATGTTTCTGTTATTCATATTATTTATGTAGATTCAGGTTACTGTTACTGTGATTTAGGTTATTCATCTGATTTATGTGCAGGTTCTTGTAGATTTAGATTACTTAGGTTACTGTTAAATGTGCAGGTTATTCATATTATTGTTTGTTATTTTGGTTACTGTTAAATGTGCAGGTTCTTGTAGGCATGGCAAGAGTCAGCACTGCAAGGAGAACAAGTCGTCGACTGAGTAGGGGTGCCCAGCTACGCTGCACCTCATCGGATGAGGAGAGGCCCAATGATACAAATGCCAACAATGCTCCCAGCAATGTTGTTGAGAATGACAATGTGGTGGAAGAGGACATTGTTGTCCCACCACCAACCACACAGTCAATTCCAACCACAGTTCAAGGAACAAGTTCAGTCACCAAAATCAGTGCAATAAGAGGTTGGACAAAAGAAGACATGCTAGCTGCTATTGATGATATAGAGTTCAATGGATATTCCATTCGTGCTGCTGCTAAAAAACATGGAGTTGCTATCTCTTCAGTACATTATTGGATAAATGGACTCACAGATACAAAGCGCAGAGGGCCTGTTACAGTTATGACTGAAGAGGAGGAGGCCGAGGTGGTTCAGTGGTGTAAGGAGATGGCTGAAATGGGACATGGGCTAGAACTGATACAGCTAAAATCCACAGTAGCTCAAATCTGTCAAGGGAGGCCAAACCCCTTCAAAGATGGGTTTCCTGGTAAGTCATGGTGGTTTGGGTTTAAAAAAAGGCATCCAGACCTTGTGTTGCGTACAGCTGAGGGCCTAGATAGAGACAGGGCTCTCAATCTACGCCCTGCAATTCTGACTAAGTTCTATGCCACCCTTTCTAGTGCATATGAGAACCATGGGTATGCTCCAGACCATATTTGGAACTGTGATGAAACAGGTTTACAGGCAGGAAGGAACTGTGGCATGCGTGTAATTGCCAAGAGAGGGAGTCGTAATGTGCCAAAGATTTTGCCTAGGAGCAGGGAGTGGATCACTATTCTATGTTGTGTCAATGCAATTGGTGCTTCAATCCCAGGATTTTATCTATTTAAAGGTAAAACTCAACTCAAAAACTATATACAGAATTGTGAACCAGGTGCATGCATGGCTGCACATCCCCATGCTTGGATGACCAAAGAACTCTTTTTGAACTGGCTTACTCACTTTGCTGCATCTATACCAGGCGGTGTCTCACCTGTAAATAGACACCTGCTGGTTTTAGATGGTCATGGAAGCCACATTGCTGTGCAAACAATCGAGGAGGCTAACAATTTGGGCATCGACCTGTTGACACTGCCTGCTCATACCACTCACAGATTGCAACCCCTAGATGTCAGTGTGTTCGGGCCTTTCAAGAACTATTTCAGGGGTGAGCGAGCTTCATGGATGGCACAGAATCCAGGGGTGGAGGTAAAAAGGTTTGAGCTAGCCGAGCTTGCAAGTAAAGCCTTTAAAAGGGCTCTCACACCTTCGAATATCAAGGCTGGGTTTAGGAGGACTGGAATATGGCCACTGAATTCTGAGGCTCTCATTCATGATACTAGTTGTAGCCTGGCATTTGATCTGAATGGTCAGGAAGAAGGGGATGTCCAAGCACATGTTGCTGGCCAAGAAGATGTGGAGGTAGAGGAAGACATTGTTGCTGCTGATCATATGATATCCCTCTCTCAAGGAGAACCATACTGTGGTGATGAAGAAGAACAGGTAAGTGAAACACAGTATAACAATGAACCAATTGACAGTAACATGGAGGTACATACACCAACTGAGACAGCTGCAAATTCTGCTTCTGTTCATGTCTCTATGCAAGAAACAGTTGCAACTTCTGCTTCTGTTCATGTCAATGAAAACGTTGACCATGCACCAGGAAGCAGCAATGGAGAATTGACTTTGCCAAGCCAGGTTACCCCACAATCATGGCTGGTAGAAGCCATGATGAATTTGGACAAAAATATTGTGTCAAGGACAAATGAAGAAAGCATGAACATGCCTTCACAGCCCAGAGAATTGGAAGAAGAAATTGTTCATTATTTTGTGGACAATGGAAACCTGGTAGAAGATAGTGTCCAGAACGAGGTTCCAGCTGAAGAGGACAGTATGGTTCAGACAGAGCAGGAGAACATTGACCCAAATATTGAGTCAAGCAAGGAGCAACAAGTGCCAACGAAGAGCCAGTTGCTTGGTCGGTTTCTAAAGCTACCGGTAGAGAGAGTGTCAGCAAAAAGAAGGCACTTGACAGCAGACAATCTTCGTCTATGCCGAAGTTCACAGTTACTCACATCAGAGGACTATATAAAACTATTGGTTGAGTCTGAGCATAGGAAACTTGAACTCCAGGATTTAAAGCAGAAAAAGAGGGACTTAGCTAAAGAAAAGAAGGCTGCAAGGATTGCTGCAGCAGAAATTCGAGCACAGGAGAGGCTTGACAGAGAGAAAGAAAGACAAGAAAAGGCTCATCAAAAACAAATGGCAAGGCATGAAAAGGAATTGAGAAAGGCTCAACAATTGCTTCAAAAAGAACAAGGGGTGGCTAATAGTTCTGCCATTGATGCAAACATAGTGGAGGGGAGTAGGATGATGCCAAACACATTGGAACATCTTGCAGATAATACTCCATGTTTCCAAGACCTCCTAAACATCCAAGTCCCCCGCTATCAACAAGTGCGCATGCCCACTTTATTCCCTCCTACCAGTGCAGGTGTCAGACAGATGTATGAATATCGGGGGGGTCAAACCAATGCAGGGGTTAGTAGCACTAGTGTCCACTGTGGCTACTCAATTCCTCCATGGCTGCAGGAAGCAAATTGGATAACATATGGAGGCAACCAGCCACAACCTAATCAGCCATTGGTAGGTATGCCAACCAACCTAGCTCAAGCAGGAAACTCAACATGCTTGGGAAGTGAAGATCTTGGACGACATCAAGCATAGGAGTGTCATGTAGGGATGCCAATTTTTTTGTTGTGACCACATTGCATTGTGGATTTTGTAATCACTGGGTCTAACTACTGCAAAATGGCCATTTTGTATACAATCCTATACATTTTTGGGTATAATCCTAGGTCATATCGTTCCCTGATGTTTGCGGGGTTGTAATCAGGGGTTTATCATAAGGTTTAATATACAATTTCATCATTTCAAGAGCAAGCTGTAATGTACTCTGATTAAAAATTTCATTAACATTTTTTAGGGATTATGAATTTAGTTTGTTGTTGGTTTATGTTTCAATTTATGTTTGGGCTGAATTGTTGGTTTATGCACCTACAACCCAAAAAACTTATAAGGGAGGGATGCCAGTTGTTGGACACCCCACGTGGCTCCCTCCCCCATGCCACGCTGGAGAGTCGACACGACCTCAGCCCGGGCCCAGATGGCACCGCCACTTGTCGTGGTGGGTGGTATAATTAAAGCGGCCTCTATGGCACACTTTTTCCCGCTTTTCCGGCGCTTTTCCGGCAAACTCTCCTTCCTCCCGTGTATTGTTGCTCGGGTCCTGTCTGTGAACGCTCCGCCACCCCAGTTCCTGTTCAAGCCCGCTCTGGTTCTGCACCACCCCCGCCCAGGTTCTGCACCATGGACGCTCTCGTTCTGCCGGTATCCGGCTGAATTATTGAAGGTTCTAGGGTTTATGCTGCAGCAGGGTCCATGGCTTATGCTGCAGCTTAAGGTCCATGGCTTTAAATCCTGGAGTTCAAGTTTCCTCGGTTTTGTAATTAAGGTTCAGTGGTTAATGTTGAAGCTGCGTTTCAATTTTTACAGGGTGTATGAATTAGGGTCCATCTTCTATGGTGTATGTTCTAGGGTTTGGCCGTGTTTCATCACAGTTCCATAAATGGTCTGGAGCATACCCATGGTTCTCATATGCACTAGAAAGGGTGGCATACAACTTAGTCAGAATTGCAGGGCCAGAACCTTAATTACAAAGGGTAGTGTTTAATTTTTTATAGGGTGTATGAATTAGGGTTTTGTAATTAAGGTTCTGTGGTTAATGTGGCAGGGTCCTTGACCCCTATATTTTCCTTAAACTAGCAGCTAGGAATGGGGTTGAACCATTGCATGGGTGTCATACCCATCCATTCGATGCTAACTGTACTGCAACATGGTGCCTATCTCTCTCCTATTATTAAAATGCTTCTATAAGGAATGTTCCATGGAGGGCTGTCATGCATGACTTATTACAACTTAATACAGTATCATACTAATCAACATAACAGGCCTAAATTAGATCATACAACAGCAGATAAGATGCAGCAGATCACTTCATGTTAATAGGTAAAAGTAAAAACTGCATCATACACTTATAAATTAACAATAGCATGCAACTTGTAAACTGCAATAACAACAGCAGATGATAAGGTGGAGCAGATCGCTTGTAAAATGCATCAACAATAGCCAATTTGGCAAACTTGCTGATATCAAAAACTGAATTATGGGTATTCTTCCAATTAGATGAGACAATGGAGAAGTCATTGTTGTCAACTGCCATCCATCCCCTGTATGATGCAGTTTTGCCTTTTAACTATTACCATTCCACTGCGACAAAAACCAACAACATAAACCAACAACAAACTAAATTCATAAACCAGATAAAATTTAGGGACACTGCTGCAACATAAACCAGCAACATACCAAAATCATAAACCATAGAGCCTTCAATAATTCAGCCCAAACTATGATGCAACATTAACAGACAACAAACTAAATTCATAAACACTAGTTCTAATTCATACACCCTATAAAAATTGAAACGCAGCTTCAACATTAACCACTGAACCTTAATTACAAAACCCTAATTCATACACCCTATAAAAATTGAAACGCAGCTTCAACATTAACCACTGAACCTTAATTACAAAACACTAATTCATACACCCTATAAAAATTGAAACGCAGCTTCAACATTAACCACAGAACCTTCATTACAAAACCCTATTTCATACACCCTATAAAAATTGAAACGCAGCTTCAACATTAACCACTGAACCTTAATTACAAAACACTAATTCATACACCCTATAAAAATTGAAACGCAGCTTCAACATTAACCACAGAACCTTAATTACAAAACCCTATTTCATACACCCTATAAAAATTGAAACGCAGCTTCAACATTAACCACTGAACCTTAATTACAAAACACTAATTCATACACCCTATAAAAATTGAAACGCAGCTTCAACATTAACCACTGAACCTTATTTACAAAACCCTTATTCATACACCCTATAAAAATCGAAACGCAGCTTCAGCATTAACCACTGAACCTACATTACAAAACCCTAATTCATACACCCTGTAAAAATTGAAACACAGCTTCAACATTAACCACTGAACCTTAATTACAAAACCCTAATTCATACACCCTATAAAAATTGAAACGCAGCTTCAACATTAACCACTGAACCTTATTTACAAAACCCTTATTCATACACCCTATAAAAATCGAAACGCAGCTTCAGCATTAACCACTGAACCTACATTACAAAACCCTAATTCATACACCCTGTAAAAATTGAAACACAGCTTCAACATTAACCACTGAACCTTAATTACAAAACCCTAATTCATACACCCTATAAAATTTGAAACGCAGCTTCAACATTAACCACTGAACCTTAATTACAAAACCCTAATTCATACACCCTATAAAAATTGAAACGCAGCTTCAACATTAACCACTGAACCTTAATTACAAAACACTAATTCATACACCCTATAAAAATTGAAACGCAGCTTCAACATTAACCACTGAACCTTAATTACAAAACCCTAATTCATACACCCTATAAAAATTGAAACGCAGCTTCAACATTAACCACTGAACCTTAATTACAAAACCCTAATTCATACACCCTGTAAAAATTGAAACGCAGCTTCAGCATTAACCACTGAACCTTAATTACAAAACACTAATTCATACACCCTATAAAAATTGAAACGCAGCTTCAACATTAACCACTGAACCTTAATTACAAAACACTAATTCATACACCCTATAAAAATTGAAACGCAGCTTCAACATTAACCACAGAACCTTCATTACAAAACCCTATTTCATACACCCTATAAAAATTGAAACGCAGCTTCAACATTAACCACAGAACCTTAATTACAAAACCCTATTTCATACACCCTATAAAAATTGAAACGCAGCTTCAACATTAACCACTGAACCTTAATTACAAAACACTAATTCATACACCCTATAAAAATTGAAACGCAGCTTCAACATTAACCACTGAACCTTATTTACAAAACCCTTATTCATACACCCTATAAAAATTGAAACGCAGCTTCAACATTAACCACTGAACCTACATTACAAAACCCTAATTCATACACCCTGTAAAAATTGAAACACAGCTTCAACATTAACCAGTGAACCTTAATTACAAAACCCTAATTCATACACCCTGTAAAAATTGAAACGCAGCTTCAACATTCACCACAGAACCTTAATTACAAAACCGTAATTCATACACCCTGTAAAAATTTAAATGCAGCTTCAACATTAACCACTGAACCTTAATTACAAAACCCTAATTCATACACCCTAAAAAAATTTATACGCAGCTTCAACATTAACCACTGAACCTTAATTACAGAAACCTAATTCATACACCCTAAAAAAAATTACAATGCAGCTTCAACATTAACCACTGAACCTTAATTACAAAACCCTAATTCATACACCCTAAAAAAATTGAAACGCAGCTTCAACATTAACCACTGAACCTTAAATACAGAACCCTAATTCATACACCCTAAAAAAAATTACACGCAGCTTCAACATGAACCACAGAACGTTAATTACAAAACCATAATTCATACACCCTAAAAAAATTTAAACGCAGCTTCAACATTAACCACAGAACCTTAATTACAAAACCCTGCTGCAGCATAAACGAAATGGTCCACGAAACCACCATACACAATTCAAAGTGCGAGCAGGAGGGCACCAAACCATTTCACCAACATAAATGCACAAATTCACAACCCAGAAAACCAGACTTAAACCTTTAAAAGCAGCAGAAATGGTCCACGAAATCCCCAGAAAGTTGAGAGTGTTGACAAACACTGCAGAGAATGGCTGGTAGGAAACCTACCACCGAAACCGAAGAAGCGTTAAGGGACGAGCCACCGCCGCGAGCAGGAACAGCCAACGCAGGAACAACCAACGCAGGAACAGCCAACGCCACCGCCGTGAGCAGGAACAGCCAACGCCACCGCCGTGAGCAGGAACAGCCTGATGGAAGCCACCATCGCCACCAGCGAAACCAGCCGAGCGGCAACCCAACAACACAACCACCGAACCGATGAAAACCTCCAACGGGGTCCGCCGCAGACAACTTCGAGCGCCTGTGGTGCGCTATGGCCATGGAGCGAGGGTCAACGTCGGGCGAGGTAGCAGACAGAACAAACAGCAGCGGCGAACGCCACTCGTCGGGAGGTAAGGCAACAAGCGCCCGCTGCAACACAGTATAACGGGACGACGAACGCAGAACGGGAGCGCCCATGGTGCAGAACCAGAGCGGGGGTGGTGCAGAACCAGACCGGGGGTGGTGCAGAACCAGACCGTGCGTGAACAGGAACTGGGGTGGCGGAGCGTTCACAGACAGGACCCGAGCAACAATACACGGGAGGATGGAGAGTGTGCGGGAAAAGCGCCGGGAAAGCGGGAAAAAGCGTGCCATAAAGGCCGCTTTAATTATCGCACCCACCACGACAGGTGGCGGTGCCATCTGGGCCCGGGCTGAGGTCGTGTCGACTCTCCAGCGTGGCATGGGGGAGGGAGCCACGTGGGGTGTCCAACAACTGGCATCCCTCCCCTAAACATCACACGATTATAACGATGTAAAGACTCTTTCCTTTTTCGGGCCGACCAAAAATATTATAAAGAATAGAATGACGGTCGCCACTAACACTGCAATCAATCAACATTTAAATTTATTTTCCGCCTCTGGCATCTGGTTGCGTCTGGTATACGTCTCTTTTGCATTATTTGTATTCTTTTTCCGCCTCTGGCATCTGGTTGCGTCTGGTACGTCTCTTTTGCATTATTTGACTATTATTTGTATTCAAGCCGCCCTTTTGTTGTTGTGATTGGCTGGCGATTTTGACCGCTGGCTGCCATTCCTATTATAAGACAGATAGCTACGGGACTTCGGGGAAAGATTTATAGCACATAAATATATCTTTACTCAGAAGATACATTCATTTGATTGGATCAGTGGACGAAATGGCGAGCAGCAGGATTTTAATAGTTGGAGGAACAGGATCCATTGGTCGGTACATCGCCAAAGCCAGCATTGATAATGGCCATGCCACATTTGTTCTTATCAGAGACTCCACGCCTTCTAATCCTCAGAAAGCTCAGCTCCTGGAAGCTTTCAAGGCCTCAGGAGTAACTCTACTCCATGTAATCTTTCTCACCCCAGTAATTAATCTTGTTGTCATCACCAAAATTTTGTTGTGATGATCGATTTCATAATGAAAATTCCAACGTTTTGCAGGGATCTCTGGACAATTATGGCAGCCTGGTGGCGGCAATTAAGTTGGTCGATGTAGTGATCTGCGCAGTGGGCGCAGCGCAGATAGCAGATCAGTTCAACATCATTAACGCTATCAAAGAAGTTGGTGGTATCAAGGTACAGCAACTTGCTCTGCAACACCAATGCAATAATGGATTTCTTTGCTTGATAGTGATAGATAATATTCTCGATGCCTCGAATTTCTTTGCTTGATAGTGATAGATAGTATAGTCAATGCATTGGATTTCTTTGCTTGATAGTGATAGATAATATTTTTATGAATAGAAAAACTGATATTCTGGTGGGCATTTACATGATGTTGCAGAGGTTTTTTCCATCTGAGTTTGCGAATGTTGTTGAAAAAGAAAACGAAAGAGTGATGGAGCCTGAAAAGAGTCTGTACCAACTGAAAGCCAAAGTCCGTCAGGCAATTGAGGCAGAAGGCATTCCTTACACATATCTCTCTAGCAACTATTTTGCAGGATATTTCATTCCAAGCCTGGGACAGACTGGCCTTACAGCCCCTCCAAGGGACAAAGTTGTTATTCTTGGAGATGGAAACGCCAAAGGTTTGAAGGAACATAAATTTCTGTCCTCATATGAATTGATGATATCCATGAATGATGGACTGATTATATTGTGAATATGCAGCTGTGTTTGTGGATGAGGAAGACGTTGCAACGTACACAATCAAGGCAGTGGACGACCCTAGAACTTTGAACAAGGCTCTATACCTCAGGCTTCCTGAAAACACTTTGTCTGTGAATGAGCTTGTGGCTTTATGGGAGAACAAGATTGGCAAGACTCTGGAAAAGCTCTATGTACCAGAAGAGCAGCTCCTCAAATCAATTGAAGGTGGGTACTTCTAATACACTGGTCAACCATAAATTTCTAATGGAATTACATGAATGAAACATTTCTGTTCAAGAGCAGCATATATTCACTTTAGTGCCTTCTTTTATTTTATTAAATAATGGGAAGCTGTACACTGCTTGACGGTTGTTATGAAGCTATGTTGGTGCAGACACAGGGGATCTTTTGTTAGCAATTCACCACTCAGTTTTTGTGATCGGCGTCCAGACCAATTTTGAAATTGGACCCAATGGGGTGGAGGCCTCTCAGTTATACCCAGAAGTAAAATATACCACTGTTGACGACTACCTCAATCAATTTGTTTAAACGGACAGGCTGTGCCCATAAATAATATATCATTACTTTGTTGATGATTAATGGACAGGCTGTATCTGGAAATAAAATATCATTACTTTGTTGATGATTAATGGACAGTCTTGCCAAGGAATAAATATATTTATTACTTTGTTGATGATTAATCGACAGGCTGTACTGAGAAATAAAGATCTTTTCATTGGAATGGAATAAAGACAACTAAAACGCCCTTTTTTCAGGCAAATTTTTAACAAAAATTGGTCAATTGTTGCTAGAAATTGCCATTTCCACAATTTTGTAATTTTAGTAATTTTATTTGCTTTTCCTAAACTAAATGTTTAATTTTAAAACAGATTGTTGAAATTGCAATTTGAGCATTCCAAATAACAATTTTAGCAACAATTGTTCTGCCAGATTCTGGCGAATCGGGGCGATTTGGTTAGCTATGCCACTTTTTCATTGGTGTTGATATTTTTAGAAGTAAATATTTTTAATTTATATTTAAAATTATGTGTACAAATTATTTTAAAAAGTTTTCGATTAAATAAAAAATTTAAAAATAAGAAGAAATTTTATATGTTATGTTATGATAGCATGTACAAGTATTAGGAGCAAGAGGATGTGCATGTACACCACCAGTCACCCTTCGTTTGTCAGCAATAGTTACAAGTTCTGGCATCCAGAGTTTTCAAGAATGCCCAGAACTAATGTGCACAAAATAGCATGCGGGCATGTGGACATCAATTGCAAGAGTAGAGAGTTATACAGAGATTGTACCTATATTTGTTAGTCAAAAACATAGATTCAGTGAATGATAGCTTCGATTGGTTAGTGATGTATGTATGCCTTAGAACAAGATGAGGCCTACGAAAGTTGATGTCATTGATGGGAAACTTGACTCAATAATGACTTGAACTTTTTGTAAATTTCCTTTAATGATTAATAACATTGGTAATTTATGCTTGCTATTTATGAGAGAAAAACACTTACTGAACAATGACTCGAACTTTTTGTAAATTTCTTTTAAAATGATTAATAACATTGGTAATTTATGCTTGCTAGTTATGAAAAAAAAACAATACAACATATAGTTATCTATTCGATAGCTCTAACAATCAATGATTTACAATTGAAAATTTTGCCTTTGATTAATCTAGTTACAATGCTTTACAATTGAAAATTTTGCCTTTGATTAATCTAGTTACAATGCTGGTGGAATAAAAAATTAAGCTTATCCATTCCAAAATCCAATTCGTTCTTGTTGATTGATAGTTTTTTAAAGAGATAGAAAATGCTAGGTGGAATAGGAAATTAAGCTTATCCATTCCAAGATCAAATTCCTTCTTGTGGTAGGAGTTTATGAGGATCATGGAATAGGTGAAACTATTCCCTGAACTTTAAAATTGTTGGTTTTATATGATCCTAAGCTCCATGTCATTCCAATAGATAGAATACAATTGGGCATGGTTGTAAAAATGATTGCCATGAGCATGATATCAGTAACCCATTGCAGGGAAGCGAGACCAAGCGAAGGGGAACATGGATGTTTGGAGGAGTCTAAGAAGGTCATGGATGAAGGTATTGGGAAGTCTTTGGTGAAAGAAGATGCACTCAAAGCATTGGACAAATAGTTTACTAGGTTGGAGGTCATGGTAAACACCTATGTTTATACATTTTCTGGATTGGCGGATGTTTGGTGAAAGAAGATGCACTCAAAACATTGGACAAATAATTTACTAGGTTGGACTAGGCCATGGTGAACACATCTGTTTTTACATTTTCCATGTAATATACTCTAAGTCCTCTATCATATTATGGAGGGAATGGGGTATGATTTTTTTTTTAGCAATACCTTAACATCAAAACATTACTTACAACAAAACACCTTAAAGGTAACTATCTTATCCAAATAATATACATCCACTTCCATTCTTCTAACTGGGTTAGAAACAAAAATAGCAATTATAATACTTATTAAGGGGAGGCATCCCTACCGAATTCACATCTAAAAATATCAATAAAGCTAGTTATTATCAACATCCTTAACATGGAAGGGTAACCACTAACATGTAGTTATTTCTGTTTTAGTTACTGAGTTATATTTCCATGTACATAGTAAGACTAAGCCAATGCTTCAACTATTCAAATAAAAAGATTTGCTTCCCTCAACTTAGATATACATTTATTGCAAGATTTAAGATACCTTTCACGAGATAACTTACAAACTCTTGATAGCATTAACACAAAAGCATTTATTTATATGACAAAGTAAAATTAGACTTTACATTATGCTTGCATGCTTGCATTATACCAATTTCTAAACCATCTTGAATACTAAGAATGGTATCAATGCATCAACTACTCAAATAAGTAACTTATATTATCCTCTTTATATTTAATTTCTATGAATTATAAATAAATTCATCATTAATATAATATGATCTTTAACTTGTAATACATTTATCACAAGATTCCAACATCACTGGTAAAACTTATCATGTGACAATAACATAACATCAATTTCTTAACCATGATATTCATTGCTAATAATCATTTGATCGTAACAATATCATTATTTCATTAAAAATCTTATCTTAAGTATTATTATTGAATGTAGAACATATATTCACTTAAACAGACTTCATTAACTTGACACCACCTTGACACAAGGAAAGTATATCTTTTGTAGAATTTAACAATATTGTCATTACTTTAGTAGAGTACTTATCTGTAATTGGTAGACTTGCACAATTGAAGGCTTCACTACAATGTTCCACCCAACCTTCTGGCTTTCTGTCCGGCATACATTTTTCCATCGAGAGGCCATCCCTGAGTTGGACAACCAATCCACTAGGTAAAAGAATCACTTCAATAGGAAACCCTCCCATTTGTATATCTTAACAAACTAAGACTTACGTCCTTAATAACACACCAAGCATATATATAACCTGCATAGGTAGCTATAGTCAACCTATTTGACGGTACTTAAGCTATGCCCTTTCCTCAATGAGTCTACACATAATGTGCACACCCTAATCACTAGTAATGCAAAGGGTGTTTGGGCTACATCTTTCATTCACCATACACGTATATAATATTTATAATTATTAAGAGTATAAACAATGAATATAAGTCTAGGGTTGCGCCTTTCTTAGATTACTACAAGAGTAATAAAATATAGATATAACTACCCACTAATCAAATTAAGGCCTGAGATCTTGTTTTCCTTTCCTCTACACATTTATTTATATAAAATCTATACTGCAAATACAACAAATTTCTATGTAAAAAATCTGAGACAATGAAAGAGGTATTTAAGGGATGTGCCCTTCCTCAAACTACAACTTACACCTACATGAAATAACTACCTCCTTAAAATGATCCACTATGGAAATTTCCACCCAATGGAAGAGAAAGGGATGCGCCCTACTTCACTGTGATAAATAAATCCTTTTACTTTCCAATTCCTTAACGTATTACCAACCCAATAGTAAGGAAACAATGTGGATGCTTTTTGAGAGGGGGAAGCATATGTTCAAATTGACAGAATCATAAGTATGAAATATATACAGAATCAAAAATATATCTACCTGGGCCTCACTCCATGGAGTTGCCTCTTTCGTATCTAATACAAAATAGTTTTCCGACAAAGAAAGAAATGGAACTCCCTCCATGATGAGTAACTATTCCCCCAAAATGGGTTGTGCCTACTACCTTCATAAATAAGAAAGAAATGGAACTCCCTCCATGATGAGTAACTATTCACCTAAATATGGGTTGTGCCTACTACCTTCATAAATAAGTTAACAATTATTTAATTATGCCATACGTGTTTCACCAACGAGAAGCATGAGCATCCACATCTGCTAGATTCCTTGCTTATAGAGTGAATGGAATCCTACCACTTGTTTTTCCGATTTGGCCCTAGATATTTCTAATTGTTACGGCTTTCTCTGCACGAGAACTCATATTTTATCTTCAGCCTTCTTTGTTGACGTTCAGGTCGTACGAACCAAAGCACCCTGACGCGATGGTTATTGATATATTATAAACGGAAAATTCATATTCCAAAATTAACTGATATTCGTCGATGACCATTATTGAATGAAATATCAGATATTTGCAAATCAGAAAGCTTTTGGAAGGTCGTTTCAAATTTTTAATGAACTTCGACCTGTTAAAAAATGAAGGTTAACCGTACTTATTCCCTAAAAGTGAATGTCTGAATACGGGAATAAACAAAAAAATATTAATTTGACTATTAACTAATCTGATCGAAATGGTCGATAGTTCAGGCGAATTTGGGCTATTACAATACTCAATCGACCTTTATTATTGCTCAGATTAAGTTGCTCAGATGTCGACAAATTGGGGGTTTCAATGGTAGATGATGATTATGCCCCTGACAAATTGTTATGCAACCGACTCGTTTGGAGACTCGACCCATGCAACTGACTGGAGACAACCCTCAATCAATGCAACTGACTGGTTTGGAGACTCGACCAATGCAACCGATTGGTTTGCAGGGATTGTGCATCCATTCTCGAACAAAGGCGAAAATGAATTCTTTTGTGGTAATGAAGCATTTTCAGACTATTTGCAGGTAACGTTAGTTCAGAAAATTTATGTTTCAGTTAAATTATATTACTGCGATCAAGGGAAAGAGTGTGCTCAATTGAAAGACCATCAACTCATTAAAATATTTCTTTATGTCTACTTGCCAACTAGAGTTGTTGCTTTATGTCTATTTGCCGACTAGATAGTGAAACTAGCTAAACCATCGATTTTTCAACTATCAGCTATATTTTACTTATCGATGTGAACCTTTACTTGTTAATCGATGTGAACCTTATTTTTGAAGACAAAATCTCTTGAAATTCTTGAAGACAAACCAAGAAGAGTGGGGGCCAGCTGTGTATTTACCCTGAACTGATACACTTCATTATGTGTATTTTAGCAGTTAATATATGTTTCCAAATGTTGGCACCTATCCTGACTTTAATGGTATGCTTCCGGAATCTGATCGGTCAGATTGGTGTAAGACAAATTCATGGCCATCAGATGACAACTTTCCTAGCGATGAGGGAATGAGAGAATTCTGACTAAGATCCAAATTAATCATTAACTGGTGAAGGTTCCCAAGATTTAATGGTATGCTTCCGTTCAGCTGATTTCTGTTAAGCCGTAAGTCAAAATTTAAAATTGTCGGGTTATTTTAAATGTAGTCGAAGCTATTGTGGTCGACTTTTCACTTTAGTCGAAGAGTATCCACGAATTTGTCGGTTTTATTCCACTGGAGATTGCTCAACTTAAGCATCTCGGCCAGCTTGATCTTTCTGGAAATAATTTGAGAGGCGGTATTCCGTCCGAGATCGGCAATATAACGAGTCTCATCATTTATTAGCCCTCTGCAGATTGTTGAACAGGGATTTAAAATTAAGTATTCGAAGTCGGCTATTCATAAAAATTGATGATATGGTCGTTTTCGAACTAAGATATAGGCAGCTCTTCTAACTCGGACATCCCAGCAGAAATGGTAAGAAGCTGTCGAGATGGCCAGCTGAAAAATACGGTCGAACCTCGACCACAACTTTAAGACTCAACCAATTACACAACAATTCAGTAAGCCTTCCACCAATACTAATATGATGTCTTCTATCATTACTTGCCCGCATCTCGGTGCGGCCGTTACCACCATTCTCCCCACTATCGCGTTCTAATATGGGTTCTACAGGTATTCTGCATTCTACGACAGAGGATGCAACAGTGCAATGACTGAATCCTTTTGCACTTTCTCAACTCGACAGGTTCGACTTCTTTACGGACGTTAATAAAGCTGGTCGGACATACTTTCTTATTTTGTCGAGAATTTACAAAACCACGTCGTGGTAATGAAGCATTTTCAGATTATTCCCAAGTAAAGTAACGTTAGTTTAGGAAATTTATGTTTTCGCTAATAAATTCTCTTGTCAACACTAAAAATTCTATTGGTTTGGTCCGTACCATCAAATGGTTCCACCGAACTTATCAATCGACCGACTTAGACAATCGACCAGTCTTAGTCTTAATATCCCGTCGACTGACTCAAAAAAAATATAATACAAAATATGATATCGGTGGGGGTCGGGGATAGTATAGTCGACATATATATGTGGTCGACGGTCGACTTACTTATAACTTCTTTATTCTACGGTGGTTAGTTCTGCTTTCTTACATTCAAGTGATCTTTATGGATGCCCCGGTCGATAGAGCTCAAGAAAGAAAAAATGAACAAGGGGAAAAAAATATATGAGGGGCAGAGGTGAGATTACCTGGAGAGAAGGAAGGGCAAGTGTCAGGTTAGCTTAGGTTGAGATTTAGGTTTAAATTTTGTGCGTATAACTTGTTTCGACGAGGAGGATCCCATATCCGAAGTTGATGAAAATTATCGTGGGAAATCTGGGGATATGGGCGTTGAATGTGGGCTGGATCTAACTGTGGAGTATTTGCTCGGCATGGCCAAACAGGTACGTGTACGCTTATGTTTTTGTTTTGCATTTTCCTTTGATCAGATTTTTAGGATAGTGTTCTGCATCCGCTTAAAGTGACATACATCTATTTACAGGATAGGCGGGCAAGCAAACCTGGGAGAGTGCATGGCAAGCACGACTTTCTATCTCATTTAAGCCTATCTTATGTATGTATACAAAACCTCTGCACAATCTTTAAGGAAATGGGAAACGTGGTTTATTCTAAGTATGTACAGAAAACCTTTGCACAATCTTTAAGGCAATAGGAAACGTTGTTTATTTTAAGTGCACTTTAAATTGTAAAAAACAATTTTTTTAAACATTCACTTATCTACCATAATCTCTATGTGTATCTTATGGCACACTTTGTGTATCTTAAACATTCACTTTGATGGATCCTGGATCCTCTCAAGGAACGCAGCAAGAGTGGTCTCGAGGTGGAAGCAAGCTATTGGTCCAGAAAGAATAAGGTGGATCATGGGGTAGTTATCTTCAACCCAAATTTATATCCGGGTTAACAATGTTATATATCCCCTTTAATGGGGAAAATTGGTGGTTCTTTATATGTTTCCACCTTTGTACAGGTTATGATCCTTAAACCTGGCTTCCTCTCGTGATTTCTGTTTTTTCAAGAATATGTTTTTTTTGTAATCAATGGCAATTTTATAAGTTAGACTACTTTTCTGCTGGGATAACTGTGGCTCAGTGCTTTTGTTTCTGTATCTAGCCAGTTTAGTCTTATTTACCTGTAAGAATTTTAATTATCTATACTAAATGCGATCTATTATCCAATATATTGAGACTTTTTTTATTGGTATATGTATCAGTGTAGGTAGGCACTGGACACGTGGTAAGCATTGCATGTTTTCGTTGAATGTTTAATCTTGATACGGTTTAAAGACACTATTAGCTAAGGTCTGTCTTGCAATGGTTGTATGCTTGCGGCTATGCGGACTTGTTTCTCATATAAAGTTTTTTTTTTAAACTGAAAAAGGTCTCTACTTAATATTAAAGCATAAAAAAAAGATACAAAGTTGCGCATCCATCACCACCAGCACCTCATAAAAAGTAGGTTGCTGAATTGGCCGTTACCTAATTTAAAAGAATAAGGAACGGATGTAATATATTGTTTTACGATGTATGAAGCAATATAAAAGGTTAAAAGTGAATGATAAGGATGGAAAATGATTGGAATTTGTGCTTATTATATGTAATTGTCTACAATGTTGCTTTTACAATATACCAACAAAAAATTGGATTATTTTTTATCTTAAAAAGATTGTTGCTTTTACAATAACCAAAGAACAAATTACATGCAAAGAATTGATTCTTTTACAATATCAGTGCACGCGTCGACCTGCACATTTTCCAATATTAAGATTGGTCGCTATCAAAAGATGACCCTATTATCAACTCTACAAGGGTCGATTGTTGAATTTGACTGACCGTTCCAATGGGCATAGCCGACCAAAATCTACAGCATCGCCTCTATATATAACGACTCAATAACTTTGAATATCGAGCAAAATGACTTTATGAGAAGGGTGCAGACAGTATGCTCGACGGGTATCGCCCGACTACATATTCCATTCATTTCGTTTGCTCGACATGTCCGCCTCGACTAAAACACCTTAGACTGACTCCTTCCACATCGAGAGCCAGGGTTATTCATGGAGCCCGCAATTTAGGGCTTATGAATCTGAAAGCAAAACGTACATCAATACCAACATATTCAAAGAGAATGAGTAGTGCCCACTTAATTTGTAAAAGCACAGAGTCTTCGGATTTGCCCTGCACTGCCCGTGAGCACATCGATTTTTCCCATCTTCTCCATGGACCTTGCAAAATCCGAGAAAAATGACGAGACCTGCAATTATGTATTGACATATCCTTGTGCTTCGTTGTTGGTCAAAAGCGCAGCATCAGATTAAAAGAGCCCTCTGCGCTTCTTTACATTCACGTAATACTGCATGTCAAATATTCGAGAGCTACCGGGATCCATCTCTACTATTGTCGTATTGTCCCTAGGTTTGCATTTTATCTTCAGTTGAGCTACATAATTTTTGTCCAACGACAGATCCATATCTCCTTTCCCACTAAAATTGTAAATCCTACTGCTAAACGAGGTGCAATGGGAAATCCCTATCGTATGGGCGCATGCACCCAGTATTATTACGATGCCATCATATAAATTAATCATTGCGTAACTGATTGAAAGAGAATGGTCGTGGAGTATGGAACACAGTGAATTACGTACCTGACAACACAACCAGGTCCTTAACATCAAGACCATTGATGCCAAATATTGATGTTAGTTGCGAGAAATTTGCGGTGGAAGGAGGAAGTTTAGTGAGAGCTTCGTTCTCGATAGATACCACTCCATCTCTATGTCCCGTTGGAACATCCCAGAATGGTCCACCCAACTGTTTGCATGAATTAAATAAAATCTTAGAGGCTGTGGAGCAAAAAATTAATTGAACCTGACAGTAAAATGAAGGTAGGCATTATGAATGAACAGAAGTGTTACCATATGGACAACATCTCGTATCCGACCAGCAGTTACACTAAACAAAAGCTCTGATCGGCATGAATAAGTGCCTTCCCCCTTTTTGACCATCCAGTAGACTGCCAATTCAACATTGTTGAAATCAGAAACCCTGGAGCATTGATCACCGACTCTAGCCAATATATTCTCACTACGTGGATGGTGCTTTTGGTGGAGAATTTATTAACGAAAACATAAATTTCCTGAACTAACTTTACTTGCAAATAGTCTAAAAATGATTCATTACCACGATGTGATTCTATAAATTCTCGGTGTTTATCTATACCTGTCGAGCTTGTTGCACTTGAGGAGCCCTGGAACTGGCGATTTTGCTGAGAAGACGATATAGAGATGCCCATTCGAAAACCCAACACGTGAAGAGGATATTTTTGTTTGACTGTCAATCCTCGTTCGACGATTGCTCATTTTAAAAGTGCCTGGTCAGCTGCCCTATTGATCATCGTTTGCCACCAACGACCATCTGATCGACTTGTGCAAGCAGTCGAGGAGAGGCAACAAAAATGATCCCATCACACAAACTAATAGACTTTTGTTTTATTGTTTGAACAAGAGGGTTAAAGGCTCGACAAGAGCTTCAAACACCACATAACTAGATGATACTCCCATCATAATCTTCCATGCACGTATATAAAAGATAACAAAAAAAACTACTATAAAAACTTGTTAAGCGAACACTTCAACAACTATGGTATTGATTAGAGAGAGCATGAAGACACTAGTCAATAAGATGTTCTCCCACAATTGTTCAAATAGTGCTATGACAATCATACACACATATCGGATGTGTATTATATTCTCTGTAGGTAGACCATGCAAGCAAACCCTTGCATTGTAATTTTTTGGTTATTTTTAGTCTATTTTTGTACCATTTTTGCTTTATGTTTGGTCAATGGCTTTTGCTCATTGTAATCTAATCCTAGTTAAGGGATTAGGATTGGATGGGAAAATTCCCCATAGGTGTAACAAATAATTAATAATACATAAATATTAATAATAAGTAGGAGTAATAGTTAATGAAAGGATGCGTCTCCTCAAATAGGTAATGCCCAAGCTACTATAAAAGCAAGCCAACAATGGTATAATTATCATTTATCCTATTATATTGCTTTATGGATTATTTACATTGGGTATTTTCCTAGAAGACAAAATTATTATTATTATTTTATTAAAATAATAATTATTTTTGAAAGAAAAAGAAAAGGGTTATTTAACCTAATAAAAAGACGACAAATCGAAGAAGCCAAAGTCAAAGGAAGAATCGACAAAAAAAAAGTCAAAGTTAAAAGAAGACCAAGTTAAAGAAGAAATCAAGTCAAAAAGACCCAGTTATCGTCCAAAGTCAGGAATTATGGCGAATTCAAAGTCAGAAATGGCGTCGCCATTACAAACAACATTGGACGAATTAAAGAAAAATAAAGCGACCAATGAAGATCTTCAATTCAAGATTATGAAGCAAGAATTGCGAAATCGTTTAGCAGAACATGAGAATTGTAGTTTAGAAGATAATAAACGAGAGCTCCAGAAAAGGTTATTCGATAAAGATAAGTAAATCTCACGTTTGAAATTTCACAATCAAAACCTTGAAGACAAAATAAAAAAGTTCAAAGATAACAAAGAATATTCATATGGAAGTCATGATGATTTAGAAGATGACATAAAGCGTCTAAATAAGCTCATCTTGGACAAAGAAAATGAATTAGCGCAAGTCCAGGGAATGTTAGAAAATCAAGAATCCGAGTTATGTTGACATCGACAACAGAAGGAAAAACTTCAACAACAGTATGACAACATTAAGAAGACACATAATATGGAAATTAAGAAAATCAAGGATGAATTAGCAAGCAATACCGAAGAACTATTTCGACTAAGAATTCATAACAAGACATTACTTACGAAAATCAAGAAGTTGAAACATAGTTAGAAGACAGAGCATTCAAATGAAGACCTTGAAGGAATAATACTAGAAAAGCAAGAAGAAAACCAACACCTCAGAAAGTTTAATCAAGAACTAGAGGAACAAGTCAAGATGTTAAAAGAGGACAAAAAGTCGCAAGACGAAAGGTTCGAGAAAATTCAGAGTAATAACAATTTACTGGAAAACAAAGTAGTGCAAATCCAAAAGGAAGCATCCGGACTCTCCAGAAAACAAAATCAAGTTGAAGAAGAAGAAATAAATACAAATTCAATGCATGTCATAGTTCAAAAACAAGTCAATCAAGCAGAAAAACAAACAACAAGAACTCCTTATCGACACCCCAATTATAAACGTCATTTTGACCAACGACAGGGTCAAAATGAACATACACAGAGGGGTCATGTTGTAAGACAAGTAAGAACATCAAATCAAAATACTAAACAACAAACAAGAAGACCCAACTCACAAAGTGATCAAATAGCTTCGATAAAAATAGATCTCGGATGGACCACATCAGAGACGATGCGATAGTTCTTCTTTGGAATTCGTAACTCGTATCGCCTCATTTCATCAAGTATCGCAAATAAGCTTTGTCTTCAATAAGCTTTGAGGACAAAGCTTCCCTTAAGGGAAAGGCAATGTAACAAATAATTAATAATACATAAATATTAATAATAAGTAGGAGTAATAGTTAATGAAAGGATGTGTCTCCTCAAATAGGCAATGCCCAAGCTACTATTAAAGTGGGCCAACAATTGTAGAATTATCATCTCTTATATTATCATTTATCCTATTATATTCCTTTATGGATTATTTACATTATTTACACTGGGTATTTTCCTAGAAGACAAAATTATCTGCTTCAATAGGGGTGTAATATGGATTGAAGGGCTCACTAGAACTAATAATAGTGTATGTATGTCTATTTAATGTAAAGTAGACCATGTCCATCATGTTTCTTATTATTAAATAAGTCCCACTAGCTAGGTAGCATTTTATTTTGATTAAGGTTTTCTAGCTATTTATAAATATGGATGGAGTCATTAATATGGATCATGTATTGGGTATAATATATTGGAGCTTAGCTCATTGGGAGGATTCCCCTCTGAAGCAAGCAAATAGGTGTTGATCCTTCAATAAAATGATTATTGTATGGTGTTGTCCTATACTAATGGTTTTGACATTGAATAAAGTTTTGAGCATTTCTGATATATTGTTTGTGATTTGATATTAAGGGTTAAAGATAATAACAAGTGGGTATCAACACTTTCTCATGTTGACTCGTAATTTTGTTTTTCTTGTTTGTATCATGTTGCATGCATCTTTGTTTGGAGGTTGAACTTTTTGAATTTAATCAACTTTAATCTACATAAGATTATGCACAACATTACCTAAGCTTATTGAGGTTATCTTTCATATCTGCCTGACTTGGAATTGTGTTTAAAAAAGAATTGACAAGTTTGCTAGGGACTTGGCATTAGGTGTTCCGAATGTTAATTGACCACTTTCATGGATTGAAATATTTTAGATGATGATGGATCAAGCTAATTTCAATCAACACCTTTGAAACCTATATTGTAAGATGCTCTAAAATAATACAATTTGGACAAAGCTAACATAATACAATTTGGGCAAAGCAATATTTTAACCAAGACTCCAACTTTCATGAGGTGAAGAATTTTCACTTTTCCCTATTAAAGTTTATAAATCTCCCACAACAATAATTCAAAGTTTGGAAATAGTAAAGTTCGATAATCTACCACAATCACGTGATGTTGGAAGTATTAACTAGAATTTGCCCCTTGAGGGGCAAAAGTGTACGCCGGTAGGAAAAGAGCAAAGTTTTGTAATCCTAGTTCCTTCCATGGGAGAATAGAAATCAAGGTTGAGGTTTATTCAACATTCAATAAATACCATTGGAGTTATCTATCCCAACTACCTAACCAATATAGGTTGATTCAACACCTTATATAGTATTAATGGGACTCTAGTATTGAATGGTTACATAAAAATTATGCAGTTCTGAAGTTTTCTCTCAATAGGAAAAAATTTGGCAAGAGTGCCACGTTGCACCATTGAAAGGGTGAGACGTGGCAGTCGTACAAGTTGTGGGCTAATGTGGAAGTACCTCAAGATGACACGTGGCATATAGTTTGCTGAGATGGAAAATCATACAGATGAGTTGGCATATGACATTACTCACATGTTGACTATCCAACGAGGCCACGTGGCAATCCGATTGACCTTTGATAGGTTCTTCTTACCAAGGAAAAATTGGAAGTCGCAAGAATTGAACCCAAAACCTATTATTCACAAGCCACACACTCGTTCTGGCCCACCTACAGTTTGGTTCTTACCATGATATGGCACAACTTCTATTTGAAGTTTGTTGGAGTTGCATTTGGTGGTTAAAATGGGCCAAGGGCTTAGCCCTCGATCCTAAACCATGCCATATGGTTTTGAAGTAGTTAGGGTGATATATCCACTATATGACTTGGCAAGGAAATTGGTTTTGGTGTTGAACATGTTTGGGGCTCGGTCTTGGTGGAAGCACTATCTTTGGCACTACATTCAACAAATATTCGCCATTTGAATCATGCAAATTAAAATGACTTTGGCGGTTTGCCACATTTAGTGGATGTTGAAACAACACTTCCGATGGTTATAGACCATATGTTATATTTGACGGCGATTTTCACGGTTGGCCACACTTAGCACCATTTCGTTGTTTCTTACCAATTATGCCAAAGTTTGATGGATGTTGGAACAATATACCATGGTGGTGGTTTTCAATGGACTTATTTAGGCCATGGTTATGTTTGTTTCCATGAGAAGTGGGGGTGGTTAGGACCACCATGGTGCTATATAAGCACGCTTACCAAGAGCCAACTCAACAGGGAAGACAAGTCACAATGTAAGACACAGGTAAACCAAGCAAAGTCATTCGAGGCAAAGTCACGGACAAGTCACTTACAAAGCCGAAGCATTTGACAGCAAGGAAAATACATGTGGATTGAATAATAAAGGCTAAGGATCAAGGGTCCAAGCACACCATGGAGATGGGTCACATATGATGATGCATCAATTCCACCTTGCTGTAACACAAATGATGGTGTGCGACTCCTTGCTAGTTACAGTGGCGCATGTTTTTCTCTAGGCGCGAGTTGTTTGCTTACAGACCTGCACATTAACCGTTGGTTGTCAGATACAATACCCGCACACTTTTCCTGAGTTTTAACTTTTAAATTAGGGTTTGATCTCAGTTAAGTTTTTGGTGGTTTTGAAAACCTTGGATTGCCTGGATACCTCCTGAACACTTGTTCAGGTCAACCTGAGTTTGTTTGAAGTCTCTTAGATAGCTCTTCTTTGTGAGTCTTTGTGATTGTAGAGTTTCTTTGGTTTGATTTCCTACCTTCACTATTTGGCAGATGTTTTGTTTTGGTTTTCTGATGCTCAGGAGTAGCTTAGTCTTCTGCCTTTCCGCTTTACACATCAGTCTACCTCTTTTTCTTTGCATCTTGTTCCAAATTCCGGGCCAGTTCATTGAAATAACCCCGTAGGTTAAAGTCTTTGTCAGTATTCAGATTGATTTGTTATAAGCCTTAGGCTCTTTATCTTTACTCACATCTTCGATAATTCTTGCTTGTTCATTTTCGTGTTTATTCTCTTTTCATAGTTAGAGAAATAAAGGTCAAAGTTGAAAAACCAAGAACTTGTATACAAGAATTGTCATTTGTTTCGAAGTAGGATAGTTTGCTTTACTTTAACTTTGAAAATTAAAAATTGAAAAAGGAAAAATGTTTTATAATTAGGAATGCTTAATTTTGTTTTGAAATTTAATGCTCAAAACATTCCTAAGTATAAAACATTTTTCCTTTTTCAATTTTTAATTTTCAAAGTTAATAGTAAAGCAAACTATCCTACTTCGAAACAAATAACAATTCTTGTATACAAGTTCTTGGTTTTTCAAATTTGACCTTTATTTCTCTAACTATGAAAAGAGAATAAACACGAAAATGAACAAGCAAGAATTATCGAAGATGTGAGTAAAGATAAAGGGCCTAAGGCTTATAACAAATCAATCAGAATACTGACAAAGACTTTAACCTACGGGGTTATTTCAATGAACTGACCCAGAATTTGGAACAAGATGCAAAGAAAAAGAGGTAGACTGATGTCTAAAGCGGAAAGGCAAAAGACTAAGCTACTCCTGAGCATCAGAAAACCAAAACAAAACATCCACCAAATAGTGAGGGTAGGCAAGCAAACCAAAGAAACTTTACAATCACAAAGAATCACCAAGAAGAGCTATCCAAGAGACTTCAAGCAAACTCAAGATGACCTGAACAGGTGTTCAGGAGGTATCCAGGCAATCCAAGGTTTTCAAAACCACCAAAAACTTTACTGAGATCAAACCCTAATGTAAAAGGTAAAACTTAGGAAAAGTGCGCGGGTACTGTATCTGACAACCAACTGTTAATGCGCAGGTCTGTAAGAAAACAAATCGCGCCTAGGAAAAAACATGCGCCACTGTAACTAGCAAGGAGTCCCAAAACTTTCATCATCTTCTCTGAAATCTTCTTCTTGTAGAGGTGGTAAATCAATAGTTTCTTCCTCGACTAGCTCTAGATTTTGAAGCGGTTCTTCAACTCTGACACTTCACTCAATGAATATCTTTTTGGATCTAATATCCATGAGTTTGTAGCCTTTTGATTCTTCATCATATACCAATATGATGCATTCAACACTTTGTGGATCCAAATATTTTCTCTTCTCAGATGGAATTCTAGCCCAAGCGGTTGAGCCAAAAACCCTGAAATTGGACACATCAGGTTTGTGACCAGTGTAGGCTTCGAAAGGAGTAGTATCTGTCAAAGATGAATGTGGAACTCTATTTTGAATGTATGCAGCAACATTCATGGCCTCATCCCAAATATTTGTAGCCAAACCTTTTGACTCAATCCTACAGGTTGCCATCTCTTTCAGTGATCGGTTCTTCCTTTCCGCTACATCGTTCTGCTGAGGTGTGTACGGAACTGTGTGTTGGATCTGAATGCTGCTTTCAGTAAAAAGTTGCAGCAGCTCTAATTTGATATATTCACCTCCATTATCAGATCTTAGAGCTTTGATCTTTCTCTTGGTGGCAGTCTCAACAGAAGCTTTAAAAATATTGAATTTTTCTAGCAATTTTGACTTGTTTTTTAGAAAGAAGACCCAAGTAAATCTGGAGAAGTCATTGATAAATGTTAGAACATACCTTGAGCTATTCATGGAGGTATCATCCCCAAAATATAAGAATCTTTGCTAGCTTTTCCTCGGTCAAATTTGTGCTTGAGGTGCTTCCCAATGATGCAACCTTTGCATATTCCCTTCGAGGATTTGATCGTCGGAAGGCCATCAACCATGGAATTTTTCTATATAAGCTACAAATATTTATAATTTAGGTGTCCAAACCTCTCATGCCATAGCATACTAACCTCATTTCCATGAGTTAGAAGAGCGGTGGGCTTGTCATGTGGCAGAAAGTGTGAAAATTCATATGCTTTTGAAGCATGATTGGATTTTCCTACCGCAATAAATTTTCCACTTGAATATCAGAAATTTCAACTTTGTTAGGGTAGAATACAACTTTCTTTGACGAACCAGTGTGTGTCATCTGATAAATGGAAAGAATATTCGAAGCTAAGGAACGTACATAGAGAACATTGTAAAAAATGCCATGCTCTAAATGAATGGTTCCTTTGCCCTTTGAAGAAATTTGAGAGTCATCTCCCATGTGGATGGAGATGGTGATGTTGGGATCAAATGATGATAGAGAATCTTTATTTGCATCCATGTGGTTTGAATCTCTAGAATCAATGAGTAGAGTAGTGGAATTCGAAACAGTTGCCATGAGTGCATGACCTCTCTGGGGGTGATCATTTTTCTCCTTCTTCAGGAAGGGTTATGTTGTTTTTCTCTAAGAGAAGGGCCATCTTATCTATGGTATTCTTCATGCATGAAATTTCAGGATGAAATCCCTTGCTACAATAAGAACATTTAGACTTCTCTTTTCCCTCTTTTCCTTTTTGCTTGTTTCTTGAACCGGATGGCTCATCCGTTTGCTTGGTTTTCTCTCTTTGCTTGGAAGGATCAAACTTTGGCTTTTCTTTCTTTTGCTTCTCTTTTCCATTTGTAGCTTTGGATCCTCCAGCAAATAGAGCTTGATCTTTGGAGCATATGGTCCCCATTTGAATAAGTTTATCATGCTCATTTGTCACGGATTCAATGAAGGCACTTAAGGTAGGCATTTTCCAATTGGGAATTGTGAGCTTTCTCGTATTGAAAGTTGAAACAAAAACTGAATAATCTTTTCCAAGTTTTGAAAGAATGCATAAGATCAATTGTTATCTTCTTTTTCCACTCTACATTGCTTCAATATCATAACCAAGGTTTTAAACTTAGTCAAGAAGTCATTGATGGTCTCGAAATTTTCAGGATTGAGGACAATCAATTCATTCTCTAGCTGATAAGATCTCATATCATCCTGCTTGCCAAAGAGTGTGGCAAGTTTCTC
Organism: Larix kaempferi; assembly: GCA_027924585.1. Lineage (NCBI taxonomy): Eukaryota > Viridiplantae > Streptophyta > Pinopsida > Pinales > Pinaceae > Larix > Larix kaempferi. The sequence goes on along the minus strand of BSBM01000089.1, from coordinate 18,598,189 downwards.
CCATACCTCTTTAAGAGTAGTCAATCCACTGAGATGGAAAAGAAGATCCTTAAAGATGTTGAGACAAAGGAAACCATAAGCTTCATCAAGCTTATTGAAATATTTTGCCTTCTCTACTGTTGATGTAGCTTTGACTTCTAGGCCCATGGTAAATCTGTAGAAACCTTTAGAGTGCAGAAATATATCCATATTAGCCTTCCACTGAAAATAGTTGAAGGGAGTGAGAAGATTTGATGAAGAAGTGTCCATCTTTCAAGAGGAGCGAATGCAATAGAAGGAGTGAATAACCTGCAAATCACAAGAAAACAAGAACCATAAGGTCGAACAATCCACACTTTTCAAGTTGCTTCACACCCGGCATAAGACAATCAAGCAAGCTTGAAGATACAATGATTCGAATCCAGGAATTATGTGAAAAACTCTTGGCTTTTGGTGTGGATTGGAAGAGAATTTTTGTCACTGCATGACCAAGAGCGAATGCACATGAAAGAATGCATGCCACTGCTGCAATATTTTTGTGAGAAAATTCACTCAATCTTCATGAATAATCCCTGCAGAAAAGAAGTCTTGTCCCTGCCATGGCTCTAATACCATGTGAAATTGAATCACAACAGACCTATTTGAACAAGTAAATCAATTACAACAGATGCATAAAGAATAATATGTGTAAATTGTGCAAGAGAATTGTAGCAATGCTCTATTGAACTCAAAAGTAGAATACAATACAATGTGCAGTCACAATGACTGAATAATTCAAATTAACCAAGGAGGTCATTCGAATAGCCTGCATGGAATAGCTTGTCTCACTAGGAGTCCTCATCATCGGATCAGTGGAGTCATCAATGCCCTAGTAATGGTCAACCAGGTGTTAAACTGTGTCTAATTGAATGTGGTAGGTGTAACTGGTGCATGGGAGCACTAATGTAGTGAAGGAGGCTCAGTGGAGGGCGCATCGAGAGCTGACTGGAGTCAAAATAGGCAATCTAGTCTCACTGGGGGTCCAACGGAGTGTTTCAGTTAGTTAGCAAGTCAATCTAGCCTTAAATCAAGGAAAGATCCACAAATAACTCAATTAACTGAAGTGTAACTGAGTGGTAGGTGAAGAAGGGCGCCTTTCACATGTTATAGGTGAAAGGTGGGCGCATCACTGACTAGGAGGGATAAACATGAGTGGAAAGGAGCTCTCGGGGCTAGCAAACTGGGGACTAGGTGCTGGGTGACACCAAACTAATGACTGGGATGCATGCTGCATGCAGACATAAAACTGAATGATGAATATATCCTAACATTTAATACTCTTATTTTCCAGTTGAGTAGTATGGATGTTAAGATTGATGATGAAGATAAAGCAGTAAATCTTTTATTTACTCTACCTGAGACTTGGGGTCATGTAGTGTCTTCTATTAGTCTTAGCACAGCTGAAACTTTGGAATTTGACACCATGGTTGGAGCTTTGTTTTCTAAGGAGTTAAGAAATAAAGCTAGTATTGAGTCCTCTACACCAGAAGCTTTGTTTGTTAGAGGTCGATCCAAAGAAAGAGGAGACAAATCAAGAGGTTTTTCTAGATCTAAATCAAAGGGAAAAAACAAAAAACTCAAGTGTTGGTATTGCAACAAGAATGGGGATCTCAAGAAGGACTGTTGGAAAAGACAAGAATCCAAAAAGGAAGACTCCAAATCTGAGGCAAATTCAGTTGAAACTGATTCAGGTATGATTGATGAGGTTTTGTCCATTTGTAATGTTTTTGAATACAATGAAGAATGGTTGTTAGATTCTGGTGCTTCGCACGATGTTTGTCCTCATAGAGAATGGTTTACTTCTTATCAGATAGTTAACGACAGTGTAGTTCTTTTGAGAAATAATTTTTCATGTAAGACTGTTGGGGTTGGAAGTATTAAAATTAAAATGTTTGATGGAGCTATAAGGACACTAACAGATGTTAGACATGTGCCTGAATTAAAGAAAAAATTAATATCTTTGGGAGTGTTGGATTCTTGTGGTCATAAGTTTACAGGTTTAAATGGGGTACTGAAAGTATTTAAAGGGTGCTTTAGTGGTCATGAAGGCATTGAAAGTAGGAAATCTTTACAAACTAGTTGGAAAAACTCAAGTTAATGAAACGACATTGATAATTGAAGAGGCATCAGAATCCACTCGATTATGACATGAGCATCTTGGTCATATGAGTGAGAGAGGACTACAGGTATTAGTGAATCGTAAATTACTTCCAAATCTGAAATCTTTAGATTTGATGTTTTGTAGACATTGTATATTTGGGAAACAATGTAGACAAAAATTCAAACTAGGGATTCATGCAAGTAAAGGTGTTCTTGACTACATACATTCTGATGTATGGGGTCCATCCCCTACTATTTCCTATGGAGGAGCAACATATTTTGTGTTGTTTGTGGATGATTTTTCAAGAGGTGAGTTTACTTCTTTAGAGTTTGAAAAGTGTTGCAAAGAAGAAGGGATCATAAGACATAAAACAAATGTATACACTCCTCAGTAAAATGGCATTGCAGAACGCATGAACAAGACTCTTCTAGAAAGAGCAAGGAGCATGCTTAACGATGCTAATTTGGGTCAAGAGTTGTGGGCAGAAGCATTTTCTACTGCTTTTTATTTAATAAATCAGTCACCTTCAATTGCAATAAATTGTAAAATTCCAGAAGATGTATGGATTGGTCAAACTTGTAGTTATTCGAATTTGAATTTTTTTGGTTGTGAAGCTTATGCACTTACTCCTAAAAATCAGCGTTCTAAGTTAGACCCCAGATCAAAGAAGTGCATCCTTGTAGGTTATGATGATGTAACGAAAGGTTATCGGTTGTGGGATCCTATTGCTTGTAAAATCATCATTAGCAGAGATGCAATTTTTTATGAGTCTTCTCTCATTAAATCGGAAAATGTAAAATTTGATGTGAAACAAGAACATGTACCGTCAAAACAACTAGTTCAGTTGAAGTTTCCATCTTCTAATGACTCAAAGAAATAAGGAGAAGTTTTTGGTGATAAAGAAGTCATAGAAGATGAAGAAATTGTGGAAACTCCATAACCTACACCACCTACACCAAGAAGATCTACGAGGGAGAGAAATCCTCCTAAAAGGTATACCGATTTTGTTTCGTCTATTGCTTTATTTACTGATGACGGAGAACCTCCTTGTTTTCAGGAAGCCATTGATTGTGTTGACAATGCTAAATGGAAGATGGCAATGAAAGAAGAAATGGATTCTCTGAACAAGAAAGAGACATGGAACTTGGTTGAACTCCCCAAAGATAGAAAAATTGTTGGATGTAAGTGGGTCTTCAAGTTGAAGAAAGGTATTGATGGTAAGATTGAAAGATACAAAGCCAGGTTAGTCGCAAAAGGGCATTCTCAGATGGAAGGTGTTGATTATCATGAGATTTTTTGACCAGTTGTCAAGCTTGTATCTATTCGTATTGTGTTAGCACTAGTTGCATTGCTTGATTTGGAGTTAGAGCAACTAGATGTTAAAACTGCATTTTTACATGGAAATTTAGATGAGGAGATTTTTATGGAACAACTAGAGGGTTTTGTGCAACATCGTAAAGGAAAATTAGTTTGCAAGCTCAAAAAATCATTGTATGGCCTGAAACAGTCACCTAGGCAATGGTACAAGAAGTTTGATTCTTTCATGGTGAGCCATGGTTATACTAGAAGTGAGTATGATCATTGTTTGTACTTCAAAAGGTTGGATGACATATTCATTATCTTAGTATTGTATGTTGATGATATGCTTATTGTGAGTAAAAGCATGGACGATATTGACAGGTTGAAGGCTCATATGGCTAGGGCTTTGTTATGAAAGATCTTGGAGCTGCAAAACAAATTTTGGGTATTGAAATACACAGAGACAGAAGAAATGGTAAGCTTAGCTTTTCACAGGAGAAGTATGTTGAGAAAATACATGTAAGATTCAGAATGAATAAGGTAAAACCTGTGAATGTTCCATTGGCTTCCCATTTTAAGCTTTCTTCAGGTTTATGTCCTAGTAATGATGAAGAAAATGATATTATGTCTCGTGTTCCATATGCCAATGCAGTAGGATGTTTAATGTATGTGATGGTGTGTACTAGACCAGATATTTCACATGCAGTAGGTGTTGTCAGTAAATACATGGCAAATACGAGAAAAGAACATTGGAATGCAGTGAAATGGGTGCTTCATTATCTAAGAGGCACAAGTGACTATTGTATCACTTTTAATAATAACAGTGATTCTATATGCAGTTTTGTTGATTCAGATTTTGCAAGTGATTCGGACAAGAGAAGGTCTACTTTTGGATATGTTTTTAGTCTTGCAGGTGGAGCTATAAGTTGGATTTCAAAGCTTCAAGAAACAATTGCTTTATCCACTATAGAGGATGAATACATTGCTGCCTAACATGCTTGCAAAGAGGCAATTTGGCTTAAAGGTCTACTTGGAGAAATTGGAAAGTTGTAGAACAGTGTGCCTGTTTTCTGTGATAGCCAAAGTGATAGACATTTGGATACAAATCCTGTTTATCATTGTAAGACTAAACATATTGATGTAAAATATCATTTTGCAAGACAAGCCATTAGTGAAGGTGGAGTAGATCTGAAAAGGTTCTTACTCAAGAGAATTCTGTAGAAATGTTTACAAAACTAGTGTTGTTAGAGAAACTACGATGGTGTGTGGATTCTCTTGGTTTGAAAAAGAGGTGATGAATAGTCTTCGACAAAGTATTAGACGATTTGTTGTCAAGGTGGAGATTGTTAAAAATTTTGACAACTAATTAACATTTTTGATAAGCTAAGATGGTTTGTCTAACCGTTGGTTGGTTAGTAGTTTCTCTAACTGGTGGCAGTTCACCCATATGTGTAACTCCTTCACACATATATTTAAATGTAATCTTGAGAGGAGTAAATGCAAGAGAGGGAAATGTATGGATGAGAGGAATGCCTATTGTAATCTCTATTATTGAAAGGAATAAGATGTCAATACTTTGCCGAGTGGATGTTTCCCCAAATTGAGGTTTTAGATGTGTTAATTTTGTTCATTAATTTTTATTAGAAACTCAAAATACCAACACATCCTCTAAACACCTAATACCCACTAATGGCACTCTCTTTCTAAGGTTTAGGGCTTAACATCGTCCATCACCCTTTGCACAAGTAGTTTTGGCACTCATTTATTTTTTCGATTTAAATCAATAGCCTACCTCAAACAACACAAAACATCTCATCATTAATACCATCACAAAAAGTTGGCTGTGCTTTTGTGAAAAATATAGCTAACGCTCTAGGAGCTACCTATAGCACATTGTAGCAAAAGGGTGGCATGCCTCAATACTCATGCAAACTATTGTCAATGCATTTATAGACACTTTAGTTAGATCACATTTGTTTAAGGCTTAAATCCAAAGATTGTAGAAGTGGTGGCCTAGCTTGAACTAAGTGCAAGAAATTCCTGTAAATTTGTAATCAATACAAAATTAGGTGATTTTGTGGTAAAGTGCAAGAAATTCCTGTAAATTTGTAATCAATACAAAATTAGGTGATTTTGTGGTAAAGTGCAAGAAATTCCTGTAAATTTGTAATCAATAAAAAATTAGGTGATTTTGTGGTGAATATATACACAAGTCAAAATGCATCAATAACAAGTTAGTGGCATATCACTCTCTCATTGAAATTATATTTCAAAATATCAAGACAATCATTTTCTATATGCAAGATTTCCTGATGGGAACAGACAAGTGACATTCCACAGGTCACTTACAAAATTGACTCTGGGTGACAAAGGTAAAATTATATTTTACAAAATCTTATCTAGGTAAATTGCCATCATCATTATCACTTACCAAAAATAAATATAAAAACATTCACCAATATACTTCTCAATAGATCAAAATTTATAATTTCATGATGATAAAAATGATATATTTTAACATTATCAATTACGAAAATAAGTATGAAAACATCCATCAATTTGCTTTTCAATAATTCAAAATTTATAATTTTATGATGATGATGATAATATATTTTAACATTTTTTAAACCAATTTGATATATAAATCCTAGATTTATAATTTTATGAAGATGATATGATATATTTTAATATTTTTTAAGCCAATTTAATATATAGATCGTATGTAAAGAATAAAATATGAAAAAAAAACTAGAAACTCAGCATCAATAGATTAATAATTTACACATAGATGATAATGATAATTTATAAAAAAAATGACACAACGATATAAGCTTTTGTGTCAGTGTCCAACGTGCCAAGCACATGACATGGCCTGACACGTGCTAGACACAAGTTTTAACGTGTCCTAAAATACATGACACGTTTTGGGTACACGTCAAACACGCACCCTAACGTGTCTTGTGTTTTAAAACATGTGTCCTCTTCAAAAAAGCAAAGGAGGAGGATGGATTGGGTACAAAGGAGGAGAATGGAGGGAAGAGCACTAACATTGATGGTGATTTTTCCATAGAGAAGGATTATTGACAATGAAAGTACCATTGACCAGCTATGGGTTTCTTCCCTATTTTGTATCTACTATAGTTTGAATTTGCAATGGCATTCTCTCGATATCTATGTAATGCATTTTGATTTTGAATTTAATGAGGAATCTGTAATTTATGGTTCTAAACCTCTATTATTCGTGTATTCATTGAATAATTGATGTAGTAACTAATTGTAAGTTTATATCCAAGGAACAGAGAGTTAATGAGGGTGGTTGGTGATGAGACTATCCAAAGCCAGCCCAAACCACTGTCGTTCCATTTTCCATGCAATTCGATCGGTGGCAAACCATGGCATTAATCCACATTACCTTAGGCAGATCAACCATTAACTCAATCATTGAAGAGCACACAACCATTTCACTAGGGGGGTGTTAAGGGATAAGACCCCTTGATTAAGCCTTGCACCCACATTTTACGACTTATCCGCTTCCATATTATGACTTATTTTGATGTGGAAAAAATGGACCTTAAAAATATTAGGAAAAAAAGTAGAAATTCTTTGTTGGAAACCATTTTTTTATCTCCTTAGAGTTCTGGAAGTGGTTCATAAATTGGATTACAATCCAGAAGTCACCAAGAACATTGAAATCTTTAAGTTGAAGCTCGTACATGCATTCCATACCTTGCATAAGTGCGGCCCATTCTGTGCAATTATTCGTCTGCTTTCCCAAACCCCACGCATAGGTTTTGATTATTTTTCCTCCTAGGTCATAAATAACCCCTCCCGCAACTACCTCCCTTGGATTTCCTTTCGAGGCACCATGAAAGAAAAGAGTGTATATGCTTTGATTCTTAAGGCAACTTTGGAATTCTTTTGGTTGAAGATCGATAGCCCATATCTTAGAGTTATTCATTCTTTTGGATTGAAGGGAGTTAATCCCGACAAAGTTAGAAGCCCATGCGAATTCTAGAGGAGACAACTCATCAGTTAGATTGATTGCCCTGCCTTGAGAGGTTAAGAATTCTTTCATTTGAAGTTGGGATTTCATTGCAATTCTGCCTGCCTCAGTTTTTTCGCCATCAAATATCTCTTTATTTCTTGAGATCCATATCTACTAGTTGATGTACTTTGGAGTCGTGCACCAAAGATATCGCAAAGAATTTTTGTGCCTGAATGGTCTAGAATAATGATTGATCCATCCATTATAGAAGCCACTAAATTGATTAAGCAAGGTGTACCCCAAGTCCTTCATGAATTCTCTCCAGACATTTTTGACGAAGTGACAATCCAAGACAAATGCTTAATTGATATTCATCTGATTTGCAAAGGATGCATCTGTTGGTTCGTTCAATGCCTCGCCTCCTCATATTTTCTGCCATCAATATTTTTTGATGGACAAGTAGCCAAGAAAATGCATTTAGTTTATAGGGACAATCAAGCTTCTAAAGATTTTTCCAAGTACCATCTGAAGGAGGGGCCGTGAGTGCTTTTAGCATGGCTCGATATCCTTCTTTCACATTGTAGTAACTTTTTGGTCCCCAACCTCTAGAATCCTTGTCCCTTCTGTTGATTGAAGCTCTCCCATTCAGCTCGAGGAGGAGTTTATTATAACTTGCATCAAGATTGCGAGGAATCTCCAAATTTTTCCACTTGCCATTACTATGCTAGCTCGAGAGGTCATAAGGCTATGGATGTCTTTTCCTCGAAGCCATTCTTTGACTTCAGACAACCCTTCAAACTCCTTAAGGGGGGGATTGTTAAGGATCTTGTATTACCAAACGTGGATCTTCTTTCCATTACCAGGAACCCAATGGAGGTCATCTTTGATTAATTTGTATGCATACTTGCACAAGTCCCATATTCTGTATCCATGCCCGCTAATATCCCTGTCTAAGCATCGAAGCCTAGAGATTTTGAGATACTTTTTGCGAATTAATTCCTTCCACCATTTATTCTTACCAGTTACAAGTCTCCATAAAATTTTGGCTCCCATTGCTATGTTAACCAACCTTGGCTCCCTGATGGATATACCTCCTCTATTCTTTTTGCTTCTCACAGTTTCCCATTTAACAGGGTGAAATTTTTTGTGTCATTCCTTACCCCCCTTCCAGAGAAAATTACTGAATTCTTTACTTACACTATTCATAAATCCTCGGAGCAAGGATGGTGGAGTAAAGAAAAATATGCATAGAGGAGAGGGCCACTTTCAACAAGGTGATTTTCTTGGCTAAATTCAACCAATTTATTCCCTAGGAGAGGATCCGTCTCTTTATTTTTTGAAGAACCTCGTCGCAATCCCCCGAGTTGATTTTCTTGAGAGAGATAGGTATGCATAAATAATTAAAGGACATCCAATTGTTGACCCCTGGGAATGATAAAATCCTTGAGATATCAGCCAGAAGGAAAGGTGGGAAATTCCAACTATAGATTTTGCATTTCTCCGCATTTGTCTGACCTCCAGATGCTTTCAAGAAGGAGGTAAGTGCTAGATTGAAGTTCCTTGCAATTTCCTTTGAAGCACCTCCAAGTAGAATGGTGTCATCGACAAATTGAGTGTGATTAACAACTTTAACCTTCCTCGATATGAGGATACTGGGAAGAAGTCCCCTGTCGTCTTGCTTTTTTAGGTGTCTTCTTAGAGCATCGACCATTATGATATATAGAAGAGGGGACAAGGGGTAGCCCTGACAGAGCCCTCTAGAAGCTTTGAAGAAATTTGTGGACTTGTTGTTGACCAAAGGGGCTATCCATGGGTGCCTGATGCAATCATTAATCCATCTGATGATGTCTTCGGAGAATCCAAAACACTTCAATACTTTGAACAAGAAGTTGTGCCAGACCCTATCAAATGCATTAGCAAGATCAAGTTTTATTGCCATGCCTTTTTCCTTCCTGCTATAGCTGGAATGAATGGCCTCCTAGACAATAACAATGTTATATGTGATTTGCTTTGAATCCTCCTTGGTTCTTTAATTATATTCCAGTATCTCCTCTAAAAGCATATCAGGAACCCATCTAGCCCAAGAGCCTTCTTGGGGTGTAGAGACCAGATTGCAGGCTTGACCTCTTCTTCAAAAATATGGCTAGAAAGAAGGGTGTTACCTTCACCTGTCACAAGGGTTGGAATATTGTTGCATAGAGCATCACTAACTTCTATGTCAACCTCCTCATCTTCTTGATATAGAGATTGAAATGCCTGTAGGCCTCTTCTTTTGTATTGATGAAGGAATAGATTTTTTCCCCCATTTCATCTTGTAGTTCTATAATGGTGTTCCTTCTCATTCTTTCCTTAAATTGATTATGGAAGAATTTAGTATTTTTGTCTCCATCCTTAAGCCAGAGGCTTCTAGATTTTATTCTTCATTCCTCTTCTTCCCCTTTTTCAAGTTTTTCTATCTCTTCTTCCAATTCTTTCTCCTTTCTTATGGTGGTCTCAGAAATCTCACACTTTTCCATTTCTTCCTGTAGCTTCTCCAACTCAATAATCAGGTTGCGCCGCTCCTTGGCAGGGTCTTAGTGCTTTTTCTCCTAAGATTTAACAACTGCTTTGGCGGCTCTCAACTTAGCCTCCCAGATGAATCCCAGAGTGCCTACCACATGAGACCTCCACACATATTTTACTATGTTGTAAACTTCTTCCTCCTTGATCCAAACCAAGTTGAATTTGAATGGAAGAGGCCCTCCAAATTCCGGGTTAAGGAATTCAAGCAATAAAGGCTTGTGATCTGAGATAGAGGAAGGGAGAAGTCTAGAAGAAGGAATACATCTTTTTAACAGAAAATGTTCACTTACCACGAATCTGTCGAGATGAGCTACTATGTGACCCAGACCGATTCGCGTGTTGTTCCATGTAAAGTCTCCTTTCCTTGGCTTGATGTCCATTAGATTCCAGGAAGCCTGCATGTCTTCAAGGTTCTCCCCAAAGGGATCCGTGATTCTCATTCCCCCTCTGCTTTCAAAAGGAGAAATGGTGATATTGAAATCACCAGCAACAATGCTACGGAGGTGAAGATCCATCCTCCTAAGATTATCAAAAGAGAGCCATAAGTCTTGCTTTTTGTGGTGCAAGACCAGCCCATACACATTGCAAATTCGAATGATATTATTTTCTTCAGAGTCCTCAAGTTCTACCATAATCTAGTTTGGGCTTTTCCATTATGTCTGCAGGGAGAACCTATGCCTATCCCACCAAATGGAAATTCCCCCATATTTTCCTGTTGCCGCAATCGGACAACCATCGCTACACTTCCATACCTTCTTCATTACTGCCTTGATTTCTTCCTCACTCATTTCAGTCTCCTGGATGAGGAAAATGGAGATTTTTTCACTTCTTATCATATTTCTAATTGCTTCAGTTTTTGTCTTACCTCCAAGTCCTCTGCAATTCTAGGAGACTATTTTCATTATTTACAAGGGTTTGAAAGAGTGTTCGTTTCCTTTTGATTCTCATAATCCCCTACTAGCTGCTTTCCTAATGTAGAGATGATTTTGATATGTTGGTCTAAACTGGCTTGTTTCCCTTCCGCTTTTTCTTTTTCTACTTGTTCTTCTCTATGTGTTTTGTTTAATTTTCTTCCCTTTTTCCTTGGTATATCTTTTTCATCTTCCCTTAGTTCTGATGTTTCTTGCTTGGATGTTCTCGACCTGTACCTAGTTACCGAGCCCAAAATATCTAAGCAGACTTCATTGATCGACTGCACAGGGGGGGTTGGGGCATGGTTTCCATGCTTATCTACCTCCATAATCACTAGTTGTTCATTTTCTTGAACTTCTAGTCTTTCTTCCCTTATCTCACCTTTTACCAGCTTCCTGATCTTGATTGGCCAAGGCCTGAAATCTGTTTCCTGAAGGTGCTTCTTTTTTCTGAGAAGGAGCGGCTTGCGTCTTTTGAGGTCCTTTCCTTCCTTTCTTCATGACAATGTTCCATTCCTCTTCCTTATTCAACTCTTCTTCCTGAGCTTTCTTTTTGGTACATTTCCTTGTGAAATGTCCATATTCATGGCAGTATTTACACTTGAAAGGAATCTGCTCATAATCTACATTTTCGAGATGGCTCCACCCATCCATAGAGAGCTTTATTTCTTATGGAAGCCCTTTCTCCAGATAAACCTCCACACAGATCCTAGCGTAGGAAAAGAGTAGCGGCTTAGGTTCACCTCTGTCTATATATTTTCCCAAAGTGTTCCCAATCGCCTTGAGGGGTTCATCCCCCAGCAATGGAGCAGAAGGTGAGGGAGCTTAACCCATACCAGGACAACAATAGGGATATCCTTATCAAGGTCAAAAGATGCATTCCACTGGTTCAGATACATCCCCCTAGGACCCATAAAGTAAGGACCATTGTGGAATATCAAGTCTTTGTCCTCCTTGTGTTCAAACAGAAAAACATAGAAGCCCTTTCCACAAAAAATTTGAATCACTTCTCCTTTTATTAATGGCCTCTAGTTTTTATTTAGCCACAATTCTATGGCCTTTAGGGATGGCCATAGGCCAACGAAGTGGCCAATAAGACCTTTCTTAGAGAGGGCAACTACCTTGTTCTCAGTGGTGACAGAGGTAAGCGACACTTCTGGAGCAACAACCAGCTTAGCGAATCTCGACTATGAGTTAGAGTCTGGATTGGAACCAACAACAATAGCCGCAGAGATAGCTCGCTTGAAATGATCATCAAAAGAACCGAGTTCCTCCGGAGAGGAGGCCAAGGCAGCCGCCATAGGAGCACTGAAGTAAAAAACCTAGCAGAGAGCTCACATAGAAACCTTAGCTATCTACACACTTAATATGAAAAGATTAATAATTTACACACAAATGAAGACATTAATAAATTACACACAAATCTTATGCAAAGAAATAACAAAAATTAAAAACTCAAAATCAAGAGATTAATAATTAAATTTAGATTTATTAAAAATGAAAAAAATTAATAATTAAATTTAGACTTATTAAGAATGAAAAATAATAATTAAGCTTAGATTTATTAATTTACACATATATTTCAATATGAATTTAAATTTATAATAAAGACTTTTCCCAAGTTCATTTGGTTCTCTAGATTTAGGATTTAAGAACTAGATTTAGGATTTAAGAGCCAAATTCAGAATAGGAACAGATATCTCTGTAATATTGTAATATAAAAAGTATAAAAAAAACATTCATCTTAATCTTAAATTGCATAGATCAGAAATTTTACAATTTAGATTACTAAAAATTTAAGTCAATTACACTTTTTAGTTTTAACTATTAAAAACAATCAGTCTCACCAGAACTATTAAACACTACGAGTCTCAACGGAACTATTAAACAGTCGACACACGGACCAATTGCAGAAACGGAGAGATTGCAGAAACTGCAGACAGCTGCATCCTTCTCTTTCTTCTTCATATTTGAAGCCATCCTTTAACCGTTGGCGCAGCTGCTCAACTACCCCCTCACTCCACTGCAATTTGGGACACTTACCAGCATTCAGAATCTCCAACGACATCAAAGATTCCACACCGGCTAACTCTTGTAACTCATAACATTCACAAACATTTAGTTCTTTAATCTCTGTAAGTCGGCCCAACCCTTTTATGCTCTTCAGCTTCTCAAGTCCACTAACATTCAGTTTCTTCAAAGAAGTCAGATGTTCCAAACCTGGCAGCTCTGCTATCTCATGGCATTTACTAACATCTAGTTCTCTAATCTGTATAAAATCTCGCAACCCTGGTATGCTCTTGAGCTTCCCAAGACCACTAACATTCAGCTTCTGCAAGAAAGTCAAATTTTCCAAACCTGGCAACTCTGGTATCTCATGGCATTGGCTGACATCCAGTTCTCTGATATGTGTCAGCTGCCCCAACCCTTGTATGCTCTTCAGCTTCTCAAGTCCACTAACATTCAATTTATTTAAAGAAACCAGATGTTCCAAACCTGGCAGCTCTGCTATCTCATGGCATTCACTAACATCTAGTTCTCTAATCTGTCTAAAATCTCGCAACCCTGGTATGCTCTTGAGCTTCCCAAGACCACTAACATTCAGCTTCTGCAAGGAAGTCAAATTTTCCAAACCGGGCAACTCTCGGATCTCATGGCATTGGCTGACATCCAGTTCTGTAATATGTTTCAGCTGCCCCAACCCTTGTATGCTCTTCAGCTTCTCAAGTCCACTAACATTCAATTTATTCAAAGAAACCAGATGTTCCAAACCTGGCAGCTCTGCTATCTCATGGCATTTACTAACATCTAGTTCTCTAATCTGTATAAAATCTCCCAACCCTGTTATGCTCTTGAGCTTCCCAAGACCACTAACATTCAGCTTCTGCAAGGAAGTCAAATTTTCCAAACCGGGCAGCTCTGGTATCTCATGGCATTGGCTGACATCCAGTTCTGTAATATGTGTAAGCTGCCCCAACCCCTGTATGCTCTTGAGCCTCCCAAGCCCACTAACATTCACCTTCCTCAAAAGAGTCAAATGCTCCACACCTAGCAGCTCTGGTATCTGACGGCATCCACTAGCGTCTAGTCTTTGGAGCTTTGTGAGCTGCCCCAACCCCGGTATGTTCTGGAGCTTCTTGCAATCCTTAACTTCTAAGCTTTCCAAAGAAATCAAATGTTCCAACCCCGGTATGGTCTGGAGCTTCTCAAGACCACTAACATATAACCCCCTCAAAGAAGTCAACTGTTCCACACCTGGGAGCTCTTGTATCTCACGGCATCCACTAACAAACAGTGAGTGAAGCTTTGTGAGCTGCCCCAACCCCGGTATGCTCTCGAGCTTCTCGCATGCACTAACATTCAACGTCTCTAAAGAAGTCAAATGTTCCACACCTGGCAGCTCTGGTATCTTACTGCATCCACTGATATCTAGTGCTCGAAGCTTTGTGAGCTGCCCTATGCCCGGTATGCTCTCGAGCTTCTCGCATCCACTAACATCCAACCTCTCTAAAGAAGTCAAATGTTCCACACCTGGCAGCTCTGGTATCTTACTGCATCTACTGATATCTAGTGCTCGAAGCTTTGTGAGCTGCCCCATGCCCGGTATGCTCTCGAGCTTCTCGCATCCACTAACATCCAACCTCTGTAAAGAAGTCAAATGTTCCACACCTGGCAGCTCTTGTATCTTACGGCATGCACTGATATCTAGTGATCGAAGCTTTGTGAGCTGCCCCAACCCTTGTATGCTCTGGAGCTTCTGACATAGAGAAACATGTAAAGTCTCCAAAGATATAAACGTTTCAAGACCGTGGAGCTCCTCAAAGTTTGCGCATTCACCGATATAGAGACTTCGAAGTTTACGAAAACCAGACAGCCCTCCTATTTGCCGCAATTCATAACAACGGCTCAAGGACAATTCTTGAAGGTTAGAGCAAACTCCCTCATCAAAAAATACCTCCCTTTCTGTCTGGGAAAGAACTAATTTATTCAACGGTCTCTCCCCTTCTAATGATAAGAGCGTCTCTCTCCTTCGAAATAGAAGTTCCCGGAGCGGACTGTTCCATACTCTTAAAAACACTAGATTGTTCATCTTGAAAAGATATGGCGGTAAGTATTCTATCCCAGATCTCCATATGTGCAAATCAGTCAACCGAGTCAACTGTCCAATGGAATCGGGCAAGGATTTCAATTGCGGCGAACAAGATAATGATAAGACCTTCAAATTCTTGATGTCACCGAGCCGATGTGGCAGTACGTACAACAAATCGCTACTTACCCACAGATCTTTCAAATTGCAGAGGTCTCCAATAAGGCTTGGGAGTTCTTTTAACTTCGTTCCCTGCAAAAGCAAGGTTTGGAGGGACCGTTGATGGCCGATTTGTGGAGGCAATTCTCTCACCTGCTCACAATCTGAAAGATTTAAGAATTCCAACATTGAAATATTTTCCAGTGTTCCGTTGGAGATTGTCAAATTCCGGCACCCATACAAAGATAGATACTTGAGTCGACTTAAGTTCCCAAATGAATTTGGAAGCACCTCCAATGAGGAAGCACCGTGAAAATCGATGTGCTCGAGGTTTATTAGCGCTCCAAAAGAATCAGGCAGCGAGACCATTCCTGAGAACCCCCTGAAAACCAAGTATTTCAAGGATAGCAGATCACAAAATTCGTTGGGCAACCTTTTAAGTGTGACTGCCTCGGGTGAGCGTGGATGGCATATGGCAATCCTTTCGAGGTTTTTCAGCTGCCCTATAGACTTTGGAATCTGTGAAAGCGGAGCACAGATATTTAATTCTCGCAGCTGGAGAGGCACCGCCTGCAATGTTGACGTCTCCACATAAGAGATCTATGATTGTAGTCTACAAAATGAAATTAAATGAAAATATTAAACGCAAACATATTATTTGCCTACTTGAGATTGATGTGGCCACATTATGTTCAATCTGCTCCCCTGCAATTCTAAAACTCTCAAATTCTTCATCGGAATCCAGTCAGGTAGGGAAGAGTAGTCACGCATATACCAGCGGAGCCATGTCAGATGCGGTGATTGCGCCCTCCTCAATATGTCTTCTAAATAACCTCCTTCGGCTGCAACAAGTCCCAAATATTTAAGCCTCGTTTCCAAGCTTTTGGAAGATGATAGGTGCCTCATTTCTGTGTTTGATTTCCAATGCCAATATTCATGGTGCCTCCGAAAGATATCATTGGAGTCATTAACCATCTTAATTCCGCGAACTTCTCCTCGAGCTTCGTTTATTACCTGTTCGATGATAATACAATAACACAACAAATATGTTTTTTCTCTTGACCAGATTGAGGAAAGTATTACTGATTACCATTTGGATCCCTTATTTTGTTTTCAGTCCGATCCTGAGGGTAAGATGTTGAACTCTTTGGAAGAAAAAAAGGATAAACTGTCGCGCATTGAGGAAGAGCTATGGAGATTGAAGAGCAGGGCTCTTTGGATCACATTGGGTGACCAAAATTCCAGTTTTTTTCATAAGTTTGCTTCATTGAGAAGAAGGACTAACTCGATATGGGACATTGAGGATTCTACTGGTAACTCTATCACTTCACAAAAGTTGATCGAAAAGGCTGTTGTGGGACATTTTCAGAAGTTTTTTTCCAAGCCTTGTGGGTCCAATTTACAAGCACAGATGGAGGTCATTCAGTGTATGCCTCGTTTTTTCTCTGCTGAGGACAATGAAGTAATTGGGAGACCAGTTACTTTGGGTGAAGTTGAAGGCATTCCTAAGTATAAAACATCTTTCCTTTTTCAATTTTTAATTTTCAAAGTTAATAGTAAAACAAACTATCCTACTTCGAAACAAATGACAATTCTTGTATACAAGTTCTTGGTTTTTCAAATTTGACCTTTATTTCTCTAACTATGAAAAGACAATAAACACGAAAATGAACAAGCAAGAATTATCGAAGATGTGAGTAAAGATAAAGGGCCTAAGGCTTATAACAAATCAATCAAAATACTGACAAAGACTTTAACCTACGGGGTTATTTCAATGAACTGACCCGAAATTTGGAACAAGATGCAAAGAAAAAGAGGTGGACTGATGTGTAAAGTGGAAAGGCAAAATACTAAGCTGCTCCTGAGCATCAGAAAACCAAAACAAAACATCCACCAAATAGTGAGGGTAGGCAAGCAAACCAAAGCAACTCTACAATCACAAAGAATCACCAAGAAGAGCTATCCAAGAGACTTCAAACAAACTCAGGATGACCTAAACAAGTGTTCAGGAGGTATCCAGGCAATCCAAGGTTTTCAAAACCATCAAAAACTTAACTGATATCAAACCCTAATGTAAAAGGTAAAACTTAGGAAAAGTGCGCGGGTACTGTATCTGACAACCAACGGTTAATGCGCAGGTTTGTAAGAAAACAACTCGCGCCTAGGGAAAAACATGCGCCACTGTAACTAGCAAGGAGTCCCAAAACTTTCATCATCTTCTCCGAAATCTTCTTCTTGTAGAGGTGGTAAATCAACAGTTTCTTCCTCGACTAGCTCTAGATTTTGAAGAGGTTCTTCAAATCTGACACTTCACTCAATGAATATATTTTTGGATCTGATATCCATGAGTTTGTAGCCTTTTGATTCTTCATCATATCCCAATAGGATGCATTCAACACTTTGTGGATCCAAATATTTTCTCTTCTCAGATGGAATTCTAGCCCAAGCGGTTGAGCCAAAAACCCTGAAATTGGACACATCAGGTTTGTGACCAGTGTAGGCTTCGAAAGGAGTAGTATCTGTCAAAGATGAATGTGGAACTCTATTTTGAATGTATGCAGCAACATTCATGGCCTCAGCCCAAATATTTGTAGCCAAACCTTTTGACTCAATCATACAGGTTGCCATCTCTTTCAGTGATCGGTTCTTCCTTTCCGCTACATCGTTCTGCTGAGGTGTGTACGGAACTGTGTGTTGGATCTGAATGCTGCTTTCAGCAAAAATTTGCAATAGCTCTAATTTGATATATTCACCTCCATTATCAGATCTTATAGCTTTGATCTTTCTCTTGGTGGCAGTCTCAACATAAGCTTTAAAAATCTTGAATTTTTCTAGCACTTCTAACTTGTTTTTTAGAAAGAAGACCCAAGTAAATCTGGAGAAGTCATTGATAAATGTCAGAACATGCCTTGAGCTATTCATGGAGGTATCTGGTAGCAGACCACTGATATCAGGATGTATCATCCCCAAAATAGAAGAAGCTTTGCTAGCTTTGCCTCGGTCAAATTTGTGCTCGAGGTGCTTCCCAATGATGCAACCTTTGCATATTCCCTTCGAGGATTTGATCATCGGAAGGCCATCAACCATGGAATTTTTCTATAGAAGCTAAAAATATTTATAATTTAGGTGTCCAAACCTCTCATGCCATAGTATACTAACCTAATTTCCATGAGTTAGAAGAGTGGTGGGCTTGTCATGTGGCAAAAAGTGTGAAAATTCATATGCTTTTGAAGCATGATTGGATTTTCCTACCGCAATAAATTTTCCACTTGAATATTAGAAATTTCAACTTTGTTAAGGTAGAATACAACTTTCTTTGTTGAACCAGTGTGTGTCATCTGATAAATGGAAAGAATATTCAAAGCTAAGGAAGGTACATAGAGAACATTGTGAAAACTGCCATGCTCTAAATGAATGGTTCCTTTGCCCTTTGAAGAAATTTGAGAGTCATCACCCATGTGGATGGAGATGGTGATGTTGGGATCAAATGATGATAGAGAATCTTTATTTTCATCCATGTGGTTTGAAGCTCTAGAATCAATGAGTAGAGTAGTGGAATTCGAAACAGTTGCCATGAGTGCATGACCTCTCTGGGGGTGATCATTTTTCTCCTTCTTCAGGAAGGGTTATGTTGTTTTTCTCTAAGAGAGGGGCCATCTGATCTATGGTATTCTTTATGCATGAAATTTCAGGATGAAATCCCTTACTGCAATAAGAACATTTAGACTTCTCTTTTCCCTCTTTTCCCTTTTGTTTGTTTCTTGAACCGGATGGCTCATCCGTTTGCTTGGTTTTCTCTCTTTGCTTGGAAGGATCAAACTTTGGCTTCTCTTTCTTTTGCTTCCCTTTTCCATTTGTAGCTTTGGATCCTCCAGCAAATAGAGCTTGATCTTTGGAGCATATGGTCCCCATTTGAATAAGTTTATCATGATCATTTGTCACGGATTCAATGAAGGCACTTAAGGTAGGCATTTTCCAATTGGGAATTGTGAGCTTTCTCGTATTGAAAGTTGAAACAAAAACTGAATAATCTTTTCCAAGTTTTGAAAGAATGCATAAGATCAATTGTTATCTTCTTTTTCCACTCTACATTGCTTCAATATCATAACCAAGTTTTTAAACTTAGTCAAGAAGTCATTGATGGTCTCGAAATTTTCAGGATTGAGGACAATCAATTCATTCTCTAGCTGATAAGATCTCATATCATCCTACTTGCCAAAGAGTGTGGCAAGTTTCTCCCATACCTCTTTCAGAGTAGTCAATCCACTGAGATGGAAAAGAAGATCCTTAAAGATGCTGAGACAAAGGAAACCATAAGCTTCATCAAGCTTATTGAAATATTTTGCCTTCTCTACTGCTGATGTAGCTTTGACTTCTAAGCCCATGGTAAATCTGTAGAAACCTTTAGAGCGCAGAAATATCTCCATATTAGCCTTCCACTGAAAATAGTTGAAGGGAGTGAGAAGATTTGATGAAGAAGTGTCCATCTTTCAAGAGGAGCGAATGCAATAGAATGAGTGAATAACCGGCAAATCACAAGAAAACAAGAACCATAAGGTCGAACAATCCACACTTTTCAAGTTGCTTCACACTCGGCATAAGACAATCAAGCAAGCTTGAAGATCCAATGATTACAATCCAGGAATTATGTGGAAAACTCTTGGCTTTTGGTGTGGATTGGAAGAGAATTTTTGTCACTGCATGACCAAGAGCGAATGCACATGAGAGAATGCATGCCACTGCTGCAATATTTTTGTGAGAAAATTCACTCAATCTTCATGAATAATCCCTGCAGAAAAGAAGTCTTGTCCCTGCCGTGGCTCTGATACCATGTGAAATTGAAGCACAACAGACCTAATTGAACAAGTAAATCAATTACAACAGATGCATAAAGAGTAATATGTGTAAAATGTGCAAGAGAATTGTAGCAGTGCTCTATTGAACTCAGAAGTAGAATACAATACAATGTGCAGTCACAATGACTGAATAATTCGAATTAACCAAGGAGGTCATTCGAATAGCCTGCATGGAATAGCTTGGCTCACTAGGAGTCCTCATCATCGGATTAGTGGAGTCATCAATGCACTAGTAATGGTCAACCAGGTGTCAAATTGAGTCTAACTAAATGTGGTAGGTGTAACTGGTGCATGGGAGCACTAATGTAGTAAAGGAGGCTCAGTGGAGGGCACATCGGGAGCTGACTGGAGTCAAAATAGGAAATCTAGTCTCACTGGGTGTCCAACGGAGTGTTTCAGTTAGTTAACAAGTCAATCTAGCCTTAAATCAAGGAAAGATCCACAAATAACTCAACTAACTGAAGTGTAACTGAGTGGTAGGTGAAGAAGGGCGCCTTTCACATGTTGTAGGTGAAAGGTGGGCGCATCACTGACTAGGAGGGATAAAAATGAGTGGAAAGGAACTCCCGGGGCTAGCAAACTGGGGACTAGGTGCTGGGTGACACCAAACTAATGACTGGGATGCATGCAAAAATGCATGCTGCATGCAGACATAAAACTGAATGATGAATATATCCTAACATTTAATACTCTTATTTTCCAGTTGAGTAGTATGGATGTTAAGATTGATGATGAAGATAAAGCAGTAAATCTTTTAGTTACTCTACCTGAGTCTTGGGGTCATGTAGTGTCTTCTATTAGTCTTAGCACAACTGAAACTTTGGAATTTGACACCGTGGTTCGAGCTTTGTTTTATGAGGAGTTAAGAAATAAAGCCAAAGTGCTAGACATTTGGATACAAATCCTGTTTATCATTGTAAGACTAAACATATTGATGTAAAATATCATTTTGTAAGACAAGCCATTAGTGAAGGTGGAGTAGATCTGAAAAGGTTCATACTCAAGAGAATTCTGTAGATATGTTTACAAAACTAGTGTTGTTAGAGAAGCTACGATGGTGTGTGGATTCTCTTGGTTTGAAAAAGAAGTGATGAATAGTCTTCGACAAAGTATTAGACGATTTGTTGTCAAGGTGGAGATTGTTAAAAATTGTGACAACTAATTAACATTAATGATAAGCTAAGATGGTTTGTCTAACCGTTGGTTGGTTAGTAGTTTCTCTAACTGGTGGCAGTTCACCCATATGTGTAACTCCTTCACACATATATTTAAATGTAATCTTGAGAGGAGTAAATGCAAGAGAGGGAAAGGTATGGATGAGAGGAATGCCTATTGTAATCTCTATTATTGAAAGGAATAAGATGTCAATACTTTGCCGAGTGGATGTTTCCCCAAATTGAGGTTTTACCACGTTAAAATCTGGGTTTTAGATGTGTTAATTGTGTTCATTAATTTTTATTAGAAACTCAAAATACCAACACATCCTCTAAACACCTAATACCCACTAATGGCACTCTCTTTCTAAGGTTTAGGGCTTAACATCGTCTATCACCCTTTGCACAAGTAGTTTTGGCACTCATTTATTTTTTCGATTTAAATCAATAGCCTACCTCAAACAACACAAAACATCTCATCATTAATACCATCACAAAAAGTTGGCTGTGCTTTTGTGAAAAATATAGCTAACGCTCTAGGAGCTACCTATAGCAGATTGTAGCAAAAGGGTGGCATGCCTCAATACTCATGCAAACTATTGTCAATGCATTTATAGACACTTTAGTTAGATCACATTCGTTTAAGGCTTAAATCCAAAGATTGTAGAAGTGGTGGCCTAGCTTGAACTAAGTGCAAGAAAGTGCAAGAAACTAAGTGCAAGAAATTCCTGTAAATTTGTAATCAATACAAAATTAGGTGATTTTGTGGTAAAGTGCAAGAAATTTCTGTAAATTTGTAATCAATAAAAAATTAGGTGATTTTGTGGTGAATATGTACACAAGTCAAAATGCATCAATAACAAGTTAGGGGCATGTCATTCTCTCATTGAAATTATATTTTAAAATATCAAGACAACTATTTTCTAGATGTAAGATTTTCTGGTGGGAACAGATAAGTGACATTCCATAAGTCACTTACAAGAATTGAATCTAGATGACAAAAGTAATAATCATTCCTCCCAATCACATGAATAATTTTCCAACAACAACTTATGGCTATATCATTAACTCAATTGCTAATTAAACTTTAATTAAACTTCATTTTATAGAAAACTGACGCGGCCGCTGGTTGCGTTTGGTATCCGTCTCTTAGCCGCCTTATGTTCACCTATCCTTCTCTTCTCATTTTATATTTGCCTCATTTCATTTCGGTGGGTGAAGATTTAGAGCACATATACTCAGAAGATAAATCCATTCTATCAGAAGACGAGATGGAGAGCAGCAGGATTTTGCAGGATTTTGATAATTGGAGAAACAGGATACATTGGTCGGTATATCGCCAAAGCCAGCAATGTTAATGCCCATCCCACATTTGTTCTTCTCATAGACTCCGTGCCTTGATCTAATCCTCAGAAAGCTCAGCTACTGGAATCTTTCAAGGCCTCAGGAATAATTCTACTCCATGTAATCTCATTGGATCTCATCTCTGCTGTGTGCAATTTCTTTTTCACCCTAGTAATTAATCTTGTTATAGTCGTCAAAATTTTATCCAATTATCAATTTCATAATAAATTCGAACGTCCTGCAGGGATCTCTAGACAATTATGGCAGTCTGGTGGCGGCACAGTAGCGCAGCCCAGAGAGCAGAGGTTGGTGGTATCAAGGTACAATAACTTGCTCTGAAACAGCAATACATCGGATTTCTTTGCTTGATAGATAATATAATCTCCGATTGATATTTTCATGAATGGAAAAACTGATATACCTTGATAGGTATTTTACACCATTATATGATGTGCAGAGGTTTTTGCGATCTGAGTTTGGGAATGTTCCTGAAAAATAATAACGGGTTGGAGCCTGCAAAGAGTCTGTACCAAGCCAAAAATCGTCGGACAATTGTGGCAGAAGGCATCCCTTCTAGCAATTCTTTTGCAGGGTATTTCATTCTAAGTCTGGATCAGGCCGACCTCACAGCCTCTCCAAGGGATAAACTTGTCATTCCAGGACCTGAGCTTTCTTAAGATTAGAGGCCGTTTTATAAAATTACATGGAGTAGAGTTATTCCTGAGGCCTTGAAAGATTCCAGTAGCTGAGCTTTCTGAGGATTAGAAGGCGTGGAATCTCTGACAAGAACAAATGTGGGATGGGCATTAGCAATGCTGGCTTTGGCGATATACCGACCAATGGTTCCTGTTCCTCCAATTATCAAAATCCTGCTGCTCGCCATCTCGTCCTCTGATCCAATGAAATGAATTTATCTTTTGAGTAATATGTGGCTGTGCTCTAAATTTTTCCCCGAGGTCCCGTAGTTATCTGCCTCGTGAGAATGCGTGCTACTGCTATAGCAATATAGCAATGGGAGGAAACAATATAAATGAAAAAGAGAAAAGATCGGCGGTTTAAATTTGGTATCTGTGGAGGTTAAGTTATTAGAGATCAATTATTCAATTCTTGTAAATTAAGGTTGAAGGTACGAACTATTCATAAAGTGTACTTCTCATCTTTGTACAAATCAAAATTGGTGAAAGTGTCTTCAAACCAAGTTTAAAAATAACATCTTTAAATGGACAAATAACACTACAAATTGTTTTTCCATTCAACATTAAAATTAACCCTAATTTAAATTTAAATTATAAACACATCCTTTGAATGTGAAGAATTCCTAATTATAAAAAAAATGCAAGCCAATGGTTCAATCAGAAAAGTACTTTGATTCCCGAACAACAACGCAACAAATGGGCGGCTTGAATACAAATAATAGTCAAATATTGTAAAAGAGACGGATACCAGACGCAACCAGAGGGGCGTCATTTATTTTTAAAAAAGTGAAATTTAAATATTAATTGGCGTGTTAAGTGGTCATTCTCTTCTTTATAATATTGTTGCCTGTTGGTTTGCTTAAAAGGAAGGATTTTAATTCGTTTTGGTCGTGTGATAATGAGTTTACTACTTATTTCTCGTTAATGGTGCCATAAGCTTATTTCGTCGATATTATCATGTTTATTTATTTTTAATGTTTGATATTATCATGTTTATGGTGGGTGAAGATAGAAACTTTTATATTAAATTTAGAATTAGTAAGTGCTCTAAAATGGTGTAATAATACATGGATAGGTTATTGTTGGAGGGTGAAATGGTGGAAAAGGAGAGTGATGATTTAATTCTGGTTGGAATTATTCATCTTTATATTTTTAATATTGTTGAATTTTTAAGAAAACGTGTTTATCAATGTATATATCAAGCTTACCATTGTAGTAAAATTTAGGCAAGTAATCTACCTAATAATCCATCTTTGTTTTCATATCATTTACACTAAAAAACACTTTCATTAGGAGAAATGAGTTCTCTTTTACTTGTACTCTATTATTGTATTATGTTTTCTCATATATTAACATAATCATATTTTTTCTCAAATAGAAAAAATACATTATGTGGTAAGAGGAGCATATGAGTCTTTTGGGTTAATATTATAATACATATAAAGCATAGAATAAAGGTAGAAATGTCATGATCTGAGTTATGTTATAAATTTTAAGGTATACTTTAAAAACATAGTAAATGTTAGTTAATGCTCAATTGCAATATATAATTTTTGGAATATACTTGAATTTGTTGTTGAAAAGAGTCGATTAGACTATATATCATAGTCCATTATACATTGTTTATATAAGCATGGATTTCCTTACTATGTTGTGGGATTGCTAGGTTCGCATATTCAAGGAGAATGCTTGCAATGGTTACAAAGTTGGGCTTCAATCCCATTGCAACTTACTGATTTTTTTAATACCCCTATTTGTTTCTATTTGTTTCATCATTTTCTGTAACTTTTCAATGTCAACTTACCTACGAACTTTGGCATGCTTTTGACAAAGTCACGTGTCTCATCCAAAAAACCAACGAATCATTTTCTATAACTTTTTAATGTCAACCCACCTACGAAATTTGGCATGCTTTTGATAAAGTCATGTGCCGTTTCATCCAGAAAAACAACACAACCTAGAAAATCCACTACACTATATACATAAAAAAAGGCAAATTACACACACACACACATATATATATGGTTGATATATTAAGTGTAAAAATATCCTCTCTCTCTCTCTCTCTCTCTCTCTCTCTCTCTCTCTCTCTCTATATATATATATATATATATATATATATATAACATATAAAATGTTACGATTGGATATGAAAGTTGAATGGATGGTACACATTTGTTCACCATCTCTCCATCGTTTTATTCTCCAAACAATACAAACAAGTTGGACCTTTCCCTCAAAATGCATGGATGATGATTATCATTTCTTGCATTCATTTCTATAGGTGCCAACAATCTCTATGTGTTGATCGCTCTTGCATCAATATCTCTAGGTACATACAAGATAACAAAAGTGACAAGTGGTTTAAAGACGAGTTCCTTCTTATGCTAAAGATAGGGATCTATTGATTTAAAATTGTTTTCAAGTCCATAGAAAGATTTTTATTCTCATTAATCCTTTTATCAATGCTATAATTCCATTTAAAAGATTGTGATGAAGAATGATTTTGAGATATTTGTATGAAGTCATTTACTCCAGTTGTTATCATACCCATAATATAAAAAAAAAAAATCCTTGGTATTTTTTAGTTGTGTGTCAAGATCATAGGGACTCCTCACCATAAGAGCAATATCATTAGCATAAAGAAGAAGGACAATGAGTATACTATCCAAACTCATGTTAGCATAACATGTGTCTTACAAACAACCCTCTTATTGCTATGTATATTGCTACAGGGATGGATAACAGTGGTTGGTTTAGCGATAGTTGTCACCAGTGTTGTTGGAGCTCTTACCTAGGTAAGATATCAACAAGAACATGTGAGAGGATCCAAGTTTCAATGATAATGGTAGGAATAGCCCTTGCTGATTGAAATGCTAGGAATAGTGGTAGTGGGGTGAATTCCTTTAGTCATAATACAACATAAGCATATAAGATTTTTGCATTTTATATATTAAATATAGATTTAATAGTTCTAAAAGATTGAGAGATGAAATAATTTGTCACTTTTGTGATACTAAGAGGTTTGAAGATGAAATCACTTTATGTTAGAATGTGCTACTTACACTCACATTAGATTGTACTTCGAAACATTTGCTACAATACTAACCTTCTTAACCTTTTAACTCATCACAAGTGTGGTTAAACCAAGAATATTTATCTTTTACAACCTTGCTAGCACAAAAATAAAATCTTAAAGAAAACCAAGTGATTCCTTACCTTTTTCAAGGTCCAATAAATCAAAGTTAGTCTTAGTGGACATTAATAAGCATCATCATATGATTACCATTAACTTCATCGATATTAATATACATATTATTAAATGTTTTTATAATATTGTATTGATCCTATTTAAAAATATCCATTAGTATGTCCATAAAAAACCATTATTAATATTCTAAATTTATATATCTATAAAAATATACACCACATTAATATTAACATTACTATTAATGTGTCGTAATTAGCAATAATTACTTTAATATTAATGTTCCCATATACATCCATAATTGTATATTTAACATATTAAGAATAACAATTAAATTAATGTGTGGAAAAAACAATTATTAATATATCGACTATACATCTGTGGAAAATAATGTGCATTATGAGCATTAACTTATGGTGTATTACAAAGTGGATAATTCATTAAATGCAAGTTTCAAGTTCCATCCTTCTTAACTACAATAACACTTTTGATAATGAATAGTTGCGCTAGTTATTTTTTTTAAATCCAATGATCTTGTGATATTAATTAAAAAAAGTTAATTGTTCTTTGAATGTGACAAGGTTATCAATCCTTTTGATCTTGTGCCCAAAACAAGTCAACCCAGAAATGGTTGTCCCCCTCTAAATTCCATATAGTTCTAGCATTAACCCTACATCTAAATTTGGCATAGTATGGAAGCTGACTAAAAATTATCCAATACATCATTAACACTTGAAGGCGTGGCTAAAGAGGCTTTCCATCACAAACCTAAAAATATAGGCTTTCATCTTTAGACTTACTGCGAAATGCAGTAAAATCCTCCATAAAAGGAGTGGGACTGCCTGTGGTCATATCACTGTATGAAACATAGGTAGGCATTAATATCATTCATGCAAACCAAAGGACCCATGTCAAAAGTCCCAATTATTTCAATGGAACCCTAGGTATAAGTATTTTTGAACAATTTGGATACTTGTTCAACTTCTCATGTTCATAAAATTTATTGAGAATGTAATATTTTGGGTATACATGAATGGAATTATAATACACTCATGGAGGTTCCCTCTATAAGATGGCATTCTCAAGGGAGTATGGATAGGATTTAGATATAATCAAAATCTTGGATTTAGAGAAAATGTTTAGGCTTTTAAAAAAATTCAGAAGATTACATTCTAAAAAATCTCAAAAATCTAGGTCAGTTTATAAAAAAAATTAAATCGAAAAAAATATTAATAAAATTCCATCTATATATCCTTGAACAAATTGATTAATTACACAAACAATTTTAAATAGGAAAATTGTTATGCAACAAATTTCCAAAAAGAGCGTGAAAAGAGCATAAATAGATAAGAAAGAGTGCTCCGAGACTTGAATGAAGAAAATTGATGAATATCAAGCCTCTTTGAGGGGGAACCCTCTTTATACAATGTACTAAGTACACAAGACAAGACAAGACACTCAAATGAAAATATATCCTTCCTATATATAGGATATGAAGAGGTACAACTACAACTCACTGACTCAAGATGACAAAACCAATATAACCATACTATTAACAATTACCACTAATCATACCAAAGCTGACATCAAAACTAATGTAATGCACCACAATATAGGGGGGAGTGTGCCCCCATTTAGGTATTAACATGCCCCTCCCCTTCAGACAAGTGTTTTCCTCAATGCTTGATTAGTTGTGGATGATTTTGTATGAAGGACTCATCTTCCCATGTCGAATATTTCACTGGCAAGTTCTTCCACATGATGAGGTACTCAGTAATAGCTCGATTTCATAGCTGTTTGGGGCGTGTTTCAGTGGTTTTTTTAGGTTCCAATATGAATTTTCCTTCTTCATCAAGCTGATGAAATATTTTTTGAATTGGGATCTTGTCTTCTATTACCTTCCTTAAGCAAGAAACATGGAAAAATGGATGCACTCTTGAAGATGAAGGGAGCTCCAATTTGTAAGCCATAGTACCAATCTTCTACAACAATTTATAAGGACCATAGTACCAATCTTCTACAACAATTTATAAGGACCATAGTACTTGGGTGCTAATTTATTGTCCTTATTTAGTTACTTGAGGGAAATATGCTTGTAAGGTTGTAGCTTAAGAAATACCCAATCCCCTTCTTCGAAACTCCTTTCACTACGATGTTGATCAACGTGTTGTTTCATCTTGTTTTGTGACATAGCCAGGTTGTCCTTAAGTATCTGGAGAACTTCTAGTTGGTGCTCTATGTGATCTTCCACAAATTGAACTTTAGATTTTCCTTTTAAGGGAGATGTGATAGAGGGAGGTTGGTACCCATAAAGTGCCATAAATGGAGACATTTTTTATGATGTATGGAAGGAAGTATTGTACCACCATTCTGCCAAAGATAACCATTTCACCCACTGTGTTTGTTTATCAGATGCAAAGCAATGAAGATAGCCTTCCAAACATCTGTTCACTATCTCAATTTTCCCATCAGATTGAGGATCATAAGATGAACTGTGAGCCAATTGGGAACCCAAACAAGAAAACAATACAGTTCAAAATTTTCTAGTGAAAATTGGATCGCTATCACTTACAATAATCTTCAGATTCCCATGTGCCTTTTGAACTGTTTCCATAAAGGCTGCAGCTACTGTACTGGCATTAAAAGGGTTAGAGAGTGCAAAAAAATGTGCATACTTCATGAGTCTATCAACAACCGCCATAATAGCATTCTTTCCTTCTGACTTGGGTAAACCTATGATAAAATCCATTGAGACTTCCTGTTAGCGCTAGAAAGGTATGTATAATGGTTGTAGAAGTCCTAGGGTATTAACTATTTCAACCTTAATCTATTTGAAAACCAAACATTCGACCATGAAACTTTGAACATCATATTTAAGAGCTTCCCAAAAAAATCCTTTTTGACCCTGTGGTAAGTTTTCAGGAATCCAGAGTGACTACCTATAGGAGATGTGTGTAATTCCAAGAGGACCTTTTGTTTGAGTTGGGACTTTTTGCATAAATATAAGCGATCCTTATACCATAGTGAATCATTTTCCACACAAAAGAATTTGGTACATTGGGATCGTTTTATAGCTTTTGAATGAGCGCCCACACAGATAGGTCATTTTTCCATTCTTCCCTTGCTGCTACTATCCAATCAGGTTGTAGAATGGAAATTGCACAAATTAATGCCCCAACATCTTCATCTTGTATATAAAGCACATCTCCCACCACATTCTGTTTCCCTTTTCGATAAATGATTTCAAATTTGTATCCCAACATCTTGGTTACCCATTTTTGTTTCTCTTCTGAAGATAGTCTATGTTCCAAGAAATATTTAAGACTATCATGATCTGTTTTGACCTTGAAGTCCCTACCGATTAGGTAAGGACACAATTTCTTAATAACATGTAGTATTGCCAACATTTCCTTCTCATAATTGGGCTTATGTAAGTGATTTCCCTTGATTGGATGACTTGTGAAAGAAAGCGAGTGTCCTTCTTGCATTAGAACAACACCAATGTCATTTTGTTAAGTATCGCATTCCAAAATAAAAAAAAATTGAAGTTTGGTGTGGCTAAAATAGGAGCTTTGCGCATTGCTTCTTTAGGTTGTTCAAAAGATAGAGTTGCACATGGAGTCCAAGAAAATGCATCTTTCTTCAATAATGTTGTTAGAGGTACTGCTATTCTTCCATAGTTCTAAACAAACTTGGGTAGTACCCTGTCAGACCTAGGAATCCTCGAAGATTCTTCAGGGTTTTGGGAATCGGCCAGTACATCATGTATTTAATTTTGTTGGGGTCTACCTTGACACCTTCATGAGATACAATATGACCCAAATACTCTACCTCCTTTAACCCAAAGAAACATTTGGAAGGTTTTGCATATAGTTGTTGCTCCTTTAGTAGTTGTAGTACCTTGTCAACATGTTGAACATGTTCTTCCCAAGACTTTCTATAGATTAGTATATCATCAAATAACAATAGCACAAATTTTCTAAGGAAAGGATTGAAAATGGAATTCATCAAACCTTGAAATGTGGAAGGCACATTCGTGAGACCAAATGGCATGACCAAAAATTCATAATGACCTTCATGAGTTCTGAATGTTTTTTTTGCGATGTCTTCATCCTTCATTCTAATCTGATGATACCCATAACAAAGATCTAACTTTGTGAAGAAAATTTCTCCATGTAATTCATTTAACAATTCATCAATGACAGGAATGAGAAACTTATCTTTAATGGTAATCTTATTGAGCTCTCTATAATCTGGACACATATGCCATGATCCATCCAACTTGTGTACCATTACCATTGGTGCAAAGTAAGATCTTTGTCTAGGCCTAATTATGTTGGACTCTAACATGTATTCAACCATATGCTCAATCTCACTCTTCTGGCCATAGGGGTATCTGTAAGGTCTGATGTTAAGAGGAACATTTCCTAGAATTAAGTGAATAACATGATCAAAATCTCGAACAGGTGGAAGACCTTTTGGAATATCTTCAAATACCTTGGAATGCTTATTAATGACCTTTTGGAGATTTGGAGAAATATGAGACTTAGATGTTTGAATATCTAATGAGCATAATTGTGCAATTACACCTTGATGTCCCTTTTTCATTAGTTTTGTCATACCATTAGAGCTTATCACCTTGCTTGGTTTCCCTGTGATACCATTTAACTCATATTCTTTTCCTTCCCATAAAAATTTCATGAAAATCTTATGAAAATTAAAAACCATTGTTCCCAATGATTGCAACCATTGAACTCCTAAGACAACATCAACACCCCCCATCGGAATAGAAATCATCGGACTATTCAATACATATTCCCCCGTAGTAAGATTGATATTATGGAATTTCCATGAGCAATTGTTAGTTCCTCCATCTACAATCATTACTTGAAACTCTGGTGCTGGATATACAAAGAAATTTAGAGCTTTGGCTAATTTGCAGTGAATGAAATTATGAGTACTGCTTGAATCAATCAACATTGTTACCTTTTTGTTTTTGATATATCCTTCAACCTTGAGATTTTGAGGAGTGCTAATACCATCCAATGCATGACAGTATATGACGGGAGTAATCTCTTCGGAAGTAGTATCTTCTATTTATGCATCTTGAGAAGGTTCATGTTCTTTTGGTTCTTCCTCTTCACAATCTATGTAGAATAATTTCTTCTCACCACACTTATGTCCCTTACTATACTTATTGTCACAATTAAATAATAGGCCTTTTGCTCTTCATTCCTCTAGTTGTTGAGGTGTGAACCTTTGAGGTGGTTTAGAAGAAGGAACATTATTGTCTCGGTATGTGTTGGAGGTCGTCTTTCTAGTAGCCAACACCATACTTTTACTTTCAACCTTCCTTGCCCTCATGAAATCCCTCTCCAAGGATGGTTGTTCAAAGAGATGCACCTCATGTTGAATGTTATACTTCAAGGTTCTCATAAAGAGATCCAACATATTATCTTCTGAAATGTTCTTCACTCTATTACTTAGCTTCTGAAACTGCTTGATGTGCTCTGTAACTGGACCTTTTTGCTTGAGATTTATTAACTGGATAAATAGTGTGTTGCTATTAATATCCCCATAATGTGCAATCAATTATTTAGTGACTGTAGACCAAGATGTAATAGAGTCCTTTTTACTGTCACAAATCCATTGGTACCATATAAATTGATTAGGCTCAAAATATAACGATGCAATAGTTGCCTTTTGCAAAGTTAGAACCTGATGTAGATAAAAGAATTGCTGCATCTGGAATATCCATGTTATTGGATCATTGCCATCAAAATTTCTCATGTCAATCTTGGGAAGTTGGGTACCCCTTAGTGACCATCCCTGATGACTTCCATTACTAGAACCATTTACTTTTGGAATGTTTTTATTCATGGAATGTTTCTCAACATGTAAATTATCTTTATCCTCCTGAGTATGATCCTGAAACACGTCATCACCTGTAGGGGGAGTATCCCTTGAATTTTGAATGAGACTAGCAATATTGTTCAACTTCTCCTCTAAATTGATTAAATCAACTGTTCTCACCAAACCTTTCATATTTTTCTCTGTTTTATTCAACTTCTCCTCTAAATTCACTAAATCAACTTTTTTCACAATCCCTTTAATCATATCTTCCAACTGGGACACTCGAAACGATAGGTCTTCTCTTTCATCGTACGTCAGGGATGGATCCTCTGGTGGTTTTAGGGGAGTGTGAGATTTTACACTTCCTTTTGGTGGAATTTTGAACAATATAAATATATATCACACCCTAGGTTTCATCATAATTAGATCATTCTACTCAAAGTTATTCAAATTTAAAATGGAGTACCTTTTCCAAACCCTGATTGGAAGAATGTTTTATATTGGATGACTTGGAACTGAGATAAATTTGTAATTTTTTATCCTCTGGGTCTAAAAATTCATCCATATCTATCCTAATGTGTCCTTTTTCCAATGCCATAGGTATGAACTAATTTTTATGTACCAATAATAATTTATTGAAAATATCCCAACACTTCTTATTTTTGGTCTTTCAAGAAGAGCGAACTTGTACGGTCTGCCACGTGTCCAATATTTTGGATCTGTGGCTGAAAAACCTAACACATATACTTTGGTGTGTCTTCTTTTGTATGCAACAAGTCTCACTCAATTTGTATCTTTCATGCCCCATATATGACCTTTTTCCCACAGAACACCTGTTTAAGACTAGTTTTTGGACTAGTAAAAAACCCTATCTTCCAATGCGAATATCGACGAACCTATAAGGTCACAGGATCTAAAAATTGGAAAATAGATAGCCCTACCTTTGTTGGATATGGGTTCCGATTCTCACCTTCAGAAAAATTCTAGAAAATAAATTATAGTGAACATGCCAATATGACATGTTTTGAAGAAACTAGTGCCGAGGAAAGAGCTCTAATACCAAATGTTATGCAACAAATTTCCAAAAAGAGAAGAAATAGATAAGAAAGAGTACTAAATGAATTGAATGAATAAAATTGATGAATATCAAGCCTCTTAGAGGGGGGAAACCTCCTTATACAATGTAATAAGTACACAATACAAGACAAGACACTCAAATGAAAGGATCTCCTTCCTATATATAGGAGATGAAGAGGTACAATTGCAACTCACTAACCCAAGCCGACATAACTAATATAACCATACTAATGAAAATTACCACTAATGTACCAAATCCGACATCAAAACTAATGTAATGTAGCACAATATAAGGGAAAGTGTGCCCCCATTTAGGGATTAACAAAAATTCAGAGATTTGTGGCCCTCCCAAAATTAGTTGAGAGGTGGGTGAAAAATGTGGGATATCACTGAAAAGAAATTCAATATCTTTGAGTTTCCACCTTATAAAATGATCTAGGATGCAATAATGTCATTCCACAATACAAAAAATTAGAAGTAACAAGATGGATACCTAAGAGGATGGATCTACATTCAAAACTAATCCTTCTAAAATATATATCTACCTTACCCGGATACCTCCACTCTATCCCGGTGGCTCTAGCAAGCATCTAAAATGAACCATCTAAATTTATCTGGGAATCCCTTAGAACAAGAGGGGGTAATAAAAGACTAAAAGAAGAAAATTATCATTAGTAGTTTAGGAGATTATCATCCTCCCATAATAAAAGGTTGGGTTGGGAGATCCAAGGCTCTAGGTTGGGTTTGGTAGTATAAGATGGAAGTTAACTCAAGTGGGTATTATTTTATAGTACCGAGCCTCATAGAAATGTGTCTTAACCATATTTAAAATCCAATTTAGATTGGAATAAGTCTTGTTATCACCTATTTTGTACAAATAGTTGAAACTTTATTGAGCAGCCAGTGTTGGAACACATCAGTGTTCACTTTCAGAGTATCTGGGTTTCAGATTGCAGCAGTTAGCCAATTTTGGGTAGCCGATTTTTGTTTTTAGTCGATATGACTATGGCCCCTTGGGGGTTTGTAATAAAGTGTGCTAGTAGGATTTTGAGTGGCTCAGTTCCCCATGACTGGATTAAGCAACTAAGGTATTGCAAGGAGTTTTTTCCCTTGTCAATTATACTTTGCCTATAGCCGAGCTATAATCGATTAGGTTTTCTCCCGCTTCCTCCAAAGCTGGAATGCCTGATTTTGAAAATGTTAGCCCTGGGGGGTTATTAGAGTCCAACTGATGTATATAAGCCTACTAGACACTATTAGAATAGATTGTGGTCATGTCCCAAGTCACTAGGACCCTCAGAAAGTTTTACCGGAGGCGTCGAATTTTGGGTTTTAATTATTTTTAAAATTTTAATAAATGTTTCCATAGTTTAAATGGAAAAATTTCAATTTGTAATATGTCAGTCATCCGGGGTCCGTTTTCAGAGATTGAAGGCTCAAATCATAAGCCAAAAATCATTCATGACCCTCGGACTAGCTTAGCCTAAGTTTCAGTCAAATATTCGGCCTCATAATTAATATTTTCTCAAAAAATAAAAAAATGAGAAATATTAATTAAAAATATTCAAAAGATATTAAATTGGAGAAAATCCAATTTGCTCCAAAAAAGGCCAAATTGAATAAAGTAAAAGCCTAAATGACATGTCAGGAGACATTAATGATGATTGAAATCTTCACCCACATGATTCAGATCAGTTTCGGAGCATTGGGAGTGATCTACAGTTGAGAAAATTGCCCTCCTCATGAGGCTCACGTTTTTGGTAATGTGACACTTCTATATTGGTTGGGTGATAGTAACGAGGAGCTAGGGTGGGTGCCTTTCCTAGTTGGAGGCCACCTCACCCTAGTCACACCTCACAACTCTCAGTTAAACACTCAATCACCATTATGTGCTCTCTTGCCATTCGCTCATGCATTAAACTGGGCTCTCTTCTAAGCCAATTTGAATTAGGGTTTTAGCATTGAGTTTTGTTATTTAAGAGAAGCCTTTGAGCTCTCTTCTCATGGATTTTTAGCAAAGAAACTCTGGAGGAATTGTACTTGATCATATTTAATAAAATTTGTGACTTTGGAGGTCAATTCATGGAGGCTCTTGGTGGCCATGCATCATCCCATTTCTGAGGTGATATTGTGTAATTTCTCATATGCTTAGGAATATTAAGCTTTGATTTATATTTCTAGAAGGCTAACAATCTAGCACATGCATCTATATATCTTCTCTTTTAGCTTGAGCATATGTGACTTGCAGGTATCCTCCAAGGTTTAATATTTTTGCAGGTTCTCCTTCACTCCACTCATGGACAAAGAACTCTCAGTTTTATAAGCATAAGAACAAGAGGATCTTGCTTCTCCCATCAAACATTCAACAAGCTTCTACTTTGGTTACTGGTTCCTAAGGGTTTACTTCTTCAAACCTTCCACTTTCTCCTTGAATTCCTTTACCTTGATATGCTAGCCCTTGTCCTCTCACCCTAGATCTATCCTTGACCTCGTTTTTGCCATCTCTCTTTGCTCTCGTCTTTGCTTTCTCTCCTTGCCATTTATCCATTTGTTTTCCTTTGTTTTCATTTTCCTCTTTTGCTCTCGTCCATCCCTCCTCTCCTTGCCATTTATCCTCCCTTCTTTCCTTTCGTTCCCCATCATCTTTCGTTCCCTCCATCCTTTCGTCTTTCCTCTCTTAGCTCCTCTCGTCCACCTTTAAAATTACCCTAAAAATCACATAAAAGTACAAAAACGAGTGGAGACTTTAAGGTTTGGTTAGTTTGTAGTAGTTTTATGCTTTGGAAGGTTGATAGTTAGGCATCGTTGGATCTAGCTTTTCCTTGTTTTGTTAGCTGGTTGCACTTCATAGTAGGATTTGCACTCATGTTATTGATTAATATTTGCATCCTAGATCTCATTGAAAGTTAGATTTGCATTGTCTTTCATTCATTTTTTATTATTTCATGCTTAGTGCAAATCTCATATTTTTGTTTCATTAATGCTAAAGGGTGCCTTGAGTTTGATCTTTGTTGTAGGTGTTTGAAAGTGAAAGGAGTTTGAAAAAGTCGAAGTGAAGGGATCCAATCCCAAAGTAACAAGAACTTCAATAAAATACGAGGATTCAATACACGAATATACCATTCACTATCCTTTGTAATGGCTCTTAAGAGCTAGTTTGATTTTCCAAGTTTCATTTTCACTTAAAAGGCCTTTTCAAGGATTTTTCCAAAGGCATTTGTAAAAGTTTAAATAAAAGGCTAAGTGGAGGAGTCTTCCACTTTTGGGTTTTTCTTCCCCATTTGGGAAAGAGTGTTATGCTTTGCCAATTTAGATCTCTCTTGTTTCATGCTTTAGATTAAACTTTTTATTTCATTATACTCCATTTCCAAGTCTTGAATAGAGTAAGCAAACTTTGGGATTGCATCCCAAAGGCCACATAGCTTTGTGGTAGCTTCTCATTCCCCATTAGCCTCCTTGCTAAAGTTTCAGCTAGCTGAAAAGTCTCAAGGACTAGTGGTTCTAGTGATCAACCTTGTTCGGAGGTAGATCCCACTTTAACTTTTAGATTAATATTGTTTGGTAGAACACTAAGTTTATTTTCAGTTTGTTTCAAGCATCTTATTACATCTTGTTATCATCATTTCACTTTCAGTTATTTAAGCTTCATTTTTGTTCTTCAAGTTATAACCACTTCTATTCTTAAAAGGAACTAAAGCCTCTTGAACTTGGCCAAATCCAAGTCAAGAGCACTCTCTGTCGGAGAGCATTTTAGTTGTTGCATTTCCCTTGCATTAGGCATTTAGACTAAGTAAAGTCTCTTGAACTTTGGTCTTAAGACTAAATCAAGAGCGCTCTCTATCGGAGAGTTGAACAAGTGTGCTCTTAATAATTTCTAAAATCATTCCAACTCACACCCCATTAATTAATTTATCTTGGTTGTTATCTGACACCCGTATGCTCTGCCAACCTGAAAGGGTTGGGATAGTACTCAGAAAGGTGTTGGATTTGCTAAATCTCACAAGTGATAACTTAATAAAACTTTACCCCAACCAATGAACAGGCGTTGCTTTCGAGAATTACTGAGGTAGTTTCCTGAAACAGGTGGTACCGAAATCCCGCTGTCAGACTCGAGGGTGGTCAAGCCAATTGAACACTTACCCTCTTGAAATCTATGAAAATCCTCACAACAGATCTAAGAGATGATGTGTACCTCACAAGAGTAATTATGATTAAGCAGGAAAATAGAAGAAGAGTGAACAATACAGTATAATGAGCAACAGAATAATATGGTACAATAAAACTCATATAGAAGCAATAATACTTCACACACACTAGTTAATTAATCACAATATGGACAAATAAATAGTATAATGGTAGAGAGGATTCGAATGCCTAAGGTGGCAATTCGAATTAGCCTCTCAGAGTGATCATAATATCAATAGAGTGTCATTGGAGCACAACTAGGTGTCCTCATGATCATCAGAGCACAACTAGAAGTCTTCATCATCATCAGTGGAGTCATCAATGCTCAAGTAACTGTCAACCATCAGTCAAACTGAGTCTGGTAGGTGTAACTGAGTGACAACTGGACTGGTAGGTGAAGAAGGGCGAGTTGCTTCCTAAAATCAAGGAAGAAAGGCGCATTAAGCAACTGGAGGGCTAAAACTGAATAGTGAGAAGCTCCTGGGGGCTGGCTAACTTAAGGCTAGGTACTGGATTGATGACTGGGATGCATGCAAACCCTAGAATGCATGCAAACCCTAAAGGTGCATGCATGACTGAAAATGTAAATGATCAAAATACTGGTGGGACTAGGATGGAGTATAGGAATATCCTAACACCCCCCCTTAATCCATCCTGGGCCCTGGTAACTAAGACCAAAGGTCACCCAATACAATGAATAATAATAGTCAATAAACCAAGGAAGTGGGAAAATTTCATGGGAAACATACCCCCTCCTCAAAAAATAGACTGTAAGGCACACATAAAAATAAATGCTCCAAACTCAAGCAGGTGTGATGCTTGGTCATATGTCTGGAGGTATCTTCTTCTTTGGAAGAAGTGGATCATGCTCAAAAAGCATGTGCTTGTACTTGCTCTTCAAATCGAATGTGATGAGAACAAATCCAATAGTATGAGAATGATCCTTGAACCTGTGATTCGAATCAGTTGAGGTAGGATCAAATCTGTGAAAGTGCATATAGTCTTTTGTCTTCTCCTTCGAACCACAATGCGTGAGATTATGCCAAAAAGAACTATTACATGTTTGCTTGAAATCAAAATCAGATTTAAGACTTAAAAAACAGTTTCTCGAGATCTCCTTTGAACCAGCAGGGGTGAGATCAAAACTATCATATGCATGAGAAATTATCCCAAGCAGTAATTGCTTAGAACCCAATTTAGATACAAGACTTGAATCATGGTTTCTTGAGATCTCCTTTGAACCATGAGAGGTGAGATCAAAACCAGTAGATGCATGAGAAATTATCCTAAGCAAATGGTAATGGCCATATTCTTCAATGACCTTCTGAAAGCATGGAATTATGATCATATAGTAGTATAAAAGAGGAGATAGCTGAAGAGGAGCGAATGCATTACCTTCAATAGCTGTTTTGACCTCCTAAATAATCATGTGATCATGATGCAAACCAACAAACTCTGGTGCAAGAGAGGATTTAGGACCTTCTGCAATTTGTAGAGTGTGAGCTGGCACAGAATTCGAAATAGAAGAAA
The DNA here is from genome assembly GCA_027924585.1 of Larix kaempferi. Classification (NCBI taxonomy): domain Eukaryota; kingdom Viridiplantae; phylum Streptophyta; class Pinopsida; order Pinales; family Pinaceae; genus Larix; species Larix kaempferi. The sequence continues at coordinate 18,559,165 of BSBM01000089.1, read as the reverse complement.
TTTGGAGCATGAGTGTAGAATCTGTAAGTTCTTCTTCTTTGTGGCTAACTTCAATATGAGATGTGTTTGATACTGGTTCATGATCAATGAGATCATCAGGGTGGGCGAATGCATCACTTTGCTTTCTCTCGAAAGGGTTTGGACCAATCCCTTCATCCTGCTTGCCAAAACGTTTATCCAGGTGGGCCCATAACTCTTTTGGAGTCCATAACTCTCTTGGAATTTCAACACCATCACGATATTTGAATTGGAATCTCTAGTATGCACACAAAGAAAGCATCATTGCTCCAAAGGCATCATCACCTTTATTTAACCAATCAATCTTCTCTTCAGGGGATTCGAACTCTCTTTCAAAATGACAATAAAAAAGATCATGGATCTTCAAGTGTGCTATCATTCTTGGTTTCCATTCATCGTAGTTGAATGGAGAAAGAAAAGGGATTCCTTCTAAATCATACATTGAAGCTGTAGAGGACCTACAAAAACAATATAGAATAACTACAACTGCTATTACTACAAAAATGCAGAAACTGCTGCACTCGAAATCTTGGTAATAACCTGCAAAAAACTCTCAAGAATGGAGATAAACAATACTCTCAACATGCTCTGATACCATGTGAAAATCCTCACAGCAGATCTAAGAGATGATGTGTAGCTCACAAGAGTAATTATGATTAAGCAGGAAAATAGAAGAGTGAACAATACAGTATAATGAGCAACAGAATAATATGGTACAGTAGAACTCAGATAGAAGCAATAATACTTCACACACACTAGTTAATTAATCACAATATGGACAAATAAATAGTACAATGCTAGAGAGGATTCGAATGCCTAAGGTGGCAATTCGAATTAGCCTCTCAGAGTGATCATAAGATCAATAGAGTGTCATCGGAGCACAACTAGGTGTCCTCATGATCATCGGAGCACAAATGGAAGTCTTCATCATCATCAGTGGAGTCATCAATGCTCAAGTAACTATCAACCATCAGTCAAACTGAGTCTGGTAGGTGTAACTGAGTGTAACTAAGTGACAACTGGACTGGTAGGTGAAGAAGGGCGAGTTGCTTCCTAAAATCAAGGAAGAAGGGCGCATTAAGCAACTGGAGGGATAAAACTGAATAGTGAGAAGCTCCTGGGATCTGGCTAATTGAGGGCTAGGTGCTGGACTGATGACTGGGATGCATGCAAAATGCATGCAAACCCTAGAATGCATGCAAAACCTAAAGGTGCATGCATGACTGAAAATGTAAATGATCAAAATACTGATGGGACTAGGATGGAGTATAGGAATATCCTAACAAAATCTGGGTGGCTTCGACCTATCATCTAAGAGGTTACCAGTACTATTTTCGGTCTCTTGATTACCTTGTGTTCTTAGCCTAATAAATCAAGACCATTAAAAACTTTAAATTTATCAAGATAATCTGCACAACGATCTCACAAACAACTACCTTTCAAGACCCACACATTCAGCATCACATACTTGTTATTCTTTGGCTCCATAAGGCATTGGTTATTAAATATTATATCTTGATCAGGACCATTTGTCCTTGTGGTTTTACTTTATCTTGTGGATGCATTATTTAAACCTCAATTCTTGAAAAGTACTGTCATTTCCGATATCTTATTTAGCAACATGGATTGCATCTTATCTTGTTTTATTTATAATTTGGTCTCATCACAATAACTCGTAAACAACACCCATCTGCATCATTTCATCAAAAAGCATTACAAAACATAAGAGCCTTAGTGAAACTCTTTGTAGGGACTACCCCCCTTGGCTTCGTTAGGAGTTAGCCTAAACGGAGGAGCTGGGATTCAAGTGATAGTACCTAGCTCATTGCTTGCCCCCAAGGCCACACCTCTCCCACTTGTAGTGAGGAGACAGCTTTCGAAAGATTTCTGCTACTGGTGTGCAATTTGGCGAACAACATCTTTTGCGCCGTTGCCGGCGACAAATATTTTTGTTCCTGGACGACCTTAGTTTTTTCTATTTTGTTTTACCTTTTTTGATAGATTTCATATCTATCTGGCGACTCCACTGCCCTTTTTGGTTTTTTCTTTTTTGGTATATTTTTAGTCCAATCACTCTATGATATTAGACTTGAATCCACCTGGCGACTGCACTGTCAAATCATTTACCAAGGTATTCAACTAGAAGAAACTCTGTAGGCTTACTCAGTTTCATCCCTGAACCTGAAAAGGTTTATAGGAGGAGATTGAATAAGCTAGTTTCTCGTAGGATCCTTGAAGATCTTGGATTTGAGTCTGTTTTAGACATCCATAGTCCTTTTTGTAGGGGTCAAAATAAAAATTTTCTGGCCACTAACCTTTTTCCTTTGATAAAATGTCAAAATGAAAATAAAACTTTTGTGAGTATTTCAAATGCATATTTTTATTCTCACATGGCGACTCCATTGAAGGGATAAAACCCTTGTATCTCATATTTTGTTTGAGATTTGTGTGTAGATGAGCCCATACAAATATAGAAAATTTTTAAGCTCATTGTTGGATAGATCTATTCTTCCAGTACTTAAGTTTCTCCATGATCAGTCCAAACCAAGATCCGAATTACTATGACATGGATATTAAGAGAAGAGAAAGTGCTGCTCGAATCTCCCTTGCATATCTGCCCATTGATTACTTCAAAATTCTGGGCTTTCCAAATTAATTTGAGGATAAAAAGACATCTTATTCCCTTCCTAAGTTTTATCATCATAATGAGAATTATTCAGCCAGATTCCATGTTTTGACTTTCCTTACACAAATGAGGAAACATGACATACGCCATGAAGATCATATGATGCAGATGTTTGCTTGTTCCTTGCAGGGGGATGCCTCATGTTGGTTTTATGAGGGCCTTCCCGATAAATCTATTACTTCCCTCATTAACTTCTTTGAGGTATTTTTGAGTCAATGGCATGAATATAATGGTTTGGAGTTTTACACTAAATGCATTCTTGCTTCCTTCTTTCCTTCAATAGAATTTCATGAGGAAGAGCCTGAGTTATCCAATACCAATATGGTGTATGACACACCTTTGTTAGAGACTCATGATGATCCCATTGAAGAAAATCATGAGGAACTATTCATTGAAGATATTATTGAAGACCCTCCTCATATCACCGCAACAGAAGATGTTACAAAATGGGAATTTTTTCAAGACTACTTCAGTGATGATGAGCACATTTGTACTCCCGATCCACCTCCAAAAGAAACCATTGCAGAAGCCCATGTTGAAATTCATAAAGAAGTTTGCAATATATCTAATAGTGATAGTTTGGAAGGTTTCCTTCTTAATGAACCTTTTTCTGAAGAAGAGGATTATGAGCATGAGGAGGGTAGACACAACATGGATTATGATAAAGTTTACGAGGAATCCCGCATATTTGATAAAAATATGGATGATGACTATTGGACATACATTGAAATACCTATTTTTGATGTATCTAGAGAAGGGAGTGTGGATCTTGAAAGTATGGGACATTTAGACATGGAAGAGGAGCATGTTATTTCTTCATATGAGCAGTTAGAGCCATGCATGAGTATTAGCAATGAGGACTTGGGAAAGCAGTGTAGTAAAGAATCGGATCAGATACAACTTATTGAAGAGCAATCTCATCCATTATTTTTACACAGAGTTTCCTTATGATTTGGAGCAGCTTGGGGCTTACACTTTCACAGAAAGTTACTATCAGAAGAGCCTTTCAGATCAGTATGATGATGTACTTGGACTGCCTTATCATTCTGAGCTTTTGCTCAATCCTATCTTTCCATGGATAGAAGAAGCCTGCAGGAGGACTCACCAGTTGGGGAATCAACTCAAGAATATATTTTATGATCTCCCACCCAGACCTCCCATCCAGAATATCCTGGCAGGTTTGCACTTTCTGACTAGCATGCCTTTGCTCTCGCTGGTAACCAGAGACAAGGTAAAAAATTATTATATTGATAACATGCGTAGATGGTTACATTGGATTTCTGATTATACTTAACATTTTCTTTTATGCTATGTTAGAATAGGAAAAATAAAGCTCCTCAAAGTGAGCATTTACTTTCTGCATTTTAATTTTTGAGTATTTAAAGTTTATTTCCAATAAATAAAGTATAGTTGATTTTTCATTTTTGTTTTTTCATAACACATGTGCTACTAAAGGTTTCCTATCAAGTTGAGATGTTTTTACAGGTTATATATATAAACCAGATATTCTGGTGTTCTCGTATTCTCTCCTTGCATGATTTCCAGATTGAGCACACGTCCCGTAGTTGGAGCCAGATGTTATCACCTATTTTGTACAAATAGTTGAAACCTTATTGAGCCGCCAGTGTTGGAACATATTAGTGTTCACTTCCAAAGTATCTAGGTTTCAGATTGCAGCAGTTAGCCAATTTTGGCTAGCCGGTTTTTGTTTTTAGTCGATATGACCATGGCCCCTTGGGAGTTTGTAATAAAGTGTGCTAGTAGGATTTTGAGTGGCTCGGTTCCCCATGACTGAATTAAGCAACTAAGGTATTCCAGGGAGTTTTTTCCCTTGTCAATTATACTCTTCCTATAGTCGAGCTATAATCGATGAGGTTTTCTCCCACTTCCTCCAAAGCTGGAATGCCTGATTTTGAAAATTTTAGCCCTGGGGGGTTATTAGAGTCCAACTGATGTATATAAGCCTACTAGACACTATTAGAATAGATTGTGGTCATGTCCCAAGTCACTAGGACCCTCAGAAAAAATTTCGAAATTTTTTTACTGGAGGCGTCGGATTTTGGTTTTTAATTATTTTTTAAATTTTAATAAATTTTTCCATAGTTTAAATGGAAAATTTTCAATTTGTAATATGTCAGTCATCCGGGGTCCATTTTCAAAGATTGAAGGCTCAAATCATAAGCCAAAAATCATTCATGACCCCCGGACTAGCTTAGCCTAAGTTTCAGTCAAATTTTCGGCCTCGAAATTAATATTTTCTCAAAAAATGAGAAATATTAATTAAAAATATTCAAAAGATATTAAATTGGAGATAATCCAATTTGCTCCAAAAAAGGCCAAATTGAATAAAGTAAAAGCCTAAATGACATGGCAGGGGACATTAATGATGATTGGAATCTTCACCCACCTGATTCAGATCAGTTTCAGAGCACTGTGAGTGATCTACAGTTGAGAAATTTGCCCTCCTCATGAGGCTCACGTTTTTGGTAATGTGGCACTTCTATATTGGTTGGGTGATAGTAACAAGGAGCTTGGTTGGGTGATAGTAACAAGGAGCTAGGGTGGGCGCCTTGCCTAGGTGGAGGCCACCTCACCCTAGTCACACCTCACAACTCTTAGTTAAACACTCAATCACCATTATGTGTTGTCTTGCTATTCGCTCATGCATTAAACTTGGCTCTCTTCTAAGCCAGTTCGAATTAGGGTTTTAGCATTGAGTTTTTTTATGTAAGAGAAGCCTTTGAGCTCTCTTCTCATGGATTTTTAGCAAAGAAACTCTAGAGGAATTGTACTTGATTCATATTTAATAAAATTTGTGACTTTGGAGGTCAATTCGTGGAGGCTCTTGGTGGCCATGTATCATCCCATTTCTGAGGTGATATTGTGTAATTTCTCATATGCTTAGGAATATTAAGCTTTGATTTATATTTCTAGAAGGCTAACAATCTAGCACATGCATCTATATATCTTCTCTTTTCGCTTGAGCATATGTGACTTGCAGGTATCCTCCAAGGTTTAAGATTTTTGCAGGTTCTCCTTCACTCCACTCATGGCCAAAGAACTCTCAGTTTTATAAGCATAAGAACAAGAGGATCTTGCTTCTCCCATCAAACATTCAACAAGCTTCTACTTTGGTTACTGGTTCCTAAGGGTTTACTTCTTCAAACCTTCCACTTTCTCCTTGAATTCCTTTACCTTGATATGCTAGCCCTTGTCCTCTCACCCTAGATCTATCCTTGCTCTCGTTTTTTCCATCTCTCTTTACTCTCGTCTTTTCTTTCTCTCCTTGCCATTTCTCCATTTGTTTTCCTTTGTTTTCATTCTCCTCATTTGCTCTCGTCCATCCCTCCTCTCCTTGCCATTTCTCCTCCCTTCTTTCCTTTCGTTCCCCATCATCTTTCTTCCCTCCATCCTCTCATCTTTCCTCTCTTAGCTCCTCTCGTCCATCTTTAAAATTACCCTAAAAATCACATAAAAGTACAAAAACGAGTGGAGACTTTAAGGTTTGGTTAGTTTGTAGTAGTTTTATGTTTTGGAAGGTTGATAGTTAGGCATCGTTGGATCTAGCTTTTGCTTGTTTTGTTAGCTAGTTTCACTTCATAGTAGGATTTGCACTCATGTTATTGATTAATATTTGCATCCTAGATCTCATTGAAAGTTAGATTTGCATTGTCTTTCATTCATTTTTTATTATTTCATGCTTAGTGCAAATCTCATATTTTTGTTTCACTAATGCTAAAGGGTGCCTTGAGTTTGATCTTTGTTGTAGGTGTTTGAAAGTGAAAGGAATTTGAAAAAGTCAAAGTGAAGGGGTCCAATCCCAAAGTAACAAGAACTTCAATCAAATACAAGGAGGATTCAATACACGAATATACCATTCACTATCCTTTGTAATGGCTCTTAAGAGCTAGTTTGATTTTCCAAGTTTCATTTTCACTTAAAAGACCTTTTCAAGGATTTTTCCAAAGGCATTTGTAAAAGTTTAAATAAAAGGCTAAGTGGAGGAGTCTTCCACTTTTGGGTTTTTCTTCCCCATTTGGAGAAGAGTGTTGTGATTTGCTAGTTTAGATCTCTCTTGTTTCATGCTTTAGATTAAACTTTTTATTTCATTATACTCCATTTCCAAGTCTTGACTAGAGTAAGCAAACATTGGGATTGCATCCCAAAGGCCACATAGCTTTGTGGTAGCTTCTCATTCCCAATTAGCCTCCTTGCTGAAGTTTCAGCTAGCTGGAAAGTCTCAAGGGCTAGTGGTTCTAGTGATCAACCTTGTTCAGAGGTAGATCCCACTTTTAGATTAATATTGTTTGGTAGAACACTAAGTTTGTTTTTAGTTTGTTTCAAGCATCTTATTACATCTTGTTATCATCATTTCGCTTTCAATTATTTAAGCTTCATTTTTGTTCTTCAAGTTATAACCGCTTCTATTCTTAAAAGGAACTAAAGCCTCTTGAACTTGGCCAAATCCAAGTCAAGAGCACTCTCTGTCAAAGAGCATTTTAGTTGTTGCATTTCCCTTGCATTAGGCATTTAGACTAAGTAAATTCTCTTGAACTTTGGTCTTAATACTAAGTCAAGAGCGCTCTCTGTCGCAGAGTTGAACAAGTGTGCTCTTAATAATTTCTAAAATCATTCCAACTCACACCCCATTAATTAATTTATCTTGGTTGTTTTCTGACACCCATATGCTCTGCCAACCTGAAAGGGTCGGGCTAGTACTCAGAAAGGTGTTGGATTTGCTAAATCTCACAAGTGATAACTTAATAAAACTTTACCCCAACCAACGAACTGGAGTTGCTTTCGAGAATTACTAAGGTAGTTTCCTGAAACAGGTGATGCTGAAATCCCACTGTCAGACTCGAGGGTGGTCAAACCAATTGAACACTTACCCTCTTGAAATCTGGGTGGCTTCGACCTATCATCTAAGAGTTTACCAGTACTATTTCCGGTCTCTTGATTACCTTGTGTTCTTAGCCTAATAAATCAAGACCATTAAAAACTTTAAATTTATCAAGATAATCTGCACAATGATCTCACAAACAGCTACCTTTCAAGACCCACACATTCAACATCACATACTTGTTATTCTTTGACTCCATACGGAACTGGTTATTAAATATTATATCTTGATCAGGACCATTTGTCCTTGTGGTTTTACTTTATCTTGTGGATGCATTATTTAAACCTCAATTCTTGAAAAGTACTGTCATTTCCGATATCTTCTTTAGCAACGTGGATTGCATCTTATCTTTATTTTATTTATAATTTGGTCTCATCACAATAACTCCTAAACACCACCCATCCGCATCATTTCAACAAAAAACATTACAAAACATAAGAGCATTAGTGAAACTCTTTATAGGGACTACCCCCCTTGGCTTCGTTAGGAGTTAGCCTAAACGGAGGAGTTGGGATTCAGGTGACAATACCTAGCCCATTGCTTGCCCCCAAGGCCACACCTCTCCCACTTGTAGTGAGGAGACAGCTTTCGAAATATTTCTATTGTTGGTGTGCAATTTGGCGGACAACAAGTCCAAATTTAATGAAATTGGGGTTCTATACCTAAATGCAAAGATACTAATGGAAAATTATGATAGGGGAAAGATACTAATGGAAAATTATGACAGGTGAAAGAGAATGGTGGAACATTATAGTGATTTCAAAATATTGTTCTCAATAAGAATGAAAAAGAATATTGAAATTGGATGGAAATAACATTCTAGCTCACTTACATGGACATCAATGAGAAAGAACTGGTATACCTCAAATTGTCACCTTTGAGTTTCATTTGTGATCTTCATGTTTTATCACCATGAAAGACATGAAGTTTGTGATCCCTAGGGGTGTTTATATCTACTATCATGTGGCTTACTCACTTCCTAGTCATCATTGGGAAGCTTCCATGCCACTTGGAGATCGGATTTCATCTTAGCCAACCTTGATTTGAGCCTTTTCATGAGATTGTTGCTCCCTGCTTAGTGTTATGGGAGCGAAAATTCTTGGTCCCCAGTATGGTCACCAATTTCTGTGTGTAGAAATATTTCGTACAAATAGGTAGAATCTCTCATGGGATTAGAAATTCCCCTAGTTACCTAACCCAAGACAGAAAACAAACAAATGGACACTAACATTCCCTTAGATCTAACTTTTATGCAAACAAGAAGAGAGAAGGGTAGAGAAGAAAGTAGATCTATTACCTTGTTCCGGATGATTGTTCTCGTTGCTCCAAACTTTAACTTGATCTTCCAAATCAAAAATCTAATGGAAATTGTAAGGGAAAAAATTTAATTGAATAACCCTCCACCACCCCTCCTCCTTCTGTCCCTCTCCAAATTGAGAAGCATATTTATGACACGGTATTGAACCCTCCCAAAGGCACAATTTGAAAGCGACATATAATCCAAGTGTTCGTTCTGCTCAAAACTATAATATTGTTGAGGACTTAGCTCAAGCACCTTGTGCCATGTCTACCCTCGAATTTCTACAACATTGTCCCAATCAGTGTAGAAATATGTTGTTATCCCTTGGAGACATGGATCCTGAAACTTCCAACACCATCATGTTCAACATGGAATATTTTAAGCCAAGGATTTCCCAACAACTTGTGTTTCAAATCCATATGACGATTTGTGGGAAAAAAATCAATCAGAATTTTTTGGACGAAGGTGCCTCAACCTTGATCATGTCTTTGTCTTGTTGGATATTGGCTCTCTTGAATTTAACCAGTCTCCTACCACACTTAAGGCCTTCGATGGTCATGGTTTTCAATGCTATGGACTATTACCGTCCTTAGCCGTGGAATTCGGGGGGTGGGGGGATTGTTTCTATTAATGTTGAAATAGTAGATGCTCCTTTGGATTACAACATTTTGCTTGGTCAAAACTAGTTTTATGCGATGACTGCATTTGCATCCTCAGTTTTTCACTTAGTGCAATTTCCTCATCAAGGTAAAATTGTTACTATAGAGAAACTCAACTTTTTCACTGCCAATATCCATTCCAATAATACCAACAATTTTCCTTTGTTGGGACATTCTAAACCTCAATATGAGGATGTGGGTGTAGGAATCCTTAAAGATTCCCCTATTAGAGGATTTTTTCCAAAAAATTCTTTCCTAGTTGCCATGGTTAATATGATTTCATCAATGATACAATGATCCCTTGAATTGAATGACCCTTGGGTAGTACCTACTCCATCTGAGTTTGAAACCATTGGTGATCGAATGCCTTTCAATTTGAATGAGGAAACATACCATGCAATCCAATCCGTTTCAAACAATTTAGATTCTGATGACCACCATCTTGTGGAATCAGACTTTTATACTCCGTCGTCTTGGGTAGATTATTCTTTGCCATCTTTATATTACCTCCTACAAACTTTTCCATCTGATGATTCTATCATGGAAGTTATGAGATTAGATGAGTCTACTTGGGAAGATGGCCATCATCGCATCTTTCCTCTCTAATATCCAAATAGTAGAAAATGACATCAAATCCCTTGTTCCAACTGATATTGTCAAAAACCCCCAATCCCCCATCCTTACTCAAAAATTTTTATCGAAGGGAAACTTAGGATATATTACTCAAACGATTTCCATTGACATATCGGTGAAACCTGGTGTTGTGGAACACATTCAACTAGGAGAAAACTCCTCTCCTAAGGAGATTGAAACATATACTACCTTGTTTAAAGAGTTCCATGATGTATTCTCTTGGATCTATGAGGAAATTCTAGGTATCGATCCTTCTATCGTATTTCATGAGACCAAAACTTATCTTGGTGCAAAACTTGTTTGGTAAAAACTTCGACTTGTGCACCCTAAAAAAACTGCGGCTATTAAGGAAGAAGTTGAAAAGCTTTTAAAGGATGGTTTTATTTATCCTGTACCTTTGAATGAATGGGTGTCTAACAATGTTCCTCTTGCGAAAAGACAAGGAACTATTATAGTTTGTGTCAATTATAGGGACTTGAATAAGGCTTGTCCAAATACAATTACCCTACTCCCTTCATTGACCGAATTATCAATAACTGCACTGGAAGTGTCATATTTTCATTTATGGATGGATCTTATGGCTATAATTAGATAGAGATACTCCCATCTGACAAATATAAAATTACTTTCATATTCCCTTGGGGAACCTTCACTTATCATAAGTTATCCTTTGGCCTTAAAAATGATGGAACCACTTTCCAGCGGGCTATGTAGTATGCTTTCCATGATATCAAGCACATAGTGGATCCTTAACTCGATGATATACCCACTCATTCAAATCATCGAGACGATCATACTGACCATCTTAGGGCTATATTTCTTAGATGTCGCCACTATAATATTCACTTGAATCCTCATACGCACGTCTTTTTTGTTGAAGCAGGACGCCTCCTCAAATTCATAGTCTCCAAAGACAGGATCAGGATTGATCCTTTAAAGGTTGAAGCTATTTTATCCTTACCTCCACCCACGGACATCCCCCAAATTCAAATTTTTCAAGGGAAGGAAAAATTCTTGTGTCGTTTTTTTTGTAATTTTGTGGCAATCAGACAAGGCTACATGCAATTTTTGAAGAAATATGTCCCTTTCATATGGGATGATGAAGCTCAACATTTGTTTGATAATTTCAAGTATGCATTCACACATGCACTAGTGTTGCATCCCCCCAATTATTCTAGAGATTATATCCTCTATCTTGTTGTGTCTACTTCCACCATCGATATGGTTTTAGTTCAAGAATTTGATGACAGCCAAGAACATGTGGTCTATTACTTGAGTAAGAGCCTCTATGGCCCTGAAATCCATTACTCCCATGTAGAGAAGTTGGCTTTGGAAATTGGTATATCTATTCAAATATTTTGCCGTTACATTTTGCTTTTCCAAACCACTATTATTGTCGATTCCAACCCAATTTACCATATCCTCACTCGTCAAGTACTAGGGGGGAAATAATCTCATTGGATCATTATCCTTCAAGAATTTAATTTGGAATTTGCTAAGTCTAAATGCAAGAAATATTTGGTTTTTGTGGAGCTTCTATGTGCTCTTCCCCGTACCAATGAAGAAACTGAGCCCATTGACTCTCTTCCAGATGAGTCTTTGCTCCTCATTAGTACGTTTGACCCTTGGTATGGAGATATTATTTTATATCTCCAAACCCAACGTTTTCAACCTGATTGATCTTGTGATGATCGTTGTTGCATTCTCCATCACATGAAATACTACCTCATTGTTGGCAGGGATAATTTTAAGGGCCCATACTTATTTAAAAGTGTATAAACCTTGGTGAATCTTACCAATTCTTAAAATGTAAACTATAAAATATTTGGCGATATTTTTCTAAAATTATTTCAATTTCTAAGGATTTTATATAGTTTATATAATAATTTGATGATTTTTAGAGTGAAAAAAGTTTACCCCATCAAAATTGGGCGAAATGGGGCTTCAAAAAATGCAAATTGGCGAATCTTTTTTTGAAAAAAAACATGGAAAAATAGCTCATGGGATAAAATTATCCTTGATTGTTGGTGACACCCTATATCACCATGGTATTGATTCTATTCTGCGACGTTGTTTGATTCATGAAGAGGCTGAACATGTTTTGAATGACTACCATTCTGGAGCATGTGGTGGCCATATTTTGGGCTTGTCTATAACCCAAAGTATTTTACGTGCTGGGTACTTCTGGCCTTCCATTTTCAAATATTGTATGGAATCCATTAAGATCAAGTGTCCTCCTTGCCAAGCTTTTTAGCCCCAAAAGCGCTCTCATCCTGCTCCGTTGCATCCTGTCATCACCATTGGCCCTTTTTCAAAATGTGGCATTGATTTCACGCATTGTAAGCCTACCTTAGTCGGGGGGCATGGGTACGTCATTGTCGTTGCTGACTATTTTACCAAGTGGGTTGAGGCTATGCCTACATGTGTTGAAAACGGTGAGACTGCTGCACTTTTCATTTTAAACCACATTATCACTAGGTTTGGAGTTCCTCAAGCCATTGTTACTGATCATGGTTCCCATTTTAGGAATCGAATGATAGCTAAAGTAATTGCTAAGTTAGGTTTTCATCATGAAAATTCGTCCACTTATTATCCCCAAGATAATGAACAAGTAGAGGCCATCAATAAGGTCTTGAAAACCATGATCCAACGCATGGTGGGGACACATAAATCCAACTAGCATTTGACGATTTTTTGGGCTCTTTGGGCTTATAGAACTTCAGTAAAAAATGCAACAGGATTCACACCATTTCAATTGGTTTATGGTATGGAATTCGTTTTACCTATCAAGTGTGAGACTCCATCCCTCAAACTAGCTGTCAAACTCTTTCCAAATACTACCTTAAAGGAGGAATGTTTCATATATTTGACCAAACTTGATGAGACCCATTGGGATGCCACTCTTGCTAATGAAACACACAAGAAACACATCAAATCTAAATATGATAAATCTGTTCAACTTTGCATCTTTAATGAAGGTGACCTAGTTTTAACTTATGACTAGATGCATGATAAACTAGGGGCAAGAAATTTTGAGTTTATGTGGCATGGTCCCCACATTGTTAAATGAGTCTTAGAAAAGGGATCCTGTGAGCTAGTTGATTTTGATGGAGTACCTTTGGGAGAACCTTGAAATGGGATCTACCTTAAAAAGTACTATGCTTAGGGTCATCCTGCATGCGTACTTTGTATATATGTATCATAAATTTTGTGTGGTGTGATTTTTTCTTCTTTTGCGAGTGAGGATCTTATTTCATCCATGTCTACTTATCTCGATTTTTGCTTCGATGCATAGATGTCAGTGTATTCTGTATTTGCTGATGGTGGTGCTAGTCGACATGCCCAGAACTTAGCTTCTGCGTATTTCGTGGTTTATTACCCCATTGACAAGTTAGTGAGCTTAGGTGGAGTTTGCTTAGGCCCAATGACTAATAACATCATTGAATACCATGTCGTGATAGGGCTCTTGACCGAAGCTTCTTCCTTTGGAATACACCATATTATAATTTACCTTGACTCCCAACTCATGATGTCTCAAATTAACCATGTTTATTCCATCTATGATCCTACATTGCTTCGTCTTTATCGACCTTTTGGAAAAATTATTTGAGTTTATTCAATATCAACATATTCTAATACATTTAAACACAATTGTCGATTCCTTGGCTAATTACATGTTAAATTGGAATCTAGCACATACATGAAACATTTCACCATGAGATGTACATAAGAATCACAAACACATAAATGTAAATAAACAAATTTAGTATTTAATAGCCGAAATAGGATCCATGTATATATCATATAATTTTTTTCACATCATAGTTCCAAAAAGTACATAGGGACAAAATTGGGCTACATAGCCCGTACATAATGTAAAATGTCGCAAAAATCCAAAAAGAGACCACTAGGCTATCTAGGATCTATGCCTCGTCATGAGGTGCATTGTGCTCAAGGTAGTACACGACTGCTCGGGCCACTCTATGCAACAACTTACTAATCCTCTCAGTAACCCCTATTGTGTGCCTTTGAAGATGGTGCAGAACATCATGAATCCTCATGCTGGGCACTCCCATGGTCAGGCCCTCTAGGTTAATCTCTATATCATGGACTCCTCCACCCGCACCTGACTCCATCTGATACCCCTCTCCTTAACAGTGAAGTGGTGAGGATATTGCTTGTCAAATTGGTCCAATGTCTGCGACATAGCATATACATATGTTAGATCCCCTTGTATGAAAAAAATGAAATATTAAAAACACATGCAAGGTCATGTTTTTTCTATGAGATGTACTTGAATCATCCCAGTGTGCTCCCTTGGGAAGCACTAAATCCAGGTCTCTGTGAAAATCTATCCCAGCATATGGGTAATCCTCTATTATAGGGATTTTTCGTCTCCACCACATGAAGGAACCGACATCGTAGTGTAATAGTTGGGGACCCCCCAATCGACCTGCATGGCTGGTCCAGGTTTCCATCCATGGCTCGGATGGAGGTCGGATTCACTAATCAATCTGCGGCATAGCAAAGGTATGCGCTCTAGGAAGAATGTGACTAGGAGAGTTCCATATCCAAAAAAAAATTTCCTTCCCCTCCTACACTTGGTGAGCTGATCTTTTAGGTTCGTTACCATGCCTTCACACCAGTTGAAAAGTCTAGGTTCAAGGAACTCAATAGAATACAACATTTATGCCTTGGTAGCATGGTGAGATGCCACACTCCCAGGAGTTTGGAAATGGTGAACAAAATGGTGCATAGGGGTCGATGAACTATCTCCTTGATCTAAATTTCGCCACTAGTTTTTGAGTTCCTACTGTGAAAAAATGTGCTATGAGATCCTCTGTACTCTCTTCTGCATCTCAATGACCAATCAAAATCGTTTGGAGAGACCGATTAGAAAATAGATGTCCTCCATATCTATTTCAAGGACATGGGGACCTACATTAAATGCTTGATTTTCCACATCCCACATGCCTACTAAGTGGTTTAGAAGAAGTCCTTG
The DNA here is from genome assembly GCA_027924585.1 of Larix kaempferi. Lineage (NCBI taxonomy): Eukaryota > Viridiplantae > Streptophyta > Pinopsida > Pinales > Pinaceae > Larix > Larix kaempferi. The sequence continues at coordinate 18,543,967 of BSBM01000089.1, read as the reverse complement.
CTTGCTCATTCCTTGAGCCTTTAAATACTTCAATAAACCACAATTTCTTAGGGCATCTAACGTGTTTTGGTCATGGAGGGTGGCCGCATCTCCAGCTTCATGATATTTATCTTTCCATTGGATCATGGTTTCTTTTGAGGCTTGAAATATCCTACAAATCATCAATTAAAGGCTTGGTTAAAATTTGGATCCTACCAATTGCAGATAGGTTGAGTTTCAAAGAAAAAAAATTCATTTTTGCGCATTTTTTGTGCCCCTGTAGTGTACACCAGAGAGAAAATCCTCAATTTTCTGTGCCCCCGAAGTGTATTACAAAGCAAAAATTTGGATATTTTCACTCCTTTTGACATTATGAGGGTGCAATAATCCCTATAGGGTGAAAATGGGATCCCAAAAATCCTCAAAACCCCATGAAAAATGCATGAAATGAAAGAATAAATCCATCAATAGAAAGAGCAGGGCCTAATCTATTACCTAGTTTAGATGGTAGCTCGATTGGTGTCTTGGATCCTCCACAATCGACAGTTAAAACTCAGCTTTAAAAGACAGTGAAAATCTCCTTTTATGGTAAATTATGAGGTAAAATGAATTTACTCTATCTATTTTTCCTTTTTTACTTTCACATGAGTTAGTTTTTTCCTTTGTTCATATTAGAAATTCTTTTTGAGCTATTTTTCAACCTCTTAAGAGAAATTCTAACACTTATTATCTCGAGATACCACTACTTTTGCAAGATTAGTGGAAGGAGGGACCTCCCTAGTTTTTGAAGACTTTGTACACATGTGCATAGTTTGAATTTTTCGAGCACTTCAAACCATGAAAGGGACATCTTTTTTAGGGGTATTTTATCTCTTTTTCAATCCCCTTAATACTATATATGAAAAAGGAACTTCATGGAGTTTTCCTTTAAGCCCTTTCTAGACTCCTTAAACATGAAAATATTTCTGAGCGAACTTGTTTCTTTCATGCTCATGAAATTATTTGAAAGGACGTTCATTTGGTGATATTTTTCTCCTTTTTAGGACCATTTGGACTAATTACAAAAACAAAATACTCTAGTCTGTCATTGACTAGAAGAGTTCTCTCTCACGTTGTTTTATCCTTTTTTGGGTGAGGAGACTAAGTTTATGAAAAGAACCATTTGGAGTCTTCTTTTGACCCTTTTTAGACTCTCTAAATATGAAAATATTTTCATGTTTACCTTCTTTGGATTCGTAAAACAATACATCGAAGGGCCCATATGGGATTGAACCCCTCCTTGTTAGGTTCATTAAAAATATGATGAGGGACTAATCTAATATGAGTTACACCGAGCATCTATTATCCTCCTCATGATTAAAAAAAAAAGAAGAGGTACTCATCGATCATGATGGGGTAAAATTGGGAAAATGGGTTAAGTCTTACTGGAAAGTCTTTTGGAAACTTGTTTTCACCCTCGAACATGGCACATGTTTGCATCTTGTCTTACAGTTAGGTAATATGCTTGCCTCTGAGTCATATCAATTCCATGAGTCACTTTACTCCTTGGGTCATTCGAAGAATGCCTCAGTCATCATCGCATTATGTTTTGGTCTTTTCCTCACTGAGTCAATGCTTCCAAGTCATTTGTTGTGCCATCCAATGTTCAAGGAAAGTCAACCCGAGCCAACCTTTATACAGTATTATCGACCTTCATCCTTATGTCAATCCATACTCACTTGATCTACCATTTTTCATCACTTACTTGTGGCAGTTTTATGTCGATGATGTGGGATATATCATGGCCCTCCTTCGACGAGTATTTTCCTGTCGAATCCAACACATCATCTAGGAATTAGACTTATAAACCAATTTAGTACATTGGGTCCTGCATGCCTCAATGGTATTTTTCCTCACGTCCAGTAGTAGGTTACATCATTGACCTTTGAGCAAATAATTCCACGTGCGTTGGACTCCATCTCATCTATTGAAATTCGTTGGAATGTACTAAGAAAAATTGGGATTCATTGACATTACTGATGATTTCCCTTGCACTTTTTAATAGTTCACATCATTGACCGGTAATCAAGTGGTTTATACCATGTTCTACTTCAACACCTTTATTCGCATGACTAGAATTGTATAATTTCGGGTTTGGGTTGAAGACCCTGAGGACTCTTGTTATGTACTTTTACCCAGGTTGTGATGGATATTTTTTGAGTAGGTTCCTACATAAACATCATGTTGGTGACCTCATTGATGTACTATCATACAGATCCACTTTTGTATTGGTCGTTGTTGTGTTATTATTGTATCATGGATCTACCTTGTATTCTTGTAGCCATGATATGTTTTCAGTCATTGTTAGGTGTGGATCCACAATGTATGTCTATGGTCGTATCCTGTGTCATTACTATCATGGATCTGCAATGTATTGGTCGGAAGCCATGTTTTGAGTCATTTTATTCCAAGCATGGGTATTCCCACCTTGGGGATGATGTTGATATATTGCTTGATATTTTCTCTATAGCTCTCTTTTGTCTCTCTTCCAGATACCCTTTGTTCCTATATGTTGGTAAAGTTTATCGGCCATAAGATCCCTACTGACCTAAAACTTTAGGGGGGCACCTATTATACCTAAAATTTCCACCCTTGAGTGTCATTTGTGATCTTAATGTTTTATCACCATGAAAGACATGGAGTTTGTGTTCCCTAGCGATGTTAGGATATAATATCATGTGCCTTACTCACTTGATAGTCATCATTGGGAAGCTTCCATGCCACTTGGAGATCAAATTCATCTTAACCAACCTTGATTTGAGCCTTTTCATGAGATTATTATTCCCTGCCTAGTATTAGGGGAGCGAAAAATCTCCCTAATTTTTTCTCTTTGGCCTCCTTTAGGGGAGCGAAAATAATGTATGATTAATTTCCCTTGGATTTTGGATCTAGATCTTCATGATATATTCAAGGGATTCATTTATCCTTCGAATCCTATCATATTACTATTCGAGATGATATCCATATCCCTTGATCCAAATAATCCTCCCTTGATCCCAAATCCTCTCCTAAGTGGTTTGGATTCTCTAATCTATATATTGGACCTCATGCCTTAGCTCAAGGAGAAAAAAAAAGGCTTGAAGAGGTGGAACTTATGATCCTAGGATTCTAAAATAATTTTGGAAGGAGAACTTGAGGGAAGTACAACAACAAAGTCAAGTATACTTTTGTATTTCTTCATAGCTTTCTAATTAATATAAACTTGGCATATTTCCCAATACTTTTGTTCATTCAATGTATGTTTACTTTGTGCTATCCAAAGTAGAGTAGATCTTGTTTATGCTTAACATACTTGGAGGAAGGAATTTTTGCATTGTTCTCTATAGGTTGCATCAAGCTTAGGAGCTTTGGAAGATCAATTTAAGGTTGGAGCAATGAGGACAATCTTACAGAACAAGGTAAGAGAAGGCTACTTTTTTCTCTACACTTCTCTCTTCTTGTTTGCATAAAAGTTGGATCTAAGGGAATGTTAGTGTCCATTTGTTTGTTTTCTGTCTTGGGTTAGGTAACTAGGGGTCTTTCTGATCCCATGGCATATTCTACCTATCCGTAGGTAGGATTTCTACACACAAGAATGATGCTCTCATCCAACAAAACATATCTATGTCACAGGTTAATATTGAGAATGAAATAAAGCTATGGGAAGATAAAATTATGGGGAATCCCTAATAAAGAAATGAGTCTGGACTAAACAAACACACTAAGTAATTGAATGCACAATGAATAAATCCAACCTTCAGCAAACATATCAGTATGGGAAAACTCTCCTCAAGCCCATGGAAAATATGGAAAACAATGGAAGAAAATACAAACCTTGTGTAGACCAAACTTGAGTTAGCTCAAGTGGTTAAGTGTTTTGAATTGCAAGTAGGTCACGGGGTCAAGTCTTCTATCTGGTTACCTCTGTGAAGATGTGAGCCTCACTCAATTTCCCCACCAGCTTCAGTTTCCAAAACTACAACCAAATAATTTACCTTGGGTACGATCCTTGAAATGAAGGGAAGTGCACGGAGGGTTTCCCATGTTGTGCATTTCATCAGAAATCATGCAACTTTGTTCTCTAGTATTAATTTTGGGAGAATGTGAGAGATATCAGAGATATTATAAATGAAATGATTGATATAGTGGAGAGACATTCTTGCATAAATCTACTGGAGGTGACATCCAACAAACCCAAGTCATGGAGGCAATAGAAGTTGAAAGCATAAGAAGAACAAGCAATGTGGATACAATGAAGAATGCAAGCAATGTGGCCACAAAGAAGAATGCAATAAGGAAGCTGGAAATGGTAGAGTTACACATATATTGAATAGAATAACTCTTATCCCACATGAACTTTACAAGAACGAGGACTTGCTAGGTTTTGATCATTATAAGGAGTGTGGTAGAACACTGCTAGGAGTAGCTCATACTCTCCAACACATAATGAAAATGATGGGATCCAAACTTTGGTGTTACAAAATATATGTTGTATGGGTGGATAAAAAGTGTTATGTATCTTGGGTGAAAAGCCATAATTTTGTAGCTATAACTTATCTAGTAGTTTAAAACTATTCACTCATAGTTGGGTAAATTGGTTTCTACAAGCATAGCTGAGGCATTTTGTTTAGCATACAAACTATTTTTGTTAAAAAATAAGGTATAGAATTATTGAGGAGAAATAGAGCATTGTGCAAATTATATTAAGATATACATCACAATGATGTAAACTTTAAATCTATTATATGACCAACCAATTTTTGCATTGATGTCATAATGCAAGATAAAAGTTGTCAATGTAGAGCATTGTTCCTCCTCATCAAAGAAAAGCGATGTTAAAACACTATTTATTTCCTACCCATAGATTATATCAACATCTCTGCCCTCACCTTGATTTTGCACACTATGTTATTGATCTCTGAAGCAATATTCTAACATTTAGCTTAAGACATGCTTCATGAGCTCTGGATGTGCCAACATCTACATCCATTTACTCAATTGTATTATCATCGTCACTTTCACTTTTTTTTCATGCCTATCATACCATCTATTTTTTTAGGTTGCTCTAGTGGGAATTTTATAGGAAAACACCAACAAAATAAATCCTCCCCAATAGCATTTTCTACGATAATAGCCACAATTATGGTGTTGGCCAGCATATTCTTATTTTTGCATCTGTTTTTGCAAAATTATTGTGTCTAGAAACAAAACAATAATTATGACATTCAAGCCAGTACAAATAATCTTGAAAGTGTCCAACAAATAATACGCATGAAGTCACTATACTGAGTGCCAATGTGAAAGAGGAACAAATAAACTGTTTAATATTGTCCAATTATACAAAATTGAAAAACCCTTTGAACATCTTAGAGCTGCTCATCTAGTGAAAATGTACACATCTCTTTTAAACTCTTGCTTGTTTCCCAAAACTGATGAACATGACATTATATCAAACATAAATCTCCCCCATGACTTATCCAATAATATATTATTGGACCATGCCTCTATGCTCTTCCATGACAAATTCCAAAAAATAATGTAGGTAGTCTTGATCCCAGTGATTGACTTCCATGATCATGAGCTTATATAACAAATCCCCTTCTTGAAACAGAGTCTCTATAGAAGGATTCGGTTGACCAAGAAGTGTTATATTCATCCCGTACCATGTCAATACCGTGTGGTTGATGTCTAGAATGAGCAGAGTGAGGAGGAAGAATTTGACCCTCTGGTAATAGTAAATTTATACTCAAGAAATCTTGGCTAGCTGTAAACTCATCATACATGATATTAATGTACATTCCTTCTCCTATGTTTGAACCAGTTGTTCTTCTTTCCTCTTATAGGAACTATTCAAGTGATGGATTGTTGTTTCTATGGAAGTCACAATCATCAGAATCTTTGCATAATATCCACCAGTTGGTTCTAAATATCCTTTATGTTTGATGGTTCAACCGATGAACTAACTCACGAGCAAGGAACTCAAGACATTCAAATCCAAAACTCCTATAATTTATATAAATATTTCTTAACTGTTTAATTTATGGATACACCTTGAGCACTGTAAAATCAAAGACAACTTCCTTTAGGGAAGATAATATTAGTTGTTTGGTGTTAGTGCTCAATTATTGTGTGCCTCGTAGGGAATGATACTACAAACATAAACAAAAAAATGAATATCTTGTATAATATTTTAACAAGTCTAAATGCAAACCGATGACTAATTCACGTATTTTTTCACTCATCCTAGAGACTTTAAGATGTGAGAGGAAATTGTATGTTTTTCCCGAGTTGTGATAGGACTAAATTTTGTAATTCATGATCCCAAAAATTTGAGATCTACAAATAGTTCAATAAAAATAGGTAAGAAGGGAAATATTTAGCTAACTCCTCAATAATACAACTTAAAATGACATGCCAATGCAGAATCTAAAAAGTGTAGGTTGAATAACATGATATGGACAATGATATTTGAAGTGATGTATCATATAGTACCTTGGCATCTCCATAACCTTCTATATGGGGAAAATTTTCATTCATTGTCCTTCTGAGTGCAACTTCTCTTGCATTTCCCATACACTACACCTCAATTTCACAGGACACAACAGTTTGCATTACTTCCCATTCGTGTTGGTGAAATTGTGGATATGGCATAGTGGTATCAAAAGTGAATGCCATATTTGATGGTTCAAGCATATACAAAATAAACAACAAAATATCGCAAATGAAGCTTCTATCCTAGTTATTCTCTTAATGGACAAATATAGAGATCCAAAATTTACAATAGATTTAGAACAAAGGAATATAGCTATGAGAAAAGATAAATTCTAATTCTAACTCAGAAAGAGCTTCATAATTGCTCAAAAAGGGACTCCAAGCTACTACATTTGAACCCTTATAATAATCCATTTTCACATTCATGTCGTCACTTTTGGTCTAACCCACGAAAGTATGTTCTGGCTTCATTTAGACTAATGGGCTACACAAATAATTTTGAGGAATGCAAGTCAAATGGCCATATTTGACATAGGAAAAAGGCCATATTAAACTTCTCAACATGTTAATTGAACTTACATCTTTGGTACGAAATCCTTCCATGTTAAATTCCAATATGGGGTTAACAACTTCAAGCTTCATAGATAGAAACCGTGGAAAATAATAGCAAGTCAATTATGATCATAATACAAAAATAATCCATGAAATTAATATTTTATGGAATGTTTAAGGACCTTACCGCAACTTGGAAATGAAGTGATTGTAGATAGTTAATTGTCTCATCAAGCATCATTGCTTTTCTAGTTATCTACATACAAAATAGTCCATTCTTTAGTTCATCATGTCAAACACAAAACCAATGGAATTTTTCCAAGTAGAAGACAAGGCCTAAAAAAAAGAGCTCCATCCTTGACTACCTTATTACATCCGGGAACAAGATCTCACAAAAGCTTCATATTTTAATTGATATTTTCTCTTCACACCTATAATTTAGAGGTCATACTTATCTATCCTTCATTTTTCAGGTTTTCATCAACATACATTCTACAACTGACAAATTTTATAGAGGCATACTTATCACCCAAGGAGTGATGTGTTTCATCTTTTTGCATCAGTCAATAACTATTGTTCTTTTCCCTTTTGTTTGTAAGAAATTGACTCTTAAGTAGTAAAATTAGATCAATGTTGTTTTACCCTTTTGTAATCATCTATCATTGCTTGGTATTTGAAGGGATTTCGATCTATTTGACTGTTGGGGTAGTGCAGTCTAGGTGTGTTGATTTTTGAAACATCCATCATACCCTTGGATCAATTAACTTTGTGCTTAAGGACTTGATGTTTATATATGTTGTGAAAAAAAATCATGTCCATCCTTCATCAAACAATTCTTTATAATGATGAAATATGAAGGGAACTTACCCTCTCGGCAATACTATAGCTATCAGTAGCTTGGCCTCTCCTTGCTCTCACATGGATGTAGTTTTTGGGTGGCTCTGGAGGTTTGGCACTTTGTTTAAATTGTTTTGAATTCCCTTCAAGCTTCCCAATGTGGGATCCTTGTTTGACATCAAACTTCGACTCATCCTTTTCCTTTTTAGCTTCTGCACTTTTTGGATGTTTGCTTTTGGATTCATTCTGTCAAGGAGGAAAACAACAAATCTGTTAAGAGTGTTTTAATAGGAAAGCAAGCTAAAAGACATCTAAAACTACAACTGATATGAACCCATCTGATACTTTGAAAAAAATATCACCTTAATCGTTGTGTTATTTACAAATGTACTTATGCGTAATTGCGCATAAACAAAGTATTCAATCCCATTATGGTGTAATATTTAGGATCAGAGATATAGAATTATGGAAACCAAATGAATTTGGGCTCAATATTATGAAAATGTCATCAAATACCATTCAACCAAATTCCCACTACATTCAGTACCATTGTGGTATAATATTTTGGGTTACATATGTAGATCAAGGGAAACCATCCCTCCCATTGTTTTTCCCATAACTCCTCCAAAGATACTAATGTTCCCTGATTTAATTCTTCCAATTTAGAGAACCTGCTAAAATTTAAGAGTTGAAGCTTTATGAGTTGTGTCAACCCCCATATGCTCTTCATATTCACACATCTTCCATCCCTCAACACCTCCAAAGATCCCAATATTTCCATACTTGGAAGCTCTTCTAACTGAGAGCACATGGAAACAATTAATTTGTGAATCTTTCTACACTATGTCAAACCCCTGATGCTCTTCAGCTTCACACATTCGTCTGCACACAATTCCTCCAAAGATACCAATGTTTCCATACTTGACAAATCTTCTAACTCAGAGAACCCACTAAGTTTTAGGAGTTGAATTTTCGTCACCTGTGCAAACCCCCGAATTCTCTTCAGTTGCACACATTCAATTGTGCACAACACCTCCAAAGATACTAATGTTTCCATAATTGGGATCTATTCTAACTCAAAGCACTCAAAAACATGTAGTACTCAAATATTTGACACCTGCACCAAACCCCTTATGCTCTTTAGCTTCTCACATTATTTTTCCCACAAATCCTCCAAAGATACTGATGTTCCCATATTTAATTCTTCTAATTGAAAGCACCTACTAACCTATATATGTTGAATCTTTGTAAGCTGCATCAACCCCCATATGCTCTTCGTCTTCACACATTCTTTTGAAATCAAACTGATGTGTGAAGTTGTTATAACTGAGAGCACTAGAAACAATTACTAGTTGAAGGTTTGTACATTGCGCCAACCCCCTAATGCTCTTGAGATTCACACATCCATCTGCACACAACTCCTCAAAAGATACCAATGTTTCAATACTTGGCATCTCTTCTAACTAAAAGCACCTAGAAACAAATATTTGTTGAAGCGTTGTACACTATGGCAACCCCCGTATGCTCTTCAGCTTCACACCTTCGTCTACCCTCAACACCTCCAAAAATATCATGTTTCCAAAGTTGGAATCTCTTCTAACTAAGAGCAACTGATAACAATTATGCATTGAAGCTTTGTACACTGTGACAACCCCCTCATGCTCTTTAGCTTCACACATCCATATGCACACAATTCCTTCAAAAATACCAATGCATTCATAATTTGGCAACTCTTCTAACTAATAGCACTCATTAAGTTGTAGGAGTTGAAGTTTTGTCACCTGAGCCAACCCCCGAATGCTCTTCAACTACATACATGCACTTGCACCCAAATTATTTTGATTGAATGTCCAACTGCGACAAAAATAACACGACGGTAGGTTGAAGGAGAATTTCCTAGCGCAGACTTCGTCAACACGACAGCATTAAAAATTTATCGCAAACCTTGTCCGTGGAAATTTTTTATTGGAGAGATACATGGCATCCTTTAATTTGTGGGAGGGACAACAAAATTTGTACAGTGTTTCTCAATCTACCCCTTGAAGAAAAACACTTATAGGCGTAAATATAGTATGTCAAATAGAGGAAAAATTAATTTTGTAAGTGATTTTGTTAAGAATAGATTTAGAAAGTTAAGTAGGATTTCTTAAAATGTTAAGTGAATTAAAAATGTATAAATTTCTAAGATATGTATAGATATTGATATTTTACTACTATGTATAGAGTTTGGATTATGTCCAATTCTTATTTAATTTGAAACAAGTTATGATAAAAAGGAAAGTAAGTTTCTTATAAGATTAACCTACTTTTAATAAACATGAACCATAAGCCCTTTGATAAATTAAGGCTTTGTAAATAGATACACTACTTTTAAAGAGATACAAGATATAATAGAGAAAGAGGTAAATGTATTTGAACGTGTATCAAAGATTACAAATGAGATACCAAACACAAATATGTAGATATTTATTTCAACATGCAAAATGAAAGTAACTACAAACACTGCGAGCTTAAGCTATACTTAGCATATCATAAAATAACTTTGAATAGACATAAAGCTCTTTTTTTCGAACTTGTGAATATTGTTTCAAACATCCTCAATACCATCCCTCCCTATTATTTAAGTCTTAACGCAATAATAATTTTGTTAATTTTAAAACTTAAAACACACACACACACAAACACACATATATCCTTAACTATTTATTTGAAAAACATAGCTTAATTGAAATCAACTCATGTAAGTAAATTAGATAATTTATGTTGTTCATACATTTCCACTCCATAAATATCATAATTTTCAAAAAACAACTTTTAAAGATATGCAAACTTGAGAAGACACTAAACTTAAATACACTAAGTACAAATAGTTACATAAAAGTGTAGTAAAAGGTAGGTATAGCTAGGGATAATGGTTGAAAATGACTTTTCCACAAATTTGAAATAGTACCTCATAAAGAGTGAAATAAATTGCAAACCTATGGAATCTAAACGTATGACAAATATGGAATTCATGACTAATCCAACAAACAATTCAACATAGGAAAAAAAAAACACAGTAAACAAAAAGATCCACCCCAAATTATGAGACCAACCTATATTCATGGAGAAATTCACGTCATTATATCCAAAAGTTCTTTTTGTGGGGAGGTTTGATGTAGGAGGATCTTTGTAACCAAGTAGAATTGATTATCTCATATTATGATGGAAATGGTTCCATGATATAGAGCCCGTCGAGAGATTTCTGACAATGGTTGAATAGTCTCAAAGAAAAATTGTTGCAGGGGTTCCACATGGCATCCCCAAATACTGCCACGTGATAGTACAGACTCTACAAACCAATGACATGGCAACACCTCAAAATGACACGTGGTAAGAACAGATGTACATGTGGCATGTATGGAATGTACATTTGGAAGATGACGTGATAGCCATATGATGACATGGCACTTCCACATGTTGACATGTTTTAGTATGACATGATGGCGTGGCTGACATATGGCAGGTGACTGGGAATATAAAGTTGCATTACGATGTTGACATGGCATTAAAAAATGGTAGTAGATCTAGTGAATGGACATTGAATGGGTGTTGAGGTGGCAATTGAGTTGGTGGACGCATGGTCACCACATGGGCCAATCAGTGGTGGCCACATGGCAGGCCCAATTTGCCTAAAAAGAGCTTTATCATTTCCAAAATGTTCATATGGGTGTATTGAACCAACGACCTACCCAATAACAACTAAACGACCTAACCAATGAACCACGCATACATTTGTTTTGTTTAAGCATGAAATATTTTAGTTAAGGTATATTTGTCCTAACGTTGATGCACAAGTCAGTGTGCATGGTTTGAATCCCCAACCTTTGCGTTTAAAATACAATACATTACCAACATACTACAACCACGATTTGTGCAAAGAAATGAACAGTTTCCTATTTAAGGCTTTAGTTGGTATCCAGTTTGGATTTCATGCCAAAAACCTGGCACATATCATGGTCTGAACTTGTGACCTCCTGCATATAAACAATACTACTTCACCACTACATTGCATTCTTTTATGCTTGTTTCCAAAATTGTTCATTTTGGAATTTGGAGCATTTTGGAAGTGTTTTGAATTTTGGAAAGAGAAGGGGCTTTGTCCCCAAGCTTATGCAGCCTTTCCAAGAGAGCCAAAGCACCTTTGAACCATGATTTGATGGTAATGTTGCAAGACATTTTTAATAGTTGTTTGGCAATTTTATTTTAAATGTTGCATATTGTAATAAGAGGCTTATTTAGCCACTCTTGAGAGGTTTTGAGAGTGAGAGGCATTAATATTATTTTCCTAAGTCTCTTGAGGAACATTGAAGATAATTCCTACAATGTTGTAGTCTTATTTAGCAGCTGGACAACTAAATATCAACATATATGTTTCAAGTATTGACATTCTTGTTCTGAAGTACAAAGGTGAAGGAACGCAAGAATGTAGCATTTTTCATGCAGACATGGTTTCCTCCCCTAACCATGTCCAAGGCCCCCAGGCCCCAATATCCATACATGGTGCCATGGATATTGACGAGAAGTCATGTGTGGTGCTTCAAGGAATTGTTCATGGCTATATATGCCTTAATGATTTCATTAGGGCCTAAGTCACATTCTTCTTCCCTAGAATATTTCTAAGGCCCTAAGACACATACAAAATGTACAAAAACACCTAATGGCACCAACATCCTCAATCATAGGCCAATGATACCGTCATGAGTCCATGTGTGGTTGTTCATGGTAACCTTATTATCCATGTATGGTTGGAAGATTCATTTAGGGTCTAAGGTTAAGGTATACTCCCCTAACCTTATCTAATTCCATGAGGACTCAAGTCCCATATATAGTGCCCCGGATACCAATGAGAAGTTGTATGTTGTTCTTTGAGGAAAAATTTACAGCTCTGGATGCCTAAATTATTTCTTTAGTACCTAAGGCATGATATTCTTCCCTATATCATCTCCATGGCCTCAACACACACACACACACACACACACATCCAAAATCATATGGCACTGACATCCAAAATCATATGCCAATGATACTCTTAGGAGGCAATGCATGATTGTTTGAGGAAACCTTCTTAGCCTTGGATAGTTGGAACAATACTTTAGGTCCCAGGGTTTAGGATTCATCCACTGACCATGTCTAAGGCCCCAAGAACTATATACCCATAGTAAATCATGTGTGGTGCTTCAAGGAATTATGCATGGATTTAGATTTCAGGATCCTTTCTTTAGGTTGTAATGTGTAGTCTTCTTACATATAAAATTTCCAAGGCCCTGAGACACTTACACCTATTTATCAAAACCAACTAATGGCACTGAGTTCCTCAATCATAGGTCAATGATACCCTCATGAGGCCATGTGTGGTTGTTCGAGGAAACCTCTTGGTGCTATATGGGTAGAAGATTCCTTTAGGTCTTAATGTTCATGTCTCCTCCCCCGACCATTTCTAAGGCCCGAAGGCCCAAAAACCCATACATAGTACCAAGGGTACACCCAAGAAGTGATGTGCGATGTTTCGAGGCATTTTTCATGGATATGAATGCTTCCATACTTTATTTAGGGCTTAAGATATGATCTTATTACTGTTTATGCTCATATTGACTTAGGCAAAAACAATGAAAGAACAACCTTGGAGGGCTAGTCAAGGGGAGGAGGGAATGGAATCCTGGGTATTGCTTAAAGCCCTCGGTCTAGATTAAATATATAATGTTCATTGAAGAAACTATATACATTAATGAATTGAATAATACTATTAAATTAACAGAATAAGAGTAAAGTAAATAAGTTTTATAATAACTAAAGAATTAGAATAAATATCAGATCATTAGTTATAAAAATATGTACACAAATTAACTAAGAAATTTTTTTCTATTTTTGACCAACCACTTCCCTCTACTCCTTCAACTGCATGCCGTATTCAAGTTAACGTCAACTTAACCATCTGCTTGATACCACCTACTCTACATTATTTTAGGCATGCTAAATTTAAAATTTCAAATCCTATAGTCAATCGGCCCTAAAACCTATTTCAAAAGGAGTTATACTATCTTAATGTACTGAATGTATTTGAATCTTTGTTGTGGGAAAATTTGCGCAAATGTGTGCATCCCTTCCCACTTTGGGGGATATCCTTTGAGGTTGTCAACAAGGCCTAGTATTGTGTTACAAAAAGAATATGTGAGTGAATCCAAATAGATCCTATGAGGTTCTTGTTAGAAAATTAAAACAAAATAAAACAAAAGCTTGAAAATGACTTGAAACAAAGCAAATGGAGTGAGAATATGCAAACCACAACAAGAGACAAATGCTAGAACCAATTTAGATTTCCCAATGTTCAAGCTTGTTACATGAAGTGTCACCTAGGAGGTGTGGGATTCAAGGGAAGTCAACAATATCCCTTAGGGAGGTCCTTTTTGTCCACACTAAATGCTAAATAAATTGAAGAACAAATGGGAGAAACACTTTCCCCTTGGAGGAAGGTGGCAAGGGAGATTTAGAGATGCTAATAGATATGGGAAGAAATGGAAGAAGTTCCAACACAACTCCAACAACATAACCTTGCTCTAAATTTCTCTTGTAAGATGCATTCCCATGTCTTTCTTTTATAGGGAAAGAAGTGGCCAAGAAACATCTAGATCAAAGTGTGAACCCCATCACCTCATGAACTAGATTCAAGGTACACAAAGGGGGCTATTCAATGCTCCCCCATCATATGAAGAGACAAGTTAAAAAACTAGTGAGGAGCCTTCATGATCCTTCAATGCATGGCCGATAGCTGAGATCCCGTCGTTTTGAAAGTCACGTGAATATCGAAGGAAAATTTTTGCTATGCTCATGCGGGCACATAACTGATAATATGCGTAGTAGCATGGACTAACATGGTTGTAAGCACACTATCTCTTCTTTTGACTATTTTTTGGCATTTTTGGACTCATGCTATTTGTTGTATCTGATGAGGATGTCTTCAGTGGAATGCATGCTATATGTTGATGACGCCTTACTTCAATATTAGGAAAAATGTTGCATGTGTGTGAAACTTAGGTGTTAACAATCTAATTGAATATGTGCATGTTTGATTTGAGAACGTAGGCCGTTTTCGGAAAAAAAAAAAAAAACAAAAAAAACAAAAAAACTCCTCCCAAATGTGCTGACATGATGAGCCAATAACTAGTGCAATCATAATGTAAAGATCTGAATATTGTTGTCCTCTACACATAATTTATCTTGTCTTTTAAGTTTATTATGTTCCTTGCAAATATGATGGATGGATTTCATAATCTCCAATCCTTTGATCTAGTTCTATTTTACTTTAGACTGAAATATCATAGTTTTATTCCTGAATGAGAACATAACTTTTTGAAAATATCTACTAGGGAATCATGAATCTTTTCCCCCCTCGGTTAGAGAAATCCATTGAAAAAAAAAAAAAAACTTAAAAAAAACTTATGTCTCCCAACGAGACTTTATGTTTGGAGAAGATTCACCAGTTCATATGCAAAAATAAAAACCACAAATTGGTCACGCCAAGGTACAGTGTGGACGTTTATAATCTTGAAGGAGAACGATTGGTCACATTAAGATATTTTTCATTATCTTCCACCACGAAGAAAGAATATGTGGATATTTTTGTTTCTACGGTTCCAATGATGAGCATCAATATTAACCAGCATAGATCCATCTTAAACTCGTATCTATCAAGCACCAAGAGGGATCCAATTTCTTGAGATTGTTTCTTTTTTTAAATTTGAACTCAAGAAATTTGATATCTCTTGATTGATAGACCCGGGTTTAAGTTTTAAGTTTTTATTTTATAAACAAACATCAATTTTTAATTACCTTTCATAATATTTTATTTTATGAGCCAACATGGATTTTTTTAAATACTTTCATTAATTTTTTATTTTATGAGCCAACATGAATTTATTAATGGCCGACATAATATAATTTATTATTTTTTACTCTTTTTTTACTCGTGTAACGTTACAACATCTCCCTCATACTCGTGTGTAACGTTACATCCACACACGTTACAACATCTCCCCCATACTGGGTTGTAGAGCACCTCGTTTCACTCGGTGCAACAACATACTTACCAGAGAATCCCTAGTGAATATAGAAGTCAATGATTCAATGAGTTCTTCGAATAAATTCCCGATCAAACAATTTACATACGATCATAAAACCTATGATATGGCCATGCTAAACTTCAAAGGTAATTGTTTCATATGGTCCAATAAATTTGTCTAGCATGATTGAAATTATTTGAGGACAAACAAATATTTGTTACGATGGAAGGATCATATGGGATGAAGAAAT
The DNA here is from genome assembly GCA_027924585.1 of Larix kaempferi. NCBI lineage: Eukaryota > Viridiplantae > Streptophyta > Pinopsida > Pinales > Pinaceae > Larix > Larix kaempferi. The sequence goes on along the minus strand of BSBM01000089.1, from coordinate 18,527,740 downwards.
ATGAAACCAAAATATTCATGTATGGGAGAAGAAACATGGAAATGGGGGCACTAATTTACTTGCACATAAGTTCAATTTCATTTATTTTTTTTTAATTGAGTTTTTCAGTTTCTTTGTGAGCGACCACCCGAGTTCATATGACAGCCTTCATATGAAAACATTTATTTTGCTGGCAAATTACTACAATAAAAAATTCATATGACAACATTTAATTTGCTTGCAAATTATTACAATAAAAGTGCATATTTTTAATTGCTTATCGTATCATTTTGTTACATTTTCTCTCTTTAAAATATAAATTATGCACAATGTTGTTTGGTTTTATTAATCTCGCTTCTTTCTTTCCCACCTTGACTACCTATGGTTTTATTAATCTCACTTCTTCCTTTCCCACCTTGACTACCTAGAAGTACACTAATTCAATGACATTAAAAGACTATTTATTCACCTGAAAGTAAAAAATAAAATAAAGAAACAATCGGCACAGCCTTCAAATGCAAATGCAAGATCGAAGTGCTTATAGACAAGCTATTGAGTTTTTGGGTCGAGATCACAGTACAACCTTCCATTTTTCAAATCAAAATTATGATACAACCAACCAATTTTACTAGAAGGAAGAATAAGAAGCATGTCTCTAACATCATCAAAGTTATGGAATTGCTACCAACTATTATGAAAACAAAAATTGTAGATAAAAGGTTTGGGCCATGAAAACATCTTGGAATAGTATTTTCTTTAATTCAAAATGACCGAGAAAACATAATTTTTCGTTGGAATCAAGTTAAACATAAAATCAAAAGAAGGCATAATTACAAGTAGTTTAAGAATTTCTTATTTCTTGTAGTTTTTGGTTTAATTTAGACATGGAGGGATTATACCTCTAAAACTTGGAGGCGTAAAACTATGCTGAAAATCCCATTTCCCAAAATTCTTTTAAAATAAAAGATACAGAATAATAAATTCTGGAGGCTTTTATTTTGGAAGAATTCATCCCATCTATTGCATTATCTATAATCAATTTTGTTGCTTGATTACCAAAGGTATGGTTTCATATTACTTAATTATGTTTTAATCAAATTTAACTATATCAACCTCGATCTCCATCGTCGAGCTCCTCTAGATTTCTCCAACCTTCCATGCATCCAACTTGAGGCCATGTTCATTTTGCTTGATTATGTTGCATCACTACTCCTATCTTGCACCATCTACCTACCAATAGATTTACCAACAATATCCTCTTACATCTTTATTTTCAAGCTAAACATTATGGAGGCTATCTCTCTTTGCCATGTAGGTTCCTTCCTCTTATCCTCTTAGAGACTTAATCTATTGGTCTCTTTATCTTCTCTTAGCAGTTTACTATTAGCAGCGTCCCCTCTCTATCATGGGATCTTACTAGCTATGATATTTTGACGTAGACAAGCAGGTGGCCCCAAAAAAACTGAATTCCACATCAATATAGTGGACATGAAAATTAGGCATGAGCTAAAATGACATTTAATTCTAGAACCTGTGGGGGTATGGGTTCACTACTCTTTTGATTCCACTTTACTACAAACTCATGTTACGTACAATAAACATCATTCTCAAAGTCTCTTCAAGAAAAGAGACCTCGTCTTTACTCTAAAAGAAAATCAATTCCAATACACATACAACTAAAATATGAGGGATTTACCCATCCAAAATTATAGAAAAAAATCCATGCTAATCCTTATACATAGAATCCATTACAAAGATGTTCAACAATGCTATTAACACGCCCACAGAACCATCCCCATTCACCAAAGCTTCCTTTTCCTCCATTATGTGTTGGAGAAAACTCACTATGGCTTGGGAGACCACTACAGACAACTGACTACTAGAAATTAACTCAATTCTCAGAACTATGCTATTATAAATGACAATGATAAGATAATGGAGAATGTAACCAACCTAAATCCAAACGTTTGATGTAGATCCCCGTTGGAGCTTTTCCGATCCGTGCACTTGAATCTGCAAATTAGTCTTGACAACCAATAGACAACAAATACATAATATATATAAACGACATTAACATCATCAATAGCAATGGTCCATGATATAACAAGTAAATGCAACCCAATGTAAGATAAACGGCATTTACAACATTAATGGACGAGAATACTAGTATTTCTATTAATAAACAAGAAGAAATACAAAGTGATACGACCTCTTGCCAGCAACCAATCTGAACCAAGATCTGGATCAATCCACTTGTGCCTCCACCACTTCAATCCTCCATGAATGGAAAACTCAAACTATGATAGGAGTTTGGAAGGTGAACATAAGGGGTTCACAACTACAAGGATCAATGAGTGTAGTCTCAAGATAGGGAAAAAATCCACTAGAGTTCTCTTGCTCTTCTTTTTCCTCCCATCCATAAGCCATATGTGCTCAATATATAGTCCTCCCAAAGGTAGGTGAAAGGACACATCGAGACGTTTCTTGGGCATATGGAGGGTCAAAGGTCACCCAATAACCGCTTTGTGGGAGTAAAAAGTAATAAACTAGTGATTTTTACCATTTTACGCTACCCGTGGTCTATATAGATGCAACTCGTGAGTACGCTTGCTATAGTGATGCAACAAGCGGGTAGGAATAAAAATAGGGCAAAATAGTATCTGAAGGATATAAAGTGGATCTGAGTCAGTGAAATGGATCACGTAGGCCAAAGAATGCTGATGCTCACAGGGTGGAAGATTACATTGTAACAGATGCCCCCTAATGTGTGAGGTCAGAGAATGATGATACGATGGCCGAAATACATTATAAAACTCAGAAGTGGAGTGATGGAAACACAAGTGGAAAGAGCAGCTCACTCGTCATAGTACAATAATATCTCTGAATACATGCCGGTATAGTACAACAATATGATACAATGGCCATAAATAGGCAGTACATAATGGATATATGTCATAAGTGATCATAGCCATGATCCCTCTATAGTAAGATATGGTCTCCTGCTGAAAAGGAAACAACTGGTGCAAATTGGAGGTACAAACTGCTGATATCTGAGACGTGATATCTCATATGTAAAGTCAAAGTCATAGGTAGCATACTGAATGCCACCATCGCCTGGGGTCTTCGATGGTGCAAGTCCCATCAAGTGAATAAAGCAGTTGAGGTCGAACCTGATGAGACATCGTCTGATTACTGGTCAATGATGTATACCGTTAACAGACGCGAGATGACCCACCAATAATGAAAATGGGTATCAACGCACAGAGCACAATCATCGGAGTGTGAATAAATGAGTTGAAGTCGAACACTAGGATGAATCCATCGATCAGGGGACATTGATGTATTGCCAAAACTGTCGATGGAAAGAGAACCTACCACTAATGATTGCAAGCCTCAAGGTACTCAACCGAACTCTAAGCCTCAAGTCCCGGAATAAATGGGTTGAAGTCGACGGAACGAGACTCGCTGGAAGGAGGGAATTAATGCATCCCCCATTAACTAGCACGAGGTACCAGCTACGATGAAAGATTTGGAAGAACTCAGGTGAAACGAACTGACTCAATAAGGATGGCCGACATGCAATAGTCAAGAGATCTGAGGAGTGGCCAACACTGGTTTCAGGACTTCCTTTGAACAAGAGCATGAGCAGATGGATAGACTCAGGAAGCATAGACTTGACATAAACTGTGCAATGCAGGAGGCATTACAAAGGGCTCCATAATGACTAGAAGCTTAACCAATCGGTGGAGAAACTGAGATACAAGTACAGCTCCTAAGGCCAACTATAGTCCCGACTCATAGTGTATGGAGTGGAATGAATGCTATGTTCAAAGGCGACACAACAGCTACCAACAAGAAGTAGTAACCATAATCCCGTTCGGCTTTTTGGAATATTTGATTTTTTTGGTCTTTTTAATATTTGGGGAAAGCTTGAAAAAGAATAAAATTGCTTATAGTACAACAAGTGAGGGAACGAGTGTCAAATAGCAAGCTGACTAGTCCCAAGCAGTGGAACATACCTATGATCAATGCAAGGAAGTGCATGTAGGATGTGGACACTCGGGGGTGTGTTCCCTCAGGGTCAAAAGGACATCAAATTGTGAAGGGAAAATTTAAGCTCTGCAGGGCTCGACAGGGAAAAGTGCTCAGGCACCAGGCTAACAACTGAGTAAGCGGGAGTCGGCACAAGGCTCAAGCGGCAAGCAGGATGATGCAATGCAATCACAACATGATATAACTAAGAGGAGTCCTTAAGGGAGATGGCCATCATAAGACAAAGTAAAGTATGAGTCTTTATCGCAACGTCATGGCGTAACTACAAAGGACTCCCAATCCTAAGGACAAACAACGGCATGGGCACCAGAATGCACAAGGAGGTTCTAACTAGGGTACCCATGTTCAGAAAAGCCCTACCGCCATATACCGACACTTTTGTAGCAGTGTGAAGGTTCCGTGTCGGTTACGAAGCGGGGTCGCACCTAGGGTTTATGAAAGTGGTCAATAGGTCAAATGCATAATGCACATGGAAATGGCATCTAACCTATATGCCAGGTGTGAAACGTACCTGCCGTAGGTGTGAAATGGTCCAAAACAACTTTCGTCGAAGAAATCTGATTAAAAAATACTATTCCAAGACATTATATTAGTCCAGAACGACATAAAATGGTAAAAACTATAGACAAGTGGGTCCTGAAATTTATAAATAGTAATAAAAAATTACAATTTACTATTCACCCATTTGGAGCTTTGTGGTTAGTTTTCACCTTAAAGTTCAGTTGCCGATTCTGGGAGCTACAAGCAACCGTTCATCAAACTGTCCGGAGCAGGTTGGTAGTCTCATCTATACCTTTCATTTCAATGCTTTCATTTTAGTTTTCAGTGGTGGGATTTTTAGTTTGGCCAAGCCCTAAATGGCTTCGACGCTACCTGTGGGCTATAGCTATGCAGGTTGCGAGTAGGGAACGATACGTGCAGTCAACTCAAAGGTTGACCGCGGGTACCTGCACCTGTATACAAGTTATCCCGCGGGTACGGCCGTGTAGTTGGTTTTTGAAATAAAATTGACTAAAAAAATTTTTGTTTCTCACTCCAGGATGGTTCTAGAGTGGAGGGAGAGGGAGCATGACCAAGTACATGAGGTCATGCACAATGATCTGCAAGCACAACAGGCATTGCAAGCATGTGGGTTATATAAATTCTGGAGTATAGGGGGTTTGAGGGCCCAAAACCTACTACTCCACCGCTTGATCGATTATTGGGATGTTGATGCACAGAACTTCAGTCTCAACGGGAAAATCCTCACACTGGAAGTGGAAGACATCTACTTTATAATAGGTTTGTCCCATCGAGGTGAGACAGCTAGTCTTCAGTCTCGTATTGTGGGTGGTGGGATCACCGTCCAGGATTACATAGCACGGTATTGTCCCACAAACACACGAGCGGTGGGAAGTTAGGTGCCCATCAATTCCATAGTAGATCTGAGCATGAAGATCATTGTAGCTACCTTAGTGCAGATCACTGGATCCAAAGCTCTGCACCAGGAATCCAGGTCGGTGATGTTCTATGCATCACAATGCATGCAGCCTATAGTATTCGATTGGTGTTCCACACTACTGGGGTCTATGAAGACCCAATTGACAGAATGCAAAGCAGGGAAGGAAAAAAAATTTGGGTATGGAGGTATCCTATGCAGCTTCTTCTTTGAGAGAGTCTCGAGGCTTAGTCTGAGGGTGGATGTCCCTCCTCATAGCCTCCGCGATCCAGCCCTGACCCGGTGGGATGAGATCTTGACATGACAAGGTGGTGGCCATCTGGCATCACCATATACTGAGGAGTTCTTCCGCTGGTGGAACCGACAGGTCATTGCCACAGAGGAGTACCCCTATGCAGGGATAGATTTCCACCAGGATCGGGACATGCCACTCCCACCAGATGCAGCGTTCGGAAACATTGGTGAGTACTCTTTTTAGGTTTTTTGTTATTAAATTTTTATGGATTTTTTATTATAGATTAAATGCAAAAATATTTTTGGTGGTAGTATCATATGCTAATGGTTGACTGTTTGCTCACAGATAAAGGCCCAGTGAGACCTGATGGCTTCCTAAGACATGGTCGTCGGGGTAGGGGTGAAGAGGCAGGTGATGCTACAGTAGGGCGCACTCTACAGACCTTGCGGTGCAACCTATCACCGATGGTTTCTAGGTTTCCCCAGATAGAGGTGGCGTGACTACCTGAGGCCATGCAGCACCAAGTAGTGGGGGTTCCTGGTGACTAGGTGCGGTTACTGCAGCGGGTGGCCAATGCAGTTCACTATTTCTGTGAGACACATCTTGTCGGGGTGGCAGCTAGGTCTCCTCGGAGGGAGTAGATATCCCAGGATCTCATTTTTGTATCGATATGTATATTTTTTAGGGCTACGGGCTCCAATTTTGTATGACACTACCATTTTTAGACATTTATATAAAAAAAATTGGTTCTCCGGTTCTACTATATATGTGTATGTACAAATGTATGAATGTCTCTTTCATTTGTGTGCTTCATTATGAATGTGATAAATGCCAATCTAATGCATAGTTAGCGTATGCATTGTTAGAATTAGCTCAATGACGGCACTATACTCATCCACATTGTTAGACGTAGGACTGAGACAAGCACCTCCTGAAGACACAACTAGGTGGTCAGGTGAGAAAATAACCCAAGCAGCAGAAGCAAGCTGCTGCGTATGTCAGCTAGTGCCATCCACGAAACCTAAGAACATAGGAGATTCCACTGACATCTATCAATCAAACGGAAGCGAATCAGCAGACTCGAAAAACCAAAAGAAAGCTAAACTATGTACAGAAGCAACTATACAATAGTATACAAAAGTATCAGCCTGAACCAGAGGTTCAAGTGTAACACCGCTTGAGGTAGAGCCCATTTCTAGGCTCCTTCAAGATAGTCCCCTCATAGTCTTCTAATTCATAGGCTCCTTTTTCTAGGACGTGCCTCATGATGTAAGGACCGTGCCACATGGGATTGAACTTGCCTGCCCCTAGGGGTTCTTTAGCTTGGTCATATAAGAGGACCAAGTCACCTTCAGCATACTGTCGGGGATGGACAGACCTATCATACTGAACCTTGACACGACGTTTGTTGGCATCTATGGCCACAACGGCATCTCGACGTTGCTCGTCAAGTTGCTCCAGGTGGATTAAACGTTGTTCAATATATTTCATATCAGGGAGGAGCTCTATGGCTAGTTTAAGTGAAGGGATTTCACATTCAATCGGTAAAAGTGACTGCACACCATGAACTAGCTGGAACGGTGAGAATCCGGTGGTAGTCTTGACTGCAGTTCGATATGCCCACAAAGCAGGATATAACATGATGTGCCAATTGTTCTTGCTTTATTGGATGGTACATTGGAGAATGGTCTTCAAAGACTTATTGACTGCTTCAACTTGACCATTTGCTTGGGGGTAGTAGGAAGACGAGTGTTCTTAATGAAACCAAAGCTTGAGAGACAAATCCTCCATCATCTTGTTTTGGAAGTGACTGCCATGGTCAGTGACAATCTCTTTTGGGATACCGAAACGAGTGATAATCTGATTGAACACAAAATGGGCTACAGTAGCACCATCGAATTTTACGGTAGGCATGGACCCAGCCCATTTGGAAAAATAATCCACGGCCACTATGATATGGTGATGCCCCCCAACCAAAGCTGGTTTGCAATCCATGAAATACACCCCCCACTTAGTGAAGGGACCGACGGTGACGACCGGATGAAGGGGCACTGGATGCGAGCATATGTTCCAAGAAAACACCTGGCAAGGGTGACATCTCTTCACAGCGTTAACACAATCCTTAAAGATGGAAGAACAAAAATAACCAACTTGCATAATAGGTTGGGATGTAGCAAGCCCGGATAAGTGACTGCCACATGCCCCAGCATGGCAATCATTAAGCACTCGCTCCGCTTCTTTGTGAGTTAAGCAACAACGGAGAATGGAATCCTTTTCTCGGCGATACAAAGTGTCACCGATGATGGTATAGTCTTTAGCGTGATGTTTCACACGCCGTCGCTCATCTCGTGAATAATGCGGAGGAAACTTCAAAGTTTGGAGATATGCAATGACATCCCCGTACCAAGGGTCTTCGGACGAGATAAGAAATAAGTGCTCATCCACAAAGGAATCTTCATGAATGACATCCTCATCAAGTCTCGGGAGGTCCGACATAAGCTCAGCAAACACCAACGATTTCATTGATTTTGCTGAAGCAAAATTGAGATCGAACTCCTGAAGGATCACAATCCATTTATTATACTTCCCCCTATAAGGCGTCGTGATAGCACGAATTGAAATGGATTGATGTGAGCTACTACTGTGGTGGCTCTAAGCAAAATGTAATGTCGTAACCGTTGGACTGCATGGATAGTCGCAAGTGCCAGCTTTTCTACGTGAGTATATCTTAGCTCAGTGTCTACTAGATTTCGACTAAGGTAATAGATAACATGCTCGATGAGCGCGTCATCAACCTGAACCAAGACCATGCCAATCGTCTCTTGAGACGCGGCCACATAAAGGATAAAATATCGTGCGAAGTTTGGTGGACTAAGCACAGGGGCGGATACCAAAGATTTCTTAAGGGCGTTGAAAGACTGCTGGGCTCGCTCATCCCAGATAAAAGGTGTGTCTTTCTTTAATAATCGCGTGAAACCTTTGGTAATATTAGCATAATTGACTACAAATCGACGCAGAAAAGTAGCTTTCCCTTGGAGGCTCTGAAGTTGTAACAAATTACGTGGAGGAGGAAACTGAAGTATTGCCTCAACTTTTAGAGGATCGACTCTAATACCTTCTTTGGAAACTATGAAGCCTATAAGGTGACTAGTCCTTACAGCGAAGATGCATTTATTGGGATTCAATCGAATTTTGTAGTGTATACAACGTTCGAGAATCATACAGAGGTGCTCGGGGTGGTCCAGTCTCTTGCGAGAATGGCCAGCAAGATCATCCAAGAAAACCTCCATAATCTTCTTAAGATCGTGAAAGGAATAGGTCATGGCTCGCTGAAACGTAGCTCCGGTGTTTTTAAGGCCGAAGGGCATTTTTCGGTATGCAGATGTTCCCCATAGACAAATGAATGTCGTCTTATGTTGGTCCATGGGTTTGATCTGAATCTAATTATAGCCTGAGAAGCCATCCATGAACGAAAAAATATCACTTCCCGCACAAGCATCCAAGATCTGATCAATGAATGGCGTGGGGAAGTTGTCTTTCAAACATGCACGGTTCAAATATCTAAAATCGGTGCATACACGGATCGTTCCCTGCTTCTTATCCACAGGAATGGGGTTTGACACCCATTCAATAAGGGGAACGGGGTAGATGAAACTAGCTTTGAGTAGTTTCTCCCCCTCTGCCTTGATAGAAGCTGCCTTCCTAGGGTTCACAGCACGTAAGTGTTGTCGAACCGGTTTAGCATTAGGATACGTTCTAATCTCATGTTCAACAATGCAAGGGTCTGTTCTTGGCATCTCCTCATATGACTAGGCGAAATATTCCCGGAGTTCTGTAAACAATTCAGTGTAAATAGCAATCTCCTTAGGAGTGCAATCAGCACCGATGTAAACATTCTCCACCTTTCCAGGAGTATGGGAGATGTTGATCGACATGGTTGGGGAAATATTGGCCATATGCCCCTCCGCAAAAACATCATGCGACTCTAAAAGAGCCACAGGGTGACCAACCATCTCTGCTAGAGTCATCCTAAACTCTTCTTGCTCAACGAGGTCGAGGATGGGAAGAAAATAAGAGTGATGATGCATATCCTCCCAAGGCCCCTCACTACCACACATGGCCTCCATAATGGATTCATTAGATGGGAAAGTATCATCAAGGCAATCGTGTGAACAAGACAAGTTGGCTTCCCAAACTGGCAGCGTAACGGGATCTTCTTCAATTTTCTGGGAAGAAGAGAGATTCGATTCTGCAGTGGCTTGTTGGATATGCTTATAAGCAAGCTCAGCTCCAGGCGTAGGACTCGTGGATGGTAAAGTCCATGGATCAGTACAATAGGAAATCCAGAATGGCATATTATGCAAAGGAGGAGACGCATCGTCGGAAATGGTTCCGATAAAGTTCACAGGTGCAGAAAGAGTATAAGTTCCCATCAATGAAGGGTACATACCAACACCTATGTTCCCAGTTGTCGACTGAGAATCAGTAAATTGCGGGACTATGGATCCTATGGATGCTGTGGAAGGAGTGTTAATGAAATCCAGTTGATCGATGGTCACAATCTTACCTTCATGGGGAAAGCAGATAACTCTGAATACAGTGGACGCGACAGCCTTCATAGTGTACATCCAATTCCGACCCAGTAAAAGGTTGTAGTCGATGGGCGCATCAACCACCTCAACTTCAATAGGCACAGACTTACCTCCCAAGCAGACAATAAGGGAAGGGATAATTCCATGCGGCTTAAAAGACTGGCCATCGAATGCAGTGAGCATGGTTCTAGACGCGAGTAGAGGAGGAGAGCCAAGAGCTTTCCAACAAGTTAGCGACATTACTGACGCGGAAGCACCTTCGTCAACCATAGTACGTTTGACAAAACTCTGAAGGCACACCACCTGGATTTGAAAATCCATGTGGTAAGGTAAGCGAGGTTGTACATCAATAGTATCGAACTTGATAACACTAGGATTTCCCCCATCCTGAACTCCTAACGCACTCAAAAGGGCATGCTTCTGAGAAGGACAGACCTGCAAAAATTCAAGAGACAACATGGCACACAAAGTTTGGCACAAATCTTCTACAATGGAGTAGTTCTGGGCGGCTCGAGCATTAGTATTATGCATAGAGCGCTTGAGAACACCTTTCGGTATCCACGGCATATTAGAGGGCTTCTCGATATGCAAGGAATGGTCAGGAGGAGGGCGAGGCTCACTCCCCATATTAGGTTGTGGTGCACCATAATCGCGTTGACAAGTAGCAACACTAACCTCCGATTGAACCATGTTCACACATCCATAACCACTAGTATTGGAAGAAGCCGTTACCATTTCATTGGGTCCATAACCAGTGGTGGGAGCATGCGAAGCCATGTTTTGATGATGAGGAAGGGGATCCTTCAACACAGCTGGGCTCTGTGCCAAATGCTTTGATGCTTCTTCAATTCGAGGACATAAGTGAGTAAGATGATCTTCCCCACATAGCTTGCAAGGGAATTTCACCTTATGCCTAGGTTTACGATCCTCACCAGAATTTCCGCCTTCTCGAGGAGGGTTGGCATTCTCTTTACGAGGAGTATTTCAATTGCTATTATTGTTACTTCCATTGTTTCCACCCCTACGATTGTTTCTCCCCTTTTTCTTACCACCAGGTTGCTGGTTACTTGACGGTTTCGTTGATTGCACATTGTGTACATTAGACGACGGAGTGGAAGTGGACAAGGTGTGAACCTGTCCGGGAGTAGACTAGTTTAGTGACAAATTTTGCATTTGATTAGCTACCAAGTCTATAGGGAGAGTGATTGCAGATCCCACGATGCCATCGGCATGTGGACCAGGAACCGACATGGGGTCATGTCTTGTTCTCGATGCATCAGGAATAATGTCATATAAAATGCTAGACTGAGAGTATAGTAGGTCTAACTGCTGGACTTTCAAGATAGCTTGTTCCTTAGTCACAATGCTGGACATCGAAACATCCTTAGCAATGTATGGGAGAAGAGACTTAAGGAACCATTCCAACAGAAACTCTAGAGGAATGTTGGCTTTCACTAATCTTTTCCGTTGACGCCACTCTTGAACGTGGTCAGAAATATGTGTGGCCTTATTCTGACGAAAGGTAGACAACAGTTCAGTACCAGTATCATAAAGAACTGGAAACTGAAAATGGTCCAAGAAAACCAAAGCAATCTTTTTGAATCCCCTATAGGTGTTCCCGGGAAACTCCACATACCACTTCGCGGCTGCCCCCATGAGGGTGCGTTGAAATAGTCGTAATCTAACGGAATCATGATTCAATGAGTTGGAGGAACACCAAAGGTGAAACGTTGTGACATGATCACCTGAATCCTCACCACCTTTCCCATCAAACTTAGGAATGTCCGAAGGGAGCTTGGTAGGGACCGGGGGCCAACTAGGGTCGTGACACACCGGATCACTCCTGAGCTTCGAAAGATCTGGAAGATTCAAACGTGCAAGGAACGGGAGCTGCGGCTGGAAAGCTTGATTATAAGCTCCCAAAAAAGGTTGGTTGAATGGAACCGGATTATAAGGAGGACCAAAATCTTGACCATGAGCATTAAACTGCTGATAATGAGGACCCGACGGACCATAAGCTTAATTATGACCATGAGGATAAGATATATTCCCACCTCCTACATTAGCATTACTAGTAGCGGTGGTGGATGCAAAAGTGTGTGGTACTTGTCCACCCCCATAGTTAGGAGGAGCATTAACATTTGCGAAAGTGGCCCTGGGTTGACGGGCAGCAATATGTGTGTTTGGTGGTGGATGGTGAGTCGGGTTTCGAACAGTGTTCCTATTAGGTGGGGCAGTCCTAGGAGGTGGTCTTATTCCAACATTAGCATTGTTAGGAGGATTATGACCAATCCTCATATTATGTACGTGAGTGGACAACGTGGTGCCCTCGGCGAGGGTATTTCCCCCAGTGGGTGCAGTGTTGCTAACAACATGACTAGTGCCAGCATGACTACCAAAAGCAGTGGGAGGATCAACTGTATTGAAACTGGGCATACTATATGAGAACGGGTTAACGTTGATCACATGATCTTCGTCTTCATCTTCAGGTAAGTTTGGCATCCCATAAAGATAATTATCCGGATTTGAAGGATCAAACGGATCATTCTCAAGTGGATTCGTCCAAATAGAACCAGGTTGAGTCTCGGGTGGATCACCCCCCCAGGCCTCACGAGGTGTGGGGGTGTCTGAAGTATGTTCAACTCCACCCGATGGAATCATGGCAATTTCCTTTGTGTCAGAATGTGCAGCCATGATAATGTCGGCTATGTATGTCTCGTAAGAATCCGAAGACTCAGAGGGAGCTCGCCAACGTCCTCGAGCAGCACGGCGTGAAAACTCGACCGGTTTTAAACCAACTAACCAACGGGAACGGTAGAGAGTAGGAATCCGTGCCACGATATCTCCAAAGAGAATATAAAATCACAATGTCTCCTACGGCCAACTATCGATCAAAAACAGTAAATCAAAAGCACAAACCTAGAGAAACTACAACCAAGAGTAGACAAACATAGTGGCTAAATGAGCTCTGGACACTAGAGCCGGTATGTCTCACCTAAGAGAGGCTTGAGACTCCCAAACTATAGCCGGAGGTAACAGAATCAGTTATAGAGACACCTAGGCTTCACTGCGTGTACAGGGTCAAGTCCACTGCAAAAACACAACTGTGATGTCCAATCCCTATCTGACTCAGGACACAGACAGCATAACCACTGCAAGTACGCTATGCGATACCTAGGTAAGGAAACTATGGTCACCGCAATATAACCAATGCTCAGGGGGACAGTCACAGGTGGGATCCATCATATGGGAAGGGTAGCTAAGCCCGAAGCACAAGAGGACAAACCTCCGATACCCCCAGATACGAACAAACCCTAGAAATATCTCCCACGTTTAGCCGGTATCAGAGGGATATCCCTTCAACCAACCTCCCGTGACCTCGTGCTTAACTCTGGTTTGAGTAGAGATTCCTAAGAACACCGATATATACCATGCATTCCTCCACTCCCTGGTCAAACACCTAATGTTTCGTCTAGTAGTCTTGGATTGTTAACTCACAATGATCTATTCCAAGACTCTAAACCTTTACTAGTTGGTGTACCCTATAAATAAAATCAGTCTAATCAATTTTAAGATTAAGCGTCAATTTTAATGGTTGTGGTTACTCAAAGGATATGGTCGTGAAACTAGTGATGTGTAAGACTCAATAGTATGCAAAATCGTCCACTCCTAGATTCATCTATCCAATAAAACAATGACACTAATATGCAAAATCAACCCAACGATTCCGAAGTAAAAATGAAATCCTTTTATATTTTCAATGCACAATCAGAACCTAAATGAAAGCAGCAGGCACTCAATGCAAGATGTAGTACATGAAAGTTAAAAAAAAAATGTATTTTCTCTTATAAACAAAAGGAAAATGCAAAACTATATGTATTTTTTTTGTATTTTTCAATATAAAGAAATGAAAAATGCAAGAAAAATCCTACTATTAAGTCACTGAAGTGTTGAGAAGATCACTAAGACAACCCATCAAATCCCAAACAGTAAGACCCAGCCAAAGGAATGAGCTCAAAAGGAAAAAACCAACAAGGCTAAATCCAAAGATGGGTAAAAAACCAATAAGGCTCAACCAAGAGAAACGAAGAGTTCTGGTCACAACCAAGGCATGGAACAGTCAAGAAACAGGCCAACAAAGACTCAGTATTATCCAAATCCAACCCAGCAACAACCAATAGTCATAAACCAACAAAAGCTGGAGTTGTACGCTACTGTCATAGGAATACCTGCGGGTACCCGCGAGCAGCAGTGTAAACAGAAGCGGGTATACGTGGGCAGAGCTAAGCTAGCCCATGGGTAAGGAAAGGAAAATGGGAAAACAAAGAGTCCAATGGCTTAGAAAAATCAAGTTTTCTATAGTGTATCTTAACGGCCAATCAATGACACAGAGCTTCAACAAACAACAACTCTAATTATGGACTAATGCTCAAAAAGAAATTTCCAAACATGGATGTTTTCCCCAGCAGAGTCGCCATTTCTGTGTTGGAGAAAAGTCACTATGGCTTGGGAGACCACTACAGACAACTGACTACTAGAAATTAACTCAATTCTCAGAACTATTCTATTATAAATGACAATGTTAAGATAATGGAGAATGTAACCAACCTCGATCCAAACGTTTGATGTAGATCCCCGTTGGAGCTTTTCCAATCCATGCACTTGAATCTGCAAATTAGTCTTGACAACCAATAGACAACAAGTATATAATATATATAAACAACATTAATATCATCAATAGCAATGGTCCATGATACAACAAGTAAATGCAACCCAATGTAAGATAAACAACATTTACAACATTAATGGACGAGAATACGAGTATTTCTATTAATAAACAAGAAGAAGTACAAAGTGATATGATCTCTTGCCGGCAACCAATCTAAACCAATATCTGGATCAATCCACTTGTGCCTCCACCACTTCAATCCTCCATGAATGGCAAACTCAAACTATGATAGGAGTTTGGAAGGTGAACATAAGGGGTTCACAACTACAAGGATAAATGAGTGTAGACTCAAGATAGGGAAAAAATCCACTAGAGTTCTCTTTCTCTTCTTTTTCCTCCCATCCACAAGCCATATGTGCTCAATATATAGTCCTCCCAAAGGTAGGTGGAAAGACACATCGAGACGTTTCTTGGGAAGATGGAGGGTCAAAGGTCACCCAATAACCGCTTTGTGGGAGTAAAAAGTAATAAACTAGTGAATTTTACCATTTTACATGCTACTCGTGAGCTATATAGATGCAACTCGCGGGTACACTTGCTATAGTGATGCAACAAGCAGGTAGGAATAAAAATAGGGCAAAATAGTATCTGAAGGATATAAAGTGGATCTGAGTCAGTGAAATGGATCCCGCAAGCCAAAGAATGCTGATGCTCACAGGGTGGAAGATTACGTTGTAACACATTAGCAATGGAACATGGCTGCATTTTCTCTAACCAAGGGGATAAAAGTTTGATTCTCTAGCATAGATTGACAAAAATTCAGGTTCTCATTCAAAAATACAACAAGAAACATGAGATTTCAATCTAAAGAAATCAAGAAATAGATCATGGATTATGAAATCCATCCATCATACTTGCAAGGAATAGAAGCAACTTAAAATACCAAATACATTGTGTGGAGAGGACAACAATATTAAGATTTTTACATTATGATTTCACTAGTTATTGGCTCATCATCTCAACACATTTGCGAGGAGTTTTTTTTTTTTAATTCTTGTGTTCCCAAACCAAACATGCACATATTCAAGAAGATTCAAATACATTTAGTACCTTATGATAGTATAACTCCTTTTGAAATAGGTTTCAGGGATAAATGGAAGGTAGTCCACTACAAGATTTGAAATTTGAAATTTAGAATGCATTACATGATGCAGAGTAGAAGGTATCAAATAGACAGTTAATTTGACATTAATGGAGATGATGTGCGATTGAAGGAGTACACAGAAGTGGTCGTCCGAAAATAGAAAATGTTGTCAGTAGTGGAACACACGATTTCGTCGGACGGGAAAAATCTTCGAATGGTTAGACAACTACTTAAAAAAATAATGATTTGACATCTTTTCCTTTTAAATATAATGACCATATTGGATTTCAAAAGGATAATGTTGGTGCATATGTATGAAACAAGGCCACAATTTTTTTTATATGTCTAAATAGGATGGTATTTTTAAGGTCCCTTTTTGAACCATTAAGAGATATTACTCGGAAAGAAAAGATGGGATATTAGTGAAGAGGGGACTTTTTGCAATAGGGAAGCTTTATTGGAAAGGATTGATCTCTTTTTATTTAATATGGAAATTAACAAGTGAAGCTTAGAGGGGGGCATATTTTTGGAGTAGAATGTAGGCATGATGCTTCTAATGGGAAAAAGCCAGTGAATTTCTATTATAAAACACTTATTTAAATAAAATTCACGTGATTCAATCAAAGACACATGCATGGTGAAAATTTCCACAAGAAGCGTAAGGTGAAAATGACAAGGTACATGGAGAAATGAAATGTAGGTGTAAGGAGGGATATGAGCATGAATTTATGGTCAAGAGATATTAGCATGGTGACCTAGCTAAGATTAGAAAATTCATTTAGTTCCTAAGTTTCAAGTTTTCTCATGTCACCATGTCCAAGTCCCCGAGACTGATATATAATATCGTGGACACCTATGAGAAGCCATATGTGGTGCTTCGAGGAATTATTCATGGATTTCAATGCCTCAATGATTTAATTTAGGACCTAAGGCATGGCCTTCTTCGCTAAAAAATTTACAAGTCCCTAAGAAACATACGTACTACTTAAAACCACCTCATGGCATTAACATTCTCAGTTTTAAATCCAATGATATCCTTAGGAGGGTATGTGTGGTTGTCAGAGTCAACCTTTTCAACACTAGATGGATAGAATACTCCTTTAGGGACAAAGGTTCATGTTTTATCCCCTTACCATGTTGATGGACCCAAAACCCATACATAGTGCCATGAATACATGTGAGAAGTTGTGTGTGGTTCTTCAAGGAATTGTTCAGGCTCTAGATAGCTCAATGCTTTCTTTTGGGACTTAGACATGGTCTTCTTCCCTAGATAATTTACAAGGACCTAAGACACATACATACCATTCAAAACCACTTAATGGAACTAGCATATTCAATCATAGGCCATGTGTGGTTGTTTGAGGAAACCTTATCGGTCCAAGATGTATATAATATTTCTTTCAGGTCTAAAGTTCATGTTTCCTCTCCTAACCATGTTTGAGGATCCAAGACACCAAGGATAATACATAGTGTTAAGGATACCCTTACGAATTCATGTGTAGTGTTTCGAGGCATTATTCATGGATCTATATGCCTCAATAATTACCGTAGGACCTAAGGCATGCTCTTCCTCCCTATAACATTTCCTAGGAAGTAATATACATACATATTATTCAAAAAACCTATTGAAAATAACATCATCAATCATAGGCCAATCATAACCTTAAGAGGCCATTTGTGGTTATGTGAGGAAAGCTTCATTGCCTCAGAAGGCTATAAGATTAATTTAAAGGCTAAATTTTAGGTTTCCTCCCCTAACCATGCCCAAGTCCCTAAGGCCCAATCACGCATACATAGTTCCAAGGATACCTTGAGAAGTCATCTATGGTGCTCTAAGGAATTATTCATGTCTATCTATGCCTCAATTATTTCTTGAATGCCTAAGGCATGATCTCCTTCCTTATATCATTTATAAGGTCTTGAGCAAGATATATACCACTCAAGACCACCTAATGGCACCAACATCCTTAATCGTAGGCCAATTATATGCTTAGGAGGTCATGTGTGGTTGTTTGAGGAAACATTCTTAGCCTTGGATTTATAGTAGATTAATTAGAGCCAAAGGTTTAAGTTTCCTTCCTTTACCATGTCCAAGGAACCAAGACCCATACCTAGTGCCAAGGATAACCCCAAGAAGTCATGTGTGGTGCTTTGAGGAATTTTACATGTCTCTAGATGCCTTAATGTTTTCTTTAGGTAAAAAGGCATGGATTTATTCCCTAGATCATTTTCAAATCCCTAAGACACATAGATCCTACTTAAAACACCTAATTGAACCAACATATCTAATTGTAGGGAAGTGATACCCTCAGGAGACCATATGTGGTTGTATGAAACAACCTCCTTGGTCATAGATGACTAGAACATTCATTTAGTGCCTAAGGTTTGGGTTTCCTCCCTAACCAAAAAAAAGACGCAAAGACCCATAGATAGTGCTAAAAAATGCTAATAGAAGCTATACCTATTCATAGGTATGGTATGTCCTCAAGTGGGCCTTTGGGGTGGCTCAAGGTGGCATTCTTGTCCCCATATTCCTAGAATATTCGTTTATGTGCTAATGCTTGGATTTATGCCCCTTACCATATCCATGGCTGAGATGCCCATTCTTAATGTTCAAAACCTCATAATGCTCAGTATCCACATCTAGAGATCAAGGATACCTTGAAAAGGTCCTTTGTGGTTTTTCACTTGTTGTCTTGAGCGATTAAAACCTTCTAATAGAGTTCACCCCCTCTTAATGACCAATGATACCATATAAAGTTTCTATGTGGTGATTCGAGTCCCTATTCATGTCCATTCAACCTTATAAGATACCTTTAGGGTTTGATGCATGAATTTCCTCTCCCAACAATATTCAAGGCAAAGAGACTCTTACCTAGGCCTTGAAACCTCCTAATGGTTCCCATATCCCAACTTAGAGGGAGATGATACTATCAAAATATTAGGTGTGGTGGATGGAGGCATTGCTCCTAGAGTTGGATGATTGAAATCTTTTTTTAGGTTCTAAGGATTTATTTTCCTCCCTAGACCATGTCTATTGCCCCACAAGCCATCATCAAATCTCACAAATTTCTAATAGTGACCATATTTCAACTAGAAGGACAAATATCATACATAGAGGTGATGTATGGTTGTTAGAGGCCTCATTAATGTCTATTAATCCATACAAGATACTTTTTAGGCATAATGCATAAGATTCATTGCTTGAACTTGGTTCAATCTTTCATACCAATACATGTTCCCCCCAAAACCAATGGTGCCAATATGCCCATTACGAGGCAACATATGCACTTGGGAGGTCATGTTTGTGGTTTCTAGTTGTTGTTCTTGGCATTGGATGAAAAAATATTCCTCTAAGGACTAAAAACTATGTTTCCTCCCACCTTCATATTAAGGACTCCTTGACCCATACCCTATGATTGAAAATCATAATGGTACATGTAGCTAGGGTTTTCACCCTAGCTTGTGCTAAAGAGCACCTACTAAGGATTAAGGAATCCTTAGTAGCAGTTCAGTAAACAGTAAAAACTAAATGTAAAATAACAGAAAGACTAAACACTAAACAAAAACATGTGCATGACAATATTAAGATTTAAATCTAGAATACAACAGTAAACAGTAAAAACATTCATGAGAACTCGGTAAATAAAGATTTATGTTTTTTATTAATGGCAAACAAGGGTTTGCATGAGTTTTACCTCAAATGTTGAGGTTGTTGGAGCCTTTGCAACCATACGAGAGTATTGCACCAGTGCTCCAATGTTTCCTTCTCTTCTCCAAATGCTTCAATGGTGGCCAAGGATTAACCTAGAGTGGATAACTCAAGCTCGAATGGTGGGCTAGGGTTCAGTGATAATTTTGGCGGCATAAGGTTAGAGTGGATGATGGACGTGAAATGGGGGGCCTCCATCACCTTTTTATAGATATTCCGGGTGGTGGAGTATTGAACCATGGTTTTAGGCACCAAATGATTTAGGTAAATGGTTTTAGGGTTTTGCTCTCTTTTTTCCTTTTTTGAAATTATTTTGACTTTTTTCCCTTTTTATTTTATTTTTGGTAATTTTGGACCCATTTTGAGGGTATTTTGACATTTTTGAAGGAATTGTATTTATTTGAGGAGAGAAATATTGATATTTTTCCTTTTGGGTCACCATTTGAGGGTTTTTTAAGGTTTTGGAGGCCAAAATGGTAGGAAAAGTGGACAAATGAGTTATGTGAATAGGGAGATGAGCTAGTGGACAAATTTTGGGTGTTAACAGATTGCCCCCTGATGTGTGAGGGCAGGAGTTCATCGTATGGCCGATAGACATCATAGGTGCTGTCGTTTTCCCCGGGTATGAGCATTGTGATGGAGAAGATTGGAAACTGGTATGGAGACAGGAACATGTGCTCCATACGAACTGCAAAGACCAAAACTGAAAATACATGGCCTCAACAATGAATGAGGAAAGATCTCAATGTATGGACGAGGCGGGCATACCCATGCTCGTATCAATATATACAAATAATAATGAGGCCCAAAAGGGGACCTGAATAATACATGGAGAACTGTTGTGTACATCATAATGGTCCAAAGGGGACACAAATCTAGGACATAAGCATTGTATAACCATGACTGATCTGAAGAACTGATACTGAGACATAACGACAGTCATACTGAATGTGGTACCATAATAACTAATGCTCTGTTGGATCTGAGGGTGTCCAGCAGCTAGATGGAATCAATGACTGAGAGTCAAAATCTCAAGGGTACATGGAACTGCATTTGAATTGGGTACTCAAGGAAGCATATAACTGGGGTGCTTCAGAATACTGTCGCCAAGCATGACCTAGATATCCGCAGGAACATACCACTGGGGGGTTCCAAATAGACTCACCAATGTGCTAGAGTCAGGGGACATCCGGGGTCTTCGACCAATAACTGAAGGGACTAATACCCTACACAAATCTCAACGGTGCGATCATGGTGTTGAAGTCGAGCACGTGAGACACCACCATTCAGAGAGGCACTAAGGAATCCTCTAAAAAATGGTCCGTAGGCACTCACCACTGATGGTGATGAGTCCCAGGCACAGGGACCTCTGGGTCTATCCTCTAGAATAATGGGTTGGCGTCGACAGAGGGAGACCTACAACTACCAAGGCAATGATGTTTCCTTGATAGGAGCACAAGGTGTACAACCAAAAGGTGATAGTACTGGATGGGATACTGACGGGCTGTGGGGGAGGAATACAAGGGTCACATAGTGGGGGGACTCAAACCTCCTTTGTTCAAAGTATGATGGCAAGGTTGAACTGGAAGCATATGAAACTGACTTCGGGGAAGGGTATCATAGTGTAAGGGACCAGGGATTATGACTGCACTAGGGGAAACTCAAGGGGGGAACTGATGAGTGATATCAGGAGACTCAAAGGGTGACACATTGCAGAATAATCTGAACAAAGGAGACCATACTGGGTAGGCTTCCATAATAGTAAGACAAAAAATGATCTGTCATGGCACCGATAGGAATCATTGGGGCCTTTTTTAAGGAGCTCAAAAGAGGGATAGAAGTGTGCTCAAAGTGGTACTGTTATGTGGATTTGTACGAGCCCAGGACAGTTCATGCTCATGAGTTCTTTCAATTTTAAGGATTCTGAAAGTGGTAAGAATACTCTGAAATGGTGGAGAGGTACCGTCATGTGGATTTACACGAGCCCAAGACAATGAGTGCTCGTGGTTGCTTTCAATTTTAGAGAGTCAAAAAGAAAATAAGAAGACTCCAAGAGGTTCTTTTTCGTATGTTTGTCTCCAAGGCCCGAAAAAAGAATAAAAGTATGCAATGAAGAACTCTTCTAGCCAATGTGACTAGAGTATTCATTTTTCGTAATTAGTCTACCAAGTCCGGAAAAGGGTTAAAATTATACCAGATAGACGCCCTTTCAGATACTGTGATGCACCTGCAACAATTAATTAATAAAAATATGCGAAATAGCAGAAATGACAGAACTCAGAATCACTTTTATATTGATCACAGGCCACTTCGAGGGGGCAACCTCCTATGAGCAAGCTCAATACAAATAACTTCACGGTCCTTCATAGGTCTCAACACACACTTATATACTAAGTCTAGGCACCAATACTATGGTTCAAAACCATGGGCCACTACAAACTATGGATCAACAATACTACAGGCGACTTACAAATCATATGCGCCAACAACAATAACATAAATTACTGATCAACAAATACTACAGGACGACTTACAAAGCATATGCGTCCAACAACAATATACTAACAAAGTAAATACATGGGTTCCTAACATCCCCTCCCCCTTAAAAAATGCTTTGTCCTCAAAGCTTTAGATGTGGAAATTGTTGTTGAATCTGAAGGAGTGGTTCCCATGTAGCATCCTCTGGTTGCATGACGTGGCACTGAATTAAGACCTCTGTGATAGAGCGAGAGCGAAGCTGACGAGTGCGCTGATTGAGGATGGCCTCCGGCTCCAAAAGGATGGATCCTTCATTATCCAGTTCGGGTAAAATCGTTTGTCCACTGATGTTGGTGCCAAGAACTTTCTTCAGACAAGAGACATGAAAGACTGGATGAATGCAGGAAGAAGGAGGAAGTTCCAATTTATAAGAAACGGACCCAATCTTCTGAAGAATCCGATATGGCCCATAGAACTTTGGAACGAGCTTATGATGCCCTTTGAATTTCAGGGAAGACTGCTTGTACGGCTGGAGACGAAGAAAAACCATATCACAGACTTGAAAAGTGCACTCAGAACGGTGCTGATCAGCTTGTTGCTTCATGCGATTTCTTGCCATGTGAAGATTGTCCCGCAAAATGCGAAGAATCTGATCACGGTTTCGAAGTACCGTGTCAACTTCCTGAACTGGTGAACTGGTGGGGGTGTATGGAAGAAGAACTGGAGGTGCCTGACCATAGACTGCCTCATATGGGGTCATTTTAGAGGCAGTGTGGTAAGAGGTATTGTACCACCATTCAGCGAGAGGGAGCCACTTTGCCCACTGATGTTGTTGTTCAGAGGTGAAGCAACGAAGATAAGTTTCCAAGCATTTATTGATAATTTCAGTCTGACCATCTGTTTGTGGGTGATACCCTGAACTCATCTTCGGTTTGGTGCCAGTGTGGCGAAATAGTTCAGTCCAAAAATGACTAGTGAAAGTCGCATCACGATCCGAGAAATGGAAGAAGGGATGCCATGAAGACGAAAGATCTGGTCCAGGAAAATTTGAGCGATTGAAGAGGCTGTATAGGGATGGCTGAGAGCACAAAAATGACTATATTTGGAGAGGCGATCAACCACAACGAGAATCACTGTCTTCCCGCCATATTTAGGGAGCCCTTCAATGAAATCCATAGAAATATCTTTCCAAATCCGTGTAGGTATGGGAAGGGGTTCGAGCAATCATGGAAGGAGTGTTGTTTCACCCTTATTGCGTTGGCAGGTATCACATTCGGCCACCATCTGTTAAATTGTCATTTTCATGCCCTTCCAAAAGAAGTTACGCCGTTCCCGTTCATACGTTTTGAGGAACCCAGAGTGCCCTGCCGATGGAGATGCATGGAGTTCATAGAAGACAGCCTGTTGAAGATCTGTGCTCTGGGGAAGCACCAAATGACCCTTATATCTCAGAGAAGCACCATCCCAAGAGTAATGTGGTACATCAGAAGGGTTGTTGGTCAAGCATTGGATGATTTGAGATAAGGAAGAGTCATTGACATAACCCTGTTGAACAGATTGCAACCAATTTGGAACATGCATAGAAATAGCTGAAAGAGAACCTTGGGCATCAAATGTGCGAGAAAGAGCATCTGCCACAATATTGTCTTTACCCTTCTTGTAAGTGATCTCATAGTCATAACCCATGAGTTTTCTAACCCATTTCTGTTGTGCCAGGGAGGAGACATGTTGTTCCAAGAAATATTTCAGACTCTGGTGATCAGTCTTGATGCAGAAATGATTCCCTAATAGGTATGGGCGCCACTTCTGTACTGCATGCAAAATAGCCATCATTTCCTTCTCATAGGTAGAGGCAGCTAAATTCTTACCTGAAAGGGCTTTGCTGGTGAACGCAATGGGGTGTTCATCTTGAAGGAGAACAACACCAAGTCCATTGTCACAAGCATCACTCTCAATAGTGAAGGTCTTGGAAAAATCGGGCATAGCTAGAACAGGTGTAGTACACATAGCTTGTTTTAGTTTGTCAAATGCACACTGAGCAGAATGTGTCCATGTAAAAGCATCCTTTTTCAATAGAGCAGCTAATGGAGCTTCAATCTTCCCATAATCCTTGACAAACTTACGGTAGTAGCCAGTCAACCCCAAAAAACCATGAAGGCTCTTGAGTGTTTGAGGATGCGGCCAATTGTTCATGGCATCGATTTTGGCAAGATCCACGCGAACCCCTTGTGCTGAGATAATGTGCCCGAGATACTCAACTTCCTTCTGTCCAAAAACACATTTAGACTGCTTGGCATGGAGATGATGGTCAAAGAAAAGTTGCATGACAAGATCCAGATGTTGGAGATGTTCATCCCATGTTTTACTACAGATGAGAATATCATCAAAGAATACTAGAATGAATTTCCGCAAGTAGGGTCGAAATATTTTATTCATTAATGCCTGGAATGTGGAAGGAGCATTAGTGAGGCCAAAGGGGATGACGGATGACCAAAAACTCATAATGGCCATCATGTGTGTGGAAATCTATTTTAGGGATATCATCCTCATGAACCCGAATTTGATGATACCCAGAACGAAGATCCAACTTGGAGAAAAAGTGAGCCCCATGAAGCTCATCAAGAAGCTCATCAACAACAGGAATTAGAAACTTATCCTTGATGGTGAGGTGATTAAGTGCTCGGAAGTCAATGCAGAGGTGCCATGGCCCATCTTTTTTGCGGACAAGAATAACTGGAGAAGAAAAGGAACTAGTGCTTGGACGAATAATACCTTGCTTTAATAAGTCCCGAACGAGCATTTCAATCTCCATTTTTTGGTGAAATGGGTAGCGATAGGGCCTGATGTTGGGAGGAACGCTGCCAGGAAGGAGCTGAATATGATGGTCTTCTGGCCTGGAAGGTGGGAATCCCACTGGTTCAGCAAAAACACCTATATATCGATCCAGAATTTGTTGTAGATCCAAAGGAGTAGTGGAGACCGCTGAAGGTTGCATCCGAATGGAATGGAGCTAAGCGATGACACCATGTGAATTATTCTTGAGGAGTTTTTCCATGCGATGTGAACTGATGATGCTGAGAGAACCTGGTTGTAATCCTATCAAGGTGTGTTTTTGGCCATTGAGGGAAAACTGCATCCAAAGTTCAACAAAATCCCATAAGATAGGGCCAAGTGTGCATAGCCATTGAGCGCCCAAAACCACATCACATCCACCTAAGGTTAAGGAAAACATGTCAGAGCACAAGGTATAATATCCCATAGAGATACGCACATTTCGACACTTCCCTTTGCAAGGTAACGTGCCCCCATTGGCAACCATGACTTCAAAGTTGGAGCAAGGATGGATAAAACAATCAGCTTGTTTGGCGATCCGACGGTCAATGAAATTATGAGTGCTACCAGAATCAATGAGTATTGTAAGAGGAAGCTTCTTGAAGTAACCCCTGACCTGCATTGTTTGGGGGGTGGTGATTCCAGCTAAAGCATGGAGAGATATCTCTGGCTGGTCATCATGAGAGGGAGGGTCAATAGGCGGTTCCTGAATGTCGACCGGAGCATCCAGTGTTTCTGGATCTTCATCACCAATTTTAGAGGCAGACGGAGAATCCACATCCAAGAGATAGAGCTTTTGTTGAACACATCTATGTCCTCGAGTGAATTTCTCATCACAATTATAGCAAAGCCCCTTTTCTCTACGTGCTTGCATCTATGTTTCAGACAAACGCTTGATAGGAGTTGGTCGAGGAGCCTGCGGTATAGGTGGTCGTTGAGAACCCATATTTCGAAAGGGAACAAAAGTGGGCTTGGAGCGTTGTTGGGCTACAATCTTGTCTTCTGCCAACTTAGCCAACCCTAGGGCTTCCATCATTGTGTTGGGACAGAACATTTTGACCTCAGAGCGGATGGCATCCTTTAGACCATTGATAAAACAACCCGGTAAAAGTCATCAGACAATCCTTCGGTGTGGTTGGCTAGATTCTCAAATTCGGTTTGATACTCTCTCACAGTGCCAATTTGGCGAAGTTTAGTAAGGGATCCTGTGAAGTCATCAAAAGCACTAGGACCAAATCGTTGCAAAAGGAGCTGGTAAAAGTCTGACCATTTGGGCTCTGGATGAGCCTTGATGTACCAACGGTACCATTGAAGAGAATCCTGTTCCAAATGAAAGGATGCCAGCGGAACTTTGTTGACATCAAAAGTATTATGCAGACTAAAATATTGTTCTGCACGATAGATCCATCCAGTTGGATCGGTACCATTGAAGCGAGGAAAATCAAGCTTCGGACCACGGAAATTGCTGGAAGAAGAGAACCCATTGTCTGATGAAGACTCGGACTGCTATTTGTTGTTCATAGCTGAATGTTCAAGATGAAGGCCGAGAAATTTTTCATCCAGATCCTGGAGTTTGGCTTAGATGGATGAAAGTGCGTCCTCCATGGGTTTTTTTTTTTTCCGGTTGACTGGGTAGGAAAACAAAAACAGAAACTACTTCAGTAAAGGAAAATCTGGACTTGGGAAAAAATCTGAAGGGTAATTGGGGTTTGACTAGGTTTTGGACACTGTTGAATAGACAGGGAAGCAAAAATGAGGATTTCAGAAGCGGGGTGAAAGAATGGGAAAATTTGGCAGAGGGGAACAAAGAAGCAGAATTCAGAAAGGAACTCTGTGGTAAAATTTGAAGGTGATTGGGTGAAATCTGAGGAAGTTATGGCAAACCCTAAAAATAGACAAATGTGGGATTTCGGGCTTTGGGAAGGGGAATTGGGGATAGGGTCCTCAGGAATGAAATATGCAGAATGGGATGATAGGGGTTCCCCGAAAATTTCAAGGGAAACAGAGTGAAAACAAGGGAGATATGGAGAAAAAACTGAATTTTATACTCTTTTTTTTTTCTTTTTTTTTTTAGAATGGAGCGGCTACGGCTCGGAAGGGATCTGAAACGACGCCGAATGGATTGAAAATGGTTGGATCTGGAACGGCTTGCAAAATGGATCTGAACGACTGGATCTAAAACGGCGCAGCAACGATTGACAACAGTTCAGCTGGAAATAGATATGGACCCCAGGTATATGCGGCTTCCTAACAGTTCAAGGGTTTCACTCGGCCACCAATGCTGTCTGACGGCTTGCGTATTGGGGCAGTACCCCTCACTCCACGACTCAGGTAAAACTGATAACCGCTTTGCCACAAACGACAGCTCTTGGTTTACCTCACGGGTGGAAACTAGTCAATCAGGTAGGAGTCGTTGCCATTTTCGCTAGCAGGTCCTCTCAATGGGCCAGATACTTTGGGGTTCCTGTGGTACTCCTCACAATGAGTCTTAGGGCTTATGCCCAAGTACTTCCCACAGTTAAGCGGATAGGGATTATTCCCAAATCCGAACCTGCAACAGATGCGAAAAACAAAATTTGGCAGAAATTTCACCCAACGAGCCCAAGAAAGTGCTCTGATACCAGATGTGATGCACCTGCAACAATTAAATAATAAAAATATGCGAAATAGCAGAAATGACAGAACTCAAAATCACTTTTATATTAATCACAGGCCACTTCGAGGGGGCAACCTCCTATGATCAAGCTCAATACAAATAACTTCACGGTCCTTCATAGGTCTCAACACACACTTATATACTAAGTCTAGGCACCAATACTATGGATCAAAACCATGGGCCACTACAAACTATGGATCAACAATACTACAGGTGACTTACAAGGCATATGCACCAACAACAATAACATAAACTATTGATCAACAAATACTACGAGACGACTTACAAAGCATATGCGTCCAACAACAATATACTAACAAAGTAAAGACATGGGTTCCTAACAGATACTTTTAGCAAGCATGAAAGGAAGCAAGATTGCTCTGTGATCTTTTCATTATTTAAGGATTCAAAAAAGAGCTTAACAGAAACTCCCTAAGTCCATTTTTTGTAAAGGAATTGATCGGCCTGAAAAATGGATAAAATTATACTGAACAAAAGAAATGGCCAAGCAAGGAGGAAGTGTTCAATTCGAGGGATAATTCTGAGAACCAAGAATGAAGGCTAGGGGAGGACACTGATGAGGCCTTCTTGCAAGTTGATGAATGGTGGAAAAATAACGCAGTGACTACAGTATGGATGGAGGGGAGGGCTCATGGATGGGCTGTGATGCAAAAAATGGAAAAAAACAACGGCAATCGATGTGGCACACAAATCGAGGAAGCAAGGGGCATGGAAAAAATGCTTGGAAAACGTTTCAGTGAGAGCAAGAAATGATCTCAAGCATCATCACGAGCACGAAAATATGAATCCGATTGTGAAAACGGTGCAAAAAATGGAGGTCATATGGCTCTGGAATGGTCAAAACAAGATTTGGGGTAAAATGGCTATAAATAGAAAAGGAACCCTCATGAAATATGCCATTTTCACTGTGCAACTTTGGAGGAGTGTGGAGGGGCCCAAAAGAGAAAATTCAGATTTCTCACAATCCGATCAGTGGAATCGAGTTCTAAGACTTGCAGGTAAGTCTTGTGGTGTTTTTTCATGTTTTTGGTGCATTTTTGGCGGGATTTGGACCTCTAGGGAGGCGTACCAAGCTCAACTTGGGAACCACTGCTCCGAAGCATGGGTTTCGAGGGAAATCTCGTGCTTCAGAGTGCGGCTCTGGGCGTGATAGCCGCGCTTGCTGAGCATGGCTGCGGACCTTACAGCCGCGATCTGAAGGGCGACTTTCCTAGAGAAAAGAGCGCTTCAGGGCGTGGTTGTGGGCCTCACAAGTGCGCTCCAGGGGTGCACTTTTCGAGTATAAAAGCTTGCCCCAGAGAACACCTATGAGGAAAAAAGGTGTGCTTTGAAGCGCGTTGTTTTGCCTAAGTGCGGGTGCATCGATCCTGGGGAGGTCGAGTTGGGGTTGATATGATGCTAATGGGTTGTTGTTATGGGATTGACAAGATGCTGAGGGCTGCTTGGATAGAACGTGAGCTTAGAAACGTGCTGGAGGCGATCCAAGATGATGAGGATGTGCAGGAGAGTTTGGCTCGCAGTGGACTATTGAAGTTCACATAGGTGTCATTGATGCGCTTGACCAAGTTGTTATTGAACAAGTTGGTTGGGTTTTGGGATGGGGATTTAGAGGCCTTCATGATTCAAGGTGAGCAGTTGCAGATCACTCTCACAGATGTGTACTTTTTGACAAGGTTTCCTCGACTGGGCATGATTGAGGATACCCAGCCGAGGAGGCCACGGGATGTATCTATGGAGTATTTATTGGAGAGACATTGTTATGCTACAACGCATGTGCATGACAACGCTCTATTGGTCTGTGATATTAAGAGTGTGGCGACTTGAGCGATTGTGGCATTAGTGGTGCGCATATTGGGGTCGCATGCCCCCCACCATTTCTCAGGGGGATAGATGGTTCTAGTGGAGCGGGTCTTGGCTGGTACCTATTACGGTTGGGGCCAGATGTACTTGACAGTGGTTTAGCAGGAGATGAACAGGGTGAGTTGTCAAGGAGGGGAGTTATGTTTTCCCTCCTTCATCTGCTCATTTTTCTTCGAGCGAGTCCCGACACTACGGCCGCACAGAGCAGTGCGCGACGAGGGGCCTATGGAGCCGCGGATGCGGTGCTGGGGTGAGATGATGACTCGCGGCGGTGGGGGGATGATGGGGTGGTTCTTCACTGAGGAGTTGTTTGTGCAGTGGATGAAACTACCAGTGGTGATTGATGATTACCCTTACTACAGGATGGACTATAGAGGGGATCCAGAGCTTCCACGCTCTCATGGTCAAGCGTGGGGACCAAATGGTATGTTTTTGTTTTGTTTACAGTATCATGTTGTATCTACTCGATAGCATATATGGTAGGTAGAGGATTTTATGACACTGATGATCTGTTGTTGCTTGTGCAGATGTGGGACCACAACCTCTACGGGGATACCGAGCACGGAGGGGTCATGTAAAGGGAGGATACTCCTATGGATGTGGACAAGGTCAACGACGGATTAGTTTAGCGAATTTGGATACTTTGTAGGCCAGGATTGATCGTCTTCTGGATGGGATGGTGGAGGACAGCTGGAAGCACTTAGACCGAGACTTGATCGATGTCTGCTATGATGCTCCATGGGAGTGGAGGCCTATTATGAGGCGTATCACGATCGTGGCTGAGGCGGTGAGAGCCATGGCACAAGGAGATGCCCCCTATTATGGTGATGAGTACCCTAAGACAGAGTCTGATGAGTCGGAGGAGGAGGAGGAGGAGGAGGAAGAGGACGACGGGGACGATGACGACGATGAGGACGAGGACGACGATGATGATGGAGAGGACTCTAATTAGGCAATTGATGGAACTGCCCCCAATGCGATGAGCATTGGGAATTGTTAGTTTTTTATGATTTAATTCAATAGATATAGGATCTTAATTGAAAGAACAACATGTACAACATATCAAGCATAAGAGACAAGAGACAAGAGACACAAAACATTTCACCGGGGAAAACCAAGAAGGTGAAAAACCCTGCAACTTCCTCAGAGATAGAATAAGCATCAATACAAGGATCACCATGATCAAACCCAAGAGATAGACATCTTTAGCAGCATGCTCCTCCTCCACTTGTGCGCATCCTCCTCTTCTCTCACTAATACGAAGTGAGTGGATAATAGAATGTATAAAATGAGAGAGACACACTCTCTATTTATACACTAACTTTCACTTGACCTTTACTCAACTAGGTCGGCCTCAACTTAACCACTTAACATAATGCTGAATGGGCCGACCCCTACTAGGGTGGTCTAATAACCCTTTGACCCACATGACTCATACAGGGCCGACCCCATCAAGGTGGTCTAATAACCCATCAAGTATAAGTTACGACACTTACAATATAACTTGTGACACTTGCAAGTACACATGACGACACTTCCAATCGGAGGAATAATACATCTCCATTGGGGATATAATAAAGTACAAATGTAATACATACAATATACAAGTGAATATCTTCCGAAGTTACAAATACATCAATGGGAATTTTGTATACTTGGCTTGTATTATATGATGAGGACGTTGTTGGGGCTCCTCTATTGTATGTATGTGTATGGGGGTGCTATGGGCACGATGACATTTCTACTATGATGTATATATATATGCACGTGGATGCAACTTATGATGATGTCTCCTTTTTGTTTTTTATGATGTTTATGTATGCCTATATGATGGATAGATGCATGTGGATGATATGATGATGTATGTTGATGGTTTAATTCCTACATGTTGTGATTTATGTGCCAGTATAGAATATTGTTAGTCATTTGGTCTGCTACATTGTTTTGACTTCTTGGGACGAGTGAATCAAATGGATTCAAACTATCTGATCATTTTTTTAGTGTGCAAGAACTTTCTAAAAAGGCAAGGATCTCGTACCTGGTAAAAATTGTTGAGTTGGGTGACAAGAAGCTGGGAGTCGAGAAACACAGGAAGGTGACTTATACCCATCTAGAGGGCAGCAGTCAGGAGACCGGCCACATCATCGTACTTAGCCTGGTTATTGGTAGCAACGCCTATACACACTCTGTTGAGGTGGATCAACTCATGTGAGGGGGAATATAATACCCAAGTTGTGGAGGCGATGTTTGGAGACCAGCAACTTGCACCGTCGGTGAAACTGACATAGTATGGTGGAACAAGATCTATCTGTGGTCATGCACGGAAGCAAAGTTTAAGGTTCTAAATGCAAAAAGTGAAAAAAAAAGAAATGAAACTATACAACATGGACGTGTGGGTCCAAAAAGTGCTAAGGGTAAAAGCGTTTGAGATACAACCCATTACGGGGGTTGCGCAAGGGGTTTCCCTCAGAATCGTTGAGGATATATGTCCCATGTCCTAGGAAAGTGTGGACGATGTATGGTCCTTGCCACATGGACTCAAACTTCCCTTTCCCAGTCTTTTCATGTGCTTGGTCATAAACAAGGACTAGATCTCCTTCTCGAAAATTGTTGGGGTGGACGTGCTTATCATAGCCGGCTTTGGAGTGGTTCTTTGTGGCCTCAACGGTTTGTAAGGATGTGCGACGATCCTCATTGGCTTTCTCTGAAAGGATTAAGCATTTCCCAAGCGGTTAGGTGTCCGGGAGAAGTTCAACAACAATAAGTAATGCGGGAATCTGACATTCGATGGGAAGTACAGACTCGACACCATGAACCAAATGAAAAGGGGTAAAACCGGGTGGCGGTCTTAGTGGATGTACGGTAAGCCCAAAGTGTCGAAAATAACATATGGTTCTAGTTGGACTTGTAGTGATCCATAATATGTTGAAGGATGGCCTTCAAAATTTTATTAATGGTCTCTACTTGGTCGTTTCCTTGAGGGTAATAGGCGGAGGCGTATTGGTGTTCAAATTTGAGAAAAGTCGACAACTCCTTCCATACGGGGTCTTCAAAATGTTTTCCATGGTCGGAGACGATTTGCTTTGGGACCCCGAATCGAGTGATGACATGGTTGAAAAAGAAAGGGGCTGCAATCTCAACTTTGCAATTAAAGGTAGGCATGGCCTCGGCCCATTTGGTGAAATAGTTGACAGCCACGATGATGTATTTATGGCCATTTTCCGAGGGGGGGTTACACTCCATAAAATCAATGGCCCATTTGCAAAAGGGGGAAACGGTGATAACTGGATGGAGGGGGGTGGGAGGGGTCCTCGCCTTGGGTGAAAAGAGCTAGAAATTTCGGCAATGTTTGACTGCTATGATGCAATCAATAAATAGGGTGGGCCAAAAATATCTAGCGCAGATAACCTTTTGAGTAGTGGCCATTCCATAGAAATGGTCACTGTAGGATCCACTATGACAATCATTCTGAACTTGTTCAGCCTCGTCTCGAGTGAGGCATCGACGTAAAATGGTGTCAACCCTGTGCCGGTAAAGGACATGTCCAAGGAGGATATATCACGAGGCATGATGGCGTATGCGACGGCGATCATCACGGCCGATATTGGACCGAAATTTCTATGTGTGTAGGTACACTAGGATGTTGCTGTACTAGGGGTCATCCGACGAAATGATAAACAAGTGGTTGTCGGGTAATCTGGTATTAATTTTTGGTGAGGTAGATGATGATGGTAATCCTGACATGAGCTGTGCCAATGCAAGGTATTTGGTACTCTTAGGTGTGGTGAACATGAGGTCGTACTCTTGGAGTATGATGACCCATTTGGTCACGTGGGCCTGACGAAGGCGGCTACTCAAGAGATAGACCATGGGGTTGGAATTGGCCACGCTTGTCGTCCAGGTTAATAAGATATAGTGACGAACTTTTTGAACTGAGAAGATGACGAAAAGGGACAACCTCTCCTCATAGGGGCAACGTAGTTGTGGGCAACAGAACTCGGAATCACTTTTATAATGATCACATGCCACTTCGAGGGGGCAACCTCCTTTGAGCAAGCTCAATACAAATAACTTCATGGTACCTTCATTGGTCTCAACACAAACTTATATACTAAGTCTAGGCGCCAATACCATGTGTCAATACAAACCATGGGACAATACAAAATATGGATCAACAATTACTACGGGACGACTTACAAAGCATATGCATCCAACAACAATAATACAAACTATGGATCAACAAATACTACCGGATGACTTACAAAGCATATGCGTCCAACAACAATATACTAACAAAGTAAATAGAAGGGTTGACATGGGTTCCTAACAAAAGGTGGTTATGGTTGAGGCGCTGTTTGTTTGGACGAAACGGTGCACAGATCAAATATCTCTACTATCGACTGAGGGGGTGGAATGGACCGAAAAATAGAGGTCATGGGAGTCTCCGGGTAAATTCCAGGTCCAACGGTGGAAACCAAAGAGGTAGGTGCACCAAGAACAGGTTGTTCAACCACGGGGAGAATGTTTTCTGGAGCAACAGGGGCATTTGGGTCATAATACATAAGTTGATCAATCTTAACAACCTGTCCCTCGTGGGGGAACATCATAATATGGAAGACTGATGAAACAACGGCCTTCATGGCATACATGTAACTGCGTCCGAGTAGGAGGTTATAATCAAGTTATGCGTTGATGACCTCAATGTCAATAAGGATAGTTTTACTAGATAATTAGACTGGAACGTTGGCCAAGAGGCCTTGGGGTTGAGCTGAGCAGCCATTGTAAGCTCACAAGGTGGTCATGGATGGCTGTAGTGTAGGTGATCCTAGATTCTGCCACACGAATGTAGACATGACGCATGTGGAGGCACCCTCATCGATGATGCATCGAGGGATAACAAGATTCCGGATGGACACATAAACTTGGAATGCTACTGTGGAAGGCATGCGTGGTTCGTATTGGTCCAAATCAAATGCCATTATCCATGAGTCGGAAGTGTCTATCACACCAATGGCAGATAAAAATGTCTTGCGTTGTGCAAGACAATTTTTTAAGACCTCGAGGGATGACATAGCAGCAGGGGATTGGGCTAAGTCATCCACGATATTGTAATTGGGTGCAGCCTGAGTGTTGGGGTTGTTATTAATGCAACGTAATGGGAAGCGGAGAGCTTTGGGGGCCCCATCTCATGGTGCTGCGAGAATGCGTAACAACTAATCAGTGGGAAGAGCGTTAGTAGCCTTGTCGGCGGGAATGGTTTCAGTGGTGGAACCATACTAATTTCGGCGTGTTTGAAGGTTGATGTCAGCCTATGAAATCATGAGAAGGTGATGGGTACCTGATTCAATGGGTTGACTAGAAGGTGCATCATAAGTGATTTTGTGTTGTGGTGCCACAGTTCCTTGAGGGGGAGCCAACGGTTGGGTGTTCACCACTCCTTGTGTGGGTAAGGGATTCTACAACACCATGGGTTGTGTATGAGGTGGCAGGGGGTTAGGTGGTGCTGGCAGAGCAACATGTCCTTGGCATTGGGCATCATCGGTCCAAATTTGGCAAGCTCACTCCAAATGGGGACAAGTGTGCGTATAATGGCCGTATACCCCACATATAGAACATGGCTAGTTCGTTCGTAAATTGGGGTTCTTCCCTTGATGAGGTGGTCTGTCAAGGTTTTGATTGGTTGGGGCGGCATTGTTATTGTTTGGGGGATTGGGTGGTTGGTCGCCTTGATATTGGGGTTGGTTGTTCCCGCGGTTGTGTCCTCTTCCCCGGTTCTGTTGGCCTTGTTGGTTTCGTTGGGTAGGCTAGTTTTGTTGCTGATTTTGTTGGGCATAAACTTGCCCTTGGGGGTTAGGAGGATTTTATGGTTGAGCAGGTGTGGTGCTGCCTACGGTGGATAGTAAGCAGGAGGGGCCTGAGGTTTTGCAAGTGCTAGTGCTGCCTACAGTGGATAGTAAGACGGAGGGGCTTGGGGTTGCACAGGTGCTTCCTGCGGGGGATAGTAAGCAGGAGGGGATTGAGGTTATTTGTGTGTAGGTGTAACCTATTGATGGTGATAGGAAGTAGGTGCAACTAGAGGGGTGTAAGCTGGTGGTGCATGACCATAACACTGCGGTGGACACAAAGGTCCATGTACATGAGGGGCTTGGGCCATGGGAGCATACGAGGTCGTTGATCCAGAATGGGTTGTGGCACGCAAAAGGTCAAGGCCGCTAGTAGGGGGCATAGCAGTATAAGGTTGACTATATGACGCAACGTGTCCAATAATTCCATTGACAGCATGGGATGCCCCCGGTGCATCGTTCTAGGATGATTCGGCACAGGGAGCATCAAGTAAAATGGAATATAAGTAGCCAGACTGAGCATAGATGAGGTCAAATTGATGGGCTTTTAGGATGGCCTCTTCTTTGGATTGAGGCCATTCAGATGCCACATCCTTGGAAATAACTGGTATAAGAGATTTCAAAAACCAATCTAGGAAGATACGGTCGTCTAAATTGATCTTGCATAAACTTCGACGTTTACGCCACTCATGAATGTGATCAGTATTGTGGGTAGCTATGCTATGTCTGCAAGACCGTAGGATCTCTACACCAGCATCATAACGGATTGGTAACTGAAAGAAATGTAGGAAGTTCGAAGCAAGGGATGTGAAGGTGGAGTGGGTCCCATGAGGTTGTTCGATGTACCACTTAGCTGCAGAGCCAGTGAGGGTCCATTGTAAAAGGAGGAGACAGATAGAGTTATCCACTATGGAGTTGGAGGAACACCATAAATGGAAGGACATGATATGGTTTTGTGGGTCCTCACCCGCCTTTCCTTCAAATTTAGGGATATCTGAAGGGAGTTTAATATGCAAGTGAGGCAAAGTGGGGTCATGTCGAATCAGCTCGTTGGTCAATCTGGCCAGGTCAAGGAGGTTGAGGCTAGCCATGAATGGAAAACTTGCAGAAGGATGTGACATGATCGCAAGGGCGTGTGTGCTAGTGGTAGTGGCAATGGTGGGGCCACTGCCCCCAATGTGTGGAGAAATGGCATGAGTCATGATGGGGATTGTGGGACCTCCAGTCAGAGGTGTGGGAATCGTGTAGGAAGGACTTGTGCCCCCAACTGTACCATGGGTCACCAACGGGACTATAGTTGTAACAGGTCCACTAACCATAGTGATGGATGTAGTGACAGGAATGCTAGGTGTAGGTCCTACAGATGGTATAGTGGGGAGAGATGCCGAAGTGGTAGCTCGGTTGGTGGTGGACCCACCACCAATAACCCCACCAAGAAAGGGGGTGGGAGTCACTCCAACCATGGGGCTAGACGGAGCTGTGAATATGGGATCCTCTGATTCAGAATCAGATGTGAAATAAGGGGCGTCGGGATTTGGTGATGAGGCTCTACGCTTGTGAGGAGTGGTGTCAAGTGAACCGTGTCGCGGGGACTGGTCCTGTAGGCGTCGAGAATGTATTGGAGACTCAATGATGACAATGTGAATAAAATGAATGGGTTGTGGTGAGTGAAAAGCTCAAAAATCCTAATGCAACCGTGTGTGCAAAAGGAGAGCGCAAATAGTATGGCACTCAGGCCAACAACAAGCTCAAAACACTTGCTATAACAGCTGTGCTACAACAAGCAGAGCGACAAGAAAAGTGGTCAGAATACCAACAAGCATGGTTCCTAAAAAAGAAAAAAAGGGGACTCGCTAATCCAATGGGGGTATAGGAGCATGCAAACACCTAACTAGAAGATTTGGAAGCTCACGCAAAGCATATCTTCTGCAGGGTGATGAAATCCACAGTCAGACGATACGAAATGGAGAACCAAGTAGGTGGGGGATATCCCTTTACCAAAAGGGATCTCGGGTAAAAGATCCCTAGGAGAATGGAAACTAGGCTACCCCGTTCATGGCACGTCCATAAAAAGAAATCATCATTTCATTCCTTTGGTCGCTACACCCCTGGTATGGAAGTGCAATGAGCACAACGAGTAGGTGTCCTTCGAAACTAAGTGGAGAGCGGCAGTCCACGTAGTCCTATGAAACTAGTCTCATGACTTACCCTCCTAAGGGAGAGGCCTTTTCCAGCAAATCGGTTTTTAACCGTGCCAACAAGTAGTAGGGGATTTTGGTACCCTGATGGTCAACTTCTATGTCTCAAGTGTAAGTGACAAAGGGGTGTTATTTGGATTCTTATCCCCAGTGTCCTACGTAACTACAATCTTCTTTTTTGTTCCCAAAATGGGGTTAAAGGTTGGTTGAGTTAAGTAAATTTTAGGGCTCACTTGAGTTAAGGTGACAGAGTGTGTACAGAAAATGTTATGTACCCAACAAATGCCAAGCCGTGGCAATAAACTAACTAGAAATGCAAATACAAGTATTAACTGCTATGTAAAAAATTGATAAACTTGCTAAAATGTAAATGCTGAAATAATTTTTTTTGAAATGGTACAGCAAGCAGATAATAGAAAAATACAGCTGGTAAATGGGAATGCAAGCAAAATAGGGTGGCTATTAGGGCAGAAAAAACAGGAAGGACTGGCTGCAGGGTACGACAAACTGCCGAAAAATTGGGCAAAAAATGGCTAACAGGAACAAAGAACAGAGCGCGGCTGTAAGGTTGGAAAATGCACTCTGGGGCACGACTGTCAGGATAAAACCTGCGTACTGGCACGCAGCTGTCGGGCCGAAATAGGCGCTCTAGGGAACGGCTGTCAGGCCGAAGCAAGCCCTCTGTGGCGCGGTTGTCGGGCCGAAATCGATGTTATGGGGCACGGCTATTGGGCCAAAAGAAACGCTATGGGACACGGCTATCGAGCCAAAAGTCAAGCTCTAGGACGTAGCTATCGAGCCAAGAGCAGCACTCTGGGACGCAGTTGTCGGGCCAAAGCAGCGTTGCAGGATGTGGCTGTAGGGCCAGAACCCGTGCCTTGCGACACAAAAAACAGCCATAGAAAGCGTCGACCGAAATGAAAAAAATAGAGTTTTAAGGGCTCACGGAGACAACAGGGGCCAGGTGTGCAAGTATTGGGGCTCAAGGGTGAACCAGATCTGTAAAAAGAAAGCAAAATGACAAATACAAACTAAAAAATAAACAAAGATTCAAACGAGTGGAGTCGCCAAAACTGTAGCTAGGGTTTTCACCCTAGCTTGTGCTAAAGAGCACCTACTAAGGATTAAGGAATCCTTACTAGCAGTTCAGTAAACAGTAAAAACTAAATGTAAAATAACAGAAAGACTAAACACTAAACTAAAACATGTGCATGGAAATATTAAGATTTAAATCTACAATACAATAGTAAACAGTAAAAACATTCATGAGAACTCAGTAAATAAAGATTTATGTTTTTTTTATTAATGGAAAGCAAGGGTTTGCATGAGTTTTACCTCAAATGTTGAGGTTGTTGGAGCCTTTTCAACCATACGGGAGTATTGCACCAATGCTCCAATATTTCCTTCTCTTCTCCAAATGCTTCAATGGTGGCCAAGGATTAACCTAGAGTGGAGAACTCAAGCTCGAATGGTGGGCTAGGGTTCGATGGTAATTTTGGTAGCATAAGGTTAGAGAGGATGATGGACGTGAAATGGGGGGCCTCCATCACCTTTTTTATAGATATTTTGGGTGGTGGAGTATTGACCCATGGTTTTAGGCACCAAATGGTTTTAGGGTTTTGCCTTCTTTTTTTCTTCTTTTTTCATTTTTTGAAATTATTTTGACTTTTTTCTCTTTTTATTTTATTTTTGGGAATTTTCGACCCCTTTTGAGGGTTTTTTGACATTTTTGAAGGAATTTTATTTATTTGAGGGAAATATTGTTTTTTTGCCTTTTGGGTCACCATTTGAGGGTTTTTTAAGGTTTTGGAAGCCAAAATGGTACGAAAAGCGGACAAATGAGTTATGTGACTACGGAGATGAGCTAGTGGACAACTTTTGGGTGTTAATAGTACACATAACCATATCATGCAAAATATTCACAATAGTGCATGTGTGTTCTAGAAAAATGTACACACTTTATAATGTGCACATGCTCTGAAACACGCATGCATCCCTGTAAGACGTGTGCACTCCTTAAATTCGATTTATTGTTGGTGTCATTGACATTTCCTATACACATGTTTGTTGACTTGGTTTCTTCAAATATATGTTTGATGAAAAACCTGGTGGTTTGGGTTGCAAAAACATCAAAACCTCCATTTTTCAAAATGTCTCTCAATAACTCCATTTTTTTACGTTATTTTTGTATAGGGTACACAAATTTATCATCGATGAAATTGCATAAACATATGGATTCATCAACGTTGATTCCAAATATATAATTAAAAAAAAAACTAATATTGTTTACTATTTTATTTTTTTTCTTGATGTGTATCAAAAAGATAAAATTCATACGTCTATTTCTCATGCTATAACTTTTTCTCAAATGGCCCATTTTTTAAATTGTTTATATGTTGCATTAGTACATACAAAGATATACAATCTAAAAAAACATTGTTTGATTATTTTAATACCATCATACCTTGCATTAATGCATGGCCTCGTAGTATAGGGGTATAATGAATTTCATAATTAAAAAAGAAGATATAAAACTTAAATTTTGAATTTTGAAAAAATAGTCATGCACAAGAACAATCATTGGTCAACAAATTTACAATTTGTTTTAATGAAATTCAATCATTTAGGTATTCAACACCAGCACTAATGGGAACATATGTTGTATATTTTGCATGAAAAATAACATACAAATATTATAAAAACTTCATTTTAACATACTTACACAAGAAAATAATAAATAAAATTTATATATATCCTAAAAGCTAATTTAATTTCTTACATTTCATATTCTTCCACTAGATTCAAATTCATCATAAAGGTACCTCAAATCATCCCTTCAAATCAACAAATTTATATTTTTCCATGTTCGCATTGCCATTAATATGTCATGATAGATCA
Organism: Larix kaempferi; assembly: GCA_027924585.1. NCBI lineage: Eukaryota > Viridiplantae > Streptophyta > Pinopsida > Pinales > Pinaceae > Larix > Larix kaempferi. Next base: position 18,487,132 of record BSBM01000089.1, on the reverse strand, counting down.
TCATTAGCTTGCACTTAGCCTTAAATAAAATCGAAATCTCATTTTTTTCAATATGATTGCATAGAAAGGTTAAAGTTGTATTTTGGGAATGTAATATTTATTATTTCATGGTTGACCAAATTTTATATTTCCTTATACTAAGTTTTAGGCTTATCCAATAAAAAAATCAAAACCTCATTTTTATTTAATGTGATTGGATAAGAAGGTTGAAATCTTATTGTGAAACAATATTGTTGGTAATATCACCCTTATGAGTATTATTATAAATGCAATTTATTGTACTCAATATTCACAATGTGCATCATACTTCAAAGATTTAAATGTTATATCATGTCAACTCCACTCCCAATTGATTTGTAAAATTGTGAGACGTTCCTTTATCCTTCCTTTAAAAGGAAATTTTGGTCAAAATTCATCAATGATATTAAGCTAGGGTTATTAGTCAAAACCTTGCAAGGTTCGCCTTGCATTCAACCAAGACCATTTGCACTCACAACAAATTCTGTGATCTTTTGGGAGAGAAATTCTTGTAACATATTTTGGAAACCTTGAACTTGGAATTACGTTGTAGATAAATTGTTCTTAATGACTAGGGTAAGGTCACCAATGTACTAAATTGGACCAAGACTAACTTAATGATTGATTCTATTCACTGATCAAACTCATTTAAGGGTATTTCTACCACACGTCAAGGCATGCACAAGTAAACAAACATGAGCGAGTGTGTGTGTGTGTGTGTGTGTGTGTGTGAGAGAGAGAGAGAGAGATAAGAAGTGTACCTTTTTATGAAGGTTGGCCTGCACTGCAACTCTTCGCATGTTTTAATCTTCTCTTTGGTATAAATATCCAACCTGCAAAAATACCAATCACCCTTCCTCAAAATCCTTTGGCTACACAGAGAGATAAAAATCAAATAAGAACATATATATGATAATAATTGACTAAAACAATATTCTGATCAACTACAAATTACTTTCAAAGAGTAAAAAATCAATAATTTTATAGTTCATTTGGGGGAGGAAAATATGTCAAATCTCTATTCATGTAATGAAATAGTACATAACAATTACCTCTTCACTACTTGGCACATTTTCGAGACCTTCAACCAAGTTCATTTGATCTTGATTCCTTCACAATCTAATTTCTGACCAAGTAGACATCCAAGTGTGTATGAGGTAGGCGTCACATAAGGTGAGTGATTTCGACACTTATGAAAGGGATGCCCAGGGATAGGGATCACTAAGGGTTGAGGGAAATAATGAATCAAACTTATGGAGATATTTCTCCAATGTTAAAATATGGATGGGTGTCTCCCTTGCTTTGGCCCATATCATCTTTTTTTATGGATGAATAAGATAGTTTCAGATGGTTACCATTTTGTTTTTCTAGTTACAACCGAGACTAAAATATCCGACAAAAGTAACATGCCATTTTTTTGAATTTTTATATTTTTTTCCAATCTTTTTTAGGCCCACGCACTTTGCTCATGGAAACTTTTTATGGCATGCACCTTTCTAGTTCAAAAAGTGTTTATGAAATAAATGATGATAATTTTTATAAATTTTAAATATTAATTCCTTTTAATAAAATTGCATAATCAATAGATTAAAATGCATAAAAAAGAAATTAATAAAATTTGAAAAAACAGATTCACAGGAGAAAGGGAAAGAGGACATAAACACATAACTGATGACAGAGTTCACCCAATAAATGGATTATGTCTCTGGTTCCTTCTCCAGTGAGAGGTCAATCCTTTATTCCAAAATTCTTGGTTATATGTACAAAAGTTTATTCAATCTCCAAAGTTTGTGCAAATCTTGTGAATTTTTTTCCTTTTCTCCATAACCTTACTTTCCCCCATTTGTAGGAATAGGAATTTATGGTAAATGGGTTAATACCCATATTTCCGTTCGGGAGAATAGGTAACAAAAGGGTCTCATTTACGGTTGCAACTTCATGAATTCAAAGGAGAATGAGTTGGGACCTCATTTTAGGGATGCGGTCCATCATATTGAGTCAAATTATGGGCTCTTTCTTTCTCATCAGTTCATTCTTGCGAGAGAATAGGGACACTTGGGATATTGTTGTCATGAATAGGGAAGTGTCATTTTGCACTATAAAAGATGCACCCTAATGTGTGAGGTCAGAAGGGGAACTGATGGCTAAAATATATTATAATTTGTAATGGAGTGGAGTGAGGTTCTATCAAGGACGAGATTCCCGATCATAGGCCCAAAGAGGTACCTGAAACATAGAGAAGAGTGTCAGAAATCCATCTTCCCTGATGTGGGTATATACATGCTCAAAATGTGATAGAACATGGGTGCCAAATTAAGTACACTACAAATCCATGACATATAACAAATGTAAAACCATGGCCACGAAAGGAATACATAGTGACCTTCCATATAATATATATAATGGTGGATCATGTCCATGACAATGATACACAATGGATTCATGCCAATAAATATATCATAGACATGAATAGATACAAGTGGATCTATGTCCCAACACATATTAGGATAACAACTACAATTGGAATGATTGAAATTGGTTCTCCAAATGCTACCAATGTAAGATGATGTATGGTACAATCTTGTGCAACTTAGGAAATAGAAAACTATGGGAATGCTATTGTTGTCCCAAGGCATTCCATCCAAACCATCGAGTGGTACAAATACTACCCATGCGAATATGTGATTTGAAGATGTCCACAAACATGCAGGACACTGTTTGATTACTACTCATTGATGTATACCTTTAACAAACTGATCTAGGTGGATATTTTTCACCAAATTGATAGATCCAAATGCTAAAGTAAATGGTACCATGTCAAAGAACTTAAAAGGATGATTCCAACACATTTCAAATTGAGTCAATCGAAATAACTATGAGAGAGTTATACAAAACTTTAGTTATGGGTTAACCCCCTTTATTATATATTTGGTAATGTTTTAACATTATATGTTTTGTAATGTTTTAACTTTATATATTTTTGTAATGTTTTAACATTATATATTTTGTAATGTTTTAACATTATATATTTATGTTAAAACAACACATAACAAATGATAGTTATAACCACCTTGTTGTTATTTCGTTATAAAGGAAATCAAGTTGAAATAATTTATTCTTCTTAATTCTAATCCGTTTATCATTTTCAAATTCAGGACTGTGCACCAACATTAAATAAAATAATTGTATTTTTTATTTCAACGTTAATAATCATTTCCTTTCTCATTATTATATTGCATTTGTTCTTAAAAGTTGTTCGTTAATACAATTTGATTATTTGTGTTGTTTTCAATTACAATATTATATACTCAAAGCTAATTTGAATTTGTAATAAACGAATAAAAATAATTACATTTTGTAATTTCTATTTACTTAATGTTTAATTAATTTTAAATTATAAAATTTTCATTATGAAATTAAATATTAATTAATGCATTTTAATTAGTGGAATGAACATAAGAAAATATCTCATTCACATTTTACTTGCACTTAAAGTTTAGCTCATACAAATCACAAACACAAGGTAACCCACCAATGGTGATGATGGGAACCACGGTAGGCTAGTACATTCTATCAAGTGTGAATAGATGCCTTGGATTCAAACACTTGTAAAATCCATTAAGTAGGAGACATTGATGTATTCCCACTGCCTATTAGAAAGAGAACTTGCCACTGATGACTACAAGCCCCAAGGTACTATACAAGCTCTAGATCCCATTCCTAGAGAATGATGTGTTAAATTTGATGAAAAGAGATCCATTGAAAGGGAGGAATTAGGGCATCCTCCATCAACCAACATGAGGAAATATCAGGAATTGATTTGAATTGGAAAAGGTCTTGGATTAAGTTTTGTAGGATTAACTACTGAGTATGTTTCTTGCATGCACCAAATGTGAATAGTTGTTGGAGGAGCCTAGTCGACAAGTCGACTAGGTCCTCCGCCAACTATGGTCGGCCCAAAGTCGTCGGTCGGTTAGTCGATCGACCGCTAACTATAACTGAATAACTGTATGTAATCTATATAAGTAGGTTGTAGAGCCGACACCATAATAGATCTATGCACTGATATTGTACTCTGCTTTGGATATATTAATATAAATCTTATTGCTTCTATCCCATTTACTGTCATATATGGATGTGTGATCAATGTATGCATGTGTCACTTTCTCTATATTAGTATAATGTGCAGCTAGTAACCGATGCAATCCCCTAGACTACAGCATTGGTCCTGTTGCTAGTAGTACATATCTTTAAGAAATGACAAAGACGTGCATATGCTAATAGATAAAGAAATTTGAGAGTGGTGGGACAGGAAACTAGTGAACTACATTCAAAATTATACACAACGAAACAAGCTAACGTTAGCACAAGCAAGGCAGAAGTTCATCATCGAGGCCCATGAGAAATTTTTATAGTCAGTTCCTAGCAAAATAAAGAAATTTCTGATAGTTGTTCATGACCGGCCAGGATTCCCAAAGTGAAAAGTTGTTGATGCAAAAAATCATTAATGGAGGAAGAAAAAATCTATGTGAATGTTTTGAGAAAATCTATGAAGACTTTTGTGAATATCAAGCCATTGAAGATAGAGTATCCACTGACAAAATCCGACGCAATTTTTACACTGACCTTCATGAGAGTTTTTTCTGCTTTGTCCCCATCCTATTATATAAATTTTTGATCAACAACGGCGCGAGACACATTGTCGAACCTCGACCACCACTAGAAGAACACGGGGCAACTAATTGGGAGAAAAAGAAAAAAGAGTGGGAATGGTTCATAAACAAATGACAGTGAGAATACTTTTTGAACAAATGACGCCAATTGCTGACCTCGTATCCGTTAGTCAATAAGAGTCAAGTCAGAAATGGTGGGGTTCGCTGAATATGTGTTCTAATTAAAGAAGTTGTAGGCTAGTCGATGGAACAATGAAGGCCTGTAAGAATTCAAGTCCTCCATGATGAAGTAAATGTCCAGCTGTCCATAAATAAACAACAGGCATTCAAATATTAGAAAGAGAAAAGAGATACAGACAACGAGATAAATTGAGGGAGATTGTATGTTTCTTACATCATAAGAAAGGCTTGAAGAAGTCAGAAGAGATGGTCGAGTGACCAAAATTCCTACCTGATTCAAGGGAAATTCAACTAGTTGATGAAGAAGGTCAGGCACCGACATCCGTAGATCGGTCAAATGCAATGGTTTTGACCCCCTAGAAAGTGTGCATCACAATTCCAGATGCCACAACTCCTGTTAGTTCTATCCCTATGATCATGACAATTGGACCGACTATTCGACAGATCGTCAAGCGTGACATGGGATTAATCCGAGGTGATATTAGTATTTGGAACCGACTAGACTAGTGTGGTAGAATTGCATACATATTGATAATCCAACGACCAGAGCGAGGTAATTGGATTACCTTCACTCCTGAGTTTGGGAGACATTATTTCAATTTATTTTACTCAGAACACATCGAGGTACCCCCCATGTCAACAACCTTGTTGATTGAACTTGGTAACTTGTCGGAGTCCCGATCAGACGTAGAAGAGTCTGTAGTGGATATATGTTTGTCTTGGCAACAGTCGCATTCATTAGAAAGCACTAGTAGTCAGTTAATAGTAAGTTCTTTCAATAATCAGTCGGTAAGCTCAAAATCTCATAAAAGTAGTAATATGGATGTACGTCTTCTAGTCAACACTCCTATTTTTAAGGATATGCATATCCTAAGAAACATTGGTTTGTATGTGAGGCCCTATGGCAAGCTGACTTAAATGATTATGAAAACCAACAAATTGATCAGTTTGCAGGAGGGATTAAAAATCGTGCACTCATGTGGTACATGATTTTTTTCGAGGAAGGACCAAAAACAAAGAACCAGATCAAAGATGCCTTTCTAGACCAATTCAGAGTCGACAATTCAAATCACTTGGCAGGCGGCCACCATATGAAGCAAATCAAACAAAGACTAGGAGAATCTGTCCTTTGTAAAGAACAAAGGTTCTATACTATGACTAGATCCTTCTAAAACTGAAACACCGAGGATAAGCTCAAGAAACCAAGCAAAAAGGACCCTATAAATACTTTCTCCCCAATATGGTCGCCAGTTTTGTTGTACATAAATTCTTCCTAATGACTAGGTTAAGGCCACCAACATACTAGATGGGATAGAGACTGACCTAATGATCCAGGTGGATCTTTCTAAAGTCATTCAGAATAAAAGTATTCAAACAGAAGTACAAAGGTTACCATGGCAAAGGGCTCGTCGACAGCCACGGGCTCGTCAACAGCTTTCCGTCAACGTTTGTTTCCTGGAAAACGGACTTCGGATCAAGAAGTTATTGGTATTTGAAATGTCAGCAAAAATGGTTAAAAATAGTTACAAAGTGGTTAAGAAAATCTAATTGGGGCAATGGGAATCGAACCCAAAGCCTTGTGGAAAGGACACCATGACCCATCATTAAAATGGTTAAAGAGTTGAACCATAGTATATGCACCACCATATACCAAGCATATAATATAAAGGTTATATTATAATATGGTGCAAAATATTAAAAAAAGGTATATTAAAAAGTTTGAAATATTATGTTATAACTTTAATATATGTTGTAACTATAATATTAAAACCTGTCCATATTGTTCAACGTGTAACCATATTCCATATGTAATATATGTTATAACCATATAACATATAAAGCGTTAACCTTATCAAGGTGGAAAACAACAAATGCGCCACATTGCAAAACGACGAACAAGGAGGAGAGGCCCACGGGTTTGACCCCGGGACCTGTTATGCATCACACTTTACCATTGAGCCACAGAGCCACCATTGAGTGGTAAGCGGCGTCAAATTATTAAGAAGTTGCAATGCCAAAAGCTATAAAAAGAGCCACGAAGTCGGAGTTCGAGACAAGTTTAGAAATCGAAGCTCAAAGTTACAGAGCGCGAAGCCTACACAGTTCCTAAGGTAGAGTACGGGCACAGTTCCCGAGATGAAGTACAGAACATTTAGTGCTTTTGTCTTTTTGTGCAGAATTGTTTTCTCGTTTTGTGTGCCAGAGAAGTTTCCCGCCAAAGGTGGTCGAGTTTATTCTCATTTTTCTCATAATTTGGCAAGGAATTCAGTGGTGCTGTTTCTTTCTGCTTTTGACTGACATAAAATAGAGGTGTTTCCAGAACACACATTTGTAAGCTTTGAAGACTAATAAAGAACGGCCTTCTCATTGGAAGGGGCTTGGAGACGTATCCAGGGGGTCTGGTGAACTCCGTTATCAGCTGTTGTGTTCTTTTCTGGTTTGCATCTATTCTTTATGTGCTTATGTGTTGATTTGAAGCATTTAAAATTCATCTTTCAAGTCAATTTTATGAATGTTTCATGCAAGTTTATTGGTTAAAAAGATCTTGAGATTTTCAGATCACCTAATGATTGATTCTACAGGATTATCAAACTAAGTTAAAGGTATTTCTACCATGCTTTAAGGCATGAACAAGTAAAAAAACATGAGAGAGAGAGAGAGAGAGAAGAAGAAGAAGAAGAACTATTACCTTTTAACGAATGATGGTCCTCATTGCTCCTCTTGGCCTCTTTTAATCTACTCTTTGGTAGCAATGTCACACCTACAAAAAGAACAATCACCATTCCTCAAAGCCTTTGTCTACAAAGAAAGATCAAAATCAAATAAGAACATGTATATGATAATAATCAACTAAAACAATACTCTTATCAACTACAAATCATTTTCAAAGAGTCAACAATCAATCATTTTACAGTTCATTTGTTGGAATGAAAGATGTCAAATCTCTATTGATGCAATGAAACAATCCATAACAGTTACCTTTTCACTGCTTAGCACCTTTCCAAGACCTTCGACCCAGTTCCTCTGCTCTTGATTCCTTCACAATGCCACCTTCGACCAAGTAGAGTTCAAAATTTGTATGAGGTACGGGTCACATAAGGTGAGTGACTCCAACACTTTTGAAAGGGATGCTTAGGGACATAGATCACTGAGGAGTGAGGGAATGAATTAATCAAACTTATGGAAATATTTCTCTAGCGTGACAACATGGATTGGTGTATCCCTTACGTTGGCCCACGTGTTGGCCTATCTCATGTATTTTTATGGATGACTAATATAATTATAGATGGTTACCATTTCGTTTTTCTAATTACAACCGAGACCGAACTATCCAAAACTAACATAACTTCTTGTATTTTCAATTTTTTATATTTTTGTCAATTTTGTTGAGGCCCATGCACTTTCCTCAAGGACAACTCATGTGGCATGTACCTTGCTAGTTCAAAAGTTGTGTGGGGTCTTATTTATGGTTGCAAATTCATGAATTCAAAGGAGAATGAGTTAGGATCTCATTTTAGGGACGTGTGCCATCATAGTGAGTCAAATTATGGGCTCTTCCTTCCTTATTAGTTCATTCTTGTGAGCAGACAAGGACACTTGGGATACTATCGTCGTGAATAGGGAAGTGCCATTTTGCAATATAACAAATGAAAGAAATTATCTATGTAGATATTTAATGTGCATATTACATCCAATCTATCTTGAAAAACTTATCCTAAAAGGAGTTACAATAAATTACCATCCCTATACAATACAACATTCCTCTTCTCACGAAAAAGGATATCCACTACATAGATATTATACATATGAAAAATCTAGCAATAGTCACCTCTTGAAAGAATATGATCACTTACAATGACAATGACTGATATATACCAAAATTTAGACAAATATTTATCTATTGTTGGATGGAGAAATTGAAAATCTTGCTTATAAAATAGATAGTGATTTTGTGCTACTTTTTGTGACAACATCATAGTAATCCTTTAGAGGTATTGAAAACTTACCCATTTTCTATAATAAACATATGTAGAGTTAAATTTTAGCAACTTTATTTAAGCATTCAATCTTAAATAAAGAGAAACATTAAATGTCCTAGTAATTTTTATGAATGAATATAATTTTAACAAAAATGGTTATGACTTCAAACAAACAATCTCTAGTGAAATAATATACCATGCTATCTTGAGTTAGAGTGTCCAAATTAATCATTTCCATGTACCATAATTACAAATAGTATTAAAAATAAACATCAAGAAATAGTCGAAAATATAGAATGATTACAGTAGTAAAATATCAAGTAAAATTATATTTTTTTAATTAAAAAAAAAAAATTATTAACCACTTCATAAAGGGTATTTTGTTTATACATATAAGCATAGTCTTCATGGCTCAAGAATTATCTAATCTAAATTATTTTGATTTTATTAAAAAAAACTATAATTTTAATTCTTGATTTCAAGAAATTTATAAGATATTTGAAAATTAAAATATATACTAAATCCTAATCTCTTAAAAAAATTAAACTTTAAAATATTCAAAATATACAAGAAAATAAGAAATCAATCATGAAATGTGCAATTGAGTGTTAAAATCACTCCTTATAAAACCATACAAAATAAATAACAACCAATGTAATCTTAACTTTCATATTATCATGTCTTATCATGTAGGCCTTGACTAGATGTTATGTAAACATCAACACCCAAAATTAAGTGTTGAAATCACTCCTTATAAAACCATACAAAATAAATAACAACCAATGTAATCTTAACTTTCATATTATCATGTCAGGACTTGACTAGAAGTTATGTAAACATCAACACCCAAGATCAAATCATGGATTAACTCCAAGGATAGAAATTGTTTTAAAACTACAGTGTCCTCGAATGAAGTCTTTACCTTGACCTGTGTATCTATACATAACCTATTTCTCCATTTAAACAAATTGATTAAGGTACTCTTCAACAGTAGTATATTTTACTTCTGGGTATAACTGAGTGGCCTCCACCCCATTGGGACCAATTTCAAAATTGGTTTGAGTGCCTTCCACAAAAACTGAGTGATAAACCGCTAACAAAAGATCCCCTTTGTCTGCACCAACATATTTTTGTAACAAGTGTAAAGCAGTTTACAACTTTCCATTATTTGATAAAATAAAAGAAGGCAATAAAATGAATATATATGCTGCTCTTGAACAGAAATGTTTCTTTCATGTAATTCCAATAGAAATTTATGGTTGACCAGTGTATTAGAACTACCAACCTTGAAGTGATTTGAGGAGCTGCTCTTCTGGTACATAGAGCTTCTGCAGAGTCTTGCCAATCTTGTTCTCCCATAAAGCCACAAGCTCATTCACAGACAAAGTGTTTTCAGGAAGCCTGAGGTATAGAGCCTTGTTCAAAGTTCTAGGGTCGTCCACTGCCTTGATTGTGTACGTTGCAACGTCTTCCTCGTCCACAAATACAGCTGCATATTCACAATATAATCAGTACATCTTTCATGGATATCATCAATTCATATGAGGACAGAAATTTATGTTCCTTCAAACCTTTGGCGTTTCCATGTCCAAGAATGACAAGTTTGTCCCTTGGAGGGGTTGTGAGGCCAGCTTGTCCTAGACTTGGAATAAAATACCCTGCAAAATAGTTGCTAGAGATATATGTGTAAGGAATGCCTTCTGCCTCTATTGTCCGACGGATTTTTGCTTTCAATTGGTACAGACTCTTTGCAGGCTCCAACCCATTTTCTTTTTCAAGAACATTCCCAAACTCAGATGGCAAAAACCTCTGCATCATCATGCAGTAAAATAGCCATCAGCATATCAGTTTTTCCATTAATGAAAATACCATCAGGAGACTATGTAATCTGTCACTATCAAGCAAAGAAATCCAATCTTGCAATGGTGTTGCAGAGGAAGTTGCTGTACCTTGATACCACCAACTTCTTTGATAGCGTTGATGATGTTGAACTGATCTGCTATCTGCGCTGCGCCTACTGTGCAGATCACTACATCCACCAACTTTATTGCCGCCACCAGACTGCCATAATTGTCCAGAGATCCCTGCAAAACGTTGGAATTTTCATTATGAAATCGATCATCACAATAAAATTTTGGTGATCATAACAAGATTGATTACTGGGGTGGGATGAGAAATCTGTGTGATGTAGAATAGTTGTGGTGGGTGATGGTTAAAACATCTCTAAGTCGAAAGGTCTTCGGTTCGAAATCTGGCGGATACTAAAATCTAACCATGCTAAGGGTTGATGCAGTCCAAGAGCTAGAAGCAATCTCTGGGTGATTTATGCTCTTGGGTTGTGGTCTCTCAACCAATGGTGAACCCTAATAGTCAGAGATACTACCACTTGCCAACAAAAAAATTACTGAGTGAGAAAGATTACATGAAGTAGAGTTATTCCTGAGGCCTTGAAAGATTCCAGGAGCTGAGCTTTCTGAGGATTAGAAGGCGTGGAGTCTCTGACAAGAACAAATGTAGGGTGGCCATTAGCAATGCTGGCTTTGGCGATATAGCGACCAATGGATCCTGTTCCTCCAATTATCAAAATCCTGCTGCTCGCCATCTTATCCTCTGATCCAATGAAAATAATTTATCTTCTGAGTATATGGCTGTGCTATAAATCTATATATCATGCCACTGCTATTTATGCAATAGGAGGAAACACTATAAAATGAAAATAGAGGAGGATAGGAATGACATCCAGCGGTCAAAATTGCAAGCAATCACAACAACGGAACCAATGGCGGTTTGAATACAAATATTGTAAAAGAGGGATGCAGAGGCGGCGCCATTTAAAATAAAGGAAAAGTTGTAATTATTAATTGCAGAGTTAAGTGGTCATTCTAATTTTATCTTTAGAATATTGTTGATAGGCCTAAAAAAAGCGAGTTTTTAATTCGTTTTATCTTGTAATTGTGATGCCGGCTTATGTGGGCGGCATCCTTTGAAAAAAAGAAGGAAATTTAATTATTAATTGCCGTGTTATGTGGTCATTCAAATCTTTTATCTTTTTAATATTGTTGATAGGCTTAAAAAGAAAGAGTTTTTAATTCGTTTTAATCGTGTGATTGTGAGTTGACAACTAACCTGTCGTTTCTGGTGTCATAAGTTTCCTTGAACAGTAATATTATATCATTTATTATAATATCATGTTATAAAATTAAACCAGTATAAATTCATTTTAAATCTGTATTTATCAAGTATTTAGAGGGATCCAATTTTTTGAGGTGTATTTTTTTTTAAATTTAAATTCAAGAAATTTGCTCTCTCTTGATTGATAGATCCGGGTTTAAGTTTTAAGTTTTTATTTTAGAAACTAACACTTATTTTTTAATTATTTTTCATAATATTTTATCTTAGGAACCAACATGGATTTTTTTTTAAAATATTTTTCATAATTTTTTATTTTATGAGCCGAGATGAATTTTTTTAATTATTTTGTTACAAACTTTACAAGTTACATCACATTACAACATCTCCCTCATACTGGTATGTAGAGCACCTCATTTCACTCGATGCAAAAATACAGTTTGTAAAAAAGAGATCAATCTAATTTTGTAACTAAAGTTTTTATTTTAATCTTTAGAACCCGTTTTTTCTTAAAAATTTAAGTGAATTAAAGAAAGAATGGACAAATGGCCAAAGGATAATCTAGAGTATTAGTTTGGATAGTGTATAATCTCATTTATGTTCGAAAATTTTGTTTAATTAAAAAATGGACAAAATCTCTAAAGGATAATGTATAGATATCATATTATTATTATGTATAGAGTTTGAGTTTGGATTGTGTATAACTTTGTTTATGTTTGAAAATTTTGTATAGATAAATAGCCAAAAGATGATGTCTATATATTTTATTATTACCATGTATAGAGTTTGAGTTTAGATTGTCTATAAATTTGTTTATATTTGAAATTTTAATGGACAAATAGCCAAAGGATAATATATAGATATGGTATTATTACTATGTATAGAGTTTCTGTTTGGATTGTGTATAACTTGGTTATGTTTGAAAATTTTATATAAATATATACATATTATTATTATATATAGAGTTTGAATTTAAATTGTATATAACTTACAGATTGTTTTCTTATAGAGTTTGAGTTTGGATTGTGTATAACTTCATTTATGTTTAAAAATTTTGTGAAATATATTTGGATCGTGAAATATTTGGATTGTGTATAACTTTGGTTATGTTTGAAAATTTTATATAAATATATACATAGTATTATTATATATAGAGTTTGAATTTAAATTGTATATAACTTACAAATTGTTTTCTTACAGAGTTTGAGTTTGGATTGTGTATAACTTCATTTATGTTTGAAAATTTTGTGAAATATATTTGGATTGTGAAATATTTGGATTGTTTGAAATTTTTGTGAAATATATTTTTTATAGAGTTTCTGTTTGGATTGTGTATAACTTTGGTTATGTTTGAAAATTTTATATAAATATATACATATTATTATTATATATAGAGTTTGAATTTAAATTGTATATAACTTACAAATTGTTTTCTTATGAAGTTTGAGTTTGGATTGTGTATAGCTTCATTTATGTTTGAAAATTTTGTAAAATATATTTTCTTTCAGAGTTTGAGTTTGGATTGTGTATAACTTCATTTATATTTGAAAATTTTGTGAAATATATTTGAAAGGAATAGTATAAATATATTTCCAATAAATTAAAAAATATAAAATATAAAACTAAAAAAATATATAAATAATTTAAAATATATATTAAAAATTAATATAATAAATATATATATATATATATATATATATATATATATATATATATATACAATAGTTACTAAATACTTGAGGTCAATATATATATATATATGATAAACTCCTTAAATTGTTTTTGTCACTTTATTGTATATATTTTTGGTATCATGATGTGGAAGATTATTCAAAATTTCAAAATGAACTCACAACATTTTTCTTTGTCACTTTATTGTATATATTTTTTATATCATGATGTATGAGAAATTTCAAAATGGATCTACAATATTTTCATAAAATAGATAAAATATGATGTTTCCGAGATGAATATTAAATATATTAAGTTGATTTCTAGGTGGGCTCTCACACATATTATTAATATGATATATTTCTCATTTTTAATTATATTTGTATAATTAATTTTTTTTAATAATTTTCATCAATTTATTTATAATAATTGTTTTATTATTTTTAATTAATTTTTTATCAAATTTGTATTTCAAATTTATATTAAATTTTAAATTTAAAAAATAGAAATTTAATATTAAATATTCAAATAAAAATTATTATAAATTATAAAAACATTTAATACTATCCAAATATATTATGAAAATATAAAATCAACTCATCAAATTTGATAATTATTATAAATTATATTTATTTTCACCTTATTTAACAACTATGTTACCTAATAACCAATAAATAACTAATTTGAGGTATTACATTAATTAATAATTATTTGGCTATAAATAATCCTTGATGGTAAATAAATCCTTATTTAACATCAAAACGTACCCCCAAAAAACAAGGATTTTAAAATAAGCTTTGACCCAAAATGATTTTAAATATAAGTGATTGTGATACTATAATGGGAAAACCAAAAAAGACAGGTTTCTATATAAAAAAACAAGAGCTGCATGCAAATATTATAAATACAAAAATCAAAATTAAATATCAATCAATAGTTATTTATTATAAAAATAAATAAATAATAATATTATTGAGTTAACAAAATTAATATAAACTATAACAAACTAAATAATATATGTCATATGATGTGAACCAAGTAATCCATCAATACCACAAATAAAGTGTTGACCTACAACCATGAAACTCAACATATTAAACAATAAAAAGTTTATTTTTATTATTTATTAAGTCATTTTACAGTCCAAGAGCACAAACAATGTGAGGAAAAATGAGTAGATAAATTGTTTACTCCTTTACTCATTTCAAACGACATCCAATTAAGAGAAACTACAATTTAAGTACATTATGCATGTCCAACTTCAAACAAAGTTCTCTCTAGATGTACAAACATAAGACTCCAACATATCAAACATTACATGTCTATTTTTTTTACTTCTTAAATTACTCAATACTCGTGGAGCATGAAAAATATGTAGAAATTTGAAAATCAATAATGCACCTTATCGAAAATTACAATGATATAAGGCCAAATATGTATATGACATTCTAATTGTATTCATATGCCATTAATATAATAAAAGACATATAAAATTACAATGATTTAAATCCAAGTATGTGTATCACATAATAATTGCATTCATGTGATATCAATATATATGACATCTTCCTCAGCATCGTTAGAGATATTGATTGGCACAATATGAGAAACTAATGTTATGGGTTGTAACCATATATGTTCTACATAGTCAATGCGCATAGATGGTATTTGCATTACACTAATATGTGCAGGAATTCCTAAGAAAACATTAGTGAAAGAGGTAATGTGATAAAATAACCAATGGGATAGATCTACAACTTTTAGACAAACAATGTTCATAAAATTTCATATAAACATTATACACGATAAGAATATTTATCTGCATCGTTTTGGTGACCCTAGCTATTGATACCTATTTCATTTTTGACATAGAAATCAAAATAGGTCATTTTGAGGTAAATTTTGAAAATATATATATTTATACAACCTGTAACCAACCTCCTTTATATTTTTCTTTTAAATGACTTATACAAACAACCTCCTTTATATTTGTCTTTTAAATGACTTATACAATAATGCAATATTCAACATTAACTTTTTTCTTTTATAAGACATGACTAAGTTGCAAGTAACTTTTTCTATTATTTTTCCACACAAGTAATAGAAGTTCATATTTTTAATACACTTTTTCTTATTATTTTATACAAAATTTTATAAATATCATTTAGAAAATATTGAGTAAAAAATTACTTACACACTTTTGACAAACTAGCCAAATATTTTGCATGTGTACATAATATAAGTGTCAATAGTTGGATAGCTAGTCAACAAATGTAGTAATTACTCTTAAAACATTTAGAAAATATTGAGTAAAAAATTACTTACCCACTTTTGACAAACTAGCCAAATATTTTGCATGTGTATAATATAAGTGTCAATAGTTGGATAGCTAGTCAACAAATGTAGTAATTACTCTTAAAACATAAGTGAGGTATGTGCTTATGTTATTTTACTTTAAAGTTGGATAAAAGGTTAACAAAATATTCCTTTTTGAATTTTTTTTAGATTAGTTTTTATGGAAAAATCCATAATTTTTTATTTAACATTGGTAGAATTGGTAGAATGATGAAATTCAATTGATGTCTTCAAATTGCTTTATGATTTTCTTGGATTGGATTTAGTTTGACAGAATGTATTTGGATGTTTGCTTTATAGTTTTCTTAGGTTGGATTTAATTTTCCAGTTTTTATTCATGTAGAATAATGAACTTTCTTTGCTTAGAAATATATTTATAATTAATTCCGAAATACCTATTATTTCAATGTATTGAATTTCAACGGAAAAAAATTTAAAACAAATACATCAATAGAAATGCAATCAAAATTGCATATACTATAAGCGCTACTAAAAGGGAAAATGCATAAACTTATACCTTTCCCTACTATTCTCTCAAAACATTCCAAAACACTCAATGAAGCAGCCAAATCATTGGCCCAAATGTTTCGGCCGTCTACTACTCCTGCAAACAAAATTTTGTCACCTAGGAAGCCGATTTCCTTGATAAGGCCAAGAGTCTGTGTTCCATGGATAAGATCAAACCGAATAGCAGAATTTCAACAGCATAAGATGTATAGCAGATATGAAATTCATCATTATAAAATACTAAAACACGATGACAACTATAAAAATTCATTGAGAGCAAATAAGACAGGTTCTTACTTGTAAGTCTCAACAGGGATATCATCAAAGTAAGTTTCTACAAGCATATTAACACCAGGCAATGCTCCTTCTCAGTAAGAGTATGCCTTGGAAAAGGCCTCCAATTTATAAGCCTCAAGATCCATTACAAGAGATGGTTCATCAAACTTAACCCATGTTGCACTAACTGCCTCCCAAGTCACAACTTCACAACTTGCTTAAGTAAAGTGACGAAATTTGAGAAATTAGTGATTTAACCTCTTAAAACGTATTCTTTTACACACTGCTAACTTGACTACAAAAAGCTCTCAGCTAAAAAAAAGCTTGTTACAAAAATGCTTACAAATAAATTGGGAGGATTGCATCAAGAAGTAGGTTCTCATTTCGTGCCAGAATGATGAGGCAGAGAATCAACTCACATATGAAATGACAAGACACTTCCACCTGCGACCATGGGTAAGCGCAGTTAAAAAGTTGAATGTCAGTTAAAAAAATGGAATGCCTAAAAATAAGGCAGCCCAATTCCATTTCAGCTCATAAAAAATAGAATTCCCTCACAAAAAATTGAATGCCCTTGATTGTTTTGAGATTCAATTAACAAGACAGTAAATCCCTTATCACCTTATCATTTTCTTCCTGCTGTACAAATTTTTTTGAGAAACTCGAACGGATAAAAAGTATGGCCGTTGGAATGAGGTTGAGTAAAGCCACCATGACCCTCTGAAGGAGCAGCTTGTTCGGTCAGCGCCCGTTCCCTGTATTTCTCTAAATACCGACGCAGAGGAGTGATGCAGTCCGTGCACCCAACAACTTCTACTGCCCCAAAACAAATCATCGACCACAAGAGTCTAACGGCTCTTTCTGGCGCACTTCTCATGCGCCTTCCAGCTTATAAACTGATAAACTCTGTCACGCACTGATAAAACTGATAAAATCTGGCCTACGGCATATACAGCTTATTGGTGTTGTTTCTGTAATCACCTGTTATTGTTGTGTTGATCAGTTCATTTGAAACCGCTCTCAGCCATTGAAATTGAGAAATCTAACTCACCTACAGAAAACTTTTGAAAATCAAAGATCTTCCGAACTAATAGAATTCGAAAATGAGAAACTTCAAAGTAACAGTATTTGAAATTGAGAAATCGAATTAGGGTGTTGCTGCGATTACCGTCAGTGTTGATGTTGTCGTTTTTAGTTGTTTCGGAGTTGTTCCCATAGGCCATTGAAATTGAGGAATCGAACAAACAGACAGAATAGCAATGCTCACCTACAAAACAAAACCATTGAAATTGAGAAATCTAACTAACAAAAAGAATTTGAAATGGAGAAATCAAGCAAACTAACAGAATTTGAAATCTAACAAACTAGTACCAGAATAGCAGTCCCTCACTCCGCAGCCTTAATTCCTCGGCTTCAGTATTCTGCAGGCAGAATAGCAATGCCTCACTCCGCAGAAATCTAACAAGAATAGCAGTGTTGCATAGCTCCTCGGCTTCGGTATTTAAAGAAATACACAACAATAACACCAACACTAGTGGTAATTACAGCAACAACCCCAATGAGCTGTATATGCCGTCGGCCATCGTGAGCAGAATAATGAAAGAAAGCATTGAGCAAGAATGCGAAGGTATCGACAGAAGCCAAGGGGCTGATGCAGCAGTGCGTCACAGAGAACTGTAAGACTATTGGTGTCAATGATTTGGTGTGTGGCAAAAGAAGTTGTTGGGTACACGGACTACATTACTCCTCTGCGCTGCGCATCGAGAGAAATACAGAGATCTGCGCCGGCGTTAAGAGAAATACAGAAAACAGGAGCTGGAGCTGAGGGAACAAGCTGCTCCTTCAAGGATCATGATGGCTTTACTCAAGCCTCTTTCCAACGGCCACACTTTCTATCTGTTCGAGTTTCGCAATAGCCAGGAAGCTTTGATTTTCAAATTTTAGTACAACGGGAAAAAAAATGATTAGGAGCCTTTCCCATCGGCCATTGAAATTGAGAAATCGAAAGAACAGACAGAATTATAGCAATGCTCACCTACAGAAACCTGTTGAAATTGAGAAATATAATTAACAAAGACAGAAGACAATTTGAAATTGATAAATCTAACTAATAAATAGATTTTGAAATCTAGAAATCAAACAAACTTACAGAATTTGAAATCGAAATCGAGAAATCTAACAAATTAACATCAAAGTAACATAATGCCAGTAAGGTCAGAGGGCGATAGTATGGAGATGCCAATAAATTTAGTTGCCTGAATGGGACTCCCTTGGGCTGGCTAGTGGTGCAAGGGGTATGACTTCCTCCATGTCCAAACCAGTCTCGTTAACCTAGTCGCGGCCCTCATATGCCACGAAGTTTGCTTGCAGGTGGAACTCGACAGCTGTGTTTTACTCGCTGCCCTCATATGCCACGAAGTTTGATTGCAAGTGGAACTTGACAGCTGTGTTTTTTATCAATGTGAAGACAAAATTTTGATGCATCCATAGAGAAATTTTAGTATGTTGTTTCAACTCCCAAGGGCATGTCGCTAACATTCAGGGAACCACGGGTAGAAGAGTACGACCAGAAATAACAAATTAAGGTTAAACATGTTTTTTTTAATTTTTTTAAAATTTGGTAATGATAAAAATAGTTAATTTAGAGGTTCTTATTTAATCAATAGCAAATATAAATTTTCAAAAAAGTATTTATAAATATGAATTTTAACTTAACTTTCACCTGACTTTATAAGAAATGAAATACTGATGCTAACTAATTGAGAACGATGGAACATATAGTCTCTGCAGATACTAATAATATAACAAGTATAAACAACATTAATATAACAAGTATAAACAACATATAGTCTCTGCAGAGACTAATAATATAACAAGTATAAACAATAATATAAATATTATGACTTCGCTTAGTTACCTTTTTTTATAGGTGAGAACAAGTGGTGGTACTATGGACTCTTGAAGTGGAAATTCTCATTAAAGCTCTTTAACCTAGGGTAATCTTCTGAGAAGAGGATGGTCTAGACCAAGATGTCCTCCTTGTATGAGTAATTTTGAATCTGTTAATCATATTTTTGTCCAGTGTTTTATAGTAAGAGTTATGGCAGATTAAGATTATGGTGGAGGATCTTCAAATCATATAGATTTTGGATTTATCCTTGATCGAAGATAAATTTGAGTAGTGAGTATGGAACAATTATGCTCATAAATTTCTACCAATTTTTGTATGTTGGGAAATATGGAAAACCAGAAATTTCGATATTTTTGAAGGTAAAGCCCCAAATATATATGCTAATGTATGAGAATATTGGGTCTTTACAGAGAATATTATTTTGCGGACAAGTACAAAAGAATCGGGCAACTTTCAGATCCTCCTTATATTTCCTTAATTGTGGGATACTTTGATTACACAACTCAAGATGGAACTTGTGGTGTAGGGATGTTTTTATAGATTAAAATGAAGATCACAATTTCAAACTCTAGATGAGTTGTGGCTTTGGAACAAACACGGGAGCCGAATTAATGGCTCTATGGAGTCTTCTACATTTTGCATCTTCCATTAGCATTCCATCCCTATAGGTTCTTGGTGATTCAAATATCATTGTGAATTGGGCGAACAATTTATCCAAGCTACATGTGCTAACACTTTAGCAGTGGTATCTCAAGACCAAGATGTTTCTATTTTCCTTTGGGGGAATTAATATAAGACATATATACAAAGAAATTAATTCAATTGCAAATGGTCTATCAAAAAAAAGCAATTAAGGAAACAGAGGGAACCTTATACTTTGAAGAGTATGAGGAAAATGTTCTCTTCAATAAGGTTTTTGTATACATTCTCTAGTCAGATTCAACATGATGGTGATAGCTTGTTTCAAAACATGCTTTGATAAATTTATTGTTAATTTCGAGTAATCAAATGGTTTTTTTGGTAATAGTTTGTATTGGATCTTTTTGATATTATTGTACACTTGATAGTGAATAGTGAAGGGAATGTTAAGTTTTGAAAGGCTTTTATTAATCATATGTGTTAATGGATACCTCTATGCTATGAAGAATGTAATGTCTTTTTGTTTTTTTTAATTCATAATGAATATCAAAGAATATGATTTTTAAAAATAAAGTAAAAAATAAGTATTATGACTTTAATATTAAGAGTTCAATTTAATAGTGCAAAAAAAAACCTTAAAATAAAATTTGCATAAAATAAATATTAAATATATATGAGGTGAATATTAATATGGTACATTTATCCCTTGGTCTTTGTCATGCATCATGAGATTATTAAAAATTCAAAATGGATTCGCACCATCTCTATAGAATAGGATGTAAATCCATGAAAAATATGATAAGAGGGAATCAAACACAATATAGTCAAGATGTAACATTCATTACCTCTATTAAGAAATTGTTATGGTTGTAGTGGACTTTGCTTAGATGACACATGAATAAAATATATTTTAGGTTGATTTTTCATATAGATTACATGATTTTTTATTTTATTTTTGTTAGTTGATTTTGATGTAACATTCATTACCTTTATTAATTATAGAAAAAATGTTATTGCTGTAGAGAACTTTGTTTAGATGACACATGAATAAAATATATTTTAGGTTGATTCTCATATAGATTACATGATTTTTTTTTTCATTTTTTGTTATTTAGGTTGATTTTCATATAGATTATGTGATTTATTTTTTTTGTTTACTTGAATTTTTTTTATTTGTGGGAGTGACCTGTGGATTGAGAAACCATGATTTAGGGGAATCTAAGTCAGTAAAATAATCTGGGGATCGCACTCGACTTGAATTGCACCAACCTCAACTTGACTTGTTTTTTGGGTGTCTTCTCCCAACTAAGTCACCCCTAAAGGGAATTTAACTCGAGTCACCTTACTGGTGATCCTACACCTTAAACGAGTGAGCTAGCGGAAATTGACTACATGATTTTTTTTCAATTTTGTTATGTATAGTTGATTTTTTAAGACATTTTCCATTAATTTATTCATAATAGTTTTTTTTTTTTTATTGGAATTCGAAATTTACATTTTGAGTTTAAAATGGAGATTTAGTATCAGAGATGGCTTTGTTCACCAATCGTTTAATCAAGCGAAAGCGTGAGTGAAAATTAATGATGGTCTCTCATGACACGTTAATGGCAACACAAACATGAAAAAACAACAATATATCGACTTTGAGCAACAATTTGAGGTACTTTCATAATCAACTTGAATATGGCGTGAAAAGATGAAATTTAGGAAATTGAGTTATCTTCCAAAATATATAATTTTTATTTATGGATTTTTTGTTCAGTTATGTTAAATTCGAGTTTTTCTAACCTTGGTATGTTATTTTATAGACTAAAGATATGCATATGTCATCTTTAGTACAAGCATTGAGTACCTAAATAATGGAATTCCTTTAATTTATAAATTGTAGAGAACAATTTTTTCTTGTGCACGACTAATTGTTCAAAATTTATAATGTTATTTTTAGAATTTTTTAGAATTATGAAAGTAATTATATCCTTGAAATTACAAGTTCATGTGTTATTGGAGGGTACGATGGTGTTAACATAATAAAACAATGTTAATTTCTATTTTTTATTTTAGATTGCAGATATTTGTCTCTTGTAGTGCACAGTATAATTTATTTTTAAAATGGACCAAACATGAAAGCGTTATAATAGGAATAACATACACATGTATTTTAGGATTTTGATACCTACCAAGTCAAAAATAAATTAAAAATAGTAAACAATAAAATCCAATTGGATCTCCCAATATCTAAAATATATGATGGCTTCTTGTTGAAGCCATTATTCCAAATTAGCTATTAGTGGATTGGTTTATGAAGTCCTTGTTACCTCCCATTGCTAGTGATATTGCTATGGATGGAGCCACAACTGAAGAGAAAGCTATTTGTCTTGCTCAACACTTGGATTTGACTTATTCTCAGTTGGATACATTATATGATATCATTCCACATGCTCGTCGACCATCGATCTATCTATCAAGGCCTATGCCAAGACCACATTTCGATGGCATTGTTGGTTCTGTTTCCACTACTTATGTGGGCTAGTTAAGTGGGAATCTTAGTAAGATATCCATTTCCAATACTCCCTCCACTATTGCACTCATTTCCAAATCAAATCCAATCTCTGCTCAGACCTATGAGGTGAATTCGATACAATCCACACAACCTCAACAATCTAGACGAAAGAAGAAGAAGAATAAACAAAAAAAACCTTTGACTGAGCAAGAATCTGCACAAGACCCAAAAACCAATGCTGGGGGAAATAAAAGAGAAAGGAATTTGAAAAATTCCCTTGTAAGGTTTGTGGTGGTGACCATATGACATTAGGATTTCTGAGCTTAAAAGAATTCAATGAGTTTATAACTCAAAAATACTGTTCCCTAGTACAACTTTCTATTTTGGCAAACCCTTTCCCTCAACAACATCAACAAATGGTTGTCGAAAATCCTACCCCTCTACAAGGGGAGGGATCTTTGAATGTATTTATGTGTGAGGAGACTATAGATTTATCCACATGAACTCATCCGTATAGAATTTAAAATGGAAATCCTCCTAAAAAAAATTATGCTTCTTCTTCCCAATGTAATGGCCTATCTTCAAATAGAGAAACTTGTTTCTGACATAGTGTTGTTCCCACCCAAGGGTGTAATTCATTGAGTAATGCATAATCCCAATTCCCGTGCCACTCACAATTACAATGTCATGGAGTATTTGGCCTAGGCCCCATGTTCTATGTCAACTCTCAAAGTGTTGCAAAGTTGTCCTTCGCAACATAAATCATTGTTGTTTCCCATTGGTGGGATTGATCCCTCGTAATCGAGTTTGGTCACATTTGATATGAAACATAGCCAACCTAGACTCTCCCAACAGATTGCATTTAAGATTCAAGTAGTCATACGAGAGAAAAAAATATTCACACAATCATTGATGAAGGAGCCTCTACATGTGTTATGTTCATTTCCTACAGGAAAGATATTGAATCTCCAACATTATCTAAGTCCAATTCTACTTTGAAATCTTTTAACGGCCATACTTTTACCCCTCAAGAAATCCTCACCACTTTTCCCATAGAGTTAGGAGAAAAATATTTTCTCTTGAAGTTGAAGTGGTTGATGCTCCCTTGGATTATAATCTCTTACTTGGGCATAGTTTGTTTTATGCAATGAAACCTATAGCTTCATCGGTCTCTTGCATTATTTGTTTTCCTCACCGGGGAAATATAGTTACTATGATTTAGAACTATTGATATATTTGATTTTGATGGTTGTTGACACAGCGACTGTCGACAGGGGTTCACTTCGCACTGTCGTCAAAAAACCATCAACATAACTCCCTTACACACCGGCCAAGAAAGGTTTTACCCTTTCTAGCAACACTCACGGAATGAGTGAAGTCTCACTTGAGATGAATAAGGGGGCTGCAGGAACCAAGTTTCTGCAGTGGAGAGAGGACATGCATCAAACCGCACTTTACAACTACAGAAACCAGGTATTATGTCTTTGCATCATACTAACAGTTCACTTATCATCTATTCATTCCCTTCGCATATCCAATGTATAAACAACATTCACATCAACATGGTTTAATCAATCATTCGCATTAACAATAATTACCAAACCACAAAGCATTTCGCAGACACTACATTCATCAATTAATAGAAACAAAGACAAAAGATATAGCCATAATCAAACATCTTCATGCATTCATCAAAACCTGCAGAATAACCTTCGCAGAAACAGTCAAAACATCTTATCGCGGATACAAAGCAGTTCAGAACATATCATTCTCCAATTCAACTATGATCTAAGATGCCCTTAGGCTTACAATCATATTCCTATTTATATAATGCTAAGTGGTTACAAAACGGTCCACATGACCTATTCTAACTAACTAAACCACTTTCGCACTTTCTTCGGCTCCTTGTTCTTCGCAAATGGACCTTCCTTCCGTGGATGGTCCTTCTTCGCATTGTCAGATTCTGCACTTTATTCGGACTAATCCTATGCCAATAGGCCCCCAACACAAACTTGTGGCTCGCCCTCGAGCCACCTCAGCTGGACACCTCTGGTATTGGTCTCATCCGTCACTGCGGTAAACTTCTGAAGCTATTCTTGACGTATGGATCTCGCTGTCATGTACTTCTTGAACTCATCCTCCAGTCTCTTGAAACCTTGATCATCTACCTCGAACTCATCCTCCAGTCGCTTGAAGCCTTGATCATCTACCCCTTCTGCGCTTGCTCGTGCGTTTCAGGCTTGCTGCGACCTGGAGAAAAGTTCATTGACGTCGCCAAATTGTGAAACAGGCCAACTGCTCTGGCACATCTATTTCACACATTTGACCATCCGCTGCTGGAGCAAGCGGGCCTCCGCCCCTAGTGTTCTGGTGGTCGGGGAGACCACAGTTCTTATAACTACTACCGCACTCTTATACATCTCAGGTGATACCTCGTCTCTGTTCCTCCCAAGTGTCTGCACTACTTCCTTTGCTGGTTGTTCATGCACGGTCGTCGTTCTTTCCCTTAGCGCGCCTGGAGTGCTCCCGCTCAAAATGAAGTGCACCATTACAACTATCTCACTTCCCTTTTCCACAGCTTCCTTGGGATTGCTCACTCAACCTCCTAACTCTCTGCATCTACCTTACTGACTCGCATCATACAACTCATTGATTCTCCTCTTTGGACTCTCTTTACTTCGACTTGCATTCTTCAATCCCTACGCCGGTATTTATGCTTGCTTCTTGACACTTGATCATCATTTGCAAAATATTGCCCATAGCTATCTAATTATGTCATCATGCTTCTCCATCGTCTTCGTTGATGTTGATCCACAGTGATCATGCTCGGATTTGACTCCCGCATGCTAAACGTGCGAAGCATCAACGAGCGACCCAGCTGTCCATGCTTTTCGCATGCTTTCCACTTTTTGTCATCATTGCTTTTTTTTTTTTCGAGGTCCTCAACTGCTATGCGCCTGGTCATGGCGGCAGGGCTTCAACCGATTTCCATTTACTAGCTTTGGAAACAACCTGTCGTCTAAACTCTTCAACTGCACCGCACCTCCGTCAGTAACAAAATATATTATGTAGGGACCCAACCAATGCATCTGTAACTTACCTGGGTGTTTCACAAACTTACCTTCATAAAGAAGAACCGTATCTCCGCACTGAAAGTGCTTTGGTTTAACGTGTCGATCATGCCAAGCCTTCTGACGATCTTTTTCTACCTTTTGATGAAAGCCTACGATGAACCGATCCTCATCGAAATGTACCAATTGTGCCAATCATTCTTCTATTGCTTCGTCGTCACTCATTCCTGTAGCTACTGCAATGCGCAGACTGGGGACAATATGCTCCATCGGCATTATGGCTTCCTCCCGTAAACAATCTTGAATGGTGTCTGTCCAGTCAATATTTTTCAAGTTGTGCGATACGCCCACAATATCATAGGGATCTTCAAATCCCAATCATCCCGATTCGTGCTGCATACCTTCATGAGCGCATGCTCCAGGATTTTGTTAAATACCTCCAGTGTTTTGTTTGCTTGGGGATGGTAAGGGGTGCTCTTCCTATGTTGAATTTGAAATTCCTCTATCATTGATGCGATTGTCTGATTAACAAAATGAGTCCCTTGGTCACTCATTAGTATCTTTGGGCACCCGAACCTGGTGACCACATTTTCAAAGAGGAATCTTGCTGCCATCGCAGCTGAGCATTCCTTCACTGGCGTTGCTTCTGTCCATCGCGTCGAGTAGTCTGTAGCAGTGATTATGTAGCACAACCCTGTTATTTTTCCTAGTGGGTTGATAGGTCCCACTAAGTCAACTTCCCATTTGTCAAAATCCTACAGCGTCAATTGAGGTACCAGTGGCATCTCATCCCTTTGTGATGGCTTCCCTTTCCGTTGACATACGTCGCAGCTTTTAGCGTAGTCCACAGCATCTCCATGCATCATCGGCCACCATAGTCCTTCTCAAAGGATCTTCCTCACAGTTCCGCATCCTTTGTAGTGTCCCCCAGCGATCCCATCATGAGCTTCCGCGAGAATCCTTTCCTTCTCATGCGGAAGGACGTATCATCGAAGTATCTCATCTGGTCCCATCTTATACAATTTCCCTGCAATCAATTGAAAATTTGTAGCTCGGAAGACTAGCTGTTTCTTTTGATTGGTAGTAAATCATGTCGGTGCCTCTCCTGTCGCTAAAAAATGAATGACTTGTTCGTAATGGTCATCGACCATTCTGACCCTGAACAACTGAGCATCCGAAAATCCTTCGTCAATGCTCCTTGGTTCTTCCCCAAACTCTATCCGCGACAAGTGGTCTGGTCTGTTAATTTTTTAGCATTAATTCAATATACTCTAGGATCTTTACTGAGAGAATAACATGTACAACATATCAATCATATCAAGCATGTTAATCATGACAATCACAACAAGAGGAAAACATAAGAGACAATAGACACACAGAGTTTCCACACTGTGACTGTGTTGGCTCGACCATCATAGATCATATTCTGATCATATTGCCATGGTCTTCCTAACAACAGATGGCACGCATCCATTGGGATTACGTTGCACAGTACGTTGTCCTCTAACTTCCCAACCTTGAAGTTAATCAGGCACTGTCTGGTCACCTTCACATGCTGTCCTTTTTGCAACCATGAGATCTTGTAAGGGTGTGGATGTTCTCGACATCTCAACTTTGCTTTCTCGATCACCTCTATCGACACAAGATTCTCGGTGCTTCCACCATCAACTATGGTCTTGCAACTCCATTCGCTGATTCGCACCTTCGTTCGAAAGATCGCCTTCCATTGTGTCGGCTCTCACTCGTCACATCTGTCGTCCAGAACCAGTGTCTTGCTAGCTATCATGGCCCTACTTTTCTTCTTACCATCTCCACTACTTTCGGATGTCGATTCTTCCCTCTCGTCGACTTTCTCATCTCTTCGACATTTGGGTTTCGACTCTGCAGCATGGAGGTTCTCTGGGCATTCATATGCCTTGTGTCCCGCTCCACAACACTTGTAACAGATTATGGCTAGTTTGCTAGCTCCCTTTCTGTCGGATGGACCACCTCGACAATACGCACCTCGACCGCGGTTCTCTTGACCATCGCGTCGGTTTTGTGGCGCATTCTCCCTTGTCGATGTCCCTTCTGTATGTCGACTATCTTCGACAGTTTTCTTCCTATAAACGCTACCTTGGCCTTTCATGGTAACAGTTCTTGCACCCCGACCAGTCATCCTACCCCTGGTTGCTACAGATTTTCTTGACAATTTATCTTCTACCTTCAGAGCTAACTGGTAGGCTTCACCCACTGCTCTGAATCTTGACATGCTCAATTCATCCTGAATGGCATATTTCAAGCCGTTCACATACCTAGCGATAGCTTCTTCTCCTTCGTCAATCTGGCTCGATCTTATCGACAATCTGTAGAACTCTTCCGTGTACTCCTTCATGATCATCTCCTTTTGTCGAAAGTTCTGCAACTTCTTGAACAAGGAAATCACATAGTCGTTCGGCAAGAACTTCCCCTTCAGTTTGGCGACCATCCTATCCCAAGACTTGATTTTCTCCTTTCCCTTCTTGACTCCGTTAGCCTGTACATTATACCACCACAATGAGGCATGACCCTTCAACCTCAGACATGCAGTCTTAACCCGTTTAGGATCATTGATCTGCTCTATGTCGAAGTATTTCTCCATCTCTATGAACCAGTCGATCAAGTCTTCTAGATCCAGACTTCTCGAGTAAGTACAAATGTCTATCTTTGCCCGACCTCTCATATCCATTAGAAGCTTGATGAATTTTTATTCTGGTTCTTCTTTCGCTACTTCCCGTGGTTCCACTTCTTTGACTTCCTCGTCGTTGTGGTCTAACGCATCAAAAATACAACCACGCCTTTGGCTTTCTTTGATCACTGCAACTTCATTTGTCAAAGTTCGCATCGTTCGGATGCACTTGTCGAACATCTCACGATCAATTGTGATTGCTGCGCCATGTGCTCTTCATCCTTGGATATTAACGCCTCTGTGAGCCATTTTCAACCTCTACTGAAATTCTCACTCGTCCAATCACAACCGGACTTCAACAAGTCGTGCACAACTCTACCCAACCTCAGCTGGAGCTGTTCAACGCACTTGCAGGCTCAATATCAACTGACGTTCTCTGTGCACAGGGATTCACTTCCTGCTCTGATACCAACTGACACAAGTCAGGTTGATATCACTGCTCTTCCTTCTTAACAGGATTCAACCGGACTCACTTCCGAGCTCTGATACCAACTGACGCAAGGCCGCCCTGATGCAACAAGGTTCTTTCTTAACAATACACACAACACGACCACAATGATCACACAACAAGGTGTAAAATGGGATGCCAGAAGTGGCTTGTATTACTTCTACCAATCGATTACAATGCAGAATAACTATAAATACAAATAACTAACTATCTATCGGCCTCAGCCATTACAATACAGAAGGAACTGTGGTGTGCTCTCTCAGTTTGTCGACCTCACCCTCTCCTGGTTCGTTACTGAACTCTGAGCTATGGCTCGATCTCCTCTTCGGCTCTGCTTGACTCTCCAAAATTCTAAGTTCCTCAATTGATCCAAATCCTCCATCTTCTACTCTGTTGTTGCTGTTCCCGATACCACTGCGATCCCCGAGACACGCATCCCCTGTCAGCCGATCCTTCCATGATCCTGCAGACCTGCAACTGTCAGCACCCCAACCATGCTGCACAGCCTCTTCCTATGACGACATTTGTCATGTCTTCACCCACCTGCAATAACTTCCATTAACTTCCTTAGCAACCCCGAACTATTGTCAAGTACTATCCTTGACTTCTACATTTTCTTTTGATAAGCTACAGTAAACCATCCCGTCAGCCATACTGTCCTCTGTCAGCTTTGACTCACCTGCCTAATTCCTTTGCGCTTAGGCTTCGCTAGTCCGCCCCTTCCTCCTCGCTTGGCTCATTCCCAAAGCCTGTCGACGTCACGGTTCGACAACATGTCGACCCTTCCGCAACTCTACGGCAACTTGTCGCCTATCGCCACTCACATGTCGACTATCGACTATCGTCTGTCGACATTGACATGTCGACTCTCAACCTCTTTCCTCTCGTCGACTACTTCAACAACTTCTGCTCGACTTGTTGAATTCTATAGCCAACCTGCTTATCCGCATCAGTGGTCATCGACACTCCCTCTAGTCGGTCTCTTCATGTCGATTAACTTCGACTGATCTTCCTAGGCCTCGATGCTCCTGCATCGAATATAAGGAGTACTTTTCTTTCTAAGTATTTGAAGGTACTTTAATACATTTATATTATATTCAAAATTAATCTATGAGTACTATTTTCATTATGAGTACTTTACTTACAACATTGTTATGGTTACCTATGAGTTTCATTCACCATTTAGAATTTGACAAATAAGCATCTCTAACTCAACCAATGCCACTGTAACGCCCCATATTTTGACTAGGCGAGTTTATGAGTTAGACACCTTTCACTTTATTTGCTAATTATCTGTTCGACTCAGCTAGACAGAGTGAACTATATTTTCGGCATGTTAGACATGATGATATGTTGCTACTATGTTTAGGATATTACTATGCCCATGCTGATACTACGGTTATGATGTTATGAGGTTACCATCCTCATGATGTTATTAGGTTTATGTGGTTACTATGTTGTAGTTATCACGAGATTCTTTTATTTCATAATGACGGTGTATGTTTAATAATCGTCCTGGATGAAATGTGATATATATGATGTGGTATTTATGCTGTGATCGATTTAATGATTTTATGTGATGAAATAAATGATGTTGACAATATGGATCAGACGATGATAGAATGGAAATATTGTTATAAATGTATGGCTGCAAAGTACTAATCCGCAGGACATCGGGGCTATGTAATAGCGAGATACTTGATATGAAGTATGGTATAGTACCTATTTTGCAGAGAGCCTTGTTTACCAAAGTTGATGATACAATGACACAAACCAATAATCTCGAGAGCAACAAAGTATGAGTTGATAAGGGCGTAGACCCAGTATGTTGAGAGGGATGGATGTATTGCCCACCCTATGTTTCTATGATACCCGAGGTCGTGGGAGGGCCGTGCTGAGACACGCTCCCCAAGTTGTTGTGATGACGATGGTCGGATGCCTGCTAGGAGAGGTTAGGTCCGCAAGTTAGCCGACGCTACCGCTCTCACGTTCTACGTGGCTAGGTCAGTATAGCTGACAACCACTTTTGTACTAGCAGAGGAAGGATAGGGAGGATGCAGACGTAGGTTAGGGTGGGGGGATATGTTAGTTAGTACTGTTGAGGGTTGGGTATCCCTTGATCCTGATTTAGTGGTAGTAGGTGCCTCTTCCTTAAAAATAATTGATTGATTAATTATGGTGAATCTGGAAAACATAAATGTTACAACTTAATTGGATATTTATCAATGCCTAATGATGCTGAAATGATTATGATTTATGTATGTTGAATGGGTTAAGTATTTGTGATTGTTTGTATGTATGATTGTTATGTCAATACAAATCATTGTTTTGTTGAAGTTAATATATATTCATAGGGGAAATGATGTTTTCTTATAGTACGAGTATAATCTATGCATACGCTGGCCACGGATGCACACCTTGTACATGCACACTAGTATTAATGGGATAACTATTGGTTGTGATTGAATTTTAGATAAGAGTCGGTCGTGAATTAGTGAAGTCTGAATGATGGTTGTTAATCATGTAAATATGCATAAATGGATCAGTCTGTTAGTTGTTAATTACATGCATTAGTAACTAATTGTTGGAAATAGTGTTGTGCTTAACATCATTTATGTTTCGTTGGGGATAGTGTTGTATTTAACATAGTCCCTGTTTAGTTTACACAATTAGCGTTGTTTGTTCTAGCATAATTGTCCTTCTCTTTGAAAAGTCAAATTATGTTGGTTAGAAGTAATTCAATGTTATGTTTATAACCTTTAAGGTCATAGTGTTATAAAATAATTATCATTAAATATTTTTAATATTAATATTATTATTGTTATTAGTATTATTAATGTTGTTATTAACATGCATAATCTTATTTGTTATTATAATCATTGTCAAATAAACATAACTTAATGTTTTGCACAAATGGATGAATTTATCACGATTGTTTTATATGAATAATAAAAAGGAACAAAATTATTAAAAACAATTGAAAGTGAGTCTTTGTGATATTATTATATTCCATATTATATTGTTATTTAAACTTTAATTGTAAATCAAACAACATTTTCGAATCAAGATTTAGTTGAGTAATAAAGACATGAACGTCCTCCATGTGTAAATTCAAGTTTGCATTTATTATATTATCATATCCACATATAAAGATCAAGCGGTGGGATAAATTCCATACAATTTAACTTGTCCCATAAGTTTAGATAAGGCAAGTCCATGTGTAAATTCAAGTTTGCATTTATTATATTATCCTATCCGCATTTAAAGATCAAGCGGTGGGATAAATTCTATACAATTTAACTTGTCCCATAAGTTTAGATAAGGCAAGTCATGCTTATTTATTTATTTTTTTAA
This sequence comes from Larix kaempferi, assembly GCA_027924585.1. Taxonomy (NCBI): domain Eukaryota; kingdom Viridiplantae; phylum Streptophyta; class Pinopsida; order Pinales; family Pinaceae; genus Larix; species Larix kaempferi. Next base: position 18,454,713 of record BSBM01000089.1, on the reverse strand, counting down.
TAAAATAGAACGATAGGAAATCTACACAAAAGGACAACCTTAATTAGAATTGAATTATTCCACTCCTCGAGAGAAACAAGAAATCTGACATGCATATTTAAATATTATTTTATCCTTAGAATTGAATTATTCCACTACTCGAGAGAAACAAGAAATCTGACAAGCATATTTAAATATTATTTTATCCTTAGAATTGAATTATTCCACTACTCGAAAGAAACAAGAAATCTGGCAATCATATTTAAATATTATTTTATCCTTGATTAGTGTGATGGTATTAATGGTTTAGAATCCCAAAAACCTGGTGGGCTAAGGCGGTGGAGTGAGAATGAAGTTTGGAGGAGGAAAATGGATCTATAAAGCAATGGTTTCACGGAGAAGACTGAGGTGGGTTTTCTTTTGGGAGAGGTACACTTAGTATTTTGATGAAAAGGAGGAATGCTGAGGAGGGGGAGAACTCGAAGCTTTGAGGAGGTGGGAAACTCAAAGACTGAGGTGGGGTTAACTCAGAGAAAAATTACTATTGAACTATGGAAAGGTACTAAGGAAAGTTGCTGTCGGGATTATTGGTTTGTGGGCTCGGGGGCTAGGAAACCAGTCGGTTTCCTAGGGCCAGCACGATAAGAGCTGGTTGGCAGGGTGGTTCATCTATTTTTGGTATAAAGGCTTGGAACGGAAAGTCTGCGGGAGCAAAAAGCTTGGACGGGAAAGGCTACAGGAGCAAGGGGACAATCTACGACCTACTGGATCCAGGTATGTTACTATTGGTTAATCATTTACATCCTAATTTTATGCATACTTTAAAAGGTTAGATTGACTAGCTAATATGAGAATATGTAAAGTTTATGATAGGAAGGTAACTGTACAAATGTATATTTTGGATTATTCACTAGTATGTTCGCAAAAACTAAGTACAAATAGAAACAAACACAAACATGGAATTCTGATTGAAATAGTATAGTTTTATTTAAACCTGTCAAGACATGCTCACGATGAGCTTAACACAGAAATTAGAGCTTAAACACTGAAGTTAGCCCAAGAATTTGACTTAGGAAGTTGTCTTAGTGCTCTACTGGACACAAAGCACTACAGCCACCTCAACCATAATAGATGATGTCATCCTATAGAATGTGATTGGTTTCTTTAAAGTTGATTTTGATAGTACATTTTTGTTTTGAGGCCCATTTTTTACCTCAAAATTCACCTAATGCTCGGTGTTCCAATACTTAGGAATAAATACCCACTTTACACATGTCCAAAATTCACACAATGTGGCAGGTCTGTCCTGTGTGTCATATTTTTACTTTGAACTTTTAGGACCAAGTCCTTTGGCTTCCATAAGCTGCTCCCGCTGGCTTTGATATTCCATCTTTGCAGGTGGGCATTGCTCCACAACAATCCCTTCCTTTATTTACCTTCCAGCTAATCTACAAGTCTGAAACTTCATGGCTTCCATCTTTCTTGTTGTCCTGACAACTATTTGTGGAATATTTTCAGCCAAAACGAATAGCTTTTGGCCTGCTGCCATGGCTAATGTGCACAAATGGCTCTCACTTTGCTCACTAGCAACACTTAGCTGGTAATAGCTACAAATAATGGCTTTCAATTTCTCACCTGTGAGATTCATCATGGCAAATCCTGTTAGGACAAGCATAACACAATATTAAAATTAGTCAATTATTTTTCCAATTGACATGGAAAGTCCCTTCTTCACTCATGAGACTTCCACACTTTTCATGCTTTCCCAACATACACATGAACTCATTCATTTTCATCCTCTCACAGGGAAATAACTATTTCAGCATTCACAATGAATTTCAAGCAATTAAACACAATATGTTTTCATCTATGACATGCACTCAACAATCTTTTGTTTCTAAGATGCATCAGTCAAAAGGAAAGAGAAGAGCAAGAGTTTCCCCCTCTTAGTCTTGTTCCAACCTGGAGCCACACTATCACTTGTGGTTTCATGCTCCTTAGCCTTTTTCACTTCAATGTGAATGCTTGACTTTCCATTTCTTGGCTATAACACTCAGTGTCTAAGGTCTGTCTAAGGATTTTCAACTAGGGAACCCTTCCCCATTGTTGCCTACAGGACCTTTGGCTTCTAGGACCCACACATGTCCACTAGCACCATCTTTCATTACTGCTCACATTGAGCTCTTTAGGACGGTCACATGTCCACATGCATCCCCAGGATGCCTCCATAGCCCTTGCTTCCAAGAATACCTACACTCAAACATTGAATCAATTCACATGTTTAGTTTATTTTCATAGGGTTTATCTCTAAACAAGAGTTTAGGAAATCATAACCAAATCAGATACACACGTACTTTCATAAGCAAGAAGCTGCAAGATAACCAAATACTTATCTGTATTGGATGTCTTCACTTTATTCCACGAGATCCTTCTTTGCTTTACAAGCCTTGGATTTTCCGTGGACACAATAATGAATGCAATGCTAGGCCAGTACGCCAACTGGGTTTATCAGACATCCCATCTAACAATATGCTAGGCCAGTGCTCCTACTGGTTTTATTAATTAATTAAGGAATGTTTGGCCAGCACGTCGACTTCTCCACAACATCAAGTAGTTAATGCCCAACCAATTACTCTCTGGATTTACCAAGAATTTATAGCTCCAACCAGTCACTCTCTAGATTCACCAAGAATTTATAACGCCCAACCAATTACTCTCTGGTTTTACCAAGAATTTATAGCACCCAACCAGTTACTCTCTGGTTTCACCAAGAGTTTATAGCACCCAACCAGTTACTCTTTGGTTTTACCAAGAATTTATAGTTCTTTCAGGGTCCTTGCTTTCCTGTAATGACCAAGGTTTTCAACAAAGAAAAAATAGTGTATTGGCTTAGCTGTTAGAAGACTTATACCTGAAATATTCATTATTCGAAACAAGAAATAAATGAAAATGAATACTTATATGTATTGTGCATTTCCTTGCTACTCCACAGGTTTCCTTCTCTTCTTTACAAGCCTTGGATCACCTGTGAGGTGGATGCTTGGCCAACACACATGCTGCTCCACAACATCATCCGAATATTAAATGCCAAGCCAGTACGCCGACTGGGTTTATCAGGCATCCCAAAAAAAATCAATATGCTAAGCCAGTACGCCGACTGGGTTTATCAAGCATTTCAAAAATCAGTATGATAAGCTAGTATGCCGACTAGGTTTATTAAGCATTTCAAAACTCAGTATGCTAAGCTAGTACGCCAACTAGGTTTATCAAGCATACAATGACAATTTCCAAGCCAGTTCTCCAACTGGGTTTGTCAGGAAATAACACCCTTCACCAATACCTCCACAACATGCAAATAGCCAATGCCAAGCCAGTACACCGACTAGGTTTATCAGGCATCCAATTTAACAACATGCCAAGCCAGTATGTCGACTGGGTTTATCATGCATCCAATAACCCTTCACCACAACATCCAAATAACCAATGCCAAGCTAGTACACCGACTGGGTTTATCAAGCATACAACAACCATTTCCAAGCCAGTACACCGACTGGGTTTATCAGGAAATAAGAACAACATAATATGATTACGTGGCTCCTTCTCCTATGCAAACCAGTGGTTCCCTCCAGGAATTCCATAGGTGACTCACTTGACTGCAGGCTAGCATGGCCACACAATACCCACTCACACTACACAAGGATGATACCCCTTTTCTACAACACAGCTCCTCGAGCCTATCCATCTCTTCTAGTGTCCTCTAGTGTGAGCGTAGAAAGGTTACCATTGCCCATACAGTCCTATTGAGCACCGTTTCTTCACTTTTCCTCTTAACATGCAACACCAAATTGCATCTGTGTAATTTGATAGCACAAGAAGGATAAGCAGGCTCATCAGTATTGCTGCTCTAAAATTGCAATCATATTTCATCACATTCACTATCAAGTATTGAAACACCAGGAATGCATCCACTCCCTTAGGGTGTAGTCAATACTGACAACCCTAACATAACCCAACACCCGAAAGGTATGCATCCCTTTCCGATGTGAGTCATGTAGGCCTTAGTCACACTCAAGCAGTCTAGAATAATAATGAAATAATAAAACATGCCTTTCATATTAAATCTAATAACCAGACATGTATATTCTTAGTTAGGGTTACAGAATACTCATCCATTTTACAGATGTATCTTTTCTTCATTTGCGAAGAATGGGAGCTCCCTTCTCTGAGTCAACAGTCCTTTGGTTTGCCACCCCAATCTTTTCACGTTCCATAACCCACACATGCCTTCTTCGCATAATTTTATTGTCTCACTCACATGATTCACCAACGTGCATTTCGACTGAGACATTATCAAAATTTTCAATGGCGTTTCACCCGAAACCCATTTCCAAAGCATGGGATCATTCCCATCTAGTTTGGCTTATACAGGCCATCACACATGGTCTTCCAGCAAGGTGTCTTCTTGGCACACTTATCAAATAGCCAAATAGTCAGCAACATTTAACAATAAATTCAAATCCGATTGTTCCATAACCAATCAACGACATTAATAATTAAATTCAATATGAATTTGCAACTCTGTCTACTATAGAAATTGATTTGCTTAATCATGAGGCCCTCCTCATAATGTTTGGCCCTTGTAAGTGGTATCACTATGTCCATTATGGTTTTACACTTGTTACCATACATGAACATCCACCTACATCATGTCCTCCTAACACAACTTTATACAAGCCAAACTGTCATTAACAATTATTAGCAAAATTTCAAATCTGAAATTTACAAATCTATTTTCCTACAGAAAATTAGATTTGCAATCATGAGATTATTCTCATAAACTTAAATCATACAATTTTCAGATCTATTTCATGTATAAGTTAAATTTCACAACCATGAGAACCTTCTCATAACCTTTAGCTTCTGCACATGGTAGATCCCGGTCTTTACTATGGAATTATCCTTATTGCCATACACAAGACTTTTCTACCTGAAATCTGAAACTTCAACCAGTCAAACACGTTGTGAGTGTCTATGCATATAATCTTTTCATTGCTACAACAGTCACTGAAGTGATCTCAGAATTATAACACTCAATAATTCAAACACCTTAAGTTGTTAACATTTGAAATGCAATGAAATGTATATATATATATGCATCATTATAATAATAAAATTGCAATACACGGGTACACTGTCCATGCAATTTAAATAAACTGTAAATACTCATTACTTCACATCCATATTCCTTTTATCCAACTTTGTCCTTCCAACAGAGCACTATGGTATTCCATCAACATGTCTACCTTCTTCATGCAATCATTCTCCTGCATTCACAGCAGTTCATGAAATGGCCTTAGGATTAACAATAGTTCACCATTTCATCGATTATCTAATTGCATTGAAACATATATATATCACAACCATGCATTCACACAATGCATCTCAACATGTGCACCCACACATATGCATGCACATTCACAACATTTACATAATATTTTAATACACATCTCTTCAATGCAACCTTGCATTAATTCACGAATACTATGCATTTAAACATATTATGACCTAACCATGATTACCACACATAGAATGCACTACTATGGCGGGTCCATAAGTCCTCACTTGCTTTGGTTGTTAAACTCACAACGAATATACACAAATGGCATGATATAATTTCATATGAATGCATTGAGGTTTCTAAGCAATTATAGGGTGTAAGGCTCCCTGCCTTCACTTACCCACACCTCACCATACTTGGTAGGTTGACATTCACATTCAAGCATTCAGTACCACACGCTCACCAAATCAACATAGTTTGAACATAGTTGAAGGGATCTTACCAAATCCTCTTCCAACATTCATGCAATTAAGCACAAATAACCATGACCTGCATAGTTGTCATTAACATTGCTTGATGTTACCTAATCAGTTGGCCTCTTACCAAGGCTTCAAAGTCTTTTTGCCAACCTCGTGATTATAGATTTGTTTCCCCAACCTTTCTTCATAAGGTAGTTGGTCATATGCAACAATCATCATCCACATCCTTAGCCATGCTCCGGTTGTCTTTGGTCCTACAACCAATGCGAACACCACTAATTATTAGCAACCACCATAATTATCTTAAGTGGCTCATTGCATATGTAAAACTTCACTATTTTACCAATATCATATACATGCACAAACATTTTCACATTCATTGTGCAATGTTTATTAATATCCCATCTAGTGCTTATTCATTTCATCTATCTAATCTCTTGCATTTTCAATCATGCTTTTATGGTCTGATTCCTACAACCATTATCAACAACATTAATTGTCATCAACCATAGACAATACCCTTAATGGGCTACAGCATGTGTAACTTCACTGCCTTTACCCATATGCGACATCATGCTCATGCATAAGCAATTCAAATGCACTATGCAATGACTTTTTAATCATGCCCACTAATTCATATGCATTTAATCTGCTACTCTCTTGCATTTCCAACATCCCTATGCTATAATTTATATGCACGACAACTTCATAATTATAAATAAAATATCAAGAGGGTAGTGGAGGGACTCTCACTTCCAATTCCCCATCATGACATGGAGCTCCTCCTCCACATCACATCTGATCTTCTTCTTGGCTTCCCTACCAAGCACACAAGCAATCGTTAGCTATGATCTTCTCACCAATTAGCAATTCAATATATACATATGTGTATAGCATTCATTCTTGCTATTTTCCAAGCATGCAATTCGTATGCTATAACAGAAATAGTTTTAAGGTGAGAAAATTCTCTCTTTGTCAACATTTCTTACTGCTCCCATTGCTCTTCTGCAATGCATATTACAGCCAATTACTCTTAATAAGGCTTCCAAAAATCTTCCATGCAATTCCTGCTTCTCATTCCAAGCATAGAGAATTCATTTCACACTTTCAACGACTGTCTCTAGGGGACGACAGGAGTCAACGGGGCTTGCCCCCTTGTGGCTTCATTTTTTTTTTGTAAATCCTTCGATTTCGTGCAATCTGGCACATAAGTTCAAGGCCATTTTTTCACTTTCGAGCACCTGAAATTCACCTTAGAAAACTGCTCAATTTCCCCATTTCGGCGGACTTAACAATTTCTCCTCCGACCGTGTGACGGCAATTAAGGTTAAAATTGTCAACCGCATTGCAGCAATTATCGCTAAAATCGCCGATCGTCGACCATCGACCGCCGACTGTGTCGCAACAAAAATGGTTAAGAATCGTCGACCGCGTCGCAGCAAACAAGGCTAAAATCATCGACCATGTCGCAACAATTATGGCTCAAATCGTTGACCGTCGACCGTGTCACAGCAAAAATGGTTAAGAATGGTCGACCGCGTCACAGCAAATAAGGCTAAAATCGCCGACCGTGTTGCTACAATTATGGCTAAAATCGCCGACCTCCGACCGTGTCACAGCAAAAATGGTTAAGAATCGCCGACCACGTCACAGCAAATAAGGCTAAAATCGTCGACCGTGTCACAGCAAATAAGGCTAAAATCGTCGACCGTGTCACAGCGATTTCGCTAAATCTTGCCGACCTATCACACAAAAACTTCGCAAAAATTTGCCGAAACCCGTCATTTGAACTGAGCTTAACTCGCCGACTATTTCGGCGTTTCTGGCTTATCTTTTCCGACACAGTCTTGGCAGAAAACTCAAAATCACTTAGAAAATTTTCAAATTTTCAAAAACAATTAGAATTTTTTTTTGAAATATTCCTTCTTTTTTATTATTAGTGCTAGACAGGAAGCATACTTACCTCTACAACTGTGATAGGTAGCCCATGAAGGCCCAAATGTTGCAACCTTTTCTCTAATACCATTTTGTAACGTCCCCTCCCGTGGACCCAATTCAAGGAAGGGAACATGATACTAATCTTTGAGGCTTTTACATATTTGCAGCCCATTCATTAGATTCTCAGTAATAAAACAAATGTGTGCAGATGCAAATCAAGTAAACATGCATAGCGGAAATAAACCCCATCCACACACATTTCATATGCATTCAGCATCTCAAAAACAATCATCAATTTAAAACATTGCAGAGGCAAAACACATAGATAGAAAAGCACTTATCTTTATTGTGAGATGGTCCCAAGCAACTAGCTATGTTGTTGCAATGTTCCACCCAACCATAGGTCTCTTCCCAGCCTGTATTATTTCAGTACTCAGAGACCACCCCCGAGATGGGCATGATTTCTACAAGGGAAATGGGACATTCAAGCTCAGGCACAACCAAATAATCATTTTGTCTAAGCCAAGCCAGTCCACAGCTGGGTTTATCAGGCTAAATCTGAACCCTCTTCATTTCTGGATGCTTGCACCCAAGCTCAAGCCAAAGAAATGGATACCCATAACCCATACCCCAACATACTCTTACACACATAACAAAAACACAATCATTAGGCCTGGATACCCATTTTAACAATGAGATTTACAACAAGACGGCCATGGATTTCCCCCAAATCGTGGGACACCAAAACGAACTGTGGAAAGAGAAATTCGACCACAGGGAGCAAAACCGATTTCTCCCACATGTTATGAGCATTCCAATGGCCCAAACGGCCTCAATGAAACCCCAAATTGATCTGTTCTCTTCCCCACTGGTAACCAAAACAAAAACGCCCTTCCTAGCTAGAAAGATGAAGGAAAACACAAAAAACCAGGGAGGAAAACGCCTAGAAAGCTCCCAACTCATGAGAGGAAAACTCCTGGGTGAAGAATGGCTTGGGGGTCAATTTCATGGCTCTTTACTTTCCCAAGGAGCCAAACACGATCTTCCATGAAGGGTGGCTTTCCCATACCCGAATTTGGACAGCCATACCTCCCCATTCCCCAAGGCATTAACTTCCTCAATCAACTCTTGGGAGAAATGAATGAGTGGGCACAAAAGTCAACATGGGTAGTTGAGGGTTTTATGGGTTCTCTCATTGAAACTTGGCTTGACTTGATTGGCTCAAGGGTTTGAATATTTCCCTTTCAATTCCTTGTAAAATCATGCCCCCATCTCTCGTTGCATTGCATAGCTAGTTGTAGGTATTTTATTAAAATGCATATTTACATGATATTTGAAATTCCAATGTGCCTGGCTAGCACGTAAACCATATGCATCACTAAATCGATGGCAAGGGCCTTGGCCTTGATCTCCTCACCATGATTTTATAATAATATTACATCATTTACATTTTAATGCAATGGGGTCAAAATAGGGACATTACATTCAGTGGGGTGCATGATTTCTACTAGGGCAGGTTATGATTATCGTATTGGGAAGGTTATGATTATCGTATTGGGAAAGTTATGCTTTGTAGAAAGGCATTCAAATAGATTCACTCAATTGGTAATCTTCGATTATCAAGAATCCAAACAAGACTGGAAAAGGATCCTACATTTTATTCTGACGATTATCAAGGACGAATCACTGGGCCATCAACACACATTGCAATATCATGGATGCATGATTTATTTTCCAAGCATGGAGAGAGTATGCCAAATAGAGAAACAATACACATTCCAGATAATTTCACAAGGCAGGAAATCTACAACTTATACAAGGATTATGTTCAAGGTGGTCAAGGAAATGGCAACTTCAACAGATATGCATATTTCACAAGAGTATGGAAAAAGAAGTTCAACAACGTCTGCATTCCAAAGAGGTCAAGGATGGGAATTTGCAGTACATGTGCTTCTCTTAAAGAAAGAAGGGATAGATCAGAAGGGATAGAAAGAGGTATGTTTACAAATTTTATTTTTTTTAGATAAATGTCAATTATTAAAGCTAGTTAACAATATTTTTTTGTTATGTTGTTTGTAGATTCCATAATCAATGCACTGCAAAAACATCGCAATCAACAATCAAATGAACGAAAAAAGTTGTACAAACATCGCAAGAAGTATCATGATACTCCACATAAGTATATGGGTTTGATAATTAATGGCATGGATCAGAAAGAAGAAGAAAAACACTCTTGTCACATTTTTTCCATGTGCCAAATAATTTAGAGGAAAATTCTATTCAGCTTCATGTAGTTGGGTGTATGGTTTTTAATGGTGAAATGATTCCAAGGGTTTACTTTACAGCTCCACATATTCACAATGATGCAAATTTTACCATCACCGTAATCACCATGTCATTACTCATTGGCCTGGTGATCTTCCTGAAGTTCTATATCTGCAATTGAACAACACAAGTCGAGAAAACAAAAATCAGGTCGTGTTTGGTTATCTAAGCATGCTTGTTGAATTGAGAATTTTTAAAAAGGTAAAATTTGGTTTCCTTCTTGCTAGGCATACGCATGATCATATTGATCAAATGTTCAACCATTTTGCAAGGACAATGAGGAGGAAGAAAGTCGAGAGCCTACCATCCTTGATTGAAATTGTAGGAAAAACATACCATCCAGAGCCTATTGTACAGAAATTGGAAGAAACCGTTGACATGCAAATATTTATGTTTGGATCGCATGGTGAAGAAAGGTGCATTGAAAAAATTAATGACATTAGCTTTCAACATTAATTTCGTATAAAAAATATTGATGGAAAAACACTACTGTGGGGAAAGAAGTACTCAACTAGCACAGAATGGGGGCCTTCATCAAGTTTGGCATTTCTGAAATTCATCCCAAATCGTCAAATGTATGCTTCAAATTTATTGTTATTGCAATCATCTACAAAGATTCATAATGCAAGGCCATCTGGTAGAAATGTTGATTCTTCTCAATGCTTGGAAGAAATCAAAAAGTCTATCAAAGATACATATGAGTACTTTGATGTTGTTGATTTTGTTTGGTTGGAGTCTTTTTTCATGGAGCAGAGTGACATAATATCAAACTCTACAAATGGAGATATATATTTGAAGTCTCCATTTGCTTGGCCACAAATTTTATCAAATGAAAACGAGGTAACAAATGTTGAACCTCGAGCTGTTGAGTTTTCTCAAGTAGAGGAAAGATAAATTTATATTGGCTCTAGAAGATCATCCACAAAGTGTCGAGAGATAGAAGACCTTTATAGGGGATCATTACAAGATATCAAGGAGGGTTGCATGATTGAAGTTTTGGCTACAGATGATACACGTCATTATCCATTCTAAATTGCAAAAGCTATGAAGGTCAATAAAGAAAATGAAGAAGTAGTATCAGTAGAAGTACATTGGTATGCAACAGATACACACACATTTGATGGTGTGTACAAGGTAGAGATGGTGGTTGAGAAAAAGGTTTGTAGAAAGAGAAAAAGAAAGGGACAAAAAATAAATCGTCGCCGCATTGACATCTTGAAATTAGAGGAAGATGATATACTTGTTTATGATTTCAAGTTGACAAAGAAAGACACTCTTCGCTCCAAGACTATAGAGATTATCAAGAGGTTGCTGCCAAAACAAGAAGTTGCAAGATGGGAGTCTGTTAAACCAAGCCGTATATCCCGAAGGAATATGACATTCTGAAATGATGGGCATAGATGTAGACTCAGATGGTGCACCCATTGATAATAGAGAATAATATTGGTCATCTACATCTTCATCCAGTCCTTCATCTGCAGAAAATGTAGATTCTGATGGGGTGTCAGAATCCATGGATGAATTTGAGTAATTTCACATGAAGCATTTTAGATGTTTTTTACTAGTATGATGTTTGTAATTGAAACTCTAGAGGAGTTTTTGAATATTTATATGAACCATTTGTTCTTGTATGGTATAATATATTATTTCATTATGAATCGCATCATAATTTCTTTGTTTTTATATGGTTAGAGTGGTGAAATTATTTATGAAATTTGTTTTTTTTGTTTAATATGCAAGTTTCCAAAAAGTTGTAATTTATTTCTTGAAGGAAAAAAAGGTTTTTCCAATGTAAGGGTTGATTTTAAAGTTGTGTAAACAACAGTATGGGATGTTTTACCCTGAAAAAAAAATACGTGTATACTGGTATCAACACTTTTCTATTTGGGGGGTGTTTTTGGTGTTTTTTTTGCAAAAAACATCGTTTTTAAGGCTAAAGTTCTCGTTCATAGTATAAAGTTCTCGTTTCATAGTATAAGTGGTTTCAAATAGGCTCTTCTTTAGTACCATATTTTGGTAGGCTTATTTATCTTCCGCGGCTGCTCTCTATTAATCAAAACCAAGGATTTCAAGAAATAAAACTCCAAGGTCAATCTAATCACAAGTAGTTGATGATCCTCTTAAATTATAGTAGAATGAACACTTTCAAAAGTTCTTTTGATTTTTAACCTAAATTCAAATATCACCAGCATAGATCCATCTTAAACCAGGATTTATCAAGCATCGGGAAGGATCAAATTTCTTGAAGTGCAATTTAAAAATAAAAATAAAAACTCAAGAAATTTGATCCCTCTCTTGCTTGATAGATCTAGGTTAAGTTTTAATTTTTTATTTTATAGGTTGACGTGGATTTTTTAATAACTTTTTTTTTATTTTATAAGTCCACATGAATTTTTTAATTACTTTTTATTTTTGGTAATATAATGTTATGTTACGTTAATAATTTTAATTTAATTTTAAATTTTGCATAAAAAGTTATTACTTTTTTATTTTAGAATTTGGGGTGAAATACTACCTATGCTTTTTATGTCCCCGTAGGGGATATTATATATTTCATGCAGACCCTATTAGTTGCACCTAGTTTGCACCTATGGCTATAAATTTTTTTCCTCCATACTATGGTTTTCGGTTATTTGTAAATAGTTGGGAAAAAAATTATTTATATAAATTTTTAAATAGTGATAATTTGTTAAAGTTTCATTGGATGAGAGTTGATAACGTCAGCCTCGGTAATCGCTTCCTGTTTTGGCGGCGGAAGGTGCATCATCCGAGTTAAGGCTTAGTTCCTGCTTAGTGTAAATAACAGGTGGTGGGCGTAACAACGCGTGGCATATAAGCTTGTCTAGTTTTTTGCACCGGGAAATGTCTTCGGCGCTTTCTGCACAATGCGATGGTTATGGTTATCATAGGAAAATGGAACAAGTCTAGCGCGACAGGTGGCGGACGTGTCAAACGGGAGTAAGGACAGGGTAATTAATGTTTTAGTGGTTCAATGCTGGCGGGCAATGGTGTCCTGTCATAGTATTAACTCTGCTGCGGGTTCGCTAGGTGGAGTATCTACGTGGTGACTAATGTGGCTTGCAACCTGTCATGGAGAATGGTGAGTATTAAATGTGATATTAATGTATTTAGTAGCTCGTAAGCGGTTGTGCTATAATGTCGAAATCTTTGTTGTTGTTGATGTTATATCCCTGGTAATATTCATCGAGCTTGTTTTTATGAATGGCATTGTTTGTTTTGTGTTTCAGAGTGGTTTGAAGGAATGGTCGAGAGGCCTGCGATGTATTAGGTTTTAGATTCAGGAGTGGGGTTTCCGCTTCGTGGTTTGAACCCATAACCAGTGCTTCAGCTCTCCACCGTGGCTGTCAGAGTCGAACCACTCTGATGTTGTTGTTGATGCAAGGTTTCAAGCTGGTTCTCGTCAGTTGCAGAAAGGTTTTGGCTTTTGGTTCGAAGTCTGCTTACAGCAATGTAAGTTGTCAGATTTTGCTCCGGTTTTCAGTAGGTTAAAGATATAAGTTTGATTGTATTTGTTATGACGTTTTAACTTTTTCAATGGTTTAACCAGAATCGTATACTTGTGGCAGGTAAAACGATGTCTCTGGTTTTCTCCTTTGCAGTAGCAGTGGAACAAGCATTGAAACCGGTAAGTCTCGGAGATTCTTATGGTGGGTTTGTTGGTTCTAGGTCTGGCTTAGTCGAGACTTTCGTCAAAGGTGTTGGGAAATAGTTTTAGTTGTTTTTGTTGGTAGCCAGTATGGCATGTGAACAGAGCGTGATTCTCAGTCTGCGTTGTTCTATCTGTGTGCTAGTCTTGTATTTGCAACATTTTGCGATACTGCCTGCGAGCTTAAACCTCTGGCATTTGTGATGAATAATGAATAATATGAGTAAGGGTTTAAATATTGTAGTTTTAACTATAAATCTGGTTCTGCTGAGATGGTTCCTTGATTTACATGGAATTTGAATGATAAGTGTCTTTCTTGTCGTCGATAGCTTAGAAATCACCAATTAATGTCAACCTCTATTGTTTTGTTCGATCAATCCGTTGTTTATGGAAGGGGATGAGCCTAAACTGCGATGGGCGTTTACATGTATCTAGATAGCGCTAAAAGCTTTAAATTTTGGTTTAAGATGTCTGAATTTGAAACGATACCATACGGCTATACCCTTCAGGAATTTAATCACTGACAGTAGAGTCAAGAACCGGCCAAATGAGCGGTACTCTCATTTTTTCGCTTGCAGCAATATAAGTTGTCAAATCTTGCTTCGGTTTCAGTAGGTTAAAGATATAAGTTTGAATGTATTTGTTATGACATTTTAACTTTTTCAATGGTTTAACCAGAATCGTATACTTGTGGCAGGTAAAACGATGTCTCTGGTTTTCTCCTTTGCAGTAGCAGTGGAACAAGCATTCAAATCGGTAAGTCTCGGAGGTTCTTATAGTGGGTTTGCTGGTTCTAGGTCTGGCTTAGCCGAGACTTTCATCAAAGGTGTTGGGAAATAGTTTTAGTTGTTTTTGTTGGTGGTCAGTATGGCATGTGAACAGAACGTGATTCTCAGTCTGCGTTGTTCTATCTGTGTGCTATTCTTGTATTTGCAACATTTTGCGATACTACCTGCGAACTTCAGCCTCCGGCATTTGTGATGAAAAATGAATAATATGAATAAGCATTTAAATATTGTAGTTTTAAGCATAGATCTGGATCTACTGAGATGGTTCCTTGATTTACATGAAATTTGAATGATAAGTGTCTTTCTTGTCGTCGATAGCTTAGAAATCACCAATTAATGTCGACCCTATGAATAGGGGATATTATATATTTCATGCAGACCCTATTGTAGTTGCACCTAGTTTGCACCTATGGCTATAAAATTTTTTCCTCCATACTATGGTTTTGGATTGTTTGTAAATAGCTGGGAAAAAAATTATTTATATAAATTTTTAAATAGTGATAATTTGTTAACGTTTCATTGGATGAGAGCTGATAACGTCAGCCTCGGTAATCGCTTCCTGTTTTGGTGGCGGAAGGTTTGTCATCCGAGTTAAGGCTTAGTTCCTGCTTAGTGTAAATAACAGGTGGTGGGCGTAACAACGCGTGGCATATAAGCTTGTCTAGTTTTTTGCGTCGGGAAATGTCTTCGGCGCTTTCTGCACAATGCGATGGTTATGGTTATCATAGGAAAATGAAACAAGTCTAGCGCGACAGGTGGCGGACGTGTCAAACGGGAGTAAGGACAGGGTAATTAATGTTTTGGTGGTTCAATGCTAGCGGGCAAGGGTGTCCTGTCATAGTATTAACTCTGCTACGGGTTCCCTAGGTGGAGTATCTACGTGGTGATTAATGTGGCTTGCAACCTGTCATGGAGAATGGTGAGTAATGAATCAAATGATCCAAAATCAGTTAAACGGGACAGGTCGCACACATGGCAAACCAGAGTAAGGACAGGGTAATTAAGGTTTTAGTGGTTCAATACTGCCGGGTAAGGGTGTCCTGTCATAGTATTAACTCTGTTACGGGCTTCCCTAAGTGGAATATCTACGTGGTGACTAATGTGGCTTGCAACCTGTCATGAAAAATGGTGAGTAATAAATGTGATATTAATGTATTCAGTGCCTCGTAAACACTTGTGCTATAATGTCAAAATCTTCGTTGTTGATGTTATGTCGCTCGTAACTATTCATCGAGCTTGTTCATGAATCAAATGATCCAAAATCACTTAGCCTATGCTTTTTTCAATTATTTATGAACGGGATTGTTTGTTTTGTGTTTGGGAGTGGTTTGAAGGAATGCTCGACAGGCCTACGATGTATTAGATTTTAGGTTCAGGAATGGCATTTTTCCTTCGTGCTTTGAACCCATAGCCTGTGTTTGAGGTCTCCGTCGTGGCTCTCAGAGTCGAACCACTCTGATGTTGTTGTTGATGCAAGCTTTCAACCTGATTCTCGCCAGTTGCAGAAAGGTTTTGGCTTTTGGTTCGAAATCTAGTTTCAACAATGTGGGTTGTCAGATCTTGCTCCGGTTTTCACTACGTTAAAGATATAAGTTTGAATGTATTTATTATCACGTTTTAACTTTTTCAATGATTTAACCAGAATAGTATACTTGTGGCAGGTAAAACGATGTCTGTGCTTTTCTCCTTTGCACTAGCAGTGGAACAAGCATTCAAATCAGTAAGTCTCAGAGGTTTCTATGGTGACTTTGCTGGTTCTAAGTATGGCTTAGCCGAGAGTTTCGTCAAAGCATTTATGATGAAAACTGAATACTATGAATAGCGGTTTAGATATCGCAGTTTTAACTATAAATCTGGTTCTACTGAAATGGTTCCTTGTTTTACATGAAATTTGAATGATAAGTGTCTTCGTTCTCGTGGATAACTTAAAAACCATCAATTAATGTCAAGCTCTGTCGTTTTTCTTCTATGAATCGGTCGTCTGTGAAAGCGGATGAGCCCAAACTATAATGGACGTTTAAATGTATCTAAATGACACTAAAAGCTTTAAATTTCGGTTTGACATGTTGACAAAAGAATGAGGGTATTGGTCATTTGGCCGGTTCTTAACTCTACTATCAGTGATTAAATTCCTGAAGGGTGTAACCGTATGGTGTCGTTTCAAATTCAGACATAGGTTGCCTTAGGGAAATGTTTTTATTATTATAAGATGTAAAACAACACAATAGTTATGGTTATCATAAAACAACTTCAACATTTGTTGATAATTAGTTGATGCTGCATAGAGGCTTCAAACTCTAATCTGTTTATATATAATAATAACCCGACAGGTGGCAGAAGTGACAAACAACAGCAACATAGGATAATTATTAAGATCTTAATGGTTCAATGCTGGGGGACAAGGGTGTGCTTTCATAGTATTAACTCTGCTATCGGCCTTTCTAAGTGGAATATCTAGGTGGTGATTAATGTGGCTTGTAAGTTGTGATGAAAAATTGTGACTGTCTTCGCAATGCTGAGCTGTGCTATCAAATAGGTTGGAAATTCTGCTACCTGGACTTCATGGTAGAAAGAAATAATAAATGTGATGTTAATGTGCTCAGTACCTCGTAACCAGTTATGCTATAATGTCAAAATCTTCGTCGTCGATGTTATATTGCCTTGGGTTTTGGCGCTTTAAAAATCATGATCCTCCACTCCGTATTCATTGAGGTTGTGTATTGATGGCATTGTTTCTTTCGTGTCTGGGAGTGGTTTGAAGAATTGGTCGACAGACCTGCCATGTATTAGATTTCAGATTCAGAAGTGGCGTTTTTCCTCCGTGATTTAAACCTATAACCTGTGATTCAGGTCTCCATCGTGGCTCTCAGAGTCGAACCACTCTGATGTTGTTGTTGATCCAAGCTTTCAACCTAGTTCTCGTCAGTTGCAAAAAGGTCTTGGCTTTTGGTTCGAAGTCTACTTTCAACAATGTAAGTTCTCAGGTCTTGATCCGTTTTTCAGTAGGTTAAAGATATTAGTTTGAATGTGTTTTGCTTTCACGTTTTAACTTCTTCAATGGTTTAACCAAAATGCTATACTTGTGGCAGGTAAAACGATGTCTCTGGTTTTCTCCTTTGCAGTAGCAGTGGAACAAGCATTCAAATCGGTAAGCCTCGGAGGTTCCTATGCTCATTCTGCTGGTTGTAAGTCTGCCTTGGCTGAGACTTTCGTCAAAGGTGTTGGGAGACAGTTTTAGTTGTTTTTGTTGGTAGCCAGTATGGCATGTGAAGAGAACATGGTTCTCAATCTCCGTTGTCCTATCTGTGTGCTATTCTTGTGTTCGCAGCATTTTACGCTACTGCCTGCGAGGTTCAACCTCCGACATTTCTGATGAAAAATCAATAGCATGAATAACGGTTTACATATTGTAGTTTTAACTATAAGTCTGCTTCTAATGGAATATTTCCTTGTTTTACATGAAATTTGAATGATAGCCATCTTCCTTGTCATGGATAAGTTAGAAATCACGAATTAATATCAAGCTCTGTCGTTTTGTTCTATCAATCGGTCGTTTGTGGAAGAGAATGAGCTGAAACTATAATGGACATTTAAATGTATGTAAATGACACTAAAAGCTTTAAATTTTGGTTTAAGATGTTGGCAAAAGGATGAGAGTATCGGTCGTTTGACCGGTTCTTAACTCTCCTGTCAGTGATTAAATTGCTGAAGGGCGCAGCCGTATGGAATGGTTTCAAATTCAGGCATAGGTTATCTTAGGAAAATGTAATAGCACTAAAATAATGATGATAATGTCGAACTATTATTAGACTTTAACTATCATGACTCTCAATATATGGCTTATGTACTAACATCGTCAAAATGATTAAGTTCTGACACCCAGGTAGACATTCGTTGCTAGGCAAACTATCAAAATATTTGAATTTTAAAAATTCCATAAATAGGACCATGCTGAGAATCTCTTGTGCCTATAATCACATGGTCTGTTCGGTTTAAGTTGATAGTATTTTTGGTGGGCAAGACCTGATACGCTGAGCACTCTTAGTCTTGATGAGAATAAGTCATCGCTAGATCTCTTATTGGCAAGCTGGATCAGTATTGGCAAACTTGATTCATCGTTGGTGACAATGATTAAAAGCAAATTAATGTGGTAGATGAAAATGAACTCGTAAGCTTCGCTGGCTAAATACTCACCCTAGAGATATGATGTTCTTGGTACTTGGACTAACCCTAACGTTCTACTAGACTTTCTTCGAGACCTCTTTCCTTAGAATTCATTTTGCATGGGCGAATTTGAGGGAAGAGGCCGACAGGGGCTTCTAGTTAAAATCCATTAGAAGAATAAACTTCATTTAAAAATTAAATGGCTCCGAGTAGAACCTATACAAGGTGTTTTTTGTTAAGCAAAACACTGCTCCGAACATATCAGTCGTTGTATACAAATAATATGCCTGGGAGTTTTCGTCAGAGGCAAAGATGTAATCTCATCGCAGAATGCCCAAATGGATTCTTCTTCTTTGCTTTGTTCAGGGTGTCTATGTGAAGTTTGAAAGCCTATAATGGGCTGTTTCTTCCTTATTGGAAGTATAAAAACCTTGCTTTGCTGCCTGTAATTCTTTAGGTATATAATCTATCCTAAGAGGAAGTATAGAAAGCTTGGTTTGCTGGCTGTAATACTTTAGGTGTATAATCTATCTTAAGAATGGAATGGCTTAAACGAATGACTAGTTCAGGTCAGCTGCTTAATAAAATTCAAAAATGGTTGATGGAAGATAGTTGCGACCCTTCTCAAAGCAGTCTGTGCAGTAATCCAATTGGAGTCGATTTCCTAATGATATAGAAGTTATTTAAAAACCTATCCTTTGGCACGAGTCAAGGGCAGAGAATACTGTCCGAAGGTTGCTTAAAATTATAAGCAGCTTGTGGCTGCTTCGCTGTGTAAGATAAAGAATTCGCTGTGGTCTACCTTAAACGCGATCTCTAGACTAAGATAAGTGGTGGACTAAGATAGGTGGTTGTTCCCCGTGTTCATTTCCTACCCAAAATAGTTGCCAATCACCAAAGGGTTCACCCTAGAATACCCAGAATAGTTACTAGTCACCGAAGGTTCCACAGAGAGATCATTTCACCCAAGCTTTCTCCGCGTAATGCCCAGCATAGTTCATCGAGGGTTCACCGCATAATGCCCAGTATTGTTCAAAGTTTAAAAATAATAATAATAAATATTGAGAGAAAATTTAATAATAATAATAAATATTGACAGAAAATTATTTTGAGCTGCGTTTTGCGATTTTATGTTTTACGAATGTATGGATGTTAAACTAGAACATGCACAGTATACAGGTGATGAAAGAAAGAGCTTACTTGTGCAGAGGAAGTCCATTACTAAAACGTTGTCGCTTTCACTAGGCTTGAACCAGTGTAACAGGAAAAATAACCTTTTATATAGAAGAGAATGGAAAATATAGCGTATGCATAAGAAATCTCTTACCAGAGCCCGGAAGAACATAAATCTAGATAGCTGTTAGACATATTCTTTACCCTCCAAAACGAAGATCGAGTGTTATAGCACACCACAAAATAAATCAAAAAATTAGTTGTCTTTGATATTTCTGCCCATAGGATTTCTGGCGCTATATATAAACTCTCGCGCTTCCTTCTTTTTCAGGGATTTATTAGCAGCCTGTTGGATTTCTTGGCTCCTTCCCCTTGCTGCTCGTCAGGTCCAGTTATGGCTCAGTGGTGTAAAGAATGGTTCAATATTTGCCACTGCCTCTAATTATGCTATTGTCCATTTTAAATTCATGTTTTCGTCCCGTGCAACAGGGCTAATCATCAATTGAATTTTTGAACATATCTACTGTCGTTGCACCCATCCTCCAAGCTCCTTCGATTTCTTAAGTTTTAAGATTTGCTGGATTCTCTCCTCAGTATTTGAGCTCTCTCCGCAATCTGCGCTCTGAACTTGGCGGTTACTCGATTCACATCTCAATAATGTAATTGTCATTGCCCGCCATGGAGAGAATCGCTGCCTCCAAGATACATTTACGTTCGAAGACATTGACTTGCAAGTATGCTTTCTCTTCAAACAATCCTGGAACAAAAATCTGTCGCAACGATTAAAAAGAAACAAGTGCTAACAAGATATACTGCTCATACTATGAGCTTATAACTGTCATATAACCTGGCAAACTAGTGTCTGCATGCAAGACAACCTTAATTGTTTGTAGCTTTTCCGACACAACGATTAAAAATAAACAGGTGCCAACAAGATATACCGCTCATACTTTGTGCTGGCAGCTGCCATATAACCTGGCAAATTAGCGTGTGCATGGAAGACAAGGTTAATTGTTTATAACTTTTCCATTATGGATAGTGTAAGTGCATTGGTAGAATGTGCCCAAGATTTTAGACACTCAATAACAAAAGTAGCTTCGGCAGTCAAACGTGGCACATGCACACAAGCATTGCTATTTGATTAGCGCTATGGCATGGATACATGACAGGTGTTTACATTAGTTCAAACTGATTATATTCAATGGATACATTCATAGTTGTTTAAGCTGTTGCAATATTTATCCTCCTTTTTCTAGCTTGTCTATACCGATGGGTTCGGTTCAATTGTTAAAAATATATTTAGGAAAAAATATACTTTTATCTGATACGGATATTGATTCCCTATTTTTACTTGAATGTGGCAGGATTGTGCTCATTGTCTCAATCAGAAGTTTCGTGGCAATTGCTAGACTTTGAAACGATTTGTGACAAATCATCATAGGATGAATGCCTATACACTTTGTATGTTCCTAGGATGGATGCTTGGATCTCTTGTCGCCTCAATGCTACAAACTTCACCATTTATGCCTTTTGCTACAAACTTCACCATTTGTGCCTTTGCTAAAACCAACGCTAGAAATCATGGGGGGTGCTACTCCTCTTCAAGTGATTCAAATTTTGTGTTTTTACATACGTTGGTGTTGTAAGTATCAACGGAAATTTTGGCTTTGAACACGCTTATAATATGTATATGGCTAGTATCGATTTCTACTGTTTTATCGCGACCATGATTTCCTGTGCACAATTTATGAGTACTATTCGGCTTTGGTTTTTATGCTCTAGAGCGATTTTTTAAATGTACAATGTTTGATGATTTGCATTGCTGGTTTTGCCTTTGTATTTTCACCTATTGCAATTTAATGGTCTCTTTGCACAACGTTTTTTATACTTTTGCGATAGGCTATGTTATTGAACCGAAACGGTTTATATGGCCATAGTTCCAAAGCCCTGTATTTCGATTTTTAAGCTATTTCATGGCTAGTTTCCTTGCAATGCCATATACTTAAATATGGCTTGAAAACATCTTTGGCACCTATAAATAAATTTTAATTCAAAATCTAGAAAAAAAGATAATGTTGAATACTCTAATCTTGCTTATACCGTCCCCAATTCAACATATGTTTGTTGGGGAAATCTCCTTTCTGTGAGATTGATGGATTTTGCCTTTGCATTGTTTGTCTTTTTCATTGCATTTAATTAAAAAATTCATTTCTATGTGTGAACAACCTATCGGGAAATTGATTATTATTTATCGCTTGGCTTGAAGGAATCTACAAGGATAGCCAATTGGGTGTAGATCAACTAGTTGGGAGGAATGTTATTGTTCTCTCCATCTAGGTTCAAATCATGCTTTGCAACACTTTCCCCTTAGAAGCCGATTTTGACAATGTAATCATTTTAATGCTAGTCAGACCTTAATTTCCCGGAAAAACAAATGTTGATTATAATTTATCCCTTGGCTCGGTAGAATGTATAACGATAGACAATTGAATCTGGCTTAGGTGATTCAGAGGAATATTGTTGCTATCCACAGCCAGCTTCAAATCTTGCTTTGTGGCATCAGCTCGTTGGGAGATGCCTTTGACTATGCAATGATTTTAATGCGAGTCAGACCTTAATTTTCCGGAATAATAGGGCTTGAAAATTTCTTAGTAGATGTAGCCCCCTAGCAAATGCTAGGTCATCATTTTAAAAAAGGATATTATCTTGGATGTAATCATATAAATATTTTAGTCATACAAGCATAGAGATATTTACTTTATTTAGAAAAAGAAAAGAACCATGAGTCAACAACCTTGAACATGAAGCCTGCATATGTGCATTTGTTTGACAACATGAGGCCTCCAACCTTGATTCATAAATCCATTAGTAGTGGGTCATTGTTTTCTTTGGGTGTAAACATATCTCGTGAATTTATAACATAACCCATAAAAAACATCGAAAACCAATGTTGTACCTCAACATTGTTATTGTTTTCAATGACCTAAACATAGATTAATGAAATGCAATGACAATAATAGTTGATCAATATCTACAATCATAACAAATGTTCGTAATTTTTGTTGAATATAATATTTTTATTAAAGGTGCATACGAATTAATATGCCACCCAATATTATGTTAAAGGAAAAAGCATTTATTTACACAAAGGCATTGCACTAAGATTCCTAAGTTAAAACAAGGTAGAGAGAAATAAAACTTTAAATTGCTATACTTATAAAATGAGCTAAAAAGAAGTGAAACTTTGAGTCTTCACACTTGTACACTAGCAATTGGTTCATGGGATATGAAGAAACGTAGCATGAAAAATAAAATTAATAGAAAGTCAAGTAAACATGATAAAGCAAAAAAGGGAATAGTGAAAGAGATGCTATGATGAAAATAATTAAATGCAATGTCATGTATATTTATTAAAATTAAATTTTAGTTTCTTATAGCAACGTTGCTACTTGATGGAATATAGCTCTGAAACACTATCGATTTGGGGGCTGATTGCAAAGTGAGAACCTGCCCAGCTTGGAAACAATTGCATTTATATTGTAGCCATGATAAAGAATCTAATGTAGTACACATAGTCAATATTTTATATTGGTGATAATAAGGATAAGAGGACTACTACGCTCTACTACATGGATTAAAGGGCTATTTACCTATGTTGCAATCACAACACATGATGCTAGGAAAAGCTTGCTGGTTGCCATGATATGCACCTATAAAATGTTTAGTGGTTTGTAGCGATTTGCTATTATACTATGCATGCCCATGTATTGTCCATAAGAATAGTCGTCACCAAACATATAGGTGATAACAAATTGATGCGATCATTGTTAATTGCTCAACATATCGTTCATAGTGCTTGCAAAACGCCTGTTCAATATTTAAGTCTTATAAGTGAGCCAGTATACAAACAATGATTAAAACACTACATTGTTTATATAGATTAGAACATAAACAAAGATATTCCCACAAGCAATGGTAAATAGCGATGTTCTAAGTGCCCACCCCGATCAAATCTCTTGAAGTCCAGGTACATAGTGAATCAATCCAAGGAAGATAGACAAAGAAGATCTCTAAACCCCGCTTGATATTACATATATAAATAGAAAGGTGTTCATCGATAAATACCAATTTTGAATGAATCTTAGTAGTGACATATCCCTTCTTATGCCTTTTTGGGAACCTTAGAAAACACAGCTATGATTCCTTGCCTTAGCCCTAGACACCTTATCACTGTCTACCATATGCATTTTATCCTAGTCCCTTCAAAGGTCTATCTCAATATCTTTATGCATACAGCATAAGGAAACTCTTGATCATCTCTTTGATCTTTGTCTTTTTGTGTTGAAGCTTTGTGGCCAAGCTGCCATGATTTTCCAGCAAACGTCCAAAATTAAGAGTAACCCAAGCAAAAAAATCACGGATTGGGGAGACATTGCCTTTCACACTAGTTATTTGAATCAAGGCTGGCAACTATTCTCGGAGTTTCTTCTATGGAAGATCTAGCGCGAGAGGAATAACAAAATTTTCCATAATCAGTACAAACGGGCAGCAATAATCTAGGCAAAAGTTAAGCATCATTTTTTTGAAACTTTGAAGTGTTGACAAATGGTTTTATTTCGGCATTGTATCACTTTGTAAAACAAGAAGCTCAGAGTTTCAGAATCAAATTGTGTTTACTTGAAAATTTAAATTGTTTAGATAATAATAGATATTAAATTTGTTTCTTTTCCCATGCTCTGGCATCTAGTTTTATCATTTTTGATTTAATATTAAGAATATATATTCTCATGTAATGTCCAAATTATATTTAAACATAGTAAGAAAAGGTAAATAATCTTATTGTCCTAGCAATAATATACAAGGATAAATAGGATAATCATAATACATAGGTATGTTATTAAAAAGACATGCCTTTGTATCAAACATGAACAACATTTCTATTTTTTTTACTTTAATAGTCAATGTTGTTTGATTTCAAAGAGTCTCATATGCTTCTATAAGAGTCTCATTGAACTTTGCGTCCATCTTTTTATTTCTTTTGTACTTTACCCTCTTAGGCATTGCCCCTATTACTTAGCAACATTGGCATCAAAACTCCCGTGAGTTATGGCTTTGAGAATTCAACAAAAATCCAAATCGAAGTGACTTATGGCTTTGACATCAACTAAACCCTGATCAGAATTGAATTTGCCTAGGTTACAACAAATTTTGTGCAATAGTTGCCAAATTTAATTTTTGCTTCGAATTACTTATCATGAAGAAAATAGTTTTTATACATAGGCATATTTTTTTCTTTTATTTTATAAGACATTAGTTGGAAATCTTTGAAAAATGTTAGAATAACATATATTGATTGTGGAAATTGCATAGTTTGGGCGCTATAGAGATATTCATGTGTGCTGAACATGGATATATATATTTGCAGTACCATACATTCATGACATTGAGAATATCCACATAGCTATAACATTATTTCATAGCCATTGTTTAATTCATATTGTCTATTTTTCAAAGCTTTTTCATCAAGCTCTCATATAGTTTTATTAGACATGAGTTCTGAACTATAGCATCGAAACTTATTTCTGCTAAACAATTCATTTCTTTCTTTCTGTCATACAAAGCACTACATTGTTTAATCTTCTAAATTTTGACTTGGCAAAATTATAGTTTCCAATATTTTGCTTTCCAAAAAATAAAAATATACCTTGATTTCACCTTTCAAAGACCGTTTTAAACTAGGCTTATCTAGTAAATATATTATGTAAGATGATGTACATGTGCCCTAGCTTATATTTTACCGGCTGTATGGAAACATTGCAGGAAAGCCTTTTCTATTTTGTGCTTATTTGGAGGCTTACTTCACATCATCTCTGTCAATGATAGCTAGCAAAGCCAGATCTCAACCTTCTTAGGAACAGGTATTTTCCTCGTTCGCTATGTTCCTTCAATTCCATTCATTGCAGAACACACATGCTTTTGCTTGTGAAATGCATCTGAATCCAGACATGGAAATGATTCATGAATACAGTTTCTAAGCTTATACTGATTCTTTTAAGAGCAAATGGATTAAGTGCCTGGTCCCAGCAACTTGGCATCATTATATTATTATGATTAAAAGTTTGAAGATTTAGTTATAGTTATAGATGTTCTTTTTAATTATTATATATATAATAACAATAAACCAGTTAATATTGTGCACATTAAGATTTTTTGTATTGATATCAAATCTTGGATATTTGATAATTTCAACTTAGCAATCGACATGCCGTTTTTTCCTATTCTACTAGGAGGGCAAAATACATTTCATTTGAAAAAATTTAGTTATGAATACGTTGTTTTCTTTGCTTTGGTTATTTGCAATGGCAACAACAATTTACAATGTTTATAACATTATTGTTTCAGAAAAAACCATGCCCTTTGCTTCTTTTCTTTTCCTTAGGATCTGCTTCTCTTCACTTGGCTGCAGGTTTCCCTGTATAGACAATTGGGGGAATAGAAAAAGAACAACAAAAAAAGGCAACAAAAAATATATGTTGTTGCAAATGTTTTTGTAGGCAATATGCGAAAAGACAAAAGTAAAAGCGACTATCTTTTAGGAGCAAATGGCCTTGGGATCAAAGACTCTAATTGGCAACAAATTGATGAGGCTTTGGTTACAAGCAATATGTTTCGACTAGACAATTTCCACTATGAGCCAGGAAATTGCCTGTTTGATGCACTTGCAGTATTATTGCATTTCCGATATACATCAATAGAGATAAGGGAAGGGATTGTGAACCATTTCCGTGTTTGTCTAGATCAAAAAGATCCCTCTACATTGTTATCAATGCGCACAGAATTGACAATTGACTACTTGCAAGAATTGCATAGCATAGGAAATGTCAATGAATATCTCAATCGCATGTCGCAATCTGCTTCGCAACCAGATGATCAAAGTGTATATGGACTATGGGGTGATATATTTTGCATTAAGTGGTTTTCAAAATGGTTGAATGTTCCAGTCGTTGTTTGGTCATTAACAAAAGGAACAAAATACCTTCATTTCAATTCTGGGGGATTTGAATATTGCTACAATATATTGTTCCATGACCACACACCAGCTTCTGGCCATTTCGAACCATTGTTGTCATATAAAACAATGCAAGTCAAAAGACAAGCAACCGATATGCTTTGTCCAAACGCATATGTAAATCAGCATGTATATAACGAAGTTGAAACATCGTTTCCACTTCGAGGCAATTGCCATGACTCCTTGTTTGAATCAATCTCCAAATTGACACTATTCGCTGATGGACAAAGTATTAGAAAAGCAATTGCACAAAATTTTTATAACTCTATTGCTTCAAACTATATTAGAGCAACACAATGCTTGGACATATATCTTGATAAAAACACATTAGCAGATACATCTCTTGTTTTTGGATGGAGAACCTATATTGTCCATTTGGCAGAGCCATATATCATTGGTCACATAGAAGGAGATCGATTTTCCCTCCAATGGTTATGTGAGTTGCTAAACGCTGATATACATCTATGGAGCAATAATTTGCAAGAAAATATTGTCGTATTCCATGCAACAAATAGATCGTCAAAAGTTCTATGCCTGATGCATTCGCATTTCCAACCCTTGTTACAAGAACACTATGAAAATAAAATTCCCTTTCCACTTGATTGCAATAGAAATACTTCTACTGCAATTGCAATGGATAATTTTGAAAAGAGCAAACAGACAATAGCGACAGCAAAAATTGTAGAGAAGAACATTAACAAGGGATCCTTGAACAAATCAATATACATAGATGCAATTAAAGCAAAGATACAAAAACAAAAGATAACAAACATAGAAAAAGACAGTTATTGCATTTCCAAGCAATTTTCAGAAACCAAAACCAGCATGCAAACATGCATTGATGGCAATACGCAAAAAAACTTGCGCTTGTTGAAACACAGTCTACGTAGACAAGGAAAGGACATTCGTCAAAAGCAAAAAGAATCTGCAAAGGCAAAGAAAGCAGTTGTTACATACTTAAAAGCTATTCAAGACACACCTATTCATGCATGTTCTGTTTGTAAGCAATTGCATTTTAAAAAAGACATTTGTTGTATGAACAAGACAATTAAATTAGCCTTCGAAACTCTAGCAAATACAGAAGCTATGACATGTCCAATGGTACTTGTTCAAATTTGTAGACCTTGCAAGAAAGCAATTGCTAATGGGAAATTGCCTACGTTTGCATCGCCTACACAAATCTGCCGCAATAACATATTGCCATCTGTAGCTATACTGACTCCTTTGGAAGAACGATTGGTATCACCAAGAATAGCTTTTGCACAAATAAGACAGCTTGGTTATAAAAGAGCACAAATTGGGCTAACTGGCTCAATTATCAATGTGCCTGCAAACTTGGATAGAGTTCAGATAGCATTGCCTAGAAGTCTAGATGACAATTTGACCGTTGCAGTTATGCTAAAGCAAAAATTGGAATACAAAAATGCATATCTATCTGGAAATATTCGGCCAAAGATCATTATGACTGCGCTAAGTGATTTATGCAAAACCGAACTTTATAAAATTGAAGGCATTGTAATCAATACTAGTTGGGAAAAAGTATTTAATGAAACAGCCAAACAAAGAATCAAATACTCAACAAACAACGCAACAAGTAGATGATGATGAAAATGAAATAGACATAGAACCAATATCAGAAACATTGATACATGGATATGGAGAAACACATCTAGTAGATGATTTAGACAACAAAATCATAGAAATTGCACCTTCTGAGAGCTTCCGACCATTGAGCATTTTCCAAGACAAATACTCTGAAGAGCTAAACTTTCCTACACTTTTCTACGGATTCAATCGACCCAATGAATTTTTTGATCGCTTTTCTTATCAACAAGTATCACAGTGGGAGCTACAGCATGAAAGTACAGACTTTGAAACGCATGGCACGAACATTTTCTTCAAAGCAATTAAAGTCATAATAAAATAGGTAAAAAACACTGCTTGGATATCGATTCGCATGGGAGAGTTAAAGGACAAAAAAATATTGGCAAAAGATGTCAAGTCAAAAGACAATCTTGTAAAGATACTCCAATCTCCAATTGGGTTTCGTACATTGAAAGCAATCAGAACATCACCTGATTACTTTGAAAATATGAAAAAAGATCTATTTGCAATGATTCGACAGCTTGGTCCTCCTACGTTCTTTCTAACATTTACAAGTGCTGAACACCTTTGGACACCTTTATGCAATGCATTGAAACAAATTGAGGAAAAACATTTGGCAGACTTGCAAGACAGTGCATTGGAAGAAAATATTGACACGTTAATAAGAAGACACCCAGTGCTTTGTACTCGCTACTATAGACACAAAATAGCAGCACTAAAGTCTCTTATGTTAAAAAACAACACATTATTTGGAAAAATACAAGATTTCTTCTTTACGACCGAATTTCAACAAAGAGGAAATGAGCATGAACATGGACTAATTTGGATTCAAAATGCACCTGTCTATGGAAAAAACTCAAACGAGGAGATTACTAGCTTTGTTGATCACTATATATCCACAGACTCGTCTTTACTTGATCAAAATCTTATTCAAATTCAAACACATCGTCACACAAAAACATGTAGAAAACATCGACATTCCACATGCAGATTCAATTTCCCATTGCCTCCTATGGATAGTACCATCATTCTAGAGCCATTGGAAAATGCTTCAAATGATCTCATTCAAAAAGCAAAAAAAGCATTCGCTCTTATTGAACATAAAGAATATTCTAAAAACACGTCATTTGCACAATTGCTTCTAGAGCTAGGCCTAACCAAAGATGAATACATTTTGTTGTTGCGGTCTTTGCTTTGTCGTTCTACACTAATACTAAAAAGAGATGCTGCTGACATTTGGATCAATTCATTTTCAAAAGCGATACCAGAGTTATGGCAGGCAAATACAGATGCACAATATATCTTAAATGCTTACGCTACAGCAACATATGTAAGCTCTTACATCACCAAATTTGATAGATCCATGACAAATGCATTCAAAAACATCAAAGAACAATGTCTTATTGACAATGACGGAAAGATTGAAACGATACGAAAGCTTGGAAATGCGCTTCTGAACATGCAAAAAATGTCTACTAGACAAGCAGTACATATCATACTCTCATTGCCTCTACATTCATCCTCTAGGAAGACTATTTTCATTAACACTGCTCCAGACGACAAAAAAATAGTTGTCTTGAAAAAACCATCAATTTTGGACAAATACATTGCATGCCTTGTTGAGCTTGAAAACATTTCCCCGGCAGAATATGCATCTTTCTATTCTTGTATACACTCAATTACAAGAAAAAGAAATAGACCATGTATCATACGATCTATTCGCTACAACAAACAAAAAGACCCTAAAAATTTCTTCCGAGAAAAGATCATGCTTTTTATGCCATATAGAGACAATTGCAATCTGCTAAGGAGCAATTTCAAAACATGGTCAGATGCATATGCCACATTTAAAGAACAAATAGACATTATAGAACAAAAGTTCATGGCATCAACAACGACAAAGTGGGGTGACCTTGATAATGCCGTTGAAACAATTGAATTGCAAGACATAAGTATGCCTCCTGTAACAACAGACAAAACAACAACTATATCTAGATTAGAACAATATGACATTCAACATGATCTAATGCGCAAAACTATGCCCAGTGCACCAAAACCTGGGATTGTGTGCAACTTGACAGAAAAGCCGTTTCTTTTGGACATGCATGAATACCATGCAATTCGAAGAAACCTAAATACTCAACAACAATCAATTGTGAAAGAAGTTATTGCAAGGAAAAAAAACAATCCCCTCACTCCAATTCACTTGTTCCTGACAGGAGGCGCAGGAACAGGTAAAACTTACACTGCAAAAGCTATTTATGATGGTCTCCTACATTACTATGACAAAGAAATTGGTAGTGATCCTTTAAAGAAAAAAGGTCTTAAAGTTGCATTTACTGGAAAAGCAGCATATAATGCAAGTGGCATTACAGTCCACTCTGCCTTTAGACTACCATTAAGTTCAAACATGCTTCCACTAAATTCAAACACCCTAGATCTTCTGACAAAAGATTGTGAACAACTTCGAGTATTGTTGATTGATGAAGTCTCTTTAATAGGGTCTCGGATGCTATACAACATCGACAAACGACTACGTGAAATAATGCACACACCAACCAAAGCATTTGGAAACGTTGATGTCATATTCTGTGGTGATTTGTGTCAAGCACAACCCGTTCATGATTGTTGGATTTTTTAACAGCCAAGATTCCAACAACAGACATTTCCTTACACATTTTGGTTCGATGCCATAAAATGCTATGAACTTACAACAGTTGTACGTCAAAGAGATCAAACATTCATATCGATTTTGAATAGAATCAGAACATGCTCTCAAACATTGGATGATATAGATTACTTAAACCAACATTGCTACAAACAACCACCAGCAGATGCAACATTTCCTTATCTTTTCCATAGTAATAAGGATGTTCAACAACATAACTCAAAAATGTTATCAGCTATGCAAACAGAAACATTCACACTTGTAGCACATGATAGCAAAATTGACTCAATTGAAAAAAATGACCATAAACAAAAGACATTGCAACTTCCCTCTACGATAGTAGTAAAAAAGGATATGCTTATTGAACTAGTTGGAGGCAACTACTCAACTCAGGATGGATTGGTTAATGGTGCAGAAGGTGTGTTTAAACACTATAGTCAAACAAACCAAGATATTGTCTGGATTGAGTTTGCAGATCCAAAAGTTGGAGACAAGCAACGTGCAACGATGCAACATCTTTATACGCCTGCCGTAAATTCCAATTGGACACCAATCAAAAGGATTGTGATACAAACAAGAGTTGAAAATAAAATCAATGTTATGCGAGCACAATTCCCAATTCAGTTGGCATGTGCAAGGACAATTCATAGAGCACAAGGATTGACAATGAACAGATTGGCATTTGACCCAAAAGGAATTAAGAGACGTGGCCTTGTTTACACTGCGCTATCGCGTGTGAGAGATATGGATTGTCTTTATCTTTTAAACAAATTGGAACAAGGAAATTTTATAGCTTGTCCAAAAGTCAGCACTAAAATAGATAGATTAAAAACACAAGCAAGTTTGCAATTTGAATATGGTCTGCATTCAATGTCAAACACTGAACAATTACTCATTTCATCGCTGAACACACGCAGCTTGGTTTTGCACTATGACGATGTTCTAAATGATCATGAACTTATGCAAGCAGACATTCTATGTTTGCAAGAAACTCACATGCGCACACTTAGCAAAGAAACAACAATGATAGAGAAATACAATTTCTTCTTAGCATTTTCAGTGCATGGAATCCTTACATTGATTAAAAAAAACATTGCTATTATCAACTCTAAAAACTATACAGGAAACTTCACTGAAGCAATTTGCATAGATCTAGAATTAGGTTCCAGTGTATTGAAACTAGTGAACATTTACAATAAACCGTGTGGTGTGCTTGATGATCTCTTTCATATATTGAGTTGCATTTTGTCAAGTTGCACACCATCCACTCAAATCCTAGTAGCTGGTGACCTGAACATTGACATGTTGCAAGAAACAACATCAAAAAGAAAACTGCAATTGTTTATGCAAATGAAAGGCTTGACACTAAAAACAACAAAAGCAACAACAAACACCGGTTCAATGCTTGATCACTTTTGGACAAATCTGAAACACAGAGAAATTGTTTTCAATATTTCAGAGGCTTATTGGACTGATCACTATTCAACATTCCTATCGATCTTTGATTAAAATGCATAGTCTATTCACTTTTGCATTATCTAATTTTATTGTCTTCCTATCTATGAACGGATTCATGATAGCATATTTGCACAAAATCAAAACTGGGTACTATTCTTTCCCCTGCAACTTCCATGCACTTTAAACTACGGCAATTTGGTTTTTTCCTATTCATAGTGAGCTAGTTTAGCTCAGCTTTTGGCATCTGCAATATTAATGTCACAGCTATGAGCTCAAATTTTGTTGAACTTTCTCATATTTTTATACTCTATTTTGTGATGTCAAATCTTGATTATTTTTTGCTATTGATAGTTGTTTACACTTTATTTTGTCCACAGTTCAGATCTAAAAAATTAGCAATTATGCGACAACATATGTAGACACTCTTTATAAAAAATATGCATGTGCTATCTCCATTTTATAATAATGCAGACCATACATAGGCGACATAAAATGTTTTAATAACAAATTCTTATGTTCAAAATAATTTTAGATCAAAATTTGTTCAATATCTAACTATAAATAGTTTTCAGCGATTGTTTAACTGAAATTCTTGACACTGCATAGACTTTGCGCTATGCATATGTCGAAAAACCAATCAAAGAATTATAGACATTTGTTGTTCTTTTTTGCTTCTTTGTTTTTATGCTGTCTGTTTTTCCCATATTTCCCATCTATTATAAATCTCTTCTACTCTTTACCCTAATTAACAATCTCAGTTAGATCTGATTTGCTTAATCCTTCTTGCATGCACAGCTTTTCAAACTCAAACCCAAAATTGCAAAATAATGGAAGATAGTTCATTGGCTATGCACAGCACAACAAAAACAGCTTCAGCACCAAACAACCCGCCAATGGGAAAAACGTCAACTGCCGAAAGTCCCAAAAGGTATGCAATTATTTTGGTTCTAATTGCTTTTTACATCATTTTTAATACACGAAACTTCTCCATCTTCTTTTATGATTTTCTAGCCCACGAAACAACAGAATATAGCTATTGCATTGATAAGTATTTTCTCATTCTCAAACTTGATCCAAGTTTCAACTTTTCTGCTATTGATTCCTGATAATTTTCTCCCTGGCCATGTTCTCCAACTATAACAATAACAGGTTCAAAGAAACACCTTTAGAAGCAGCTACTATTATAGAACTATGCACAATAACACTGAAAATTGTTTTTGAAGGAGACATCTTGGCTGTATATGGGCCCGCACAGAACAAAATCCAAACTTCTCCTGTAAAGGCACAAATATTGCATGCAGACTTTGTTGATAGAGATGGGCTAATGACAATCACTACTGGAATAAGTGACAATTTGATCAAACGTTTTGGTAGCTACTTCTCAACCAGCAAAAGTCTAAGAATCACTCGATTTGGGCTCAAGAAAAAGGGCCAATATGACAGAGGCGATGCCAAGTATTCAATAGTCATATACCTGCATACAATAATTCAGACAATTGATCAAGTTTGCAAAATGAGGAGGCTAGCTCCCGATATGACAATTTCCGATTTGTTGTCATCAAACGACTCCTACTCTGTTGGCTCTGTCGCAGCAATTGTTGTTGCATGTGAATACAACAACAAGCAATTCGACTTGTATATCAAAGACGGTGGAACGGCAAACGACCATGCAACAGTAAATATGCCATTTGCATAGCTAATGTTCTTTTGAAATTGCTATTTTTTAAAGCTAAATAAAATTTCCACTCTTTTACATAAACAACAAAATAGGAAAAAAAACAAACACAAATAGCTTTAATGATTTCTAATTGCAACCCATGTTCGTTGACTACTGTATTCTACTATTGCAGTTACAGGTCGGTGAAGGCTTCAAAGAACTGCTCTTGCAAATTCAAGAACAGCTTGCATCTGATAATTCTCCATTCTATATGTTTAAAAACATTGTTCGAAATGACACTAAAGGAAGCCACATGCTGCGGACCTGTGCAGCTACCTTTATTGACCCTCTTAATGATGATTATGCAATTCAGAACTTGCTGCCAATCATTGATTCAAAGACACAGGTACATTAAAAAATTGCTTCTTTCTCATTTCATGGACAAAGAACAACGAAAACACAATCTATTTTCATGCAAAATAGTTTCATTGATTAACACCTTCTTCTGTTTTTTCGTCTCTTGTTCATTGTCTAGTAGCATTGACTTTGTTAATTATAATATGCTTCAGTTAAAAACTTTTCTAAGTTCTTGTAGTCTCTTGAAAATATTGTCATCAAAACTGATATAGATTTTGCAAACAAACACATGTTGCTTAAACCTATGGATTTTAATCTCTTTTGGCCATTTAGACAGGAGTATTTGCCTTTCTATAAAAGCATTTTAGTTGTTAGATTTATTTGAGCACATCATAACTAATTTTAAATTTTCTTTGATTCTTATTTTGAATCATATGTTTTAAGCCTATCCAATTGGTGTTCCCAACAAGGCATGTCATTTTTGCCATAGATAAGCACCCCAAATACTTTTAAAAATAAAGGAAGTCGATCACAAGCTTTTAAGAATTTATACAAAGATTCAAATAGTATGATTAGGAAAAAAAATTTGAAGGCATGTGAGCACAAGAGCTCTTGGGAGTATTGTGAATTGAGGCCAATTGTTTTATAAATCGATGACGTTTTCAGGCCCCAACTTGTGAGAACATTTTCATCTCGACATCTAATCAAT
Organism: Larix kaempferi; assembly: GCA_027924585.1. Taxonomy (NCBI): domain Eukaryota; kingdom Viridiplantae; phylum Streptophyta; class Pinopsida; order Pinales; family Pinaceae; genus Larix; species Larix kaempferi. The sequence goes on along the minus strand of BSBM01000089.1, from coordinate 18,419,339 downwards.
ATCAAGCTATTTTTGCAAACAACGCTTTTAACTACCAAAACTACATCCAATTAATGCATGTTATTTACATCATCTAAAACTATTAATGGCAAATAACATGACAGTGGCATGACTAGATTTTTTGTGATCGGAAGATGAATGCACGACGCTTAGAGCGCCACAAGACAGGTTTTATATTTGTTTAACTCCTCAAAATTGCATTTGCAACGCCATTGGAGATTTGGATATTTTGCTTCTCGCAAAAACTACATTGTGTGTCTGTACTCTCGATGTCTGAGGGTAAATTATGAGAATACAACATTGTATCTCAATTAAATGAAAATACTCTTTGCCTATACAATATTTATTGCATAATGGAAAAGTACAATTTATTCTCTTCCTAGCAATGCTTCAGAACATTGTTTGCATGGCAACAAATTTTAAATTCAAGCCTGGAACTTTGTTCAGAACATTCTTATTCATCAGTTTCCAGCGATTGTTTTTTGCAATGTCTCTTTGCTTTCACCCTTTTGACTAACGACACTTGGCCAATTGCTACATTGCCCATTAACATTGTAATTAGTAATAGTGCTTTGAATTTAAATTTAATTATTGTTTAAATAAAAAGAAATACTAACATAATTCTATCTAAAAATAGGCTGATATTATATGCATTTTCTATGGTCATTTGTCATGTGACTTTGACAGATACAAGGAATACTCAAAGCAAAAAATCCATTTGCACCTCCGTACCGATGCATTTGTGCTCAATGTAAACAACCATTGATTCAGAGCTGTGTGGTCTGTGCATTTTGCAAAAAAGAAATGCAAATTATATATGAGCATAATCTGGAATGCAATTTGGACACAAATGATGGGCTGATAGAATGCACAGTGCGCAACCCACAGCTAAAAGAGTATTGTCCAGAAGTAACAAATATTTCATTTGAAGAATACTCAAAAAACATATCATCAACAGTTTTCAATCTTCGAAAGTTTTCTCAGCAAGGACTATTTACATTGGCCCTAGACAACAGAATCATCAGCTTGAAAAGAAATTGAATTCCAGGTACACAAATCTATTTTCTGTTCTGAAGAGTTCAAGTTTCTAAAGAGTGAAATTGCATGTATTTAACTGTTAAATTCATTCATGACAGACATTTGACCCATCAAGTTTCATCACTGTTTCTGGACTTAAGTGTCTAGGATCTTCATAAATCACTATGTAAGATCTTAGTAAAATCTTTTAAGATCACTAGGATCGAATTCCTAATTCCATCTCAGTGATGTAAAAAGATCTTACTTAGTGATCTACAAAGATCTTAGACACTTAAGAATAATAAAAGCTATTTTTATGCCAATAAAACTCAACCAGAAATAATAAAGTGTATATTATTGAAATCATGATATATTCCGCTTGCTATAAAGATTCGCCATTGTAGCCATCTACAAAGATCTTAGACACTTATCAGTAGCAAAAAGCCATCCTTTATGAAATTATCTATTGATATAGCACTAAAAACCACATTTTATGGCAATAAAAGTCACATTGTAATACTAGTGTGTAATATGTCAAACAGATCCAGGACACTGTGTCCTTTTGTGATGTTATCAAATTGAAGTTTATGTCAGTGAAAATTAGGTTGTAATACTAATATGTAATATGTCAAACAGATTCGGGCCACTATGTACTTTTGACATGTTATTAAATTGAAGTTTGCATTGAATAATTTTTCCCAGCAATTTGAATATGATCCTGAAATTTGAAATTCATTTAAACAATAAGTGTCATAGCCAATATAGCATTGTCACAGTGCTTTGAATTTATGAATTCCTAGATTCTAGATCATTATACTTCATTTATGGTTTTCAACGAAACAGCATCTATTCATATAGTCTAATCATAATCATTGACAATTACACTACTACAAATAATATTGTCGGCCTCTGCAGACTATGTTTTGAAAATTGTATTCAGTTCCATTAGCTACAAACACAAACACTTTGCCATTTCTTCAGTTTACATTGATAGTTTGCAGCTTCAAAACATTTGGTATATGTCTAGTTTAACATATAATGATCTTTCAATTTATGAACTTTTCCTACTCAGTTTTTGCTTAAACAATTCTCACAAGGTTTTGCTTCACATTTGACTTTGACTATCTGTTCCAAAGTTCGAAAATCTAACGATAGAATGGCATGATTTAAATAGTGTCGATTTAAATACGAGCATTTGATGAAATGCTAATTTCAGTAGCTTAATACTCTAATTATTGATAGCAACTGTATTACAAAATAATTTCCGGTAATTTATTAGATAACATAATAGAATAATTTGTTACTCTTCACAGGATTTTTCCTCTTGCTAAATTGTTCCTACAGATTTAGTGCTTTGAAGCTCCGTGATTTGAGATAAACTATAAGTAATTCCAACATCATAGTCCAAAAATTATCTAGTCTTTAGAAATAGTTGTAGTTTTGCTGCTATTTCCCAATTATTCTGACTACAGCTTGAATGCTATTGGCAGGTGCAACAAGAATAAAAAACTACCACAACGTCACTGGGACTACAATCAATACGAAAGTTGATATTACACAGTTTTTTTGCAAAAAAAAAAAAAAAAACAAAGATCCATTTGCTCATGCAAAAGCACAACTGCAGTTTGTTAGACTTATTGCCTTTTTTTTGTCCTCTGGTTTGTTGACAAGACTCAGCGTGTTGGGCTTATTCCTTTTTTGTCCTCTGCTTTATCAAACTATCAAAGAGCTATTTTTCCTGCTCATGTCATGGCTTTAGACAATATAAAAAATACAGTGGAACTTTTTATGATTGACATTTCCATAGTTTTTTGTCATTTGCTAAGTAGACAAATATGCTTCTCACAGATTTACATATATAGTATAATATTTGCTGCATAGTAATATGTTCCTTTCTTTTGCAAATTAAATATGTTTCTCCCTAACATGATGTGTTCATTATTATGTCCCCGAACAGGATATTATATATTTCATTCAGACCATATTAATTTGCACCTAGTTTGCACCTACGGCTATAAAATTTTCCTCCATACTATGGTTTTGGGTTATTTGTAAATAGTTGGAAAAAAAATTGTTTGTATAAATTTTTAAACAGTGCCACTTTGTTAAGGTTTCATTGGATAAGCACTGATAACATCAGCCTCGCTAATCGCTTCCTCTTTTTGCTCCCTGTGCTTCTTTCTACCATAATCTATTCCTTATTATTATGTCCCCGAAACGAATTATATATATATATATCATGCAAACCTATTAATTTGTATCTAAGATTATAAATTTTCCCTTCCTGTTTCGGCGGCGAAAACTCTATCATAGATAATTAATGCCTATTTAAAATTTATTTACAAACACATTTATCTCTGATGCCAATCTGGGATTTTGTGCCCCAAGGACAGGTGGTGAGCTGACGCCACCATTCAACCATGTGGCAAGGGTTCTGACAAACAGGTTTCATTCCTGCAACAAGCGTTTTGACAAACTGGTCCACATCTAATTAACTTCTTTATTGTGTCTTGTCTATTGTGTTGAATACATATTGTAAATTTAACGTAATTGTGGGATAGTTGAGTATGTGGTCTCCCGTCATGTTATTCCGGCACATGCTGCTTATTTTCCAGATCCCACAGGTCATTCAGATTGATTTGCTTCCACCACTTGCTAGCGAGACTCCAACCTACGTTGATTCTGCTTAAGAATTCTCATGCCTCTACATTGTTTAATTGCAATCTAATTTTATTTAAGTGCAATCTAATGTTGAGAAATATGCCATGATTTGTTCCCTCTATTGGCCAAAGGGTAGTCTACATGTTGAATAGTCAATACTACTGGGTAGCATTCTGGCATATCCTGGCTATAAAAAAAAGATCATATATAGTCCTCGCTGAGTTTATGCACCTAAGCTTCTTCCAATAGATTAGTCACAGGTCTCATGGGATCCGCTTATGAATGGCATGCAATGCTAATAGAACTAGTGTGTATAACCCTAGCCCATCCCTCCATGAATACGTAGTGCGGGATTGGACTTTTTAAAGCACCAAAACCCAAGGGGGTATAACATCAACAACAAAGATTTTGACATTATAGCACAACTGCTTGCGAGGTATTGAATACATTAATATCACATCTATTATTCTTTTCTACGACCAAGTCCAGGTAGCAGAATTTCCAGCTTATTTGATAGCACAGCTCAGCATTGCGAAAACACTCACCATTTTTCATCACAGGTTGCAAGCCACATTAGTCACCACCTAGATATTCCAGTTAGAGAAGCCGGTAGCAAAGTAAATACTGTGACAGGACACCCTTGCCCGCCAGCATTGAAACATAGACAATGTACTTCTAGGACAACTTATTAGCAGTAGGCAAGCGACCGAGCTCAAATGTAAGTGCCATGACTAATGCTTGGAATCGCGATAAAAAAATCAATTGGCTTAACAAATGGCACATTGTAGCAGTCGCATACATCCAACTTCACAAATAGAAAGCATAATAACAAAATTCATAGACTCCATTTCTGTCAATACTGAATAGTGAAGCAAATTCTAAGTCCTGTATTCCATTCCAGTAGCAACCCAGTCACTTGTCTCCGCTTCTAGCATATCAATTCATTAATTATATTTCTGCTATTTCAAAGGAGCAATAAAATCCACCACTGCTAACTACATTGCCATGTTCTTTTATTAATTTGCTTAGTCTCACAATAGGGACTGCGTCAACTAACGCATAAGAACCCTTGTTACTGTTTCTAATCAATTGAACACAATAGATAGTGTGGGCCTGAAACCACTCGAATAAATGCACATGTCCTGAGTAAATGGATGGATAAGCCTTGTGTTGACTGCCAACATTGGTTTCGGATGCTCGATTTCAATGTTTTCCCCTTTCATTGCAGACACATACTCAACATTTGATATTGTGAATTTTCTCATGCATGTAGCTAGCATTGATATGTGGCCCCGCCATACCTTCATCTGTCAACTATATCTTGACCATTGCAATGATTAATATAGTCTTAACTCAACTTGAGTTAAAACTCTCTCAGCTACATCGTCGCTGATGTTCCAAAGCTATAGTTCACCGATACTTCGAGTATATGTTTAGTTAATCAAACACTAATTACATTTTCAATTTTGACAACGATCTTTTATCATTTAACTGGAAAATGAAGCAGTCTCTTACTAAACATAGGTTGAAGTAATGCGGTAACTTGTTTATTATTTTTGCCTAAGGTAACTTACTTATTATTATTATAGTTCCCTAGTTGACCTGTACAACTCATGATAAGTTATTATGCACAGGCTTCCTGCAAGCTGGCAGTCATTTTGCTGAAGGACATAATCTATTGCATTAAAATCGGTTTCTCTCTGTCAATTTGAAGTGACGTGAGCAATATTTTTTAATAATATCAATGGTGACATTAAACCTGTATCAATATGACCATGCAACATTCTTTAAATACACTCTCGTAGTTGCTCATCTTTTTTGCAACAAACTACTAAAACCAACCAGAATCTCTATGAGCTGCTAAATAAAAAAGCTTAATGGCATTCATTTGTCCTAATTAATGACATCTATGCAAATTGCTTCAGTGAAGTTTTCTGTATAGTTTTTAGAGTTGATAATAGCAATGTTTTTCTTAATCAATGTAAGGATTCCATGCACTGAAAATGCTGAGAAGAAATTGTGTTTCTCTATCATTGTTGTTTCCTTGCTAAGTGTGCACATCTCAGTTTCTTGCAAACATAGAATGTCTGCTTGCATAAGTTCATGACCATTTAGAACATCGTCATAGTGCAAAAGCAAGCTCCGTGTGTTTAGCGATGAAATGAGTAATTGTTCAGCATTTGGCATTGAATGCAGACCATATTCAAATTGCAAACTTGCTTCTGTTTTTAATCTATCTATTTTAGTGCTGACTTTTGGACAAGCTATAAAATTTCCTTGTTCCAATTTGTTTAAAAAATAAAGACAATCCATATCTCTGACACGCGAGAGCACAGAGTAAACAAGGCCATGTCTCTTAATTCCTTTTGGGTCAAATGCCAATCTGTTCATTGTCAATCCTTGTGCTCTATGAATTGTCCTTGCACATGCCAGCTGAATTGGGAATTGTGCTCACATAACATTGATTTTATTTTCAACTCTTGTTTGTATCACAATCCTTTTGATTGGTGTCCAATTGAACTTTACGGCAGGCGTATAAAGATGTTGCATCGTTGCACGTTGCTTGTCTCCAACTTTTGGATCTGCAAACTCAATCCAGACAATATCTTGATTTGTTTGACTATAGTGTTTAAACACACCTTCTGCACCATTAACCAATCCATCCTGAGTTGAGTAGTTGCCTCCAACTAGTTCAATAATCATATGTTTTTTACTACTATCGTAGAGCGAAGTTGCAATGTCTTTTGTTTATGGTCATTTTTTTCAATTGAATCAATTTTGCTATCATGTGCTACAAGTGTGAATGTTTCTGTTTGCATAGCTGATAACATTTTTGAGTTATGTTTTTGAACATCCTTGTTACTATGGAAAAGATAAGCAAATGTTGCACCTTCTGGTGGTTGTTTGTAGCAATGTTGGTTTAAGTAATCTATATCATCCAATCTTTGAGAGCAAAATATATATATGCAATGGTATGCAAATATCCTTCTTTTAATACAAATGCAAAGTGTATCGCAAATTTATTGGCAATCATTGTAATTCAATTCATGCCTTTAAATGTTCATTACTTGATGCATAAATCCAAAAAAATGCATAGAGGCAAAATATATATATTAATGACAAAATATACATTTTCTTTCATAAAAGCCTCATTCATACCAAAAAGGATGTATTGTTTTTTTAATCTTTAAAAATAAAAATTGTTTTAGTTGTGCCTACGTTTGACAATTTTATTTTAATATATTATTTTACTTTGATTTATATACAAATTATAATAATTTTTATTTTCTATTAATTACATTTTTTTAAAGGTCGTATGTTGATTATCTTGTCTCTAAAAATGACCTCTAAACCCAAATCGTATTATCTATTGAGTATATTAGTTTGTTTATTAGTACTCGTGCATAACCATAACCACTGCAAATGTTGTATTACTATATGTTTTCAGTATTGTGCTGAAAACACACTTCCAAATGGCCAAATATCCAACCGATCTGAACGAAAAAGATCTAACAGCTAGAATAGGTGTTATCGTAGAACCAAAGGCAAAAACTTTAGATCGTGCCAATCATTACTATGAGTGTAAACAATGTCACTTATTCCCTATGCTATAATTTTGTGGCAAGAGTATCATATTTCCACAGCTTTTCTCTTCTACCAATAGTTGTTATTGCTATTAGCACCTGCGGGGACATTGCCACCTCGTGGCTCTTGTTTAGGATTGTAGGATGATGAGACAAGTGTACTATCCATATTGATTGTATGGCACTCTCAAAATTCAAAATAAACAATTAAAAATAAGTGATCGGTGATGAATGGATAACTGGTAGGGTATGCATGGGTCACTCATAGTTGATTCCTAAAGGTTGGCCTCTTAACTTATTAAAAATGATCTATTGCCTTCACCGACCACAAATTAAGTGTGGTTATAAACTTTTTCTAATTATTTTTATTCTGGCTATAAACTTTTTCTAATTATTTGTATTTATAAGTGAAGACATCATTACCAGAATTATGTACTTGTCCTACACGGTGCCATCCTTATCATTGATTGGAACCTAGGAGTAGGTTTCATGACTTGAAAGCCTGCCACAGCTGCGCATGTGCATGCAATCATCCTTCTTTGAAAATAAGAAGTCGTCCCTATCTTCTTGTTTGTGACGCTTGACGTGTAATGATTCTCATGCTCATCCACACTGGGGAACACAACCTACGGGTTTCGCCTCTTTCTCAAATGGTTGGTGTGCCTCTCCTTACAGCTGGACCATTTATTTCACTACACTTGGTATTCTCTTTTTGTAGATTGATTTATGGATGTGCCCCACTCTCACAACAACGTTTATTTGACCTTTCAAGATAGACAATGTATACAATACCACCATCGACCACGGCTTTAACAAAATGGGCGGTGTTTCCATGGTTACAATTCAGGCAGCTGAAATAAGATACATTACCGGCAGCATAGATGGGGAGATCACAAGAAACATAGGAAAATAACTTATTTCTACAACTAGAGCAAAGAAAACAAACAGGACACACTAAACGCACTACTATACAAAGAACTAACTTTCGCGGGATCTTCATTTTCCTGGCCCCGTGAGGAAATTATGCCCAGACCAGTTCTGACACAGATTGGATCTTGATTATTAGCTGGAAAGCATACACAGAGAGATATTGATTACTAGCTGGAAAGCACCAATACTTTGTAATTGGTTTAATTTATAAGATTATATTACACATAGAAGCCTTGTCTTTCTTTCTCGATCCCTATCCAGATCTTTCTTCAGAGAAGCCTTGTCTAGAAAAATACTTTGTATTTGGATTAATTTATAAGATTACATTACACAGAGAAGCCCTGTCTTTCTTTCTTGATCCCTATCCAGATCTTTCTCCAGAGAAGCCTTGTCTAGAAATATACTTTGTATTTGGCTTAAAGTCCAGAAGGATCTATTCGGATCTTTGCCCAGAGAAGCCCTGTCTGGAAAGATCTCTATCTCTGCTGTGGCAATACCTTGGGGAAGTTTACAGTAGAGAAATTATCTCTGCTGTGGCAATACCTTACAGAAATCTTTTTGTTGCCTTGCATCTTTACAAACCCTGCGTGGCGTGAAGTCCTTAAATTCATACAGAGGGCAGTTTCTTCATTCATCCGAATTCTGTCATCTTGTCTTTGGGAAGGAGAGTTCCTTCATTCAATCGAATTCTGTCATCTTATTCTTGGAGAGGGGAGAGGAAGTGTGAAGACCGCCAGCCAGTGGGAAGATCAAAACACCCTCTTGGAGCAATCAACCAAGTAAGTAAGTAATTTCATAGTCTGCTCATTTTATTAATTTCCTATGGCTTCCAAAAAGTAAGCTGCCCCCTCTATTTTTATTCCTCGGCCTCTGTGAAGTAGATTCTGGGAACCCATAATTAGTAGATACCTGGTTTGATGTATATGAACAGGTATTCGGTTTACTTATGAGCAGGTATTAGAGTCCAGAGAAGATTTAGTTATACTTGTAAAGTTTTTAAATTCATAGAGGACAGTTTCTTCACATGATGTATATGAACAAGTATTACAGTCCATAGAAGATATAGTTATACTTGTAACCTACTCCTCCCAGAAACAGAGGGAACGAGTGGTCACATGAGCAACATCAGCATGGGCAGCTTCAACCAGCAGGATATCATGGACATTCATATTCATTTTTTGTTTGAAAAGAAGCTCACCCTGAGTGACACAAGTAATACCCAGTGTAAACTGATCATTCCCAAGAAGGATGTTAAGGATCGTTCTGTCACATTTTGGACGCATGAACATATAAAAGAAGGTATTCCCCTCCGAGTATATGACATGGACGACGGAAGACAAATAAATGAGAAAAGTTATTACAGGAGGAGTAACTCGCGGGCAAGATCCTGCTCCTCCCGGTAAGAATTATTATTATTTCTCAGGATGTTTTAATTTTTATTTCTCAATGTCTAAGAAAGAATGAACTATCAATCACTTTGTTTGTTCGTTGTCAATGGATTCAGGAGGCGACACCAAATACAGCAGCCTCTAGCTAGGAACACCTAATACAGCAGCCTCTGATCCCGCTCATCCTCGTAAGATTTAGCTCACGCAGTTACGTGCCTTCACGCGCCATTCAGTTACCCGCTTATGCGACATGGTAAACTTACACATGTTGTTCTAGTGGGTATTGGGGGGTATTTAGGTAGTTATTGGGCTGCTTGAGATTTAACTGCCTACAGGCCTGCTGCCGCAGCATTAAATGGTAGGCTGAATAATATTCGTCTTCTAAGAGGATGAAGTTCATGAATTAGAAATAATGAGAAAAAATATACTAGTAAGAAGGGATTCTCAAAGGTGTTCACTTTCGGAAAAGTTCAAGATAATTTCAGTTTAAGTTAGAAATTACATAATGTAATACCAACAATCTTGTAATGAAAAGTTTTATTGAGTATTGATGAATTGATTTGTTGATTTATGAAATAATTTAATAATTGCATCTAAAGTAGTTAAGTGCTTTACATATGGTGGAGATGTTGAATGTTATGTCCTTTATCAAAAATAAAAAGTAATTAAAAAAAATCATGTCCACTTATAAAATAAAAAAATTAAAAACAAATAAATATAATTAAAAAATAATAAATAAAAACCAAATATAAATTAATTAAAAAATTATATGTGAACTAAGTATAATCAAATAAAAAAATAATAAATAAAAACCAAATATAAATTAATTAAAAAATTATATGTCAACAATAAAATAAAATAAGTATAATCAAATAAAAAAATAATAAATAAAAACCAAATATAAATTAATTAAAAAAATATATGTCAACTGATCAAATAAAAGAAGTATAATTAAATAAAAAGTAATTAAAAAATGGATGTAATTTTTTTATGTAAGTGTAAAAAATTTAAGATAAAATTTATATATCAAGAAATTGGACATGGTTTTAAGATGGACCTATGTTAGTGTTCTTGTACCTAGAGGAGCCAGGTGCAATAACGTAAGTAACATAACACAAAAAAAATAAAAAATAAAAAATTCATGTTGGCTCATAAAATAAAAAATTAGGAAAAGTATTTAAAAATCCATCTCAACTCATAAAATAAAAAATTATGATGATGATGATGATGAATAACTTCCACTGAGACCAACTTTGGTTTATCCGATAGTAAGAAGGTTATTACTTGGTTTGCTTTAAACTTTTGTTCATATGCTCAAAAAGCTTAGAAAGAAGCTTTCCAAGATCACTATAGTTTTGGCAAGTGGGGAGGTTAGAAATGTTTGTATTGTAGCAAATACTATGAAACTCATATCTAATGTGGGTGTAAGCAAGACACTCTAAGAGAGTGGTTTTCATCATCAACGCTCATAGACTCACAAAGATGGCAAACCCTTTCCTCCCGTGGAGTTTTGGGAATAGACCAACGCCTTGTTTCGCTATGGAACTCATGAAAGTTTGTTCTAATCTTGGCTATATTCATTTTCTTCTTTGAACTAGAGTTACTATCGAGAGATAATTCTGATCTTCCAAATTATGGTTAATGTCCTCCTTATAGTATCTTAGTTTTCTCTTAATCTCTAAATTTTTCTCACACCACAATTTCACTTTAAACTTAGAAGAAATAATATTTTTGACATTATTGATATTCTGCAAAGTGTCATTTTTTTATCAATGTCCCAATGGTCTAACCAAGCCATCGTATCTTTACACCAACTTCGCTTGAGGCGTAATTGGTTTTGACTTGAATTTAAAGCAATTTTATGAAGTCTCTCGTTTTCCATGTTATTTATCATGTGTTTGTACATCAAGTACCTAGTCATAGCCATGCTCTCGATGGGGGAAGGGCCCACTTCTAAGAGGAGAATAAGATAAGGTGTGTTGCTTTTAATTTTGAGATTATAGGTTATAAACATCTTCTGGATTTGCTCAATATTTATCCAAGATTCTCTAGAAATGATGCACCCCCACACTTCACAACCGTATAATATAACGGGGATGACAAGAGTTTCAAAGAGGAACTTATTTTTATCCCACATGACCAGGTTGGCTGATTTACAATTATTTTCAAGACCAAAATAAGCTTTCAATGTGTGGTTCCAATTGAGCTTGTGATGAATATCAATTCCAAGATTCTTGTAAGAAGTCACTTACTCCAATTTACTGTTATCATAAATAAAATTTGCGTAGGTGTTTTCCTTAGATTTTATAATCATAACTTTTGTCTTGTCGGTGTTAACAGTCATACCCGTGTTAGAGCAGAAATCTTTGAGAATTCTTAATTGTTTATTGAGATCAAAGGGGCACCTTGCCATAAGAACAATATCATCAGCATAAAGCAGGAGGATGATAACTATCCCATCTAAGATCGTGTCGGCACAACCTGCTTCTTCTAAACACCTTTCTAGTTTATGAAAAGTAATTTAAAAAATCGATGTCGTGTATAAAATAAAAACTTAAAATTTAAACCCGATCTAACAATCAAGAGAGATCAATTTTCTTGAGTTTAAATTTTAAAACAAAAAATACACCTCAAGAAATTGGATCCCTCTGGGTGCTTGATTGATCCGGGTTTAAGATGGATCTATGCTAGTTCTAGTAATTCAATTTTGTAATTTAAAAAATCTTTCTTGGTTTTTGTTCAATTAATACGACAACTATGCTTTTCCAAGATTGGTCAAGGCTATGGCATTAGTTGGGAATTATTCGAAATAAACAATTATATATATATATATATGATGGTTGATAAATGGATAACTAGTATCTGAAGGTTGGATGATAACATGTAACTATGCACGAATAACTAGTAACTAGTAGCTAAACCCGTTATTACAATTACGCATGGTACCAACTAATAAATATTAGTTAGGTTTTTTATATTACTTAGGTTTTCAAGTCTATTTAAAGGAGGTTAAGACAATTGGGAAGGCTACTAAACATACATAGAAGTCAATTTAAAGAAGGTTAAGGGTCAAATTGATGATCTTATTATTTTCCCTGGATAATCTTATTATTTTCCGTGTTGTGCTCAAGTTTCTTCAGTGTGGTTCCTAATCTTCTAGATAATGGTATTAGAAAAATTCTTCCATGCCATTCATAATATTCTAGGTAGCAATATTAAAAAACTGATGTGTAAAGCACCCGGATACTATTTAGTAAACAGTATTTTATTCTCACGGACAACTCCGTTGAATTTTAAATTGAAAGTAACTTAAAAATAGATTGGATTTGTATGGTTCGAAAGAGCTTGAATATAAGTTGGATAAAAGGTTGAAAATATTGAAGGGAAAATGCTCAAGCAGCTTATGTCAATAAAGGAAAAGGAATTGTTGGGTCTTAGGATTTGTAATGACTATGAGAAGACCACAACAGTGTTATTGAAAAAAAGCAGTTTTCATCTTGTTTATGATACAGTTTTATATACTTCCAATTGAATGATAATTATAATTTTTTTATCACTTATTTCCCTCAATTACTAAAGCTTACTCCATGTAAAAGTTAACCAAAGGTCATTACTTTACGTTATATTATAATAATTCCATGTAACTTAGCTAATCATGACGTTTATGAAAATGTTTATGGATTTTGATGACAACTTGTGGAATTTTGAATATTGTGGAAGAAAAAAATTAGCTCGAAAATGTTTATGGATTTTGATGACAAGTTGTGGAATTTTGAATATTGTGGAAGAAAAAAATTAGCTCTTAATAAATTATAGTATTTTTTATATTTATTTATTTACAATAAGAGCTAACCTCATTATAAATTGCCCGTAGCATTTTACAATTTGTGCTGGAAAAACAATGCATTTTATTAAAATACATTGTAGAGAAAGAAGGTTTTAATGGTTGTAGTTTATTGTAAAAGGCTCCATGGATCACGCTATAATTATCCTGTAGCATTATTTGTGTGGAGTTAGCTCGAGAGAACAACTAGATTTCATAGTCTTTTTTTTTCCATAGAAAAATTCAACTTACTATTAATATGTGGAATAGTAAATATATCCAGCTGTCAAACCGTATATAGGCAAACAATCCCTGTCAATAGAAGGACCAGGGAGAAAACTGTCGAATAGACAGCATAGTGTCAACAACTAGTTCAGAAAATTCCCATATAAATAGTGCCACAAGTCACTAAAGTATCCACTATACAGAACAGGAAGACATCCTGTAGATGGACAGCAAATTATGCCTCAGCAACAAATATGTAAAAACATAATATAAATAAGTCCCATGTTCAACCGGCCGAAATTACCATAGCCCATCCAAAGCCACTGAGAAAGCATCTTGTTGAAATTATATTATAAAATGTAATAAATTATATTATAAAATTTAATAATAGGAACATTAATAAAAATATTATTAATAGTAAAAGTGTATAATAAAAGTATATAGAATAAATTGTTTTACAATTAAGTGAAAAATAAATTATTACTTCTTAGCAACTTCTCTTTCATTCATTTATCTAATTCTTTCGTTCATATGCCAAATGTTTTAATAAACCATTTGTAAATATTTTTCTCAAAGCAGACCAAGTTATAATGATAATGATAATGAAGATGGTTTTTAGTTTTGGGATCTAGAAAGTTAGAAAAGTTAGTATTGGAGTAAAGATTTTGAAACTGAGATCTAATGTGAGTGAAAGTCGAGCATTCTAAGAGAAAGTGTTTTTCATCTTCCACGGTCATAGAATCTCTTAGATAGAAAATTCTTTCAGCCCAAGGCCTTTCTAATCTTAGCAAAAAAAATATTCTTTGAGCTTGTTAAGATAGAAAGGTAGTTTTGATCCTCGAGATTAGGGTTAATGATCTCTTTGTAATACCAAAGCTTTATTTTTACCTCTAATTCTTCTTTGCACCACATTTTCTCTTTGAAGGTAGTTCAGTAAAATGTAATTAATGTTATCAATATTTTGTAGAGTGGTAGTTTCATTAATCCTTCAATAATTTAACCAAGCTGTGGTATCTTTAATCCATCCCCGCTTGAGGCGAAGGTGATTTTGGCTGGAGTTAAGAGCAAGTTTAGGAAGTCAGTCGTCTCCTATATTGTTTAATTTGTTCTTGTACATTAGATATCTAATCATAGGCATGCTTTCAATGGGGGAGAGCCTTGCTTCTAAGAGGAGAATAGGATAGGGCATGTTGCTCTTAATTTTAAGATTATAAGTAATAAATCGTTTCTATATTTGCTCAATTCTTCTCCAAGACTCTCTGGAAATGTTGCATCCCCAAGCTTCACAACCATATAAAATAACAGGAGTGACGAGCGTTTTAAAGAGGAATTTATTTTTGTACCACATCACAAGTTTTTCCGATTTACAATTATATTCAAGGTTGAACTAGGCTTCCCACCCTCCATTTATCCTCTTCCCAATGCTATAGTTCCAATTGATCTTGTGATGAAAGTCAATTCTTAAGTACTTATAGGAGGTTACTTCCTCTAAGATTCTATTGTCATATGAAAAATTGTCATAAGTACCTTTATTGGACTTGATAATAATGACTTTTGTTTTGTCAGTGTTAACAGTCATGCCCATATTGGAGTAGAAACCTTTGAGAATTCATAATTGCTTCTCAATATCATAAGGGCGCATTGCCATAAGAACGATATCGTCAGCATAGAGAAGTAGCATAATGACTATTCCTGCCAAGGTCGTGCTCGCACAACCTGCCTCTTCTAAAAATTCTTCAAGCTTATCAATGTAAATGCCAAAAAGGGTAGGGGAAAGGGGGCACCCTTGCCTAACTCCAATATTACAATTAATATTTTGCGACCATCTTTTAGTGTTTTTGAATTTGACAATGACATTCTCATATAACCTTATAGTCGCGGCCCTCAACTCGAGAGGAACTTTTAGCTCTTCTAATCTATTCCAAAGGTTATATCTAGGCACCGTATCAAAAGCTTTCTGAAAGTCCACGAAACAACAAAAAAGATTGGATTTATTATTATGACACTCCTCTGCGATGATCCTAAGTGTAATGAGGTGGTCCGTGGTTGAGTGAAATCCCGCTTGGCCTTTATCCCTCTTTCCTTCATTTTCAAGCCATATGCTAATCTTCTTTTCAAGGATAATGTTGTATAACTTGGATAAGAGAGGGCTAATCATAATTGTTCGATAATTAGAGGGGTTATCTTTATCTCTGCTTTTAAAGATAGGAACTATAAGGCTCTAATTCCAAGGCTTAGGGAATCCATGCTTGACTGCTAAATTAAATAGCTCATGAATATAAGGGATGAGGACAGGTGCTCCGATTTTTAGGATTTATGCTTGGTACCCTTCAATGTCCTTAGCTTTTCCATTAGCTAGGCGCTTAATCCCAAAGTCAATGTCTTCAAAGGAAAAGACTTCCTCCGTTGTAGGGAGGGTTTGAATGTTATCCACGACATCTAGGGATTCATAAATATTTTTAAGATACGAGTTCCAATCCTCCATAGAGAGCTTATTATTTTATTTAGTTTTACAAATTAAAATTTGTCTCCAGAATTTCTTAAGAGTCGTCTTAGATAAGTGTAAATTTTTTTCCTATCTTTTATTTATATAGCAAGCCTTTTTTTTCTTTTAGTTAGAGATTTGTACACACTTATCTTGTCAACTTTCAGGGGCACAGCAGATTCCTTAATTTCTCTATGCGCATGCTTACAATCGTTATCATACCAAGGGTTGGTTCTTATGTTCTTCTTTTTTCTAGAGATTTCACGGGAAAACTTGTTGATGGCGGAGGAGAGGGAGGTAGTAAAATTATGATAGAGATCTTCTATATTGTTGTTGTTAGAAAGAGAGAGAACAAATTCTTCGTTAAATCATTAAGAAATCCATCTATATTATTTCTATCTAAGATCAAGTGCTTTTGGATTTGAGAATTCTCCTCAATGGGCTCATTATGTATGGTAAGACTAAGGGTTATAATTAAAGGCCTATGATCAGAGTCAAGCTCGTGGTCTGTTGTCATCTCAAAGCCCTAGCTTTGGTACCATGTTAGAAAACAGACCTATGTATACTCTTCGATCTCTAGCTCCTCTCAAGCAAATCAACCTTGCTCCAAATCTCTTGGGGGGTGAGTAAAAATGAGGAATGAAATCCCTTTTTATCATTTTCCCTTGTCTTTTCACTTCCTCTTTATGGGTTAGTTGAATGGACACTAGATCAAGGGCCCACATTTAATCTAGTATTTTCACATCAATGGATGAAAAATGTCACTTTTCTCTCCATTAATTTATTTTCAAATGTCACTTAAATTAATTTGAAAAATCACTTTATAACTCTAAAATGATATCAATTATTTTTCTCAAGCAATTAATGCAAGGGTCCTTGTCCCCCTTTAGTGACTTAGGCAAAAATCACTAGGGGAACACTTTCCTTGGTGCAAAATTCAACAACCCCGAGAAGGAAAAGGATTTAAAACTCCTCCAATTAAAGGAAGTGCTCGTGCAATGATTGGACACCAAACTAGAGCAGAGTAATAGTCCTTGGCATCATTGAGATGTAATCCCTCTTTGGATAAATGGTATGCTACCTAGTTGTTCTCTTAGTCTACATGACAAACCAAACCGAAGAGAAAGAATTTTCAATTTTCCTTAAGATGTGCTCCACGGGTTGAAGGCAAATTTCCTCTAACTAAAATATCCCTACATCTAGTCAATCACCACCAATGAATCCCGAAACACCCAAAAAAACTCGAATCCCCTATGCCCATGCCAATCTTAGCAAATTCCTTGAATCCAAAAGCTCATATTTGTTATTTGTTCCTTCTACATAATTGGATTTAAAAGCTATGGATCTCTCATCTGATAACTGAAAAATACCACCAATACCACAAATATTTTCTTTCCCCTTACAAGTGCCATCAGAATTTCCCCAATAGTGTTGCTTATCCACCTGAATATCACTCACAACATGTGGTAAGACATTACATAATCATCTTTGAAAAACTGAAGTAAGGACATGGTTCAATCTATTATTTGGAAAGAAGGAATTTCTCTCCCTTCAAAAAGAGTGGACTTGCAAGCAATCCATATCCCCCGTAGTGTTGAGTATTGATTGTCATTGATGTCAACTAAAGATGATGTCAAGTGTTTGAATTCCAACTGATGTCAACTGATTCATTCTGAGTCATCGATATCAACTGGTGTCAAACTGGATACCGTATTCCTGCAGAAGTATGAAGAAGTATATGGAAGCCTCTTTGAAGAAGACAATGTGCATGATGAAGAAGAACATGAATACCAGAAGTATATGTGCAAATGGTGAAGGAAACAAATATGAATGCAAATTTGGAGTATATCTAGAAGTTCATTCATTCTGAAGATGTGTGTCCAAGGATACATCATGCATGAAAAAATTGAATAAATACATAAGAAGACACATCATGCAAATCTAGTTCAATAAAGAAACACAAGTAATGTATCCTACTTCATGTGGTCCTTGAGAAATCCACCAATTCATACTCTTTCATGATTAGAAATCAAAGGATTTGGTTGGACAATGGTACATGTGCACAAGCAGCCAAGGAATTGGTTGAGAAAATGGTACAAGTGTGCATGTTCATTGAAGGAAGTCTCTAGAATGCGCAAGCAAGCCTGAGCGTTGGTTGAAAGTGAGGAAGCAGTTCATGATTGGACGGTCCTAAAAGCGCGCAAGCATAGCCAATAATAAGATGCTTTCAGTGAGTGGAACGCGCACAAGTTCCTAGAGGGGTACAATAGTTGAAGACCATCTATGTGTAAATTCCACAGCCGATGGTACAATAGCTGTGCAAGTCCCACAAAGGATGACAAGGAAAAGGTCAAAGTCCCACCAAGTAGAAGATGGAGTATGTGCAGAATCTGCAAAGGCTCAACACATCAAGTGCGCATTACCCACACGTGATGAAGCGACAAAGGTCAAGTTCCACTAAGTAGAAGTTGGAGTATGTGCAGATTCCGCAAAGCATCAAAACCCTAGTAACTCACAAGTGGTGAATTAAGAAGTGTCAAAGTCCTACTTGGAAGTAGTTGGAGTATGCATAGATTTAGCAAAGTATCAATACACCAAGGGTGCATGACCCACAAGGGTTGGTACAGCAAAGGTCATGGAAACATCAAGATGAAGTGTATGATTGTGCACATACCTTAAGGCAATGGTACATTAAGAGCGCAATGGTACACCACTAAGGTGTAAAGTCCCACTATGTTGTGGAAAATGAGGGTGCTTGATACATCAAAGATGACACATCAATAGCGTAGATGATGACGCATGGAATATGCATAATCCGTGAAGTATGGAAGAAGGGATGTCACAACCAACTTGTGAACATACAATCCGTGCAGGACATGTATAAATTAAGATGCAAGTTGGAGAGTTGAAGAAGCTCGGAGGTAAGCTTGATGGCGAGAGCATAAGAGCTTCGAGTAAATTTCAGTTTGATTTTTAGGGCATCAAGCGGCTCGTGAACAGAACATAATGATCTAGCAAAGAGACGAATGCGCACATGCAACAGAATGAATTTTTGATGGTATGCAGAATGATGTTGTAGATCTGTGACTGATACGCAAGTAGTGAAAGGAAGAGATACTGAAGTATGCGTAAGTGCTTGATGTTTCGAAGGACAGTATTACAATCAGTATGCTGATAGTCACAGATGTTGTAAAGACTGAAGTGCAGAGACATAACCGAAGTTTATCAGACAATGTGCAGATGTCTTGCTGATGCATACGAGCAGAAGTGAAAGTGTGCGAAGTTGAGAACTCCATCCGATGCACAACGACAGAAAAACAACATAATCCGAAAAGCGCATCATAATGTAGATGATCTGAGACAAGTGTGTTAAACCGAACGGACGAATCATTTGATGCACAGGACGTCACATATTATATGAGAGACTATAGCACTTAAACAGAATGGACACATCATAAAGTGTGCAGTTCCATCTGTTACTGGTGCTTCAATTCAGAACAAAAAACCATCAATTGAAAGCACAATATTAGTTGGTCATTGCAGTTATGCAGAGTATAACGTTGAGATAACCAGAAACACAGATTGCAGTATCATCAAGCATACAATACATGAAGTAGGTCATCAACAGAAGTGTGATTTGAGAGGAATCAGAAGTCAAGTGATGTTTACAGCACAATGACAGTATATCGACTACATGCGAAGGCAGCACACAGCAGAATTATTGTCAGAATATCTGAATAGTGCACAGAGTTGAATTTCAGTAAGACAGCAACACATATTGGACATAAGGGCAGTTAGACGGGGCAAGGAAACAGGGATTTGAAGCTTCCTTCAAGTTGGTGCCTATAAAACAAAGAAGATTGGGGGTCGGTGCCTCCTTCTAGTTGGTGCTGGAGAAAACACATGGAGTGGTATATTCCTTCAGGTTGGTGCTTGTAAAACTAGGCGGTTGGTGCCTCCTTCCAGTTGGTGCTGGTAAACACAGGAAGTCGGTGATTCCTTGAATGTATTATTTCTCATTATAAAGAAGCATTCTGTGGTTTTCTCCTGTTTCAGTTTCCACATAAAAATCATGTGTGTTATGTGTTGTTTATGTGGTGCATATATATGTGGATGCTTATTTTCTTATGCATAACTGAAGATAAAGATTAAGTAAAGGCTAATGTGTCAAAGAAGGTAAAAAATGCTAATAACTGTGTTAATATTGATTCCAACCCCCTCTCAGTGTTGAATCGATTCCAACACATAGTGTCAGGAAAGGAAAGCATTTGAAAGGTTTCAACTCTGGCCTCAAAAACCAATTCTTTAAGCATTGTTCGATGGATTCTCCAACCTAGAGATTATACATTGAAATTGGTGCTTCTAGAAAAAGTGTCATGTAATAAACTTATTCATCAATACTAACCACTTAAATATATTACTTTTATGAGGATCCTTCAGTGTTAGAAATTATAACTAACTCATGTAGACTTTAGTTAATTGCTTAGTTCTATTATTAGAAGTCTAGTTAGAGTTTAGTTGATTAGCATGCATCCATTAGTTAGTATAGGGTTTTAGCATGTCATAAGTGTTTAAATACAGGCCATTAAGCCATTGGGTCAATTGTAAAGCATCAAGCAGATCTTCCAAGTTTATGAATAATGTTATCAGAGCTGCAACTTATTTAGCATAATTTTTGTGTTTGATATCTCTGCCTCCTTCCTTCATATTCTGCCTCCTTCCTTCATATTGGTATCAAAGAGTAGGAAAAAGATTATAAAGCACAAGGAACGTGGGAGGCTTTCAGATTTGTAGATCTAAAGCAATCACGACCATAGCAGGTAAGCAATAAGCCTAGTCGCGATCATCGTGGGTAGTCACTACTCCAGGTGTGATGGTGTTTTGAATTGGACTAAATCTACATAATTTTACCACGTTTTGTTTTGGAAGTTTTAAATCCGCGTGAGTTCTTTTTTTTTTTTAGAGAGATCCATGTTTTATATATCATAAGTGGTTGACTTTGAATAGTTCTTTTTATAGAAGTTTCAAATTAAAAGAAATTTTTTATTTGAAGTTTCTATATAAAAAGAATTTTTGTTAAAAAAAATTAATTTAAAGTTGTTTTTATAAAAAAAATTGTAAAATTTTAATAAGGATTGAGTCATTTATTTTTAAAAGATATTTTCTTTAAAGAAAGAGCCAGTGAAAGACTACAACATGGCCTCTAGCAATTCTACTCAGTCACAAATCTCTCCTCTCATAGGAAAAAAGAATTATGATATATGTGGGCTA
The DNA here is from genome assembly GCA_027924585.1 of Larix kaempferi. Lineage (NCBI taxonomy): Eukaryota > Viridiplantae > Streptophyta > Pinopsida > Pinales > Pinaceae > Larix > Larix kaempferi. The sequence continues at coordinate 18,397,955 of BSBM01000089.1, read as the reverse complement.
CTAGGATGATGATATTTTTATGATCGGAAGACGTTTGGGAGTATGTTCTGCGTGGTTATTCTGAACTAACCAATGTTGAATCTAAGCAAGCCCTAACGAATGGAGAAAAATAAGCATTGCGAATTCACAGAAAGAAGGATGTGAAAGCACTCCATCTTATCATGAATGTGTTGGAAAACAACATATTTCCAAAGCTCGCAGCTACATTCCACTCAAAAGTAACATGGGACATCTTAGCGACCAATTACCAGTGTGTTGGCAAGATACAAACAACCAATCTACAAAATTTAAAAAGAGATTTTGAAGACTTAAAAATAAAAGAATCAAATTCATTAGATCAATTTATGATTCAAGTCATGGGCATAGTAAATCAATTGAATATGTATGGTGAAAATATATATGATCAAAGAGTAATTGAAAGGGTGCTAAGATCACTACCCAATAAATTTGAGCTGAAAGTTGCAGCTATTGAAGAAGAAAAAGAACTAAGCCAATTATTCATAGATGAGGTGACAAGATTGCTTCTATCCTATGAATCTAGAATCAATAGGAAAAAGGATTCCTCTTTGGAGAATGCCTTCAAATCCCAAGTCTCTTTCTCAAAATGTAGAGGTGGAGGCAGAGGTAGATCAAGAGGTAGAGGTAGAGGCATCCAAAGCAATGGCAAGGAAGATCAAGAATAAGAAAATAGGAAGAGGTTTGATAAATCAAAAATTCAGTAATATTATTGCAATAAGTTTGGTCATGTTAAGATTCAATATGCTAAGATAGAAAATATCAGTATTACATTCCATTTCACAACAATAGCATATACATGATCGCTGAAAGAACAACAATCACAGCATAAACACAAGAGACACAGATTTATCCTGGGAAACCCTCATGGGGTAGAAAACCCAGCAAAGCTTCCTCATTATAGATGACCAACAAATACAAATATTTAATCCCCAAACATGAGCTCCTTCTCCTCCATAGCAGATCTCTCTCTCACCTGTGCACTAATCACAAGTGAGTGAATGTGTGTTAAATGAGGAACACACCTCCTCTATTTATACACAACTCCAACTTGACTTTTACACTAACTAGGTCGGCCCCAACTTAACCACTTAACATAATGTTTACTAGGCCGACCCCACTAGGGTGGTCTAATAACCCTTTAACCCACATGACTCATACAAGGCCAACCCCACTAGGGAATTCTAATAACCCAAGTTACCACATTCTCCACATAGGAATAAAACATCTCCGGATATACAATAGGGTCTCCACGGAGGAATGAAACATCTCCGGAATAATAAAGTACAAATATAATATTCTTAGAAGTTACAATATTTCAACACTCCCCCTTAACGAGAAGGATATTATAACAACATCTGGAGGAGCAAGGAGTCATCAACTACATGATACATGATACATCTATAAATAATTGGAAGCTTTCTTCATACATCATCAGTAACTCAAACAGTTACTGGAACATCTTCAATATATTCAATACTGGAACATCAACATCTTCAGTATTGAGTCTTCATCTTCTGCAGCACTCGAACAGCTACAGTAACATCATCATCTGGATCTCTCGATCAACATCATCAACATCTGGATCCTATCGATCAATAGCATCAACATCTGGATCTCCCGATCAACAGTATCAACATCTGGATCCTCTCGATCAACAACATCAAAATCTGGATCTCCTGCTCAATAGCATCAACATCTGGATCCTCTCGATCAACAACATCAACATCTAGATCTCCCGATCAACAGTATCAACATCTGAATCCTCTTGATCAACAAAATCAAAATCTGGATCTCCCAATCAACAGCATCAACATCTGGATCCTCTCGATCAACATCTGGATCCTCTCGATCAACATCTGGATCTACCGATCAACAACAACATCACCTGGATCCTCTCGATCAACATCATCTCGATCAATAGTATACACATCTGGATCCTCTCGAACAACAACATCATCTCGATCATCTCGATCAACATCATCATCTGGATCTCTCGATCAAAAGCCTCATCGTCTAGATCTACCGATCAACATCATCATCATCTGGATCTCTCGATCAACAACATCAACATCTGGATCCTCTCGATCAACAGCATCAACATAGCAGCATACTCTGCAATGTACAAGATCCTATTGCAGGATGATCAATCCCTCTCACTTTAGGGCATAGGTCCAAGGATGATACAATCCTGATCCACTTACTGGATGATCAATCTCTCTCAATTTAAGACATCTCTCATGTCTATGGACGATGCAATCCATATCAACCTACAGGATGATCAATCCTTATCACTGTAAGACACCTCACCATGTCTAGGGACGTTGCAATCCTGAATCAACTTACAGGATGATTAATCCTTATCACTTTAAAACACCTCACCATGTCTAGGGACGGTGCAATCCCGAATCAACTTACAGGATGATTAATCCTTATCACTTTAAGACACCTCACCATGTCTAGGAACGATGCAATCCAAATCAACTTACAGGATGATTAATCCTTATCACTTTAAGACACCTCACATGTCTAGGGACGATGCAATCCCGAATCAACTTACAGGATGATTAATCCTTCTCACTTTAAGACACCTCAACATGTCTAGGGACGATGCAATCCCAACCACAGTGCCAGTCCTTTTTCATACTGGATGTGACCTAGATTAAATCTAAGATTTTACCACCTGTGAATGATCACCTGCTGCTGCATTGAGCAGTCCAGGAGCGAACATTACATCATTACAGGACCTATGAATGATCACTTGCTTCTACACTGAGTAGTCCAGGAGCGCACATTACATCATTCCAGTCAACCACAGAGCCAATACTATTTCAACTGAGGTGTGACCTAGATCAGATCTAGGATTTACAACCACGGAGCCAGTACTATTTCAACTAGGGTGTGACCTAGATCATTTCTAGGATTTACAACCTGTGAATGATCACCTGCTAATCCAGGAGTGAACATTACATCATTACAGGTTTTGTGAATGATCACCTACTATTATGCTGAGCAGTCCAGGAGCGCACATTACATCATTCACCAACATCTTTCTCGAAGACAAGAGTCTACGGATCAATTCAGGGACCGAAGTGCGGGGATTATACAATCCCTCTCGTCCACTAGGGACCATTCATCGACCTCATCATCGGTACAGGTATCCTCATCATCAGAACAGGTATCCACATCATAGATGTCATCGATACAAGTATCCACATCATCAATACAAGTATCCTCATCATCGATACAGTATCCACATCATCGATACAAGTATCCTCATCATCGATATAGTATCCACATCATCGATACAAGTATCCTCATCATTGATACAGTATCCTCATCATCGATGCAGGAAATATCATCATCAGCGACCATATCACTCCCCCTTTCGAGGAGGGTCCTTCTGAACGACACCAAGCTTGTCTCGAAAATACTCAAATTTTACTCGAGACAGAGGTTTGGTCAATATATTAGCAACTTGTTCATCAGTGCTCACATACTTGAGCTTTATAGCTCCTTTCTGCACCATATCCCGTATATAGAAATATTGGATCTCTATGTGCTTTGACTTATCATGGAACACTAGATTCTTATTCATCTTGATACAACTCTGGTTGTCACACAAGATCACAATGGGGTCCATCTCCAAGTCAAACAATCCTGATAACAATTTTTGAAGCCATATTGCTTCACAACTAGCAGAGCAGGCAGCTATATATTCCACTTCAGCTGTGCTGAGAGCCACACTAGACTACTTCCTACTAAACCACGAGATCATAGCAGATCCCAAACAATAACATCCACCTGATGTGCTCTTCCTGTCTGATACACTTCCTACCCGGTCAGCATCCATGTAGCCATACAATCTGAAGTCATGATCTCCAATATAACATAGACCAAAGTCTGTCGTACCCTTTAGGTACCTCATCACATGCTTTGCAGCTATCACGTGAACATGCCTAGGTTCCACTAGATACTGACTCAAGGTGTTCACAACAAAGCATATATATGGCCTGGTATTCGTCAGATACATCAATGACCCAATATTCTGTCTATACTAAGTTACATCAACCAATTCTGACGATTCATCAGCCAACAACATCAAGTTGGAATCCATGGGAGTGGCCATGGATTTGCATTCCAACATATCAAATCTTTCCCTGGTTGAGAAAGATTTCTTCTAGGCCTTGCTATACTTCCAAACCTAGGAAGTAATGCATCAATCCGAAATCTTTCATCTCAAATTCTGTAGCTAGCTTCTTCTTGCTTTCCATGATCTATTTCTCATTCCCTGTTAGAAAGAGATCATCCACATACAATAATAGTATGACAGGTTCATCATCCATAACCTTAAGGTAAAGGTTAGGATCAGCTTTACTTTTGGTAAATCCCAAGCTTGTCAAGAAGCTATCAATTCTCCCTCTGTGGCTGAACATCATTCACAGTCTACATTGAGTGATCTTCTGCATATCTATCCATGCCATCCCCCATCAGATGGGTCTATTGATATGAGCCTCAAGATCATTCAAAATCTGTGGTGAGTTTCTTCTTGCATCCATCTAAGAGAAGAATGTCATTTGTATATAGACACCATCTTCAACCTTGTAGCAAAGGTTGAAATCCGCATCACCCATGGTGATCATTAATCTCATCAAATGACTATCGATCCTGGGTACCCGTACAAATCTTTCTTCAATTGAATCCTGAGAGTTTTCTTGATTCGTACTTCTTCTTCTATTACACCATTAAGAGAATGGTTTTATCTAGCCACTTGGAGCAAACATCTCGTCATGATCCTCTTCCTCTTTCTAAGAGAATGTTCTAGCCACGAGCCTTCTATAGTATGTTTGATTTGTAAGTCTTATTGTTGAACATCCATCACTTGTTCGGTGTTCATCATTCTTCATGATCTTTCCTACAAATCAAAGTTAATTACATGATTAGTAATACTTCATAATCATCAAATCATGTTGACATGATAACCTATTATGCATACAAATATGATTCACATAGTTATGCAACTATCTTGAACAATACTTTGGCACAACACTTTTCCATATCCTGTATGCATATAGTGGTTATCTAGATGCCTTCCATCTCTACCAGAACATACTATCAAGAGCGTGCACAGCTCTCAGCATGTCAGCAAAGAGGTTTCATTCTAGACAAGCAACAATGGAATGTTTTTCCAACTTACCCATCATATGCATATTAGTACTGTTCAATGCTATATGAATGCTTACACTATGCATGATATATTCTAGGAATACAAATATGCATACAAGTATTACGAGCAATATCATTAACTATTCATAGATTCAAATAACAACTCAAATACTTATCTTTTGTGTGGTTTCCTCTTGCTTGATTTCTATGATAGCATCATGATTATAAGTCTTTGAACTTCTATCCATCCTGGACCACTATGCATGCTCAAGTATGCACTAGTGTCATCCTCATGATCTCATACATAATCATACATTCATTAGTATAGTCTCAATACTATCAAAACATTATGATTCTAAATAATCTTAAGTATGTATGGTCATGATCATTTCATACATAGGTATACTTACCTAAGATCCTAACAAAGTAGGATTCTAACTTGATATAGGAAAACATACCTGGATTATCAAGCTTGGTTATGTCTTAACATACCCAAACAATATCTTCTTTGTTCTCTTCAATGATTTAGAGACCTTGTGCTAGAACCTACATATCTCATAAGTTAAGCATAGTAGAACAAAGTCATACATACCTCGTAAGTAGAGCTTCTATGTGGTCAAATACTATGGATGAGTCTTTATCTTCATGTCATCATGATCATAGAACTTGATTTGTCTTTCTTGATGTACCTGTATCTTCTTAAGTCATACCTGTCGAGTAGTCTTCTCTATAAGGGTAAAACCCTAACCATCCAAGGTAGATCACTTGTAAAGATCTTATGTATGTTCATGGTGCTAGGATGATAGAATATCAGTGCCATTTAAACCTTCTTCATCGCTGCCCTATGAGTCTCCCAACTTTGCTAAGGTTTCTTCTTACTTGGAAACCCTAATTTTCAATCTCCTTCCTCCCACAACATTTTGATGGAGGATTAATAGCTATGATGAATGGATTCCAAATCCATTATCAAATCTTTGAATGTTATATCAGGTGTCTCCAACATTGTAACAGGTCCTTCCATACCTAAAAACTGAAAACCCTAAGTGAGAGCTTCTTTCTCTTCTTCTTAGATTTCCTCCGTTGAGCCAATTCAGATGTGCCTTATTGTTTCTTGTGTATCTCTGCAATTTCAGATCTGTAGGGTCTGAAGCTTCGTCCTATGGTATCCTGACCTGTCATCTTTCCAACCCCACATGTCTGAGCTTTAATGGATTCTCTGAGAGAGAGTTATGCCAAATTTCGCAATGTGGCCTGTTTATGGGATGAAACAGTATAGTGAACTTGTACGGAGTTCCATGTGTCACTGAAAAGTGGACCTGTGAAACTACAGTCTGTTCCCTACCTATCACTTTTTATGAAATTTAATTTGGAGCTTTTTAACCCGATATATGACCTTTTTTCCTAGGTCACCTGTTTAGGACTGTATTCTGGAAGAGGAAGAAACCCTAACTTGTACTGATCATATCTCACAAAGTACAACAAATATGAGGCTCTACTTTGGACACAAGGTACAGGGGGATGTTATCTACGACCTGTAGACGTTTCAGATCCTGAACCTTCGCCAAAATGTATTTATGGCAAAAGTTCCACAATGAATATTTTTGGCTTATAAAACCCTAACTTTCAAATTGTCGCAAGTGAGACAAGTGTCGTAAGTGCCATGCATTGCCTTCCTTAAGGCTAGATCTGATACCATGTTAAAATTCAATATGCTAAGATAGAAAATATCAATATTACATTCCATTTCACAACAATAGCATATATAGGATCACTGAAAGAACAACAAGCACAGCATAAACACAAGAGACACAGATTTATCCTAGGAAACCCTCATGGGGTAGAAAACCCAGCAAAGCTTCCTCAATATAGATGACCAACAAATACAAATATGTAATCCCCAAACATGAGCTCCTTCTCCTCCATAACAGATCTCTCTCTCACCTATGCGCTAATCACAAGTGAGTGAATGTGTGTTAAATGAGGAACACACCTCCTCTATTTATACACAACTCCGACTTGACTTTTACACTAACTAGGTCAGCCCCAACTTAACCACTTAACATAATGTTGACTGGGCCGACCCCACTAGGGTGGTCTAATAACCCTTTAACCCACATGAATCATACAGGGCCGACCCCACTAGGGAAGTCTAATAACCCAAGTTACCACATTCTCCACGAAGGAATAAAACATCTTAGGATATACAATAGGGTCTCCACGGAGGAATGAAACATCTCCGGAATAATAAAGTACAAATATAATATTCTTAGAAGTTACAATATTTCAACAGGTCATTTTGCTAGTGAATGCAAAGAGAAGCAAGCTTATCATGGAAAATAAAATGGCAATGTTGCAAACACCTATGAGAACAATTAAGATTCGTTGTATCTTACTTGTCTTGTTGCACATGAAATTCCAAATGATCTTTGGCTTTTAGATTGTGGCTGCAACAACCATATGACAAGTAATAAAAGTCTAGTTGCAGATCTAGATGAGTTAGTAAATACAGAGGTTAAATTCGTCGTCGATTATATAGTTAAAGTTGTTGGAAAAGGAGTGGTCAACATATTGACCAAACAAGACCAACAAAAAACCATCTCATATGTGTATTATGCTATAAGTTTGAAGCATAATTTGATCAGTATTTGCAAACTCACTCAGAAGGGATATAGTCTCATCTTTAAGGGAGAAGAATGTGCCACATATAACAAACCTCCAAGTAAGCAAATAAGCGCCAAAGTACAAATGACTAGGAACAAAATGTACCCACTAGTCATGAGTTGTAGGACATCGATAATTTCTTTTTCCCAAAAGAAACATGCATGGATGATTTTTGGTTATGGCATTTTAGATTTGGACATCTTCACTTTGTTGTTCTGAAACTACTGTAGTAGAAATACATGGTTAAAGTATAACCCCTTATTAAGGATCCAACAAGCACATGTGAGTGTTGCATTTTTCAAAGCAACACAAGGATAGCTTCCCTAAAGGTGTGTCTCTAAGGGAACAGTCACCCCTAGAGTTGGTTCATACTGATATATGTGGTCCAATGCAGACTCAATTACTTGGTTGTAGGTTTTATTTTCTCACATTTATTGATAATTACAGCAATAAAACATGGGTGTACTTCATTTGTCGGAATTTAGAAAATTTTGGCAAGTTCAAGGAGTTTAAAGCTTTGGTCGAAAACCAAAGTGGCCATCAAATCAATTGAGATTAGATATAAAGGGAGAGTATGACTCAAAGGATTTTCATGCTTACTACAAACAACATGGAATCAAAAGGAAATTCACAACAAGGTATACACTTTTTCATGAGTATACACAACAAGGTATACACCTCAGCAAAACAATGTAGCAGAACATAAAAATAGAACCATTATGAATATGGCTAGGAGCATGTTGAAGGGAAGAAACTTGTCTTATGATTTTAGGAGAGAGGTAGTGGCTTTCGTTATTCATGTGTTGAACAAATATCCCACTAAAAGTGTGACGAACAGAGTTCCACAAGAAGCATGGATAGGTACGACTTGTAGCATTGCACATTTTAGAATATTTGGTTGCGTAGTTTATGCTCATGTACCTAAACAACTAAGATGAGAGCTAGACGACAGGAGTGACAAATGCATCTTTCTTAGATAGAGTGAAGACTCTAAATATTACAAGTTATATAATCCTATGACCAAAAAGGTTATCATCGGCAAAGATGTATTATTCAAAGAACAAGAGGCATGGGAAGGAACCATAGATAAGGTTGTTGGGGCTACAGTACCTCAACTAGAAGATGAAGAAGAGGAGGAGAAGATTGAACAAAATGGATAGCAGGATCCAATAGCACAGTCACCAGCAGCAAGTACTCCAGTGAGGACACCTAGAATTTCAGTTCGAGGTGAAGCATCAAGGTCATCAGATCGACATACTCCTAGTCCTCAATCAGGTAATGAATATGATCGCAATAATATAAAGACTATAAGTTTACACAAAATTTATGATGAATTAGATGCAAATTCCAATTTTGCCTTTCTTGTTGGTCAACCTATGTTCTTTGAAGAGGTAGTAAAAGAATAACATTGGGTAAAAGTGGCGGAGAAAGAGATAGATTCCATTGAAAGAAATGGTACATGGGATCTTGTTGACTTGCCTAAAGATAAGAATCATATTGGTGTGAACTGGGTCTATAAGACAAAACTCAATGAAAAAGGTGAAATTGACAAGTACAAGGCAAGGTTAGTAGCAAAAGGTTTCTCGCAGTAACCAGGAATTGATTTCAGAGAGACTTTTTCACCAGTAACTAGATTGGACATGGTAAGAATAATCTTAGCAATTGCATCTCAAAAAAAATGGAAAGTGTATCAGATGGATGTCAAGTCAACATCCTTGAATGGGATTCTAGAAAAAGAAATTTACGTGCAGCAGCCTCAAGTATATGAAATAAAAGAACATGAAGAGAAGGTTTACAAGTTGAAGAAATCTCTATATGGGCTCAAGCGAGCTCCAAGGGCTTGGTACAATACAATTGATTCTTATCTAATCAGTGATGTATTTAGAAAAAGTAGTAGCGAACCAACACTATACACAAAGGTAAATCAGCATGGAAAAATTTTGATAGTTTGTTTGTATGTTGATGATGTGATTTTTAAAGGAAATCTATCAATAGATGAATTTAAAGTAGCTATGAATAAAGGGTTTGAGATGACAGATCTAGATTTGATGAAGTCCTTTCTTGGCATAGACGTAGAACAACCAAAAAATGGTATATTTATTTGTCAAAGAAAATATGCTAAAGATGTGCTCAAGTAGTTCAGAATGGTTAATTGCAAACCAACACCAACACCAATGGCAACAAGTACAAAGTTGAGTAAAGAATATAAAAGTTCCAATGTAGATCCTACACTATATAAGAGACTTACGGGAAGTCTCATGTATCTCATAGCGACGAAACCAAATAGTATGTATCAGTTAGTTTGATTTCCAAGTTCATGGAGTCTCCCAAAGACTCACATTGGCAAGTTGGAAAAAGGATGTTACGATATGTTGCAGGAACGTCAAGCTATGGCATTTTATACTCAAGCATCATGTATGATATTTTGACAAGTTATATAGACAACAACTTTGCAGGAATTTTGGATTACAGGAAGAGCACTTCAAGTCATGTTTTTCATCTTTGTTCAAGGGTGATTTCAAGGGCGTCCAAGAAGCATCCCATCATGATGATTTCATCAGCAAAAGAGAAATATGTAGCAACGACAATAGTAGCATGTCGAGTAGTTTGGTTACACAAAGTTTTGGATGGTGTTCAATAGAGACAAGAAGGACCAACAACAAATTATTGCGACAACGATTTAGCAATCACCCTGTCCAAGAACCATGTATTTCACGAAAAGAGCAAGCACATTGATACTAGATATCATTTCATAAGGGAACTTGTAAACAAGAGTGAATTCCATGTAGAGTATTGTCAATCGATTGATCAATTAGCTAACATATTCACAAATCGTTTGACAAGAGATATTTTTGAAATTCATAGAGAAAAATTAGGCATTGTAAAAGTTGAAGCAGATGGCGGTTGTAATTAAGAGGGAGTGTTATAAACTGTAATTAACTCCTACTAACTTTAGTTGCTCAATCCTATTATTAGTAGTCCAGTTAGAGTTTAGTTGATTAGCATGCATCCATTAGTTATTCTAGGGTTTTAGAATGTTGTAAGTGTTTAAATATAGGCCTTCGAGTTAATTGTAATGCATCAAGCAAATTTTCAATGTTTATGAATAAAGTTATCAGAGCCATAGCTCGTTTAGCATAATTTTTTTGTTTGATATCTCTACCCCCTTCCTCCATTCACCTTCCATAATATATACCACCACTGGGATCTAGCTGCATTCATGGGCATCATTTGAACCTTACAACCCAGTCTAACTGTATAATGGCCTCCCACCTTATTCCCATTCCACAACAACTCATCCAACTCAAGGAAAAATATTTTATGAACCCAACATAGAAAGAAGATATAATTATCATCACTCTTGAACCACAATGTTTTCTAACCCCAGATCTTGTGCACTGACCCAGCCCTAGTGTCAAACTGAAGTATTTGCATCATCGACGATCTGTGATTTAGAAAGCAATATTTTGATCTCTAAGAAATTGGAAAAGGTCTGAGGTAAGAACAAACACTCTCCCACACCCCATAATCACATCCAATCCAATTCTTATTTGGGATCCATTGCCTATCTTCCATGCCAATATTGAACCAATGATAAGGAATGATATCACCATGACCTTCCACTAAATAGAACCCTAAATCCATCCCAACAAATTTGCAGGGGTCCATTACTTATTATTAATTACCCTCTATCATAGACCATTCTTCGAAATCATATTCCAAATCGATTTTGCTACCAAGGAGTTATTCAAAATAGAGATATCCTTAAGACCCCACACACCTTCAACCTTTGGCTCGACTATTGACTGCTATTTGGTCCAATGTAAACCACGCGATTCTTTCCCAAGCCAAAGAAAGTTAAAACTCAACCTGCCCATAACTCCTTTTTGAATACATGTTAGCATGAGCCAATACACAATGCCTTGAGAATAGATTTGACTAAAATGAGCCTTCCATCATGAGAGAGACATTAATGGCAATATTAATGAATCCTTAATTCAAAACCAACAATCAACCAACCCCAATTTTGCTTATGATGTCCATTTGAATTGAGAAGAAAATCCAAGTACCTAAAGCCCTTGTTAAAGTCCTCCATTCTATATTGAAAAATATTTTGAAGATATGCACTACCCCCTCCTCCACTGCATTATAATAACGGGTCATTTTTTCCAATTTTAGCACATACTAGTAGCCTTGCAATAAAGCTTGAGGATCTTATCCAAAACCCAACCCCCTCTAGGATTGAGCCATTCCTAATAAGTAATATATCGTCAACAAAAAGAAAATGAGTGTTTTTAACTCCTCGCAACTTAATCCACTAAGATTATGTTGGCAATGAGCTCCATAATATCTCAACCCAGTCCTACAACTAGAAGGAAAAGATACGAGGAGAGGGGATAGCCTTGTTGGAGACCCCTGGAAGGAGTAAAACACGATGACGTTGGGCCATTGATAAGAACAATGAATGAATTTGACATAATGCAACCTATGATCCAATTTACCATTTTAAAAGAGAAACCTATATGAATCAGAAGAAGCCAAAGATAGATCCAATAGGCTTTTGATAAATCCAACTTAATTAGCAAAGGAGGAGATTTCCTCACCTTCATTGTATACGTATATTCCTGAGCAACACCAATTGCATTATGAATCTGGAAACCCTCTAAAAAACTAAATTGTTTAAGTAAGATGAACAATGATAGAAAAGGCTTCAACCTCTCCACTAGAATCTTAACAATGATCTTATACACTATGTTGCACAAGGACATTGGCTAGAAGTCCCCAAAATATTCTTGTTTATATATTTAGGAATTAACGCAATTAACATAGCATTTAAAGTAGGCGATATTTTACCTAATTGATGAACTTCTTCAACAACCCATGGAAGATCCAAACCCATCATGTCGAAAAAACCCAAGAAGAGTTCAATGGCCTAGACATGTGGACTGGGACCTTGTCCTTTTTAAATTTACGCATGACTATCTCCATTTCCCCTTGAGAAATAGGCTCAAAAAGTATGATATTATCTTCTAGCGATATCATCCTAGGAAATACAAACAGGTCTTGACAATCTCTACAATATTTGATTTTTTGGTTCCTTGTATATCTCAATGAATTGTTGAACTCCCAACATCACTAGTTCACAAAATCCCCTCTCTTAATATCACCTTTTGGATCTCGTGGTTCCCAAATCAAGTATAGCTTTTCTATTGATGGGCAAATGGAAAAAAATGTGATATTTTCATCTCCCAAAGCCAACCAAACCGAAGCCAACCAAACCGCTAGGCTTTTCATTCTTCAATTTGCCTCCCACTTCCAAAGCAATTTATTTCACGTATTCTCCAAATCATGTAGGTGGTTCAATCCCTTCCCTGAGAAGACTCCAGAATGGTTTTCCTCTTCGATATTCTGCTAAAGCTCCTTGAGCATCCCATCACACTCACGGTAACGTTAAAACGACCATTCAGCAACCTGAAGTTTTAGTGATTTGAGTGAATCCACCAACTATTGACTTAGAGGATGATCTACATTTTCACCAAAATGGCGCCATTCTAATTTGACCAGGTTCTACAACTTCGGATCCTCAATCCATGATGGATTTTACTTAAAAGGAATTAGGGGTTTTTCTACTGCACTATCCAATTGAAATAGAACTGGGTTATGGTCAGATCCTCACCCAAATGAAACCCACGTCTGATAAGCTTCAGGATTATTACCAACCATAGGAAACTCCCCAGGTCCCCCAATCCAAAATTTATGGACCGAACTTGTGAAAATAAACAAACATTTTACTCCTGAACCTTTAAGATGGGGTCGTTTTCCAATTGGTTGATACCGGAACTGAGCCAATTAGAACTGTAGGCAATGCCTTCCTGTCCGAGCATACTTTCTCCGCTGAAAGTTAACGATCAACATATGTCCAAAAAATACTCTCATAAAATATATATTGATAAATTCTATATTAATATAGAAGATTTAAAAACAATATCATTTGAGTTACAATATATTTTTTTTAAGTTTTTGAATATAGAAATAAAATTTTAAGGAAAACAAGTAATTTCTTTCTCCTTAAGATTCAAATGACTAAAATTGGTCCAAGTAGACGTTAATCATTATCATCATTAGAAATTTGGAGAAAATGACTTATTACAAATATCTAGAAATTGATATCGATCTCAAACTCAATTGGAACTATATCTTTGAGAAGATTATTAATGGAGGGTGGCAAGCTTGTCACTCTCATTATCTTATACTGCTGTGAAGTTTGAGCAAATCCAAAAGGGTTTTATAACATATAACCTTAAAATTAAAAGCAATATGCCCTATCATATCATAGAAGTGGGTCTTCCCCTCATAGAGAGCACTTTGCAAAATATAGATAACATTAAAAAAATTATTGCATATTGCATCTAGTTTTAAAGAGTAATTGTGATGAGTTGGACAATTTATAAAACACCCTAGGTTGAAAGGATTTGCCATATGTGCCACACTATGAACATTGAGGATGAAAATCACTTTCTCTTATAATGCCTACAAACCTTTCTATTTTTCTAACTCCTCAAAACTATTGTAAGTTACTAATGCTTGTCTTTAAACCTTTTAAGCATAAGAATAAAACTTTAAAACAAACCAAATAATTTATTTTTTTATTTTCTTTTAAAATTTAATATACCAAATTTGATAGATATAGATGTTAATCATTATCGTCATCATAATTCTTAAATTGATCTCATACTACTAATCATAAAAGGTATTCTTCCAACTGATAAGAGGTATTCTTCAAACTAAGAATGCCAAGGTCACTCATCTATAACTACTACTAATCATAATCCTAATCAGTATGAGAGGTATTCTTCCAACTTGATGAGAGGTATTCTTCAAACTAAGAATGCCAAGGTCACTCATCTATAACTATATATCAGCCATGATAAAATAAAATGCTCCATTCATTCTGACCATCAAAATATACGTTGTGAACTAAATTCATGCATGGCTTCTATGAGAAACATATGTATCATAGGAGTCACATTGTATTTGATTTGATTGTATGAAGTTTGAATATATGGAATATTCTAGCTCACATTATTGCATGTACATAGATTGATCTGTGCCTGTTAAGATCTTGACAAGAGTGCAATCAGTATGGTATTGGTGAAGGTGGAGGACTGTTGCCTGATCCTCGTCCTCCTGAAGACGGTGGGGTGTCATTGCAAGGAGTAGAAGCACCAGGAGACGCTGGTGGCGTTGAAGAAGATGGTGGTGGAGCTGAAGGTGAGGGAGGAGATGATATTGATGGAGGACTAACTGGAGCCGGTAGCCCCTGCAATGGTGGTGGAGGACTAACAGGAGCCGGTAGCCCCTGCAATGGTGGTGGAGGACCAGAACTTAGAGAAGAACAGACTGAAGGAGGGGGGCAGGTGTATGGACAAAAGATCCAAGGAGGCTGCTCATAATGGAGATCACTCATTTCGGCACATGATTTCGGTTTCTTTAATGGGCTGAAGGCCAAGGCCATAGTGTGCTCAAAGCCACTGCCATTAACAAAGGAGATGCTCATCTCTGTGGTGATATTGCAATTTGTATCAGGGCTGCTCCTCAACTCCGCCTTGCATACATGCTGTTCATGGTAGCCATCTAAATTCACATCGAACCATCCGTTTGAATCGGTCACTGCTTCTGAGTATAGTACTTGGTTGCCTCTGCTGTTTCTGCACTGAATACCCACTCTTGCTCCTGCATTTACAGAACTTGGATCAGCCTTGGATCAAAATATGATCTAAACGAAATAGAAATCTATATATTAATACAACTCCATCTTGCCATTAGCTTTTCAATCAAAATCTGGTATAAAACTATATATTGGTGAAAATTGATGAGAATCAAAGAATTATAGATTGCTTCTTGCCTTGTATGAAGGTCGTAAATAGGGTTACGCGCCCAGAAGAGCAAAGATCGCAGTATACACGACCTCTCACAACGTATCGTTCACCTTGCTTTCCCTGATCGAGTGAGCTGATCATGTCGGCATGGGAAAAACCGAGCAGGAACAAAGTTGAGCATGAAAACACCCAATACAGAACATGAATATTCTGAGCCATACTGATCTCATCGGGGTTCGAGGGACAAGTAATTTACAAAGATCTTGTTTGTTGTATTTATAATGGTGATTGTATGGATACTCCCCAGCGGATGCATCATCTCATTAATCGACAATTGTAAAAGCATTCAATGGTTAATCCATCTGCATCTACAGACGCTGACAGCTGAGCAATTCAGGGCGGTAACGCCCCAATTGAAATCTAATGCGCGCACGGTCGGTTACTAATTTCGTGCTGACAGGAGGAAGCAGGAATAGGGATACGATGCTAGTGAAACGCCTCTGAAATGTATGGCAGATGGAAACAGGATGAGCCCAGACAGTCCAGTCCTTGGGGATGGGCTTCGCCTCTTCATTAAAATCAAGAATATGAATGAAAATCAAGAATATGGAGAGAGGGATTTGAAGATTATGGTTGTGCTGAGAGGGGCATTCTACTGTGCTGTGAAGGGCATTCTACTGTACTGTGTACTGTGCTGAGAGGGGCATTTTACATCTAAGTAAATTTAAAATATTTAGAACAATATATGCATAAAAAGGGGTTGGCTTTAAAATATTTAGAACAATATATGCATAAAAAGGGGTTGGCATCTAGAGAGATTTTATTTCTCTAAATGTTTGGTAAATCCCTTTTTAAGATGGATATATGTTGGTTTAATCTGAAACTGAAATAATTATATTAATTCAGACTCGCAATAAGCACTCCCCACTGCAACATTAAATATTGTAACTGGTGCTATTCTGACAGTTCATGCGGCATTCAATGCTGCACTGCCATGTGCTTGTGCTTATTGCTTCTCACTTTCCCCATTAGTTCATACACCAATATGTAAAGGTGAGAGTTTGTTCCAATTTCTATAAGTTGTTATTGTGATCAAAAGTGTATCACTAGCTGTCAAATGGATAGCTCTTCGTCTAATTATTCCAAGAGGCATAAACATGCTCATTCCAAAAATAATTAAAGTTACTATAAACTGAATTCATCATTAAAACCCCTAGATTTTGATGAATTGTTGGTTTGATTTCCTGGTTCCTATTTTCGTATTAAACAATTTATTGCTAGAGGTAGGGTAAAGGAGTAACGGCTATAATTATCTAAAAGAAATGAGAATTTCTTGCTAGAAGTAGGGTAGAGATGTAACGGTTATAATTATTCAAATGGAATGAGAATTTATTGCTAGAGGTAGGACAGAGGAGTAACGATTATCAATATCGTAAAGAACTTAGGCGACTAACAATCACACTTAGTTTACAAATTAACTGGTTTAATACGATTACAAATTTACAAGCATGATATCTGCTTTCCAATATATCAGGGAACTAGGTTATAGTTATTTAGTAGTTTTGTTCTTGGATACTGCTGGAATTCATTGGAGTGTGGGCAAAACTCAGTATCTCCTTTGTAATTTTGATTGTATTTCTGTTTATTGGTATGAAAATATATGACTAATTTAAATAATCAGTTACTTAATCTTGAAATGAGAGTTACTTATATGACTAATTTAGTAGTTTTGTTCTTGGATACTGCTGGAATTCATTGGAGTGTGGGCAAAACTCAGTATCTCCTTTGTAATTTTGATTGTATTTCTGTTTATTGGTATGAAAATATATGACTAATTTAAATAATCAGTTACTTAATCTTGAAATGAGAGTTGTTGAAGGTTCTAAGTTTTTTATTCTGATTATTTTTATGCAAGGTGTTTAATAATTATAGGAGAGTAACAATCATTCCTCCCAACCATCCAAACTACATCCAATGGAGAGTTGCTTTAAAATTATAAAGAATCCGTGCTTATTATATATATATATATATATATATATATATATATATATATAACTTCAAAAAGAAACTATAGAGATAGCAATCATATGTTGCCAAGTGGGAAACTAGGACAGCACGCTAGCCTGTTTCTCAAATTGTTCAAAATCATTCAAACTGTCTAGAACTATGTCCTCCTAAAACAGTCAATATGTCCTCCTATCACTATTCTAAAACAAAACCATCATAGACAAGAGCCACTAAGCTTCATCAAAGATTGTTACTACATGCATCTCGGCTTCATAGAGCTGGTTACTAGGCTGATCATCCAAGGGTCGGGGCATGAAGACTCTGCTAGTAGTGAGCTTCACCAATGAGTTGATGCGCTGAGCCAGCTCTTTGATCTTGTTCACAATCATATTGAGGTTCACCAATGAGTTGTTGCGCTGAGCCAGCTCCTTGATCTTGTTCACAATCATATTGAGGTTGGCATTAGTTTTTAAAATCTGGTTTTTGTTCCATTCCGTGAGCACTTCCACCCTCTTGCTCAACTCAGCTCACGTCCCTGAGCATCCATCAGCGCTTTGCCCATAATCATTTTCATCTTCCAATATAGTAATGTGTTTTTACCATGCTTGGTCTCGCGGGGACAGAATCTCGCCCGCAACCACAATTTAATCCATCCACTCCAATTACTCCTCCACAACGTCGGACTCCTCTTTCCCCTCATCAATTTCCTTCTCGACGCAATCAAGGTAGTGCTTCGTGCTCTCAGAGACCTCCTGGAAATATTTGTGTTTAGCTTCTACCACCTCGCATTGGAGCCTAGGCATGTGCGTACCCCGCCTAGATCCATTCCGACCCCTTACGGCCCTTGTCCTCACCATACCTTGAGCAGTCTTCACGCAAACACTCCGACGTGGTCCCAAACCCACATCGTCAACAACCTATTCTTTGTTTGTGTGCCTGTAGTCCCAGTCAACCAATCTCCCACGGAGCCCGAATTCAGAGCTTGCCCATGGTGGTCGATAAGTTCCATTACCGACATCCCAAAATAATACCCATGGACGGGCCAAGACTAGGACATAAAACAGAGGGATGCTCATGGTGGCTTTCAAACCAATTACCAAAATTTTGGAAACCTGTCTTCCTATGTGATGCCTGAAACCAGAGCCTAAAGATCTTAAGACTAGAACTAGCTAAGATTATAACAAAAAGGGCCAGTCAGGCTCGATAGCAAAAAAACATGGAGATTCTATTGCAGTGAACTTTGACGCCATGGCGCTTACTTTGGGTTGTCATCGATGATAATGGGAGAGTCCTTCGAGCCGCCTACTAATGTAGGGACTCGGGTCCTAGGAACATCTAACCGTTTCCCCATTATACAAACCTTCCCTTCCAGTGACCGAATAATGGCCATCTATAACACTTTGCAACAGATTTTTCGAGACACAATGCAGCAGCACCGAGCACTCGTAGAGCATTACTTTGCTTTTAGTGTCACCGGGATTCTTAATCTAGTCGGCCAGAGGATTAGAAGTCATTGCCTCCTGGAGAACCGGAATGTCCTGGATCAAATCGTCAGTCGCTTGGCTGGCATCACTTTCCCCCGACTCCCCCTCATTGGAACTAGCGGTTGGCGCAAGGGGTTTGGGTATGAATTCAATCCCCACCCTCCGCCCCAACTTATTCAAAGTGTAATTCAGGCGACGGGAATCATCCAGCAAGGCAAGTCCTCCAGAGCCCTCAATTCATCATCCAATTGATCTTTCTCCCTCTTTTGGTCCTCTAAGATGCGACCCAGTGAAACCTTCCTCGTCCAGAAGTTGACCAACGAGTGTTAATACAGAGCTTGATGAGCTCTAAAGTCCCCTGGATCCACAATTCATTTAGCCAGCTCCTCCTGAAACGCCTCGACCTCCTGATAAACAATGGTCTCCTGCCAAATTTTAGCCTCCATCCCTTTGATTTTTATTTTTTCGTCCATCGAAATGCAGTTCTTGTAGAAGTTGGTGTTGGAAGTCACTCAGTCCGTCTTTTTGTCAATTCACAGGCAGAGATGTCACACAATCAGTGAGTCTCTCAAAAGGTTTCGTGCACACTTCCTTGTATTTATTTATCTGTGTTTGTATTTTGCAAGTCAAAATTCTTAGGTAAAAATTAATTACAGTCTTTAATGTAACTCGGTAGCTTCCAAGTGAAGTGAAATCAAGTCTGTGTATATGTAGAAGAAGAAGAAATGAAAAACACACACAAAGGAACAGAAAAAGAGAGGAAGAGAGAGCAAGAGAGAAAAGAGAAGAAGAACCATGTGTTTGTGAGCCAAAGCTCATAGTTGCGAAATGTATTAAGAGTCCAAGCTCTGTAAAAGGTGAAAGATCGAAGTAAATTCCACCTCTATGTAATGTGGCCAAGTTTCCCTGTTTTACTGCGGTAATATATAAGTCTATAGTTTTATGCATTCATTCTCAAGAATGTTGAATATTGCATGTTGCACATCTTCTCCAGATTTACTGGTCTATAAAAGAAATCAAGTTTTCCCAAATATTTCACTATGGTAAAAGTTATTTATATTTTCATATAAAGCTTGTTTAAAAGTGGGTTTGTCAAAGTAAAATTTGGGTTCGAAGTCCAAAGCGAAGAAAAGTATATATATATATATACACTACGCGGTTCATTTGTTTTTGACTACGCGGTGTTTCTTTCCTTTGATTTGGTATCAAAGCTTGGTTTATGGAGAATAGAAACTCTATTTACAAAAAGGGAAAATAAATTAAAGTTAAGAATGGCTTCTACTTCCGTTAATTTGCAAACTCCAATCTTTTTAGGAAAAAATTATGAATATTGGTCTCTAACTATGAAAATTTTGTTCAGAGGTCAAGATGTATGGGAAATAGTCCAAAATGGCTATGCAAAACCAGCAGATCTGGCAGCATATAACAATCTCACCCAAGCTGAGAAGGATGTTTTGAGGGAACAAATGATGAAATATGGAAAGGCATTATTCTACATCCATCAAGCAACACATGAATCCATACTCCCAAGAGTAGCAGCAGCACAAACAGCTAAGGAAGTGTGGGATACACTCGAAATTGCCTATCAAGGTTTGAACAAGGTAAGGACTGCCAAAATACAACTCCTTATAAGAGATTTTGAATCTTTGTCAATGAAAGATACAGAGTCAGTAGAATCATTTTATACTCGAGTAATTGATCTGATTAATCAAATAAAATTTCATGGAGAAAATCTAAGTGACCAAAGAGTTGTTGAAAACATTCTTATAAGTCTTCCTCAAAAATTTGAATCTTTAGTTGTTACCCTGGAGGAAAACAAAGATCTATCCCAATTTACTGTTGATGAGTTGCAAGACTCACTCCTCAATTATGAACATAGAATCAACAGATCAAATACATCATTAGAAGGTGCATTTATAGCACAGTCATCCATAATTCGTGGAAGATGCAGGGGAGATCAAACTCTAGAGGCAGAGGAAAAAGTTCTTTTAAAGGAGGTCGCAGCAGCAGCCCTGCATATGTCACTAGTAGAAGTCAGAATCAGATCCCCAGTCAGCCAAGTGGACAAAGGTCTGATAAATCAAAACTTCAATGTCATTACTGTAAAAGGTTTGGACACTTTACATATGAATGCAGGAATAAGCAGTATGACCAAGGAAAGCAAAGTCAAACACAGTCAAACAACACCAACACTTCAACCAGCCCATTGTTCTTAGCATGTGCATATCCACTTGAATGCAATTTGTCTAAGAAAGTCCAAATGGCATATGGTATTTAGACTCATGATGTAACAATCATATGACTGGTAATTTAAATATTTTCTCTAGTCTAGATAAATGAGTTCAAACTGATGTCACACTTGGAAATAATATTCAAGTCACTGTTTTGGGTAAAAGTACTGTTGATACTCTAACCAAACAGGGGGAGCAGAAATTTATGCCTAATGTTTATTATGTTCAAGGTTTGAAGCATAATTTGATGAGCATTGGACAACTGATAGAAAAAGGTTACAGAGTTCATATGACAGAAAAACATTGTCTAATTAAGGACATATATCCAAGCAATCGCTTAATAGCCGAAGTGTAGATGAAAAGCAAACACTTGTTTCCTTTGAGGATAAGACCAAACATAAAAGGAAAAACAACTGAAGTTGTTCATGGAAGTCAGGATGGAAATTCTAGAGTTGTATTCAAAGCAGAAAGTAAAGAAGCAAACATTCACTGCGACAAGAAAGAAAAAGACAGTGACAAAGAAATGCAAGTAGCATTTCAATCAGAAATACCGGATGAATCCTGGTTGTGGCACTTCAGATTTGGACATCTGAATTTTGGTGGGTTGAAACTACTGCACATGAAGGATATGGTGAAGAGATTGCCATTAATTGAAAAGCCAGAAAGAATTTGTGAAGGCTGTATTTTTGGCAAACAACACAGGGAGACTTTTCCAGCCAGGAAGTCATATAGAGCTCGCACATCACTTGAAATTGTGCACTCTTATATTTGTGGACCAACGCAAACACCGTTCATGGGAGGATGCACTTACCTCCTCATATTTATTGATGATTTCACAAGAAAAACCTGGATATATTTTCTAAAACATAAATCTGATGTGTTTGCATGTTTTTAGCAGTTCAAGGCACTTGTGGAGAAGCAAAGTGGTTACAACATCAAGATCTTAAGAACAGATAGAGGTGGTGAGTATGTTTCAAATGATTCTTTAAACTTCTGTAAAAATCATGGCATACACAAGCAATTCACTACGTGATATACACCGCAACAGAATGGTATCGCAGAGAGGAAAAACATAACCATTATGGAGATGGCGCGCAGTATGTTGATAGCTATGCATCTGTCAAATGAATATTGGGTTGATGCAGTGGCAACTGGTGTATACATCATGAATCAATTTCCAACGAAGAGTGTGAAGAACAAAGTTCCACAGGAAGCCTGGACAGGTATGAAACATAGTGTTTCACATTTAAAAAAATTTGGTTGTGTCGCATATGCACATGTTCCAGATGAGCTGAGAAGGAAATTAGACAATAAAGGACAGAAATGTATCTTTGTTGGGTATTCTGAAGACACAAAATCATACAAGTTATATTGACCATGTCGCAAGAAAATTTATTATCAGTCGAGATGTTCAGTTTGTATTATTATTAGTCGAGATGTTTAGTTTGTAGAAAATGAAGCATGGGATGGAACCGTAGAGAAGAATGTTAAAATCGTGTCACATGTTGAACATGATGACATGGCAGAAGATGTGATTGAAACTCCGCATATGAGTCATAATGTCGCAGCTCCATCTACTCCCAGGACAGCGCAACATGTTTCAGCACAAGGAAATTCGACACAAGTCATAGTTCAAGCTACTCCGACAAGCACACCAAGAGCGCAGCAAACTCCATCAAGTAGTTCTTGGAGTTCGACATTAACAACTCCGACAAAGACAAGAAGTCTGCGTGAGATATATGAGACTGGTACACCCAATTCATTCTCAGTTTTTGCATTATTCTCTCAAATTAATGATCCTCAAACATTTGAAGAAGCTGTAGAAGATAAAGTGTGGGCACAAGCCATGGATGAAGAAATGGAATGCATTGAGAAGAATCAAACATGGGAATTAGTCGATGTTCCTAAGGACAATGATGTGATAAGCGTCAAATGGATTTATAAGACCAAGCAAGATGCTGATGGAAATGTGCATAAGCACAAAAGAATATTGGTATCAAGAGGGTTCACATAGCATCCTGGTATAGACTTCAATGAAACTTTTGCACCTTTGGCACGAATGGACACTGTCAGAACAGTTTTGGCCATCGCAGCACATGAGACATGTCTTGTTTACCAAATGGATGTTAATTCTGCATTTTTAAATGGTTATTTGGAGGAGGAAGTGTATGTGGAGCAGCCACAAGGCTACGAAGTCCCAGGACAAGGACACAAAGTATACAGGTTGAAAAAGGCACTCTATGGTTTGAAGCAAGCTCCTAGAGCTTGGTACAGTCTCATTGACTCTTACCTCATTCAAAATGGGTTTCACAGAAGTGAATGTGAACTAACGATGTACACAAAAATCAATAAACAAAGTAATAAGCTAATTGTCTTCCTATATGTAGATGATTTAATATTTACTGATGATTTTGGTATAGAGGATTTTAGATCAGTGATGGAAAGTGAATTTGAAATGACTAATTTGGGGCTTATGAAGTATTTTCTGGGCATTGAAGTCCAACAGACTGAAAATGGAATATTTATATCTCACTCAAAGTATGCAAGTGATGTCTTGAACAGATTTAAGATGTTAAACTATAAGACAGTTCCAACACCAGTGATAACAGGTTTGAAATTGATTAAGGATGATAATGGATCCAATGTAGATCCTACGTTGTTCAAAAGGCTTGTTGGAAACCTTATGTATCTTACTACAACAAGGCCTGACATCATGTATGGAGTCATTTTAATCTCAAGATTTATGGAGTCACCAAAAGAATCTCATTCATAAGCAGGTAAAAGAATTCTGAGGTATGTAAGTGGAACAAAATATTTTGGTATTTTGTATTCAACCTCAGAAAATTTTAAACTCACTGGATACACTGACAGCGACAATGGAGGTAGCATAGATGACAGAAAAAACACATTTGGGAATACATTTCATTTAGGAACAGGTGTTGTATCATGGGCTTCAAAGAAACAACCCATAGTAACTCTTTCTTCAGCAGAAGCAGAGTATGTGGCAACTACAAGCGTTGCATGTCAAGTCGTTTGGATGCGGAGGATGTTAAGTGATCTATCCAGAACCAGCAAGAACCCACAACAATTTACTACAACAACAATTCAGCTATTGCACTGTCAAAGAATCATGTGTTTCACAAGAGAACCAAGCACATTGACACAAGGTATCATTTTATCAGAGAATTGATAAATAACAAATAAATCTATTTAGAATTTTGCAGGTATGAAGAACAGGTAGCAGACATCTTTACAAAACCACTGGAAAATGACACATTTCAATATCTGTGAAGTTGTTTAGGAGTGACAAGTTATGCACAATGAACTTCGTCATGCACAGAAGATGTTTCAGCTCTGAAACATTTTGTAATATTTTATTTTTATTTAATGATCCCCATCTGCTCATAATTAAAGGGGAGTGTTGGAAAAATGTAATTACGAGTTGATTGCGTATCTAGCCTACGTCAGCTCTGTCAGTCACTCATTCTGTTTTTTTGTTAGTTCGCAGAGCCGCAGAGATTCCAGACAGTCAGTCAGTCTGTCAGAAGAATTCGTGCACACTTCCTTGTATTTATTTATCTGTGTTTGTATTCCGCAAGTCAAAATTCTTAGGTAGAAATTAATTATAGTCTTTAATGTAACTCGGTAGCTTCGAGGTGAATCGAAATCAAGTTTGTGTATATGTAAAAGAAGAAGAAATGAAAAACATACACAGAGGAACAGAAAAAGAGAGCAAGAGAGCAAGAGAGAGCAAGAGAGAAAAAAGAAGAAGAAAAGGTTCGCGATGTGTTTGTGAGCCCAAGCTCGTAGTTGTGAAATGTATTAAGAGCCCAAGCCCTGTAAAAGGTGAAAGATCGAAGTAAATTCCACCTTTGTGTAATGCGGCCAAGTTTCCCTGTTTTACTGCGGTAATATATAAGTCTATAGTTTTATGCATTCATTCTCAAGAATGTTGAATATTACATGTCGCACATCTTCTCCAGATTTACTTGTGTAAATTTTGTTTACATTTACGGTCTGTAAAAGAAATCAAGTTTTCCCAAATATTTTACGGTGGTAAAAGTTATTTATATTTTATTATAAAGCTTGTTTAAGAGTGGGTTTGTCGAAGTTGAATCTCCACGAAGTTAAAGAAGTTTGTGAAGTTAATTTCTGCGAAGTTAATTTATGCGATTTATGCGAAGTCAATTTATGCGAAGTTAAGTTCTTCGAAGTTAAATTTCTACGAAGTTAATTTCTGAGAAGTTAATGTTCCACGAAGTTAAAGGTCCACGAAGTAAAGTGTTCTGTGAATATTAGAAGTTTACTCTACAAATTAAATGCTCGGCGAAGTGAATTCCCTAGCAAAGTAAAAGTCAGGTTTCTATTATATGTTCTTCGAAGTCCAAAGCAAATAAAAGTGTATATATATACTTACTGCGCGGTTCATTTGTTTTTTACTGCGCGATGTTTCTTTTCCCTTGAGTTGGTTGCCTCCGCTGCGTGACGTTGGCTGGTGGTCGTCCTTTTTTCCTCTGCTCTCTTCATTTTATCTGCTTTAATCTTGGCCATGATAACTCTTAGGCTGCTCTAAAGCTACTCGCCACCTCTGTCTCTTGCTCAGAGGTCATCGAGGAGGATAATGTCGAGAACTCTACCACCCTTGACGCTAATGATCCCAAAGGTTCTCATAATTGGAAAATCTGAAGTCGCACAGATGAACTCAAAGTTCATCATGGAATTGTACTCTCCTTGTCCTGGCTTTGCTTCGTTTGATCACGCCTTGTACCTTCGCACATGGCAGTAAATATTTGGGCGCCCACACATTAAAAAATATCATCTGACTCCATGTGCTCTACATGGTTAGGACCAACTGCAAGTTCCTCTCAGGACACTTGGCCGAGGATTGAAGTGTGCATGGGACCCTATAGCTGACACATTTCAGCGTGACATGGATCGGCCCAGATGGGTCCGTTTGCGTCATTTCCCATCCTACGTAGTAAGTCGTTGAGTATATTCCTTGACCAAAACACAGCTTACTAAATCGCCCACTCATTAAACAACTTGTCCTTTGTACCTACATGACATTAGTTATGGCAATGAGTAGGTTAAGTGACAGGTTGTCAACCATGTGTCCTAACGCTTCTGCCAAGTGTCCTCTCTCAGTCATACACCCCATCTAGGTATAATTTTATTTTTTAAGATGTTAACTTATTTATTTTATAATATTTATTATATAAATATTTTACAAATTATTTGTTCCTCAAATTATCTGGATGTCTAAAAATACACTTTATGATAAAAATCATATAACCATTTAACTTATTATTATTATACCTGCCGAAGGCAGAGTATATAGCAATCAGTTTGTAGTTAATTTCAATTGACTTTTTAATTCATATGCAACTTGTAAAATATTTTTTCTATAGTTTTCAAATGTTTTATAAAAAATAGAATATTAAACTAAATATTTTTTAAAATAAAAAATAATTTTTAAATTTTGAAAATACAAATTTCTAATTTTTTATTTGAGGAAGCTTTGATGGGAAAAATTTTCCCTGCTTTGCACATTATTTGTTAGAAATAAAAAATAATTAAAAAAAAAAAAAAATAAGTATTTGCCATCTATCTATTTATTGTACTACACTATTATTATTAGATTTTGAAAATCATAACCACCATTAATTGGATTTTGATGCATCAATCAAGCTTTCCTGCCTCCACCTACCAACCTACAACAAATTTAGCAACAAACCAAAACCTACTCAAAATACCTTTAAATTTCTTCAAATAACCATTAAATTTCTTCGAAATACCTTCAAATTTCTAAAAACTCAAACAAACTTTTTTATTTTTTTTCAAGTGCAGTCCACTCCATTTTCCAGGAAGCCGCCTGCACCATTAATTCCACGCAATCGGCGCCTAATCCGAGGAGCACTCCATGTTTTTTACTCTACAATTTCTCAAACCCCAAAAATACCCTAATTTATTCGCTATTTGAATCTGAAAAAAAACAATTTAAAATATAATAACCGATAAGCAAACTTTCAGGGTATTTTTAAATTAAAATGAAGAGAGAGAAAATGGTTATTAAATTTTTAAAGTCAAAGAAGCGCGGTACTTAAAGCTGCCAAAATATCTCATAGGAATTCTTCTGTTTGTTAAGTGTAATTTGTTTTGTTTATTAAATTTGATTAATTTCCATTGAGGAGATACTGGTGAATGCATTGCATGTGTGTTAGTTATAATATTATGTATATGATTTTGTGTTTATTAAAATATAATATTTTAGCGGTTTTAAATATTGTCCTTATTTAATGGGAATTTTAATTCATCATTTCAATCCTTTAAAAAAATATTAGCTTTATTTTTGTTGAAGATCAATTTCTTATGGTTATAAGAATTCTTTTGTATGGGGCTTTTGTGGTTAAAATTTGACTTTTATTATTTTGGTTTTTTGTTATAAAACTGTATGTGTATTTTTATTTTTATTTTTTCAATTTTTTTTACTATATATCATAGTCTATTACAAATTAGACTAAACAAATTAAATTTATAAAAAATTAAATGGTAAAGAAATTAACATACAAAATTTAATATTTTTAATTTTTATTTAAAAAATAATATAATTTTTATAAGGAGAAATTATTATCATATATATTTATCTCAATATTTTAATTCTTGAAACAACGATTTTTATGATATTTTAATTCAGAGATTTGGTTTCAATTTACAAAGAACCCTTTAATGGTTTCAAATCACATTATGGCATTAGCTAGTCAAACTATGGTTTCAATTCACATTATGGCATTAGCTAGTCAAACTTAGCGAACATGAAGGACACTAATACAATTATGTTTACTTTTCCCCTACTTGTTCAATATGTAAAGTGGCTTTCATATTATGGATGTTATCATAACAATGAGAAGTGTGGAAGTTCAGAGGATGTCTTATTACATTGAAGGTGATTTTTCAAAGGGTGTGGCATTTATAGAATTTAGTTGTATATGCATGCCCCTATAAAAATGTGTCATCTAATCCCTATATAACTTAAAGCCATGCTTTGCAATTGGTTGTCCCTTTGCCTCATAGAAGACGTGGTCATTTTATCCCTATATAACTTAAAGCCATGCTTTAATGCTTTGCAATTGGTTGTCCCTTTATCTCATAGAAAACATGGTCATTTTTATTCCACCTTCTCTCTCTCCCCCTATTACAAGGTCTTTCTCTTGTAGCATTGGAGAGGTTAATTTCATCACCAATCAAGCCAAGCTTTTATTTTATACACAACTATTATATTAAAACATCTTTAAACTATTACATTAAAACATTTTTAAGAGACAGGTATAGCAGCTTTGCTACTAATTTTACTTGTTTAAAATATAAAATTCAAATTTTAATAAAAAAATTTAATTGTAAAAAATCCATGTACCATACTTACATTGTGAATGAATTTTGTACATGTGTTTATGGTTTGGATGGAGTTATTTTACTTTCATGATTGCTTGAGTTTTAATTGCTTTTTATTTGCCATTAAAAGTTCTATCTGGTAAGCCCCAATTAAAAAAATGGTATAGATTTTATTTAGTATATTTAAAAAATTATGATTATATTAAAAAAACTTTTGATAAAAATAATCTAAACAAAAAATTAAGTCTTATCAGCCAACATTATATAAATATTTATTATGCCTTGAAGGGGTCATATAGCCACCGCAGGTGGGAATTAGTTGCCGCCCGAGATCAAATATTTTCTCAAAACCTAATGTTTTGAAGGGATTAATTATGCCTTACGCATCAAATATTTTTTGCAATTTTTTAAATCTACTAAGTTTTGTATATAGTCTAGTGTTGATTTGATGGAGGTTGGGGATGCCAATTGACACCTGTCCTAAGCTGACGTCACTTGCAGTTGGTACGCTTGCATGGTGGTGGTACACTTGGAGCTGGCACTTTTACACTTGGGTACAATACACATTAAACAAAGAAATGAACGAACAAGCTTGAAGTTATGAGTATTTTCTAAATTGCACTATCAAATTGTCATGCTTGGAGTTTTGACACCGGTATCACCATGAACGAACGAGCTTGAAGTTATGAGTATTTTCTGAATTGCACTATCAAATTGTCATGCTTGGAGTTTTGACACCGGTATCACCACAAATTAGTTAAATTGCGCCTCCAAATAAGACTTTATGGATACAAAGTGTTTTTTTCTATAGCAAGATATGGTCCTAGTTTGCCTTGGCATTTTTTGGGGGTTTCTGTGTTGGTATGTTTTATATTTTTAACAGAAGACTTTATCAAGAGTCTTGAAATTTTTCTAATTATGCGTACTAGCAACCATTTTGTACCTTGGGTTATTTTTTCCGGAGATTTCTACTGATTTTCATAATCTGGTTACTATTATCCTATTCTAGTTTCGAGGTCGGTTTTGAAGTCGGCAATTTGATGTGAGTACAAGTCTTGGAATCCTTAAAATATTTTGAAGGAACATTTTGTGCAAGAAATGTTTATAATTTTGAGCTTTAATTAAGGTTTGAGCTACAATTGTTCTCTCATCTACTCTGTCTTCTTAGTATTTTTCCCTTTCCAATGTTTCTTCAATTTTTAGCATTTTTATGACAGTCTGGAAAACAATAATGAAGTTCAACTACATGAATGTTGATTTCGAGCGGCAACTAATGCCCACCTGCAGTCGCTATAATTTGTTCATATCGACCTGCATTGTATTTTTCCAAGAGGTCCTGCTAAATACATTTGACTTGAAATGCCCCATATCCCTTTAAACAGACCATGCTTAACCAAACAAAAAAAGACACTTTGACTAGCTTAACACATTTTTGAGTTTTTCAAACTGATAATACATCGCCATATGGCAGTAGAACTTAAAATCAAAAGAGAGAAGAATACTATAATTCATAAAAGGTTGTGAAACAAGACCCTTTCTAGAGTATGAAGACACACTTCAGTTCATGATATCCATAGAGGATCCAGAGTCCAAACATTTGTGTTGTCGCAGAGGCTCCACGTCCACACCAGCAATTGCCTCGTGTCGTTGATTCCCTCTCCAGGAATCAAAGTGGCATAGAGCAGGTTGGTTCCATTGGAGCATATAGAATTCATTCGATAATCAATTCTATATTTTTGTCACAGGATAGTGATCGGGACATCTCCCCGGCAGCTGGTCAGAGGATTACACCATCCTCGAGGCAACAGTATACATCTTTGTAATTGTACAAATATAATATGAACAAAAAGTTTTTTTTGGTTGTGTTTTCTCATGAGTATATTCGTTTCGTTTAGATAATGTTATCTATATATTTGTTGCAGAGTGTTGATCAGGGAAACTACCCGACTATTGATCAGACGACAGTAGCCTCGAGGAAACATGTATACCTGATTGTAATTGTACAATTTAAATACGATCAATATGTTTTCTTATTATGTTTTTTTCGTGAGTATTTTGGTTTCATTTAAATAATTTTTTCTATATTTTTTTTTGTAGGGT
Organism: Larix kaempferi; assembly: GCA_027924585.1. Classification (NCBI taxonomy): domain Eukaryota; kingdom Viridiplantae; phylum Streptophyta; class Pinopsida; order Pinales; family Pinaceae; genus Larix; species Larix kaempferi. The sequence goes on along the minus strand of BSBM01000089.1, from coordinate 18,367,022 downwards.
GTTGATCATGGCACCTCCCTAGCAGTAGATCAGACCAAACCATCCTCGAGGAAGCAGGTATACATCGTTGTACTTGTACTACTATAATATGTGCAGTATGTTTTTTTATTATTTCTTTTCATGAGTATATTGGTTCCATTTCGATAATGTTTTATACAATTTGTTTTCAAGGAAGTGATCGAGGCAAGTCCCCGACCGTTGATCAGATGAGTACACGGTCCTCGAGGTAGTAGGTATAACTCATTGTAATTGTACAAATATAATATGAGCTATGAGTTTTTGTTATGTCTTTTTCTTGTGTATATTGGTTTCATTATGATAATGTTTTCTACATTTTTTTTGCATGGTAATGATCAGGGAAATTCCCCAGCTATGGATCAGACGAAACCATCCTCAAGGCATCAAGTATACCTAATTGTAATTTTAGAAATCTAACATGAGCGATATGTTTTTTTTAATATGTTTTTTTCCTCAATCTATTACTTTCACACCAGTAATGTTTTATATATTTTTGTTGCAGACTACTGATTCGGCGTATTATCCAGCATCAGAGCAATCAATAGATTTTTATGTGGATGAGCTCATTGGATCTTCTCTAGACCCAATTAAGATGATAGAGAAGACCTTAAAAAAATTCATGAGGATATCCTTCGTCTGTTATTCATTCAGCCGTAGAAAAATGAGATTAGAGCAAAGGTTGATGTTTTGGTAAACAGATCTCAGGCCTTGAAAGTAAGTTACGGGATCTTGAATTAGAATATAAATTCATTTAGTATTTTATATTTTTTACTTGTATATGATGGTGAACTAAAATATGGTTTGTATTTACAAGATTTTTTGCGCCCACACACTAGTGGTCAAGGCGGTGTTGGTACTAGTGATGCTCATGGAGAGTCGTCACATGAGAAAATGACTCCACTTGCATCTCATGTGCCATTGTTGTCGACTAAACAGTCAGAAACACATTCCGCAACACCCCTGAGGCCAAATGTGAGTGCACCTGCTAGTGGCCGGCGCATGCCAGATTGTGTTGAAGAAGGGATCGATGCAGAGACTAGTATTGATATTGGTGAAGAAGCATTTCCTAGATCTTCCCATGTCCCTAGCACGGGTACACTACAAACCACATTTTTTGTGGACAAAGAGCTCATTCCCATAAAGATAGAGAAGATCACAGGTATTTATACATTGTTCAAGTTATTGTTTATAATTTGATTGTAATATACTAATAAAAACTAATGATGGCATGATCGTTTTGCAAGAAATGATGTTTTTTATAAACATCTAAATGATTTGTCATTGGATATATTTGGTCCCACCATCCGCACAAGATGGGATAAACAAAGTAAAAATTTAAAAGATGAGCTCACTAATCGCTTGGTTGGCATGTTCGGTAGCGAGACCTTTAATCGAGTCGAGGTCCTAAAGAAGGTTGGTCAACATATGAAGATTGTGAGGGACCAATATAGGGTTCATCTAGAAAGGAACCCTAGGTATGAGCACCCTCCAATGATTTCAGGAAGAGAGTGGAAATCCCTAGTGGAAGATGGAAAGGAGAGGGATTTGATAAAAGAAGGAAAGCTACCACCAGGCACAAGAAGGTATCAATACTTTCCATAATGTAATTATAAACCTTATTATTATTAATTTTTAGATCAAATTTGAAACATCTAACATATTTCAACATTTTCATAGGTTGTCAAACACATCAAAGGACACAAAGGCAAGACAAGAAAAAATTGGTCAACACGAACTTGGGCCTGTTGGTTATTCAAATTTGGCGGCCCGAATTGTAAGTATCAACAAACCAATATTGCATCCAAATAATAAATTGCAAATTATTTTTGTTTTATTGCACTGTAAAAGGTAAATTCATGACGTTATGCAAATATGCAGGCCGACCGATTCAAGGAAGTGCCCACAAAGGAATGGCTTGAAGCTTGGCTTCCAACACGGCTTTGGAGCTATTGTTGAACACTAAAAAAGCTTATCTGGGAAAACACAGTCTTTTCGTGATCCATCTTGCGCACAGGTATACAAAAATAAAATCAATATAGTTTAATGAAGATTTATTACTTGTGCAATCTATTCATTATAAAGATTTGCCATAAAATATTGACTTTGTTTTGAGCAGGAAAGCAATAATCCACTTAATGTCGAGGATGGAGAACAACCAATTGAAGATCATGCTTCGAATCCTGGTAACAAATGTATTCATATGCTACAATTTAAAATATTGTGTTGCAAATGGTGAATATTAATTGTACTTTTCCATGTTTCAACTGCAGAGCATGTAGAGGGTCACACTATACAAGATGAGCCTAGACATGAATATGAAGTACATGATGTGGCCACATCAGGTAAAAACATCTATGTAATGTTTTTTAATGAAATGATTGTCATTATAATAACAGAAGGTATCAATGTAACATTTTTTCATTATTGCAGCAAATCCGGACCCCTTGCCGCAGCATCCACGTCGCGAGTACTCTACTAGGAAGACAATACGGCAAGTTGTAGATGCCACAAGAACTGAACAACAAGTTGCAGAAGATGAGTTGCTTGTTGATTTTGTCAAAAGAAAAAAACCTAAAAAGAAGTGACTGAAGAAACACTATGTATACTTATTTTTAATAATATAATGTCATGCATTATTTTTTGCCTATTGAATGAATGAGTGGTTTAAAGAATGTTATATTTCTTTATGATGAAATCTGCATGTTTGCACATAAATTTTTTTTCAATTACATGCATTGGGTATGGGGAATTGAGAGTGATGTGAGGGGGGGGAGGGAGCATAAGATCTTCCACCTTCACGTGGTTGGCCCTATTCAGTAGAGAATATTAAATTATTCTTGAAACAAAGAGGAGCTCAATGAGGTATTTATACATGCCATCAATGAAGTAGCTTCAGTACCTATCATAAGTGAGACCACACTATTATGATCACAAGATCAGCTAGGTTTCAACCCATCAAATCCGTCACACATGCAAGTGCTCATCTCAAGCACACAAGGGTTTCACCATTAAATAACCACTCCTAGGTTCACCAACCGAAATACTTGTCTTTCAAAATAGAAAGAAGGAAATTTCATCCCAATAAACCCCCCTAGCTATAAGAAGTCAATTCCAACCAAAGTTGGTTGCTTCGTCATTCGTATCACAGAAGTGAACATCCAAGTACATCATCACATCACGTTCCCAAGAAAGGCATCTCTCCAAGCTCCATAAATCATGACATCACATCAAGCTCCAAGTCCTCCAAACAAAGCATCTCACCATGTTCAAGGTCTCTGTGTTAGTGCTCTTGTAGACAATAGGTCCATTTATCACCGCTAAAACCTACCCTATACAATATATAGTCTTTCCAAAACCGGATAAGTTTCCCATACTAGAGATTACATTATTATGATGCCTAAAGTTTCCCATATGAGAAAATATTTTGTGAATAGTTTGAAGGAATCATGCCTTCAACGGTTCAAAAACCATCTACATTTGTCATTCTAAAAAATACTGATGCACCTACAGAAAGCAGTCATCCATGACATAGAGACTGGATTTGGCACATCTAGGGTCTATAAAGAAAACAAAAAAACAAATGTCTCAAAATTGCAAGCGATTTCGGTGCAACCAAACAAAGAAGATAAAAAAAATCATGCCTTAGCAAAGGCTAAACAAAGGCAAATTGTTGTAAGTCTTAAAATATGGAAAACACTTGTAAAATCATATGAGAAGTCGGATGCATGGAGGAAGTACAGAGAGGAGAGTACCCAGGTAATTAAATTTGCTCATAACATTATATCATAAATAATAAATGATTTTTATGTTTTTTTTGTGCATACTTAAATTGATTTGGTATATGTTTCAGGACAAGACCTCCAAGGCTAGGCTTGCCAAACTTTGTGCCACACATCACAGTGGCCATAAAGGTCTACAGGCCTTGATCTGTACTTTTGTAAGTATATTTAATTTGTGAAATGATATTTTTTTAATTCCTAGAAAAAATTAAATGATTGCATAATAATTAGTTTAACTAGTCCATGTGTCATGTGTTTTACAGAAGGAGAAACATGGTCGGCATACAACACCATTTGAAAAAAAAAGTTTCAAAGCACTTGAAAGGTTGCATTAGAGAGATTCTAGAACTTGGATATTCTTGGTGGAGCTAGGGCTTGTTGATTTACCCTACCTAGGGATTTTTGGATAGTTTGTTTTTTGTACTATCCTTGATGTAAGGATCTGGTATGTACTTTACTTCATCTTGAGCTTATATATAAAGTTTATATCTTTCATATCTTGAGCAATTTTCAGATATGAATTTTAGATATATATGTTTTTTATGCATTGTTATTTACAACTATTATGTCTTGTTATTTAAATCCTTAGCAACACATTAGATTGACCTATTTGGTTCAAATACCCCTTGTGAATATAAAAAAATACAAAGAAGATCCATTTTATATGTTACATATGTATATTGTGCTAAGGATGTAACTTTTCTATTTGCAAAGAGATTATGTTTGTGAAAATAAGTGACAATTTGAACATGGTTTTTGAGGTAGAGGCATAAGAAGTAGGGTTACAAGAAGAAGCGGAATAAGAAGTAGAGGTACATGAATAAAAGCACGTGTGGTAGAAGGAGGAAGACTCATTGAAGGGTTTGAGATGGAAAGGGAAGGACATCCCATAATGAAGAAGAAAATCTTATTCCTCTGATTATGGAAGTGTTAGATTATCCCTTGTTTGAGGTAGGTCCCTCATGTAGAAAGATACAAATATGTAGAAGGAAATACCTTATTATAGCACATCCTAAATGTAGGTAAACTACATCAAGTTTCACTATAGAAGCAATTGTTACTAGAGAAGAAAGAGTTGTTTCCCCTCAAGAACCTATTGATGAAGAAACTGTTAGAAAAGATGAAAATGATACCACTCATGCCTTTGAGCTCCATGAAAACACCTCCAACATTTCCATAGAAGAAGTTGTTATAGGAGAAATTGATGATAATATGGAAAGAATATAATAGATTGTCATTTCTTAAGCAACCCCTGAAACAACTAAGTCAACAATCATGAGGAAATTCACTTTTATTCTTGGTAAGTATCATTTAAAACCCTCTTATAGTGCACTATTGAAGCTTAATAAAAATTTAAGAAGGGAAAACATGAAGTTACATCAGAAAATAATCCTTTCCTGAATTCCGTCGCAAATTCGACGCCCACTCAATTAGCTCCGACGAGGTTGCTATACCTCCGATGGAAATTGCCGTCGAATTTTGTCTTCTGCTTGTGGTTACATATGTCGGATATTCGATGGCTTCTTGGTCGGTTATCCAACCTTGTGGTAAGTAAATGTTGTAGGATATTCGACGCTCTCTTGGTTGATTATCCGACCTTGTGGTAAGTAATTGTTGTCAGTTAATCAACTAAGAATTTTTTGGATATTCGACGTGTGCTTGGTCGGTTATCCGACCTTGTGGTAAATACATGTTGTCGGATATTCGACATAATTGGCGTCGTTATGCGATGTGTAGATTAAAACAAATGCATAGGTTATTCGACAATGTGTTGTCGATGATTCGATGAGATGTTGTTGCTATCAGATATCCGTCGAAGTTTTACCGACGTTTAAAAAAGAATAGTTTGTCGGATTTTCGACGGAGTGTTGTCGAAATTCGGACATATATGCCATCGGATTTTGGGTTCAAATTTACCCGTGAATGGACATTCTAACTTTTCCATATCAGTTGTATATTTACTTTATATGTAAATATTTATTATAGAGTGCCAAGCACTTTTTATCTCTACCATATTCTATTTATATTAAACTAAAGCATATGCTATATATATGTAGTGTGTTTATATTTTTAAGTCTACTTATGGCTTTCAAGTTAGTGTGTTTATATTTTTAAGTGTACTTATTGCTTTTAAGTTTTACTTATAGCTTTCAAGTTAGTGATGCTATTGGCTCTATCAAAGGAGTAAAAAAGCTCCAAGATTTTTGGGACTCAACATTAGTTATTGATTAGCTAACGCTGAAAAAACCACCAAAGAACATCATCTTGAAGCTTTTATATGAAGAAGTCATAAGATTAGTAGGTTTATTACAGGATATTACTTATCAACATATTTTCAGGGAAAGGAATATGTCGACTGATCACCTTTCAAAGATGGGCTATAGGTGGGAGAAGGTGTTAATGACACTTTAACTGAACTTGACCCAAGACCACACCCTGGATTAACCTTTTTACAGCTAACAAACTTGAGATGGATTGTTCTTCCCATGGTTATTGTTGTTGTGGAGCATTGTTTTTCTATGTAATTAGCATTTTTCATACTAATCAATATATGTATATGTAACAAGTATATGAGTATTAGTACTTGAGTCTTATGATATCAATATGAGAAGTTGAAGTATTTGTATGGTCTTTTTAGCCTGTGAAGAATGTGGTTCATTTATCAATATAATGAATTGCGACTTTTTTTCCATGGAAAAAAGTTCCACTTTCCTTTTATTTTAGTGATGTTTAAGTTTCCAATTTTAATCTAGTGATGTTTTCCAATAACTAGGATGTTGGTATACACTAAAATAATTCTTAAATTCAAAATAATATTAATTAAGGTGGTGAAAAATCAATTAGGACGTTGGTATGCACTAAAATAATTCTTAATTTAAAATAATAACTAAGGTATAAATTATTAATAATATTATTTGTGTATTACCTTATTTATATTATTGATGAGGGTGGTGGTGGTGGTGGTTAACATCCATAGAGACCAACTTTGGTTTATAGAACCCTAAGAAAGAAAAGCAAGAAACTAATTTGTTTACTTTAGCGTTTTATTTCTGTGCTCAAAAAGCTTGGAGAGGAGGGTTCCTAAAGTACTATCATTTTGATGAGATAGAAGGTTAGGCAGGTTCGTATTGTAACAAAAGTTTTGAAACTGAGATCTTATGTAGGTGTATGCAAGGAAATCTAAGTGGAAGTGGTTTTCATCTCCAACACTCATAGTCTCACAAAGATGATAAGTCATTTCATCCCACAAATTTTTAGGAGCTCTAATGCCATGTTTCATTATGCAACTCATGAGAGTTCTTTCTTAGTTTAGTTATGTGGATTTCGTTATTTATGCTAATTAAAACAGAGAGATAATTTTGATTTTCAAGGTTAGGGTTATGACCTCCTTGTAATATATTAATTTTCTTATATCCTCTAAATTTGTATCACACCACAGCTTATCTTTTAACTTTGAAGTGGTAATATTTTTAATATCATCTATGTTTTGCAAAGAGACATTTTCATCAATCCCCCACATCTTTAACCAAGACATGACATCTTTATACCAACCCCACTTGAGCCTTAGGTGCTTTTGACTGGACTTCAAATCAATTTTCGGAAGTCTCTAGTCTCCCAAGTTATTAAATTTTTTCCTATATATTAGGTGCCTAGTCATAGCTATGCTCTCAATGGGGGAAAGACCCCCTTTAATGAGGAGAATAGGATATGGCATATTGCTTTTAATTTTAAGATTTCAAATTATAAAACAATTCTGGATTTGCTCAATCCTTCTCCAAGATTCTTTAGAGAGGTTCCAACCCCAAACTTCATACCCATATAGGAGAACAGGAGTGATGAGACTTTCAAAGAAGAATTTCCTTTTATCCCACATCACAAGGTTTACTAAGTTACACTTGTTTTTAAGAACAAAATAAGCTTTCCACCCTCCATTAATCCTTTTCTCGATGATGTATTTATAGTTAAGCTTGTGATGGATCTCAATCCCAAGATATTTGTATTTACAATTAAGCTTGTGATGTATTTATAGTTAGAGTTCTTAGGCTTCTGCGAGCTCGACTCTTTGAACGGATGAGGTTGTATTTATCGAAAGGAATTTCTTATCTAACTTTCATTTCTCTATTTAAGTCTAACCCACTTGATCAGAAATTCCTTATCCTTTCTTCTCATCTCTTTCCTGATGATGGAACACACTAGTCTGGTCCAAAATGTCGATTCAAAAATCTATTGCGATGGATCTGAAAGACTTCTCTCAAATTGTCACTCGCAAAAGCCTAAGAATTGAAACTCTCACCCTGTATGGAAGGGATATTGTAGACAATGCTCAGCTCTTTGAAAAGATGAGGTTGCGTTTATCGAAAGGAATTTATTATCTAAATTTCCTTTCTCTATTTAAGACTAACATGCTTGATCAGAAATTCCTCATCCTTTCTTCTCATCTCTTTCCTGATGATGGACCACACTAGTATAGTCTGAAACGTCGATTCAAAAATCTACTGTGATTGATCTAGAAGAGTCCTCTCAAATTGTCACTCACAAAAGCCTGAGAACTGACACTCTCACACTTTATGAAAGGGATATTGAGGACAAATCTCATCTCTTAGAATAGATGAGGCTTCATTTATTGAAAGGAATTTTTTATCTAACTTACATTTCTCTATTTAAGACTAACTTGCTTGATAAAAAATTTCTTATCCTTTCTTATTACCTCTTTGTTGAAGATGGACCACACTAATCTGGTCCGAAATGTCAATACAAAAATCTATTGCGAAGGATCTGAAAGACTCCTTCTCTCAAATTGTCACTCACAGAAGCCTAAGAACTGAAACTCACACCCTGTACAGAAGGGATATTGCGGACAAAGCTCGTCTCTTTGAACATATGAGGTTGCGTTTATCGAAAGGACTTTCTGATCTAACTTTCCTTTCTCTATTTAAGACTAACCTACTTGATCATAAATTCCTTATCCTTTCTTATCATCTCTTTCCTGATGATGAACCACACTAGTCTGGTACGAAACGTCGATTCAAAAATCTATTGAGATGGATCTGAAAGACTCCTTCTCTCAAATTGTCACTCGCAGAAGCTCGAGAACTGAAACTCTCACCCTGTACAAAAGGGATATTGCAGACAAAGCTCGACTCTTTGAACAAATGAGGCTGTGTTTATCGAAAGGAATTTCTAATCTAACTTTCCTTTCTCTATTTAAGAGTAACCTACTTGATCAAGATTTCCTTATCCTTTCTTCTCATCTCTTTCCTGATGATGGACCACACTAGTCTGGTCTGAAACGTCATTTAAATAATTTATTGTGATGGATTTGGAAGACTCCTTCTCTCAAATTGTCACTTGCAGAAGCCTGAGAACTAAAACTCTCACCCTGTATGGAAGGGATAGTGCGGACAAAGCTCGACTCTTTGAACAAATGAGGTTGCATTTATCGAAAGGAATTTATGATCTAACTTTCCTTTCTCTATTTAAGACTAACCTACTTGATAAAAAAATTCCTTATCCTTTCTTCTCATCTCTTTCTTGATGATGGAATACCACACTAGTCTGGTTCAAAAAACTGATTCAAAAATCTATTGCGATGGGTCCGGAAGATTCCTTGTTTGAAATTGTCACTCGCAGAAGCCTGAGAACTGAAACTCTCACCCTGTATGGAAGGGATATTGCAGACAAAGCTTGGCCCTTTGAACAAATGAGGCTGCATTTATCGAAAGGAATTTTTTATCTAACTTCCCTTTCTCTATTTAAGACTAACCTACTTGATCAGAAATTCTGTATCCTTTCTTCTCATCTCTTTCCTGATGATGGACCACACTAGTCTGGTCTGAAACGTCGATTCAAAAATCTATTGCGATGGATCCGAAAGACTCCTTCCCTCAAATTGTCACTCGCAGAATCCCGAGAACTGAAACTCTCACCCTGTACAAAAGGGATATTGTAGACAAAGCTTGACTCTTTGAACAGATGAAGCTACGTTTATCAAAAGGAATTTCTAATCTAACTTTCCTTTCTCTATTTAAGAGTAACCTACTTGATCAAGATTTCCTTATCCTTTCTTCTCATCTCTTTCCTGATGATGGACCACACTAGTCTGGTTTGAAACGTCATTTAAAAAATTTATTGTGATGGATCTGGAAGACTCCTTCTCTCAAATTGTCACTTGCAGAAGCATGAGAACTAAAACTCTCACCCTGTATGGAATGGATATTGCGGACAAAGCTCGACTCTTTGAACAAATGAGGTTGCATTTATCGAAAGGAATTTATGATCTAACTTTCCTTTCTCTATTTAAGACTAACCTACTTGATAAAAAAATTCCTTATCCTTTCTTCTCATCTCTTTCTTGATGATGGACCACACTAGTCTGGTCCAAAACACTGATTCAAAAATCTATTGCGATGGGTCCAGAAGATTCCTTGTTTCAAATTGTCACTCGCGGAAGCCTGAGAACTGAAACTCTCACCCTGTACGGAAGGGATATTGCGGACAAAGCTCGACTCTTTGAACAAATGAGGCTGCATTTATCGAAAGGAATTTTTTATCTAACTTCCCTTTCTCTATTTAAGACTAACTTACTTGATCAGAAATTCTGTATCCTTTCTTCTCATCTCTTTTTCCTGATGATGGACCACACTAGTCTGGTCCAAAACATCGATTCAAAAATCTATTGCGATGGATCCAAAAGACTCCTTCTCTCAAATATAGTAGAGATTAAAATATTTGAAAAAACCATTTAAATAATCAAAAACGTCATTTTCTATTAAATTAATAATTATCTTTATATACGAACTGCTATATTTTATTTTGTATTATATTCTTATTTATTTTAATATTTTTTTTTTTTTGGCTCAAATCTCCCTGACTTGCAGGAGTGGCCTATGGTCAGAGAAACCACGACCCAAGGGAAACTAAGCCATAAAAATCACTCGGGGATCGCACCCGGCCTAGACCGCACCAACCTCAACTTGACTAGGTTTTTGGGTATTGCCTCCCAACTAAGTCACCCCTAAGGGGAATTGAACTCAGGTTGTCTTGTTGATGAGGCCCACACCTTAACCAAGTGAACTAGCGGGAATTGACTTTTTAATATTATATTTAATCATTCATGAAGTGTAGAATAGATGATGAATATGTGTATTGTTAAAGCACTCCTTTCGTAAAGACATTGGTTCAAAACTCCGTAAGTACGAACCTTACAATATATATATATATATATTGTTTTTAACCAAATGTTAAATTTTTTTATTATAAATTATTATATACTTAACTTATGAATATACATTTTCTAATTGTTACACATTTGTGACCTGTAGTTATATAGATTAATTATGAGAAATATTCATTATGTAAAACACTTGTAGATTAAAATTCCGTTTCATATTATAACTTTATTTTCAATCTTTATACGCAATATGAATGTCATGTGGGCCACTTATGAATGTCATGTGGGCCACTAAAACAAACATAAGCTCTCTTAGAAGTAAGCCCAATTCTATTCACATATGACGAACATTATAGAACTCCATTGGGATCATTATAAAAACAAGGTATCTTCTAGGTATATGGTATGATGAACTGGCATAGAAGCTTTACATTTGTACTTCTCTGCTCTTGCTACATTGTTCTTCTCAGCATAGTGGTATTTCATTAACTTCTTCCCCAACTTCGTTTTGCATAAAATTATATTTCATGTAGAGGATTTAATATGTGGATCACTCTGTCTCTTGTGATAGCAAACATCGCACATGGTTTGGGCCTCCTCACCCTTGACTTATTGTTTATAGAAGTTGTTGTGACATTCATGGGCCATGCATTGGAGGGACTCTAGTATTCCCTCCTCCCTGTTGGCATGAATTCACCACACCCATTCATCAACCCAAATCTAAAGCATGGTTTTTCCAAGTAGGTTATGTATCTCACCTTTATTCTATCTTCTAATTATATCTCATGTGACTTCTCTTCAGGCATGCTATGTGACTTCTCTTCAAGCATGCTAGTTGCATGTTCGAAAAATTGGTTGATGTTTGCATGGATGTAAGTTTTTCTTAATTTTTTTTATTTTTTATATCAATAATGGAAGTCCCACTTTCAAATTTTCTCCATCAAATATAGAGTAGAGAAATGTCACTCCAAGGGAGACAAACAAGATTGAAAAGTGGGACTTCCATATAGAGAAACAAAGATGAATTGATTTAGATATAAATATCATCCAGTTTTTCCAATTTTTAAACCATAAGTTACTCCAAAGTGAGAATACTCACCATTGCAAGAACACTGGAGGGAAAGCCCCTCAAAAAGAATTATGTTACTTTCAAATTAAGAATTCGTCATTAGTTTCAAACTAAGAAGTTTTATTTTCCAAATTACAATTAAATTATAATTAGATGCAAACTTTATAATAATTTGTATATATGTAAATTTATAACAAAGCAAAAATTTATTTTCAAATGTTTTGTTTAATTAAATACATTATTATAACTTAGATATAAAAAGTCAAAATCCATTACATCTATATATTATATATTTTAGATAGTGAAATGAAATACAATGTATGAAACTTAGTATTGAATTTACATCCATCATCTCATTTTGGCACAAGGTGGATGGACCAAAGTAACAGGGAAACTTTGCCTTTCCTAATTAGCAACACCAACTTGACCAAGCATCGATAATAACACCCACTTGACAAGCATCTACTTGGACCCATAATTAAGGTAGAACCTACTTGGAAAAGACCTCGTAATAACGTTAAATGTGTCCAAGGCATTTGAGAAGGCCCACTAGATGTGCTTATTCAAACTGGATTTAATCTATCTTTGGTAATTGAATCAAGAGATAGCTTCGTAGAGTGGGAACAAAGGCAGATGTTTGGTAAAATGGTTTGCAAGAACAACTTATTTTTGTCAACACCTTACTGATGGCATGCGAATGAAGGTCGACGTTTGGTCATCCAAATTGCAAGAACAATTCATTCTTGTCAACACCTTATTGATGGCAGTGAAGGCCATAAAATATCTTGTGGGGATTTTCAATGGGAGCTGAGCAACCTAAAGATTGGCGGCCACGAACAGAAATCCCTCAATTGTTTCTTCAAACCAAAAATCAGATTGACATTATTTCCAGTTATGACTAAATCATCAACATATAATGACACAATCAAAGTATCACCATGAACATGTAATTTACATAAGTACTATGATCAAATTCACAATGTTTAAAGCCAAGATTGACAAAGAAATGATTTATCTTCTCATACCAAGCACGAGGTGCTTGTTTCAAACTATACAATGACTTTTTGACTCGACAGACAAGACTAGAATCTATCACAAAGTCAGGAGGTTGTTCCATATAAATTTCTTTAGACAAATCACCATGAAGAAAAGCACTTTTAACGTCCATTCGGTGAAGTTCCCATCCAAAATGAGCAACGAGGGAAAGAATCAATTAAACAGAGTTCATCTTTGCAACAGGAAAAAAAATTTCAGTGTAGTTGATTCCTTCTTGCTGAGAGAATCCCTTAGCTACCAAACAAGCCTTGTGGTAACAACACCGTCGGAAGTAAACTTGGTCTTATAGACCCATCGACACTTCACAACATTCTTTCCTTGTGGTCAAGGAACAAGTTCCATGTTTGATTCTTCTTCAAGGAATCAATTTCAGCAGCCATATCATTTTCCCATTCAAGCAATCCTTAAGCATCGGCATAAGTATCATGATCACAAGTTTCAAGAACACATGCCATCAATGTAACACTGCCATGCTATTTCGGATTGCGAGTTCGTTGACCAATACTAGTATCTCCAGCATCTGATCCAGGGGCTTCAATAGTTTTAGCAACCCGCCGAGGTACCCAAGTTGGAAGTGATTTAGGTCGATGATGGTCATTCGATCAACAGACCTGCTAAAAGATTTACCTTCTTTGTTAGTACTTCCCAGGAATTGCATGCCTATACCACTCAGACAGAATGGATAGTCGATTTTGGATGTACTCATCGCATGGCTAAGGATGTGTCCCTATTCTCTTGCTTGAGTGGAGCTCTAGAATAGAATATTTATGTAGTTGATGATTATGCTCTTCAAGTTGTTGGAAGTGGAGATGTTGAATTCCAACATGGTCAAATAACAACTATTATGTTGTATTTTTCCAAGTTGGAGCATATTTCATTATACATAAAAACTACTTAGACCTTGCAATAACCATATTGGGGAATCCACATGATCTTATGGATAGTCTAGGACATTGTAACTAGATATAGTCTTAAAATAAAACTAGAACCATGAGAAAATTACTTACTATTAATTATGTGCAAAAGGAAGCCACTAAGCAAAGCAAGGCTATAATAAACCTACAACCAAAAAATACATATAAAACCAATCAAAAACTTAATTCAAACCGGAGAGAGGGCATCCATTCAAACATGAGAGATGTAAGAATCATGGGCATTAGGCGCCTAAGAAAAAATAATGCATAGCTCATAAAACATTAAAAAAATCCTCCATACCAAGCAAGTTAGGAATGCTAGCATAAGAGGGGCTGGGGCATCAAATTTTGTTGTTCAATGCTTGTCATGATAGCATATAGGTATGGGATAGAGGGGAAATGGAATCAAGCCTAAGTCAACTAGAGCCTTGTAACTCGTTGCATGTTTGAGTCTCGACAATATGCCTTTTAAATTGAACCAAAACACCAAAAGAAGTTTGTTAATGGTTGGATTTGAGAAAATTTTATATTTGAGTAATTAAGATCTCAAAGCTCTAAAATTTGTTTTTTTGTACCGGTCCACGATTCAATGAATTCACAATCACTGACATGAAATTTAATTTATTTAATTAAAATAATTAAGGTATATACCTCTATGTCGAAACCATTTTCAATGTTGATGCCACTACCCTCCTTATTGTCGTACCAAAAGGCATGAGAATGAGGAAGAAGACTTAAAATTGTGACTTCACCTTCAAAGAGTTCCTTACAATCACATTGATAAGGAGTGATAAGAAGATCATGACAATCCAACGTTTCAAATCTTAGTTGATAGTGTCAATTAAATACTTAGATGGTAAATTTAATATAAGACTTATTTATAGTTGTCTCTTACTCTTTGCATCTTGACACATTTTATATTTTATGGTTATCTCTGCGTCCTAACCCAATTGATATTATAAGGTGAGGATGTGCATGCATGATAAAGGCTTAGTTATGACTATGAGATGAGGATTTAAAGAGAAGAGGATGTAAAGACATGTAATTTTTATATGTATTTTGGCGGTGAGCGCCAAAGACAAATGTGGTGAGAATAATCCTTAGTTATGACTATGAGATGAGGATTTAAAATGAAGAGGATGTAAAGACATGTAATTTTTATACGAATTTCGGTGGCAAGCATTGAAGAAAAATGTGGTGAGAAACCACATATGTTCGAAAGGATGGAGGGAGATTACATCATGATCATTCCACACCTCAAATTGAGACTATTCCTGGGCCAATTTTTAAAAAAAAATTATTAATAACCATTGTATTTCTTTGCTCCAAATGTTTTTTCAAACTCATTGTTTCTCCATATCGTGTTCCTAGTGCCACTTCTCTATATTAATGCATAAATCGACCTCTACATGGTTTGTGTTCCTAGATGCATGCCATTATTTGTAGTTGCATGCCATTGAGTGTTGTTTACAGTTTCCATGAGTATGTGACGTTCATGCAAGAAATGATGTATTGCATAGGAGGACTCATCAAACCAACCATTTAAATTTCATTTTGATGAAAAACGAGTGGACATTGGTAACCAACTTCACATAGGTAGTAGGCACAAAGTTTCGGTTTCGTTTTGGTCCTAGTAGTAGACTAGTAGTGGTTCTTTGTTGTTAGAGCTATAGTCGTTGACACATTGTCACACCTTATATCTCAGCCCGAAGTGACTTGAGAATTTGATTCAAATCCCGGTGGCTAGTGCCTCGTAGTCGTCAGTGATCACTCTCCATCTTGAATAGCTGAGCAATGAGTGCATGACATGAGTGAGTGATTATAATTTATGATATTTCCAATATTTTGAATGACGAATCAAATTTTATAGCATAGGAATTTCAACATAAAAATTGAAATTTATATGGATGGGTAATTTCAAATGTTTCCCTTCTTTTGAAATGTTGATATCAATTATGTCCTTCTTAATTGGAAGGGTAAAATTCAAATTTTAAATTTCTTTTGAAGGGCAATTTTAAATTTACACTTCTAGGAAGGGCTGAGAAGGGTTCAAATTTGAGCACTGGTTTCAACCTCTGTGTAGTGTGCTTCAATCAACATTGTATAAGACAATCACCCATTGGAGGTCATTCCTTGATATATCAACAACGATAAAAAATAAAAATTAAAATTAAAAAAAAAACATGTCAACTTGATGGAGAGTCTAAAGGACCACACCACACTATTTGAAAGAAATTAACTTCACATTTATAAGTCCTCGTTAAATGTTTCTTAGAAATTATAAGATAAGCAAAGAACCAAATATAACATGAGAAGCTTATAAGCACAAATTAGTTTGTCAGAGGGGCACATCCAATCCTACCAAATCTGTCATAGCATGCGCATATTCAATGTTTATGATTTATCATTCATAGTGAAACTTTGAATTTCATGAATCGTAAGTCAACCAAAAGTGTTAAAAGTGTTAGAACATGTACAGGCCGAGTTTTTCACTCTTTTGTGTTTTTGTCCCAAAGGTCTCCCTAATAGAAGAGTCATTCCATGGCTAACCTCCTTGGATAAAGTCTCTCAATGTTAGGTACAACTATGTTTTAAATTTTCCACATTTAATAAAATGGATAATAATGTAATACCTGTCTTATGATTGTTCCATTACCAGGGAATCATGGTGCTGCTTTTTTCCATTCTTTTCAAATCCTTCTTAGCATAGGAGACCTACCTATTTTATAGTCTTTTGGTACACTAATCATGTCACAAATAATAAATGGCCCTTTGATATTAGTTTAATGTTTCATGTTCATGATTTATGTCTAAGTAACACTTTTTAGAGTTCAAAACCAAATATGGATTACATAATACATAATGGCTCCTTGCCAGCTATTGTCAATCAAGTTAAAACTACTTTTTTTTAGGCGAAGTACAAATACTTTAAGAACCATGGGAAGGGATCATTCACCACCAAACTTGGATAAGAAGAAACCTTTGACAACCTCTCTAGTTTGCCAAACTGAATGACTAAGGGGAATTAAGATGCATAAAATACATGGATAATTTGGAGGATTTAACAAGTGTTAGGTTAATCTTGATTTGGTTATAAAGTGATTAAAGATAACCTTGAGTTGGTCAATAATGGTTTTGCCATTAGTGGTTTATGGGCCCATGGTTTTGGGTAACCCATGGTATTTTCCCATGGTTTTAACATGTGAAGACTATTTAAAGGCATGAGTAACTCCTTTATAACCTTGAGGGAAATGAGGAAGACATTTATGCCCGGAGTCTAGGAGTGACAACTAACAATTAGGCCGAAATGCTAGCACTATGGAGAGGACTTCACATTGTGAACACTATTAGAATTTTAAATGCAATAAAGTAAAGCATCACTGAAAGATAGACAAGCACAACATAAACAATAGTACACAACAATTTATCCTAGGAAACCCTCGTGGGGCAGAAAACCCAACAAAACTTCTTCAATATAGATTCGACAGAAGGTACAATGTTAATCCCACAAAATAACCCAAGATAAGATGTCTTCAAAAGCAGCTACTCTTCTCTCCCAAGTGACTCAACTTTTCTCCTCTACTCATGCAAACTTGAGTGAGTGAATGACATGACCAAACGAGGAGGGTGACCCTCCTATTTATACTAATCATAAGACTGAAATTTTTACCTAACAGAGCCAACTTGTCTAGGATACAATAAAATATTAGTTTCATGCTTTTATGGATTCTTCTAGACCGACACAACTAGTAGGGTTTACATTGATTCTTTCAATGACTCTTACATGAATAAATACAACATAAATAATTCCTGAAGGAATTACAATACAAATAATACAAATAAGAATATATTTTGAAGTTACATTCTTCAACACTCCCTCTTAACAAGAAAGGTATTATTCTATCACTGTCATCATAATCATCCCATTGTTGCAACTCTGTACTCTAAACATTGACTTCTAACATCTCTCGAATCTATACATCACTAGAATTTTTGAACAAGCAAGCCATCCGGTGGGTCCAACCAAGGAGCATACATTACATCACACACAGCGACCACCTGCATTACCTCACCATGTGTCTAGATCATATTGTGAATGTAGCCTAAGAGACTCAATTACGTCACACACAGTGACTACCCGCTAGCAGGTCACATCTCATCATGTGGAGAATAGCCCACGTCCGAAACCTGTGCCTTTGCACATTGGAGCAACACAACTCTATAAGTGTAGCCTAGGAGACTCAATTACATCAGACATAGTAACTACCTGCTACCACATCACCTCATGTGGAGAACAGCCCAGGTCCGAAACATGCGTCTTCCCACAGCTGTGTTTCCCAACATAGCATAGCAATCAGGAGACTCAATTACGTCACCAATGTGACTACCTACTGCATCTTCATGAGTGTAGTCCATGAGACTCAATTACGTCACCGAAGTGACTACCTGCTACAACATCACCTCAAGTGGAGACACACCCAGGAGCTCTATTGCGTCACTACGTGAATACCTGCATTTCACATGTGCTATGTTACTCATCCCTCCCTCTTTCGAGGAACCTCGATCTGTACCACTCCAAGCTTGTCCCTGAAGTACTCAAACTTCACTCTCAACAAAGGCTTGGTCAACACATCGGCTATCTGCTCCTCTGTCGCTACATACTGGAGCCTCACTAATCCTCTCTACACCATATCCCGGATATAGTGATACCTGATCTCAATGTGCTTCGACTTGTCATGAAACACCAGGTTCTCAGACAAATTTACACAACTCTGGTTGTCACAGAAAATACAAGTCGCCTCTAACTCGAGATTGAACAATCCTGCAAGTAGCTTCCAAAGCCACATTGCCTCATAGCTAGTCAAACAAGCTACCATGTACTCTGCTTCGGTTGTATTGAGTGCCACACTCATATGCTTCCTACTGAACTAGGAGATCATACTTGATCCCAAACTGAAGCAGCACCCTAATGTGCTCTTTCTATCTGTGACACTGCCGGCCCAATCTGCATCAACATAACCCTACAGGTTAATCTTCTGATCTAACGCATATCTGAGGCCATAGTCAATCCTACCCCTCAGGTACCTCAACACATGCTTTGCTGCAATTAGGTGAACATGTCTCGGTTCTACCATGTACTCACTCAATGTGTTCACCGCAAAGCATATATCTAGCCTCGTGTTCGTTAAGTACATCAACAAACCAATCATCTGCCTGTATAGTGTGGCATCCACTATCTCTAAAGAAGTATCACACGACAACTTTAGATTCAATGCCATCGATGTGGCCATGGCCTTGCAATCCATCATCCCAAATATCTTCAGGATCTCTACTGCATATTTTCCTTGGCTAAGGAAAAGTTCTTTTGGATTTTTCCACACCTCAATACCTAAGAAGTAGTGCATCATACCCAGGTATTTCATCTCAAACTCTACGGCAAGTTTTCTCTTCGTTTCTGCAATGAGAGTCTCATCACCTGTCAAGAACAGATCATCTACATACAAATGTAGTATCACTTGTTTCCCATCCTCAACCTTGAAGTAAAGGTTGGAATCCGCTTTACTCTTGGTAAATCCCAAGCTTGCTAGAAAACCATCAATCATGTTGTACCACGTCTTGGGTGCTTGTTTCAAACCATACAAGGTCTTCTTCAATTTTCACACATAAGTATGCATGGCATGTGTCTCAAATCCTAGTGGCTGCTCCACATACACTTCCTCCTCTACTACACCATTCAGGAAGGAAGTATTCACATCCATTTGATGTACCTTCCATTTCATTACTGTGTCTATAGCAAGTATAGATCTGATCGAAGTGTATTTGGCCACGGGAGCAAATGTCTCCTCATAGTCTATGCCTTCTTTCTAGGAGAATCCATGAGCCACAAAGCTTGCCTTGTATTTCTCGACACTTCCATCTTATGCATGCTTTATCTTATAGATCCATTTGGAAGACACTATTGACTTCCCTTCTGGTTTCGGAACCACATCCCATACATCATTCTTCATGATTAACGGATACTCTTCGATCATAGCATCCTTCCATACTTTCTTTTCGGATTCCTATTCATAACTTAAAGGTTCTACATCAATAATATCACATAGCAAAGCTACATAGCTGGAATATGGTTGAGGTCTCTTACTTTCTTTGGAAGTCCCATCTGGAGAACCATATTTATCTACATCTTGAATAGATTCTCGTGCCCAAGCTGGTCTTCTCTTGTGAGTGTTCACCTCTCGGGATGGATATACAGGTCTTTGTGGCTCTGTCATATTATGGTATTCAGGTTCTTCTGGAATCATCTTTTCCATAATTGTTTTTCTGACTTTGGGAGCTTCAAATTCGTCTTCATGTGCTTCATCGGAGTGAATTTGCCTTGATCTGTTGAAAGTTGTATCTTCATCAAAGGTGACATCTTTGTTGGTATCGATCTTCTTCAAGCCTGGTATATAGATTTTGTAAGCCTTTGGTGTGTCATTGTATCCAACGAAGATACCCTTCTTTCCTGAAGGTTCAAACTTGGTTCTTTTCTCTTTTGGAACACGTATGTATACAGGACAACCAAATATTCTGAGGTGGTTGAATTCAAGTTTCTCTCCTGTAAACATCTCTTCAGGTGTTTTGTTCTCAAGTACATGATGTGGGGTTTTGTTCTGTACATAAATTGATGTTATTGCTGCTTCATCCCATAAGTGCATCGGAAGGTCATGATCATGAATCATGGCCTTCACTGCTTCCATCATCGTCCCATTATTTCTTTTTGAAACACCATTTTGTTGTGGATTGTAGGGAATGCTCATCTCCCTCTTAATCCCTAATTCTTTACATAATATTTTGAAATCTCTCGAAGTAAATTCACCGCCATTATCTGATCTTAAAGTCTTTGTCTTCTTTTCAGTATGATTTTCTAAAGGGCTTTGAATTCTTTGAATTTGCTAAATAATTCATCTTTAGTTTTCAAAAAGTAAATCCATGTTTTGTGAGAATAATCATCAATAAAAGATACATAGTATGCATACCCGCTTAGTGAGTTGGAATACATAGGTACACATATGTCCGAGTGTAATATCTCCAAGATCTCCTTTACTTTTCTATCACTACTTGGAAATGGTTTCTTCACATTCTTCCCTTTTGCACATCCTTTGCATATGCCTTCATGTTTTGTCTGGATCTTGGGCAGACCAGTCACCATCTTGATCACGATCGGTAATGCCTTGTAGTTTATATGTGTAAACCTTCTATGCCATAGTTCACTTGGTTCCATGGTTTCATGAACCAATGCTTGTTCTGGTTGGCCTTTTAATTTGTACAAGCCTCCCTCTTGCTCTCCAATCACCACAGCATCATCAAAAAAATTTCCTTTTGGCCACATAAGTACTTTTCCATCAACAAATGCAACTCGAAATCCCTTCTCATCTAATGTTGATATGGAGAGTAGATTCTTATCTAGTCCTGGTACATAGAGAACATCTTTCATCTTGATAGGCTTTCATGATTCTAGTTTGTAGGATGCTTCTCCTACCCCTTTTATGGGATACCGGTAATCATGTCCAAGTTTCACCTTGTGAGGTGAGTCCTTTTCTGTCAAGTTGTTAAGGGAGTTCTTGAAACCTATCATATGCTTGGAGGCACCACTATAAAAAATCCAATCATTGTTTCCATGAGTAACTGTACCTGTGAGTGCTAAAATCACAACATACTCTTCATCACTTGAAGAATCTTCCCTTGCTTTCTTCTTCACTGGTTCGTCATCTTTTGCAATATGAGCATGATGCCTTTTATTATTTCCTTTATTTTTGTTCTTGGGGCAGTTTCTTGCAATGTGTCCCATTTCATCACAATTGTAACATTTGAAGTTTGAGTAGTCCCTGGGAGGTCTTTGATTCATTTGGAATCTTCTATACTTGTGAGAGTGATCTTATTTCTTGCTCCTCTTTGCATGAGCTGCCAAGGCTTGGTTATCATCTTCACCCATCTTCTCTTCTCTAGCTTCAATTCTGGCTTCTTCCTAAGTACAAGTTTCCCAAAGTGCACAGAATCTGATGAGATTACTTCTATAACGTATTCCTTGAATGAATGATTCCCATGATCTTTGGAGACCATTCAAAGTAGTCATTACTAATTATTCATTTTCAACATGATCTCCAATAGCTTCCAGTTGTTCTTTTATTTGGGAGACCCTTGTAAAATAAGATTGAATGCTTTCTGAGCTCTGCATCTTCACACCCTTGAGTTGAGTTCTCAAGGTCATCTTTCTGTTAATGTTCTTCCCTTCGAATAATCTCTTCAATGCATCGAACATCTCTTTAGGAGTCTTCAAAGACAAGATGTGGGGAATCAAGTGATCCTCTTGGCCTTAACCAAGTTCTTCTTGTGCTTAGCTTTGTCTTCGACATCTCCCTTTGGCTCCGCAGCTTCTTCTTTGACATAGTTGTCCAACTCATTTTATTCTAGAATGGGCATCACTCTATACTTCTAGGCACACAAGTTATATGCTCCTTCAAGCTTATCCTCAAGCTTGATATTGTTTGTCATCTTGATAAAATGAGAACCTCAAATGGAAATATAGTAGGACTTACCAAATGAGATGCTCCAATCAATTGCTTGCTTCAATGTCTTCTGAGATCTGACTTCTGGATGACCTAGGGTTTGTCAGAGAAGCCCTAATTTTTCAACTTTGGATTCTTGGAAAACTGAATGGAGAGAGAGATGCGCCTCCCTAAGGTGAGTTGAGCAAAGGTCCTTTTCTTCCACTTATGTGGACAAAACTGCCAAAAACTTGATGCCTTAGTTTTCCCGAGCAATAGCGACAAGGCCAAAAATGAAAATGCTCTGATCAGAATTATGCTTTCGCAGAAAAATGCACCCTCCTAGGGTGAGTTGCTTTGAATTCCTTTTCAGGCCAAACTATGGTGAAAAGCCTTCGGAAAAGGAAACACTAGTTTTCACTTCCGGCAGTTTTTGTTGCACAAGGTCTTCTTTCAGGCTAGCTCTGAAACAATGTTAGAATTTTAAATGCAATAAAATAAAGGATCACTGAAAGATAGACAAGCACATCATAAACAATATTACACAACAATTTATCCTAGGAAACCCTCGTGGGGCGAAAATCCCAACAAAACTTATTCAGTATAGATTCGCCTAAAAGTACAATGTCAATCCCGCAAAATAAAACATGACAAGATGCCTTCAAAAGCAGCTACTCTTCTCTCCCAAGTGACTCGACTTTTCTCCTCTACTCATGAAAACTTGAGTGAGTGAATGACATGACCAAATGAGGAGGGTGACCCTCCTATTTATACTAATCATAAGACTGACATTTTTCCCTAACAGGGCTGACTTGACCTCTCAAACAAGCCCGACATGTCTAGGATACAATAAAATATTATTTTCATGCTTTTTATGGATTCTTCTAGGCCGACACAACTAGTAGGGTTTACATTGATTCTTTCAATGACTCTTACATGAATAAATACAACAGAAATCATTCCCGAAGGAAGTACAATACAAATAAAACAAATAAGAATAGCTTTCGAAGTTACATTCTTCAACAAACATGAGATGAATCAAAGTGTGGTGATAGTGATTGGAGACTCCATGATCACCATCATGTACATACAAGAAGGAAGTCTTCCAAGAGAGACTCACCTAAGAAGGATATTTCTATGCATTCAAACAATAATGAAGATGTTCAATGAGATCCATTGTTTCCATGTCTGTCAAGGTATTAACAAGATTGTTGACACTTAAGCTAATTGCACCGAGAGGTGCTTTCTATAGCTCAAGTGGGTGAGATGTGTCACGTTGATGTAGCACATGTTAGTCAAAAATTATATATAAAAAATTATAAAATAACCACATGTCAACACAAAAATTTAAATACATAAAACAATCACACTTTGTATAAATATATAATATGATCATATTTCAGTTTCAGTTTCAAATATAACAAGTGTTAGGTTAATCTTGATTTGGTTATAAAGTGATTAAAGATAACCTTGATTTGGTCAATAATGGTTTTACCGTTAGTGGTTTATGGGCCCATGGTTTTGGGTAACCCGTGGTATTTTCCCATGGTTTTAACATGTGATGAAGACTATTTAAAGGCTTGAGTAACTCCTTTATAACCTTAAGGGAAATGAGGAAGACATTTATGCCCGGAGTCTAGGAGTGACAACTAATAATTAGGCCGAAATGCTAGCACTATGGAGAGGAATTCCCATTGTGAACACGAGAGGAATCAAAGTGCTGACAGTGATTGGAGACTCCATGATCAACATCAAGTACATACAAGAAGGAAGTCTTCCAAGAGAGACTCACCTAAGAAGGATATTTCTATGCATTCAAACAATAATGAAGATGTTCAATGAGATCCATTATTTCCATGTATGTCGAGATATTAACAAGATTGCTGACACTTAAGCTAATTGCGCTGAGAGGCGCTTTCTACAACCCGAGTGGGTGAGATGTGTTATGCTTGTCACGCTGACGTGGCACGTGTCAGTCAAAAATTATATATAAAAAATTATAAAATAATCACAGATCGACACGAAAATTTAAATACATAAAATAATCACACTTTGTATAAATATATGATATGATCATATTTCAGTTTCAAATTTGAATTCAAACCTGATCTGGGTGATCATATTTCGGTTTGAAATTTGAATTCAAACCTGATATGGGCAATTTTAAAGGTTGGGCGATAACAACTATTGTATTTTCACATAAAATACTATGTGCATTCACTCAACTACTTTGCAAATTAAGATCACCATATCTCCACATAGCTATACACAGAACCACAAGTGTGTGACCGGAAAGATGCCAATACCATCTAATGCCATCAAAATGTCCATATTACATCAATCCATAGATTAGATTATTTTTCTAGTGGTCACGTCAGTTTTCCAATGTTGAACATATTGGAATTATAAAGGAATATCCACGAATGTTTACAGAGCAAGAAGGTAATGACATAATGCTCCCGGTCTCCTTATCGGAGATACAATCTGTCATGAAGGGTTTTTCCAAGGATAAAAGTCCGGGTCCAGATGGTTGGACCGCGAAACTTTTCCTGGAATTCTTGACATCATGGGGCCAGATATTCTCAATATGGTGAAAGAATCGCGATTATTGGGGATTGTGGACAGAGCCATCAATGCTACTTTTTTAACTTTCATCCTTAAGACCTCTAACCCTTCTACATTTTTGGATTTCCGTCCCATTTCACTTTGTAACTTGGTTTATAAGATCATCTCTAAGATTATTGCCTGCAAATTGAAACCTGTACTTTCTCGGGGATTGTCATTGGAGTAGTATGGTTTTCTAGATAATCGTTAGATCCTGGATGCAGTGGGGGTTGCTCAGGAGGCTATGCATAGCATAAAATCAAAAAAAAATCAGGGCCTTATTATGCAGCTTGATCTCACGCGTGCCTACGACAACGTGAACTGGTCTTTTCTCCATTTAACCCTTATACAAATTGGCATTCTGTGGGCAACTATAAAGTGGATATTTGCTTGTATATCTTCAGTTAACTACTCTATATTGATCAATGGTGCTCCTATGGAATTTATTCAATGTTCCAGGGGCCTCCGCCAGGGCTGTCCACTCTCTCCACTATTATTCTTGATTGTAATTGAGGGGCTCAACAGGATGATACACAAGGAAAAACATAATTTGCAGTTTTCTGGCATATAGGTATCTCCACACCACTCCATCACACACTCTTTTTTCGTGGACGACGTCATGATTTTTGGTCTTGGTGATGCATTGGAATGGAGCCAGATCTGGAATATACTGCAACTTTTTTGTAAATCCTTGGGCATGCTGATAAATGAATTGAAGTCCAAATTGCTAAAACATAATCTAGAGGACTTAGGCTTACTTGAGATCACCACTATCATCCCGCTTTCGGTGTATGAGTTAAATGATGGTACCCTCTATTTAGGTTTTAACTTAAAACCTAATAGCTATAAAGTGGAGGACTAGCTGTGGCTTGTAAAAAAATTTGAAAAACACATTCTGCATTGGCAATGGCATTGGCTCTCTAGTGGCGGTCGACTAATTCTGGCAAAGTCGTTTCTTCAAAATTTAGGGGTTTATTTGATTTCTCTCTGCAATATTCTGAAATCCATCCTATCTAGGATTCGTCAATTGATCCATCAATTCATTTGGTCCGGTATTGGTCGACAGAAGATGCATTTGGTGGAATGGAGAATGTTGGCAAGGCCTTATACTCAAGGGGGATGGGCACTATAAAACATATATACATTCTCTATTGCACTTCGCACTAAGATTTTGTGGCATGCACTAGCATTGGAGTGCCTCTGGGGTGACATTATAAAAGATAAATATCTTGGTAAACTTTCTACGGTTCAATGGATCAGATGCCGGAAAAAATCATCAAAAGGAGTTTCCAACATTTGGGTTGGTCTGTTGTCCGTTTTTCATGTGGTTGTCGAGTGGCTGGCGTGGATTCCAGGGGATGTCCATAACATCCTCATAGGGGTCGATCCGATTGTGGCTGGGCCAAGAAACTTTGTTCTTTCTCCACTGCTGCTATCTCACCTCAACTGTAGGGGATATTATAGTTTATACCATATTTTGATCACTAATCGGGCTTTGTCATCTTTCCATTCCTGGATTAATGCACAACAGCTAGGCCTATCGAGATCTATGGCCGTCGAATGGAATGCATACATACTTGACCTCTATCATGCAAACATCAAAATAAAATTGGGTATCGACCAACTGCTATGGACTTGGAACACGGTGGATGGCTCTATGACTGCCAATCTGACTTATTCGGCTCTATGCATGAAACTGACTTGGATTGATATATGGTGGCACCGGTAGGTTTGGAGATGGTGCATCCCTCCGAGGGTTCGTATTTTTATTTGGTTGTTGTTGGAGGAGCGTATTTTGATTTGGAAAAACCTACAGAAACGCGGTTTCTATGGCTCGAGTTCTGCTCTCTATGCCTTCATGCCCCTGAATCATTATTTCATCTTTTTGTTTTATGCCCTTTTACTCTACAGGTGTGTAATATATTGGGTCATCCATTTGCTGGGATAAAGTTTGAAAATGACTCATCTATCCAGTCTTGGCTCCGGTGTATCTACTTACAAAACAGATTTCTAATTCCGTTGGCATGCATATTATTCTGGTTGATATGGAAAACAAGAAACCTTGTTATTTTTTACAACAAATATTCGGGTGTTAGCTATGTTGCTGGTGATGTCCATTCCCTTTCTGCTGAATATGGTTACTCATCAGATATTTACCCATCACTTAATGTTCGTAACCTGGGATCTTCTAATCTTATCAATTCAGGCAATAAAGCAAGATTTGATGGTGCTGCCTCGAGTTCCACTGGCCTCTGTGGTGCAGGTGCACATTGAACTGTGTAATGGGGATAGGATCAAGCTATGGTTTCACGGCAGTGGTGGCACCAATACAAAGGGGGAACTCGTCGCACTATGGTTTGTATTATTTTTCTCAGCCAAGGCTAATATACATCTGGAGTAGATTGTTGGCAATTCAATGATCATTGTTAATTGGGCAAACTCTTTGGCGAACATCAATGCTTTGGCACTCACTCCTTGGCTGGACCAAACGAGGTTACTCCTCCACCATTGTGAGCCGTCATATTTTGTCCACATTTATCGGGAGCATAACACTGTGGCAGATTCTCTCTCGAGAAGGGGACTTGTGGCAATGGCTGGCAGGATTTTTTTTAAATCTTGGAGGGATCCCTTCTGCTGTCATGTGGGTTCTGGAATATTTTTGTAGTATAATCTGATGTTATGTTTTTTTTGGGGCGGTTTTCTTATTCGGAGGATAGTTTCTATTTCTTAATTATCTAGTTGCTACTATTTTTTGGTTATTTGTTCCTCATTAAACTAACTGGGGGATTGGTATATCCCGGATCTATCCTTTCGAATCATGCTCTATCATATGTGACCTGGATTGAACTTGGTAGTTGGTGGCACATGTTGTGGTTGCTTGCTGGAATTTCTTGTTTCATTGTACCTCATATACTTATAAATAAAGTATAGTTTTTTTTTTTTTTTTTTTTTTTTTTTTTTTTTTTTTTTTTTTTTTTTTTTTTTTTTTTTTTTTTTTTTTTTTTTTTTTTTTTTTTTTTTCTGTTGAAAAAAGAAAAAGTTCGAGGTTAGTTTCATTTAATTCTCTTCTATGTTACAACCATGTACGTCATGTTATTTTTATATATTGTTTCATGGCTTACTACATACTCCATACTCTATTCATAATATTAAATAAATTTGGCATCTTATTATATCATTACATCCATATATAATTATTAAATCTTTTTAATACTAGATTAAGGAAACCAATGATACTTTATTTTTCAATTGCACTCCAGTAAATACATATTCTAGCTTCATGTCTACAATCATGTCTTTGGTAATCCGTACCAATAATCTTCCACAAACTGTTCACTTTTTTCTTTCTTTCTTCTTCTTTTTTTTGGTTAGGGTATCAAACTTAATTTCTAACTTGATATAAAAGTTAATTTCCAACTTCATCGAATTTCTATTATGTCTGAAGAACTTTCTTCATGCTTTATGTAACATGAACTTGGACTTAAGTTTGAAGAAAGTTCTATCAAAGCATGTTATATGAAGAAAGTTATTGAGACATAATAGAAATTTGATGAAGTTAGAAGTTAAATTTTATATCGAGTATGTAATTAAATTGGCTTTAGACCCACATGGTGTAGAATAGATGGTGAATGGGTGTACTGCTAAGGCACTCCTTGTGTAAGGTTATCGGTTTGAAACTCCATGGATACTCGCTTACAAAAAAAAAAAAAAAATTGGTGTTAGATGATACAAAAACTAGAGAATAATAAATATGGTTCTGATTTCAAACATGAAATTGTTAGACAATTATTATATTTCCTTCTACCAAATTAGTTTTATTCTTCTCTATGTCAATTTGTAATATTCCTTCACACCATTGTTTAATGCATTAGATTCGTTTGCATGAGAGTTTATCTTCGCACTTTAGACTTCTAATCTCTCCCCATGTCATAGATTTGTAATCTCTCCTCATGTCATAGATTGGTTACATTATAAGTTGTTAGATCGATTCCTTCAACTAAGGTGATTGGATTATAGTATTGCTCTTTAAATTGTAATTGTTACTCTTTAAATTGAAGGAAAATTAGTTCAAATTGAAATCATAAATTCATCTTACTTCCATCTCCTTTAAAAATGTTTGCATAGTTTATTTAACTTAATAAACCAACATAGATCCATCTTAATTATGGCTCTATCAAGTGCCAAGAGGGAGAAAATCCCTTGAGATGCAAACCTCTTTTAGAATCCTAAACTTGAGGAAAGGTTTGCACCTCGAGAGATTTGATCCCTCTCAGTGCTTGATAGAACCAGAGATGGATCTATGTTGGCCTAGGTAGTCATCTAAGTATAGGAAAAGTTATTGAAAACGGGGGGAAGGAAGGGTATTTTTCAATCCCCTAAGCACCTTGTTTCAACTCCATATCACCTCATTGTCATAAGATAAGCATGAAAACCATGGCATCCATTAATCGCTATAAAGGATCCATCGAGAATGATTGAGAGATAAGTCACATGCCCCACTATGCATTCGAATCTCATTGTAATCAAGGTGAATTAATGACGACCTTTTCTCCTATTCGTCAGGCATGTGGGACTTTATTACAGTTTGACATTTCAATTGTCAACTCCGCCTTCCCTGCAATCCTGAAGGATTGGTAATGATGAATAGCGAACACAAGCTCTAGACTGGACAAATAATTTCGAATGTGGCTATTTCTAGGCTCGTTGTTGTTTCAATATGTTTGAAATTCAATTACACGTACCTTTGCCTCACTCTTTTGATTTTGTTCCTGGTTTGGTTGCTTCTCAGTACAATTGGATCATTTGAATCCAAATTAGTTGTTGGTTTCACGGAGTCTTGTAAGTGCAGTCTAGTTTTGTTGATTGTGTTTCTAGTGACTAGTTTTGTTGGTTGTGTGTCTAGTTCCGTTTGTTTTGAGTCTAACTTAGTTGGCAGTGTGTCTTTCCTAGGTAATTATGTGGTCATTTCTCCCATATCTTGTAAATCTGACTAGACTTATCATGGGCAGAATATCAATCCCCGATACTCTTCTTTGGTAAAGTTTTGGACCTAGTTATTTCTCAATTTGAGTCATTATGTTAAGTTTGGGAATAATCTATTGAAATCAAACACAAGAACTACTATTCATTTAGATCGGAGGAGGGTTCCCTTGGGTTTGTGTGCTTTCAAGAGTGTTAATAGCTTTAGGTCACAGTCCTTAGCCTTCTCTGGCATAGATCTTCTTTGGTACATTATTTTCATTTTAATAATTTGTTAAATAGTCATGAGTAAAGTTGGGATTTTGAGCTCTTGCCACAAAAATTCCGGGCTTTGGAAACTATAGGACTACACTCCCATTTGGTTTAATCACCCTAATTGTTAGAAAAAACAGGATCGCAGAGCAATAACAATAAACAGAAATGCAAATATAATCACACATACACATTATAAGAGAGACACAGATATATCGTGGTTCACCCAACTTGGGCTACGTCCACACTGAATTTTCCAGTCCTTATTATTATTACCGTCCAGCAAGGTGAAGGGATACAACCTGCAGCACAACCGTTGCACTTCCTCTTCTCTGTTTTTACAGTCTCTCTCCTGATCTGAAATATCTTTACAATGCATAAAACCTAATACATCATCCTCCCTAGCCGTATTACAATGTCTTTATTTTATAAGGGAAATACAATGGAAAAATACCACGGGATACCCAAAACCATGGGCCTGCAAAACAACTGGCGAAAACAGCCTCAAAAAATTTCTGGGGGGGCGCTGCCCCCGGACCCCCCAGCCAGGGGGGATGGTCCCCCCTGGAACCCCGTGGGGGGGCGATTCCCCCCCACACCCCCCCTGCTGGGGTGACTGTACAGTCCACCTACATATCATATAAAACTGGGGTACAAACACGGCTGATACAATATCATCTATGAGACTAGAAGATCTGGCTCCACAACCAACAATCTCCCACTTGGAGACTGATCACAGCAACTCCACTACTGCTGCACTTGCTAGACATGGACTTGGAAAATTTCTCCTCTTCACCTTCATGCTAGAAGGCCAACTGAAACCGAGCACGAACTCAGTTTCTCTCTGGTCACTACCTTTGTGAACATGTCTGCAGGATTCTGGCTAGTATGTATCTTTTCCAGCTTCAACAGTTCATCTTCCAGAATAGAGCATATGAAATGGTACTTGAGTTGTATATGTTTAGTCCTAGAATGGAATGTTGAGTTCTTTGCAAGGTGAATGGCACTCTGGCTGTCACTATACAATCTGATATCCTTCTACTTCTTACCCACTTCCTCCATAAACCTCTACAACCAAATCATCTCTTTACTAGCCTCTGTAATGGCAACATACTCTGCTTCTGTTGTTGAAAGTGCAACAACCTTCTGTAGTTTCTAAATCCAGCTTACTGTTGTTCCACCTACAGTAAACACATACCCTGTGGTGCTCCTCCTGTTATCCTTGTCACCTTCCATATCTGCATCAACATATCCCTGTAGAACAGTGTCTGAACCTCCAAAACATAATGCCTCAGTGGTAGTACCTCTCAAATACCTAAGAATCCACTGTACTTCCTTCCAATGTTCTTTACCTGGATTGTTCATATATCTGCTTACAACTCCCACTGCATGTGTAATATCTAGTCTTGTGCACACCATGGCATACATCAAGCTGCCAACTGCTGATTGATAGGGAATCTTGGACATGTAATCTGTCTCTTCTTGTGTCTTTGGACACATTTCCTTACTTAGACTGAAATGGCTAGCCAAAGGTGTACTTACAGGTTTTCCATTCTGCATTCTGAACCTCTCCAACACCTTTTGTATGTACTCACTTTGAGACAATGTCAATTTGCGATTTTTCTTGTCTCTCGTTATTCTCATACCAAGGATTTGCTTTGCAGCACCCAAATCCTTCATCACAAATGAATTAGCTAGCTTCCTTTTGAGTACATGTATATCCTGCATGTCAGACCCTGCAACAAGCATGTCATCCACATACAATAACAAGATAATATATCTTCCATTGTCTAGCTTCTTGAAATAAACACAGTGGTCAGAATGACATCTACTATAACCTTGTTCTGTCATAAACCTATCAAACTTTAGATACCACTGCCTTGGAGCTTGCTTCAAGCCATACAAGCTCTTTTTCAACCTGCATACCAGATCCTCCTTACCTTTGACCTCATACCCTTGTGGCTGCTGCATATATATTTCTTCCTCCAAATCCCCATGGAGGAAGGTTGTTTTTACATCTAACTGTTCAAGATGCAAATCTTCTACTGCCACTAGACTTAAGATAGTCCTAATTGAAGTCATCTTAACAACAGGAGAAAATATTTCATCAAAATCTATACCTTTCTTCTGTGCAAACCCCTTTACAACAAGTCTGGCCTTGTACCACTTCTTACCTCCTTCTTCTTCCTTCAACCTGTAAATCCATTTGTTTTGCAATTCTCTTTTACCAGCAGGCAACTGAACCAAATCCCAAGTCTGGTTTCCTACCAATGAGTCCATCTCCTCATTCATGCCTTGCTCCCACTTCTTTCTAGTTTCCACCTGCATTGCTTCTTCATAACATTCTGGTTCACCAGAATCAGTCATCAATAAATAATACATTGAAGGAGAGTATCGTTCAGGGAGTCTACTTAACCTGGTAGTTCTTACAGTTGCAGGAGTTTCAGGTACTTGCTGCTGCTCTTGATTTTCTGGCACCTTTGGAACTTCATTTTCTTTAATTTCATCAAGCACTATGTACTCTGTGTTTTCCTTTTCCTGTTTCTTTCCCTGCAACTGATCTTTATACATGACCTTTTCATTGAATATCACATCTCTACTCCTGATGATTTTTTTATTTTCATAATCCCATAAACGATAACCAAATTCATCAACCCCATATCCAGTAAAGGTACATTTCTTGGATTTAGCTTCAAGCTTTGTTCTATTTTCTTTATCAATATGGACAAATGCTTCACAACCAAACGTTCTCAGAAATGAGTAGTTTACCTTTTTATCTGTCCATGCTTCCTCTGGAATACCACCATCCAAAGCACTTGAAGCTCCTCTGTTTATTAAATAAACAGCAGTATTTACAGCATCTTCCCAAAACTGTAAGGGAAACCCTGCATGCAGTCTCATACACCTTGCACGCTCCATGATCATTCTGTTCATCCTTTCTGACACACCATTTTCCTGTTGTGTTCCTAGGATTGTATTCTCTCTACGAATCCCATGGTATGAACAGTAACTATCAAACTCCTTGCCGCAGTACTCACCTCCATTATCAGATCTGAGACACTTCAATCTTTTTCCTGTCTCATTCTCAACCAAAGCTTTCCACTTCCTAAAAGTAGCAAACACATGAGATTTCTGTCTAATGTAATAAACCCAAGTTTTTCTAGTTGCATCATCAATAAATGTAACATAATATTGAGAGCCACCAAGAGATTGTACCTGAGCCGGTCCCCATACATCTGTATGCACAAGCTCTAATTTTTCATTCTTCTTCTGTTTCCCAACCCTGAGAAATCTGACTCTCTTATGTTTTCCATAAACACAGTTTTCACAGAATTCCAAACTTACCTGCTTTAAATATGGCAGCAACTGCCTTGAGTGGAGAATCTGCATCCCCTTCTCACTCATGTGGCCAAGCCTATGATGCCACAATGCTGTATCTGTTCCTGTGGAAGCTAAAGAGATAGAATGGTCAGTATTATGAGGACATAAATACAACATACCTACTCTGTCTCCTTTTGCTATCACCATTGATCCTTTAGTGATCTTCCACCACTTTTCTCCAAACGTAGATAGACAACCGCCATCTCCCAACTGCCCTGTTGAGATCAGATTTCTTTTCATAGCAGGAATATGCCTAACTTCTTTCAACAACCAATCAGTTCCATTCTTAACTTTTATCCATACCTTACCCATTCCAACAATTTTACATGGCTCATCATCACCCAATAAAACATGTCCAAAGTCACCAGGAACATACTCATTATTTCCTATGGGGTGTAGCATGACATGAAGCTCCTGAATCTACTACCCAATAATCACTAGTATTATCTAATGCAAGAATCAAAGCATCTTGTAACACATCACCTGCTACATTTGCTTCCTGGGTAGTTTCCTTCTGTGCATCTCCTTTCTTCTTTAGAGATTTGCAGTCTTTCTTCAGATGTCCTTTCTTTCCACAGTTCCAGCACTCTATCTTTCCCAGTCTAGACTTGGATCTGCCTGTTTTAGACTTTCCACGATTACCTTGGATCTTTCCTCTCTCCTTTTGTCTTCCCCTACTCTCCATGGTCAACGCATTACCTAATGTCTCACCTGTGCTTTTTCTTCGCATTTCCTCGCTAAGAATAACACCAATAACATCATCAAATTTCAAGGTGTTTGAACCAAAGACAGAGTTACTTACAGCCATGACCAAGCTATTCCAGCTTTCTGGCAATGAACACAAGATTAGAAGAGCCCTAACCTCATCATCAAAGTTCACACTTATAGAACTTAGCCGATTTGTAACCGTATTAAACTCATTTAAATGATCAGTAACAGATCCACCTTCAGACATCTTCATATTAAATAAATGCTTCATTAGAAATACCTTGTTGGAGGCCGAGGGTTTTTCATACAGCTTACCCAATGCGCTCATCAAACCCTCTGTTGTCATTGCTTTTGAGATATTGAAAGCCACCGACAAATCTAGGCTCAACCGTATTGTTCCCAGAGCCTTTCTGTCAAGAACCTCCCATTCTTTGTCCTTCATAGCCGTCAGTTGCTTTGCTTTTCCTCCCAACGGTGGGAATAGATCCTTCTGGTACAGATAGTCCTCCATTTGCATCTTCCATAACCCGAAGTTTTGGCCATTAAACTTCTCGACCTTAAACTTTCCTTCTTCTGCCATTGCTCCCATTCGAACCAGAAACCCTAGCTTCCTGTGGGTTTAACTGCCAAATAGACCTTTGGCTCTGATACCAATTGTTAAAAAACCAGGATCGCAGAGCAATAAAAATAAACAGAAATGCAAATATAATCACACATACACATTACAAGAGAGACACAGATATATCGTGGTTCACCCAACTTGGGCTACGTCCACACTGAATTTGCCAGTCCTTATTATTATTACCATCCAACAAGGTGAAGGGATACAACCTGCAGCACAACCGCTGCACTTCCTCTTCTCTGTTTTCACAGTCTCTCTCCTGATCTCAAAGATCTTTACAATGCATAAAACCTAATACATCATCCTCCCTAGCCGTATTACAATGTCTTTATTTTATAAGGGAAATACAATGGGAAAATACCACGGGATACCCAAAACCATGGGCCCACAAAACAGCTGGCGAAAACAGCCCCAAAAATTTTCTTCGAGGGCACTGCCTCCGAACCCCCGCCAAGGGACCACTAGCCCCCGGACCCCCCAGCCAGGGGGTATGGTCCCCCCTAGAACCCCGTGGGGGGGCGATGCCCCCCCGCTAAGGTGACTGTACAGTCCACCTACATATCATATAAAACTGGGGTACAAACACGGCTGATACAATATCATCTATGAGACTAGAAGATCTGGCTCCACAACCAACACTAATACGATTGTTGCTTTAATGGAAAATATGGAGGTGAAATTTAACAACTCTCTTTGTAGATGTGAAAGACTTTTCTATAAAGGGTAGAAGACAGTTGCATATGCCATGGAAAAGATGGATACCTGGAGGAAAGGATGGGAGTTAAGCTATGATAGTGACATGGACAACATCCAAAGGTAGTTGGAGCTCAACAGAAAGTAGAAGACAAATACAAATCTAAGACTATCTTATTGGAAGCAGGCTTGTCAGCAACACATGATAAAATAATTGAACAAGCAGAGGTAATAAAGTACCTCCAAGATAAGATTAAAAACCTACAACTAGAACAACACGTTGGCTTTCTGGCTTTGAGACACTCTCCCTCCAAGGAATTATATGTTGGTTCTATAGAACCACATCGGCAAGAAGGAAAAGAGGAAGACATAGTGGAGCAAAACACTACCAGGACTAAAGCAATTGAATTTACTCACCTATATTTTGTAGATGGTCATCTAAAGAATGCACATTAAGGGCATTGCACATATATTGTTTAATTTATTTGTTTTCATGTTTTGTAAGGCTCTATTGAGTCCGAGACAACTTATGAGGCTATATACTAGTCAAACAGTCTATAGTAGTAGTAGTAGAAGTTTGTCTTTCTAGTAAGTTGATGGTAATGTAGTTAACAAGTTGAAAATGCTAGAAACGTTTTGGACCATTTTGCTTGTATTTTGTAAAGATGGTTAGACGGTCAAACCACAACCCCCTCCTTTTTAATATCAATACAATCTACCCATTTGTGTTAAAAAAAGAGGCTCGAGTAACTCAATTTGTAAGATGCCTAAAGTGGTCAATGTTGGAAGCAGCCAAGACTAATAGATATCAAATTTGTGTTGGTTTTCCCTATATAGGGTTTCTAGGGTTAAAACACTTGTTCCTCTTCTGTGCTTGTTTTCATGCATTATTATTATTTGATAACATGTGGTATCAGAGCGAGGTTAGTCTGGACTCCTCACAAGAGAAAATAGGGTTCTAATGCTAGAGAAGTATGTGGAGTGTTGTTTGACGGACAATCTACCAAGAGCGGACTCGAGGCCTGATCTCCCTAGCTCAACGCGAGTCTAGAACAAATAGAGACAGAACATAAATTACTCTCCTAGATCTAATTAGAGATCAAGGAACTAGATGCTTTTACCTTATAGAACGTTGATCCTTTCACCTTGAATGTTGCTCCAAGATTGATGGTCTTCAGATCTCAACTGCAAAACCTCTCAAGACAACACAACAGAACAAGTAGTAAAATGCACCTACACAATAATAGATCTAAGTAAGCAGTTAAGTAGGAAAACTACACAGAATATCATTAATGCAATGAGATTTGGTGGAAAGCACTTATATTACTGTATTAAAAGGGAAATACATAGGATGAAGAGATTACAACCAATGACTTAACGTAGCAATCCTTCTTCGATCAAGCCAATGCCAAAGCCTCCAAAGGGATGATGGATATCTCAAGGAATGAGTAGAGATCTCTCCTAAGCTAATTTCACCAGCATGTAGATACCATAGACCTCCTCCCCTTGGAATGGGAGTGAGCTTCACTTATATAGGACTAAGTGGATAGGGTAGGTTGAGATATCGTAGGAGAGAGATAGGGGATCCTTCCAAGAGGCTAGGAACTGAATGCCAGCTTCCCCAAAGGCTAGGGATAGGGATACACATCAGCTACCTTCGAGAATGAGCTCGAAGATGCTATTTTAATCAATTAACTGACATCATCGCAGTCTATAAGAGGACAAACTGCGACGTCGCAGGTTGCACTAGGACAACCTGCGACGACCTCTCAAAACCTAGTATAAAAGGGTTTGCATCTCTTCCAAGTGGATGACTTAGTCAAAGGAACTTCATGGATGTTTACACTGAGTCTCAGGATACCAAGATTTAGGTGTAACAGAATGCCCCCCAAGCATGAAGCTGTTTGAAAATTGGCCAGGTGAAATGCTTTGGCATAAGGAATGGAAATGGCTCGTCGGACGAAGGATGCTGCTGCAATAAAACTGACTCTGAGTACACAGTCTCATACAACGTACAACATGGTTGTTGACCAATACATTGCAGATCCATGGTAGTAATGACCGACTGAACACAATCATGGCTACTAGACACAAGCGTAGATCCATGATGAGGTCATAACACAGCCATGACCAATACAAATGTGGATCCATGTGATATGACTCAAAACAATCTCCATCGCAACCTAGGTAAAACATGACTCCTCAGGGTCTTCAAGTCGAACCCGCAATGATACGAATCTATCCATGTGATTACAAGTGTCTTGACGTCGAACATGGTAGAAACCACTTGATTACTGGTCATTGATGTATACCGTTAAGAAGTGTGAGGGAAATCACCATTAATGTCAATGATTCCCAAGGTATCACAGTACATATCATCAAGCGTGAATAAATGAGTTGAAGTCGAACGTCGGATGAAATCTTTCAATCAAGAGTCAATGATGTAAACTCATGTTGAAAGCGAGGTAACCTGCCATTAAGGCATGCAGGGCCAAGTTACTTGGTTGGTTTCTAGATTCAATCCGCGGATGATGATTTGAAGTCGACAAGGATGAATCCATTGAAGGAGGGCCATGATGAATCCCCCATCATCGACATGAAACACGACAACAGATGTTTGGAGTAGATCGGATGATACAGTAACATACAAGACTGACTCAAAGTAGACCGACATGGTGGAAGGTGTATTGACTGCAGATAATGAGTGGTGAAAGTATTCTTGAACATGGGAATGGCATGACTTGGCAGTATTAACATGACGAGTACGACACCGACTCCTAATGCAACTGATGATGGAAGCGTTCTTTGAATGACTCAAAGGAGTAACAAGACTCAGCAAGTGGGAAAAAACTCGAGGACAAACAGATAGTCCAAGTACTATATGCAAAGGCAAATAAGTGACATGTTCAAGAACGACTAGGTACTGCCACTGATAAAGGTGTAATACAAAAGCTTTCATTTTTCCCCATCATGATAGATGTGTGCCTCATGTGTTTTTTACGAGCTTGATGAGGGTAACTAGATGCTCGGTATAGCTCATCTCATAGATGAGTCCAATCCCAAATATTTTCCGAACCTGGGAGAGGAGGGGTTCGTCCCATAGCGGGCCCTTCAATGTTAAAGTTTAATGATCCCATAGAAGGTAAACTCGGTCGTCATTTCATGTTTAGAGAGTCTAAAAAGAACTAAAGAAGACTCCAATGGTCCTTTTTCGTAAAGTTAGCCTCATCGCCCAAAAAAGGGTAAAGCAACGCGGGAGAGGACTCTTCCAGTCATGACTGGCCGGAGTATACCTTTTTCATAAGTAGTGCCCCTTCGTCCGAAAAAGGGGTAAACTATCACCGGGGAGACGATCATTCAAATACTTTACCAAGCATGAACGTGACAAGTTCGCTTGGCAATCTTTTCGTATTTCAAGATCCCGAAAAGAGCTTAAAGATAGACTCTGGGGGGGTTCCTTTTCCATAGGAGTTTAACGAGCCCGGAAAAGTGATAAACCATAACTCGGTAACTTATTCTCATGGTTTTAAGAGAACGAGAAAGAACAAAGAGTAAGCTCGTCATCATTAAATGATTGAAATCTAACAGATGGAAAATAACCACAAAAACATTCAAGGGGTTTTTCACACCTGAGATGATCGCTACAATGCAAAAACGGCGCAAATGGAACACTTAATGTCTCCCGCATGCTTGAAAACTAGGTCAAATAGTCAATCGGGTGTTCAGATGCAGTAAAAATGATCCAAACTATAACAAATAACCCATAGAGCATCTAAATTTGAAAAAGAATATTCCCTTTTTGTTTATAAAATAGAAAAAATGACCAAATATAGTTACCATTGTTTATTTGCCAAATTGGGGAGAAGAAAGTGCCATTTGGAGCAGAATTTCGTTCGCCGATTGCTGGAGCTACGAGTGACCATTTCGCAAGACATTCGGAGCAGGTAACCCTAAATCTCAGCCAGTATCTTTCTAGTGGTTTAGAATTTCAATTTTTGTCCATTTTTTAGGTTTTTTGAGTTGATTTGTGGGGAGTTTGTGCGCCCTCGGGTCATCGCAAGTCTCCCTTACGGGAACTGCGACGAACCCGAGTCATCGCAAACCCCACAAGGGTGTCTTGCGATGATGTCCCCCTGTCTGCAAGGACGAGGTGCGATGGCAGAAACGTCCATGTTCAACTCAAAACCCAGCCCAAAAGAAAAAGTTTTAATGGCTTGAGTGAGTGCTAATGATGTTTAAATGCTCTTATTGATAGGTTTGTGGCCGCCAACATGGTTCTAGAGTGGCACGAGCGAGAACATGAAGTGGATGATGTGCAAGCAGCAAATGATCTATTATGTGTGGAGGAATTAAGGAACTATGGGTTGCTGAAGTTCTTCCAGGTCCAGGGCATGAGGGACCAAGTCTTACTGCTGGAGCATATGATTCATCGTTGGGATGCAGCACAGCAGTACTTCATGATCGGTGAGCACATACTGACTATAGATGTCGAGGACATCTACTTCTTGACTGGATTGTCCCGGAGGGGGGAAAATGTGGCTCTTACCAGATCACGAGGAAGTGACCGGACGGTGGACGACTTGATTGTCCATCATTGTACTCCACATGCCCGTGCCTCTAGTGGGAAGATTCCCATCAAAGAGGTGCGAGATTGTCCATTGCGTGCTATACTTTTCACCATAGTGAGGATAGTCAGGAGCCAAGCGGCTCATCTAGCTACCAGGTCCCAGATGTTGTATGCGGAGGACTGTATGTCTCCAAAGGTATTCAACTGGTGTGAGGTACTCCTCGCCAACCTACGAGCTCAACTGAACAAGTGTTGGCGTGGAGAGCTCAAGCAGTTCAGGTATGGATCGATAGTGATCTCATTCTTATTGGAGTGGGTTCCCCTTCTATGCTCGCAGGTGACTTGGGATGACAGGGATCCTAGGGATCCTCATATGGTCCGATGGACAGAGGTGATGGCCCGCCATGGTGGCGGAGGTCTGGATTCTTCACCTGGATGGAAGGACAACTACTCATGATAGAGGACTACCCGTACAACAGTACGGATTTCAGGGAGGACCCAGACCTAGTGCAACCAAAGGGGGCAGAGTGGGGAGACATCAGTAAGAACAATGACCCTTGTACTTTTTATTTTGTGTATTTATAATTTTTTTGGATATTGTTGATGAATTAATAACATGTGTGTGCATATGTGGGTCCTTCGCGATCGGTGGGGGTCTCGCTTCTCGCGAGGAGAGGAGAGGCACCACCAGTAGCACCAACCATGCATGATGCCATCATGGAGATGGATGGCGTCTATGAGAACCTTACCAGGTTGACATTGGATGTTCCAGATGCAGTAGTACATGAGTTGTCGAGGCCTATGTAGAGGTACACAGTTGGTGTGACTATGCATTTTGGTACGCTACTTCGCAAGGTAGCGAGGGCAGTTGAATGCTTCCATGTCCAGCAGGCGAGGGCTGCGAGACCTAGCCGGTGCACGGGCCAGGCGTCAGGCCCAGTGATGTTATTATGTATGTACTGAGAGCTGTGTAAACCTTAGATTTTGTACTACTGAAAAGATTTCAGGCTTCAGATTTTGTATAGACTCACTGAAGCCATCGTGCTTCATATTTTTGTATCGGCACTACTTTATCATTATTATATATATATATATCCAAACATTTTGGCGGCTTTATACATATGTGCTTGATATGAGATCTTGTTCATGTGTTTGCTTATACAATGAGTTATTTACATGTTATGTCTACTTTTATAGTTCATGAATGTGCTATGTGTGTGCAATGTACCAATCTAAGATGAAGTTGTCCATGGAGTCGGAAACTGTATTCACATCTCATGGAATGTGCATGTATTGAATGGATTCGAAGGACCTTTCCAGAAGATGAACTCGTCTGTAGAGATGGAATAGGGTAGGGTCACAGATGATGTAAACTTGGTTAAGATGAGAGACCACCAGTTGAGAATCCAAATGGATGACAACGTGGTCCATACCCAAAGAAATAGCGTCAGTTAGGGTTCCAATGACTGCCTGATATTCCGCAGCATTGTTGGTCGTGAAACCTAGACACATTCCTCCTAAGCTAATAAGCTCTCTGGTAGGTGAATAGAGCACCCAAGCTGCCGAAGCAAGGTTGCGGGTATGCCGGCTGGCGCCATTCGCAAATCCGTAGTAGGTTTCCATCTGCACACGTAGATAGAACATGGTGTAAGAAACAAAACAAGATCTAATCACGCAAAAATCAAAGCGTCACACCACACAAAACACACGCCATGTACAGTATATACAAAGTACTTATGCATGAAAGACTCAGGCATAGTACCTCTTCAGGTAAAGCCCATTGCAAGGTTCACCTAAAGATATCCCATCGTAGTCTTCAAGCTCGTAAGCTCCCTTCTCCAAGACGTGTTTCACTATGTAGGGTCCATGCCACATGGACTCAAACTTTCTTGCCCCCAGCTTATCATGTCTTTGGTCGTATGTGAGGACCAAATCACCCTCGCTATATGTGCGAGGTTCTACCGACTTGTCGTACTACGCTTTGATGCGTTTGTTATGAGCCTTGTTGCAAGAGCGGCATCACAGCGAGTCTCGTCGAGTTTATCTAGGTAGAGGAAGCGTTTTTCCTCAGCAGTAGTGTTAGGGAGAAGTTCAATTGCGAGTTTGAGGGACGGAATCTCGCACTCAATCGGTAGGACAACCTCCAATCCATAAACTAATTGGAAAGGGGTAAATCTAGTGGCGGTCTTGACGGAAGTTCAATAATCCCATAGTGCGGAGAAGAGCATATTATGCTAGTTGGACTTGTGCGTACCCACCATGTGTTGGATCGTGGTTTTCAAGACCTTGTTAATGGCCTCTACTTGTCCATTGGACTGTGGGTAGTACGGTGTTGAGTTTTCATGGCGAAAACCCAATCTAGTGCTCAACTCGTCGACCATGTGGTTCATGAAATGAGAGCCATGGTCATAACTATCGCTTGAGGAACTCCAAACCGCGCTATAACATGGTTGAACATGAAGAGTGTGGCGGTTTTGTCGTCGTCCGTGTATGTAGGCATAGCCTTGACCAACTTTGTAAAGTAATCCACGGCTACTATGGCGTAACCATGTCCCCCGGCCGAGGTAGGCTTACAATGCATGAAGTCAATGCCCCATTTAGCAAAGGGGCCAACGATAATAACCAGGTGTAGCGGGGTTGGGTGGGTGTGCTTCTTAGTTTGGAAGTGCTGGCAGGGAGGACATTTTTTTACGGCCTCGATACAATCTTTAAAGATAGATGGCCAAAAATATCCTACGCGAAGTATCTTCTAGGCTGTAGCCATCCTAGAGAGATGACCGCCACACGCCCCAGCATGATAGTCATTTAGAATGTGTTCAGCCTCTTCATGAGTGAGACAATGTCGAAGAATAGAATCAATACCATGGCGGTACAAAGTATCACTGATGATCAGATAATATTCTGCATGGTGGCGGATTCGACGACGGTCGTCCCACGAGAGTTGGGGGCTGAAACGTTGGGTCTAAAGATATATAGTGATGTCTCCATACCATGGGTCAGACATGCTGATGAGGAACAATGATTCGTCTGGAAGAGAATCATTGGGCTCAAATTCGACATCAGGACGGGGAAGATCGCAGATCAGCTCAGCCAACACCAAAGACTTTTTAGACTTAGCCTTTTCGAATAGGAGATCAAATTCCCACAGTATCACGATCCAGCGTGAATACTTGCCCCCAAGCACCTAACGTGTCAAAAGTTGGTA
The DNA here is from genome assembly GCA_027924585.1 of Larix kaempferi. Taxonomy (NCBI): domain Eukaryota; kingdom Viridiplantae; phylum Streptophyta; class Pinopsida; order Pinales; family Pinaceae; genus Larix; species Larix kaempferi. The sequence continues at coordinate 18,323,475 of BSBM01000089.1, read as the reverse complement.
CATGAGGTTCAAATCGGCAATGATTGTGGTGGTGCGAAGCAATATGTAATGTCAAAACTTTTGGACGACAATGACTGTCGCGAGAGTGAGTTTCTCGGCATGTGAATAGTGAGTTTCAGTGTCAATGAGACCCTTACTTGCGTAGTATATCACATGTTCATGGGCGTTGTTGTCTTCTTGAACCAAGACCATGGTGATCATGGTGGCAGAAGCGACAAGATAAAGGATATAATCCTTGTAGTAATTGGGTGGTTGGAGCACAGAGGCATGCGTGATAGCATGTTTTAAGCTTTCAAAAGATTGTTGAGATTGGTCGTCCCAAATGAATGGGATGTCTTTCTTCATCAACCTCATGTAGCCCAAGCTTTGAAGTTTCATTATGTCGGTGGGAGGTGGGAGAGCGACAATGGCTTCCACCTTCAAGGGATCGATGCAGATCCCCTCTTTTGAGACTATGAAACCGAGGAGGTGTCTAGACTTGACTCAAAAGATACACTTGTGAGAGTTCAAGCGGATGTTATATCGCCTGCATCTGAGGAAAACTGTCGTTAGATGGTCAATGTGGTACTCGCACTGCCATGAATGGGCAGGTAAATCCTCCAAGTAGGGTTCCACAAAGTCCTTCACGTCGTGAAAGGCATACAACATGGCCCGCTGGAATGTGGCACCAGCATTTTTAAGGCCAAAAGGGAGCTTGCGATAAGCAAACATACCCCAAGGACAGATGAAATCTATCTTGTGTTGATCAGCCGGGTGGATCTCAATCTGGTTGTAGCCAGAAAACCATCCATGAATGAAAAGATGACACTTCCTGCACAGTTGTCAATTATCTGGTCGATAAATGGAGTCGAGTAGTTGTCTTTAGGACAAGCCTTGTTGAGATCCCGATAATCGACGCAAACACGAATGGTACCCTGCTTTTTAGCAACAGGGACAACGTTTGAGACCCATTCATTCAACGGGATAGGGTAGATAAAACCTGCTTTCAAGAGCTTTTCAATCTCTGCCTTGATTGCCGCAGTCTTTCGGGGGTGTATCGGTCGCAGTTTTTGCCGGACAGGTTTAGCGTCGGGATAGATTTGAATCGTGTGTGAAACAATTGCGGGGTCTATCCCAGGCATCTCCTCGTACGTCCAAGCAAACACATCTCGAAATTGCTTGAACAAGGTCGTGAACGTTGTGATTTCTTCAGGGGAACACTTCTGGCCTAAGCGAATGTGTTCCACTACACCAAGAGTAACCGATATGTCAACCGAAATGGTAGGCTCAATGTTGGCCAAGTTGCCTTCAGAGTCCGTTTGACACATAAGTATCGAGGACTGAGAGCCAAGGTAGACATCTGGTGTAAAGATGGTAGAAATGTTATTCTCCACAGAGTTCAATGAAGGAAGGAAATACAACTGATGATGGAGGTCTTCCCGCGGAGGGTCATTCGCACTCATGATTTCCATAATCGACTCATCCGAATGAAAAGTCCGGACCTGAGGGTCGGGTATGGATGATGTCCGTTGTAGAGAACAGGAGGAGGAGGCCACAACTAAATGGTTCTCCAGGGATGATTAGATAGCCTCGTAAATAAGTTCAGCGGGTGAAAGAGGCATAGTCTCTCCAATCAGGTGTGTTGTGGTTTCATAAGGTACAAGCCATGGATCAATAGAGTTGGGGAGCGATGAAATTCGCGAGGATATCATGTTCACCATGGCAACATGATTTGGGGGATCCGAGGTTGGAAAAACGCCCATAAGGGATGAGTCCTTGATGAGGCCAACCCCCACGCTCTCATAAGGGTGCAAAGATTGTCCAAGTAATGGAACATTATCGCTTAGATGAGTAGCGGTGTCAAGTGTACAGAAATCCAGTTGGTCGACTGTAACAATTCGTCCTTGATGAGGCAATTGTACAATGCGAAAAACAGAGGATGCAACCGCAGTCATGGCGTAAAACCAATTACGACCAAGCAGGTGTTATAATCTAACGGGGCAGCGACCACTTCCATGTTAATGGTTGCGGTCTTGCCCCCCAACTCAACTGCTAAAGCTTGTAACAACCCATGAGTTTGAAAGCCATGTCCGTCAAATGCATTCAAAGTGGTAGGAGAACAGTTCAACTCGGGAGAACCAATGGCTCTCCAACATGATATTGACATGACTGAAGTAGAGGCACCTTCGTCCAAGACGGTGCGATGGATTGTCTTCCCAGCAATGTTTGTGGCAACTTGAAATTCCAATTGATGGGAGAGCCTTGGTTTAAAGTATTCCAGTCGGAACATGATGGTATTAGACGAATCCGAATCAACCGCGCCGATGGCAGCAAGGAGATTCTTGCACTGATTAGGACATTTTTGCAAGACTTCAAGCATCGACATAGCACAAGGAGCTTGTGATAGGTCCTCTACAATGTTGTAGTTCTGAGCAACCTAAGAATTGGGATTGAAAACAGATTTTCTAATCGTTCTCTTGCGAAGACGCAACACTGACTCTAAAGAGGGTTTCTCAATGGGGAGAGAAATAGGCGGGATAGTGATGTCAGGAATCAAAGTGGAAGCTTTTTCAATATTAATTCCGACGGGCTCCTTCGGCGGGACTAGGTCATACGAACGGGAACGTGTGTTCAAGCTGACAGTCTCATTATGCATCATGAGAACATGCGCGGTGGAGAATGCCTCTCCCTGGGAAGGAGAGGTTTGTGCGATCAGCTGTTGGTTTTGAGTGGAGAAGGGATCATTGAGAACTGTGGTAGTAGAGTTTCCTTTGAGGAACTTCTGTACTTCGGCTCTATGAGGACATTCCTTGGAGAAATGGTCTTCACCGCATAGCAAACAAGGATACTTTAACTTCCTCTTCTGTTTGGTGTCTTCCTGAGTGGGTTTGGGCTCCTGTTGGTTAGAATATTTCTTAGGTTTCCCTTTGTTCTTCTTCTTACCACCAAATTTCTGAGATGAAGTTGTTTGCACAAAATTCACCTCTCCGGTGGAGGCAGGAGTGGTAGACTTGGTAGTGTTGTTGCCAGCCTATGCTGGAGATGGGGAGGAACCTTGGGGGTTCGACAAGCCAACAGTTTGAATAGGAGGATGGGAGGTAAGGGATCCAATGATGCCATCGGCTTGAGGTCCCTTAGGTGGTTGTGCGAGGTCATACGTAGGGCGGGGTGCATCAAGAACAATTTTGTATAATGTGCCATATTGAGCATAGACCAAATCTAACTAATGGGAACGAGAAATGGCCTGTTCCTCAGTGACGGCCCCTCCCATGGCTACGTCTCGAGCTACAACAGGTAAGAATGACTTTGTGAACCAGTCAGCTAAGAGTTGGTCCAGAATATGAGCCTTAATGAGACGTCGTCTCCATCGCCATTCATGAATATGATCTGAAATATGAGTGGTGGTGTTCTGGTGAAGAGAGGTCAATAAGTCCATACCAGTCTCATAGCGAATGGGTAATTGGAAGTGATTAAAAAATGACATAGCAAGAGAACCGAAATCGGGAAAAGAGTTAAGTGGTAGTTCAATATACCACTTGGCAGCGGGGCCGGTGAGAGTCCGTTGAAATAACCGGAGATGGATCGAGTCGTCCATCAAGGAGTTGGATGAACACCATAGATGGTATGTCATCACATGGTTTTTGGGATCCTCACCAGGTTTGCCATCAAATTTGGGGATATCTGATGGTAACTTAACCGGAATGGGTGGCCAGTTATGCCCATGGTAAATGGGATCATTCATGAGACGAGACAGGTCGGGTAGGTCCAAAGTAGCCAAAAATGGCAGCTTTTGATTCAGTTGGGGATACTAATAGTACTGATAAGGCACGTATGGACCGGTAGGACCTTGAATTGACTGGTTGTAAGGTGTTCCCTGGGGAAACTGACCATAAGGGGTATGCTTCTTGGACCGTATGTAAGTCTACCACCGTAATAAGGTGGTCCAAAACCATAGGGCGGGGGTTCGCCGCTACCACCCGGGGGGGGGTGAGGTCCACTACCACCACCAAGAGGGGGTGGGGGTCCACCACCACCGCCAGGAGGGGGTGGAGGTCCGCCACTACCACTGTAATAAGGTGGTCCCTCGCCACCTTTTCTAGGAGGGGGTGGGCCACCTCCTCCATCAGAGGGGTAGGGTCCTCCACCACCGTCGCCACCAGAAGGATAAAGTCCTCCTCCACCGCCTCCACCATAATAAGGGGGTCCTCCACCACCACCCCTGAAAGGGGGCAGTCCACCACCATAAGGTGGGGGTCCGCCACCATCGGGGGGGGGTCCTCCACCTCCACCAGAAGGGGGAGGACCTCCACCTCCTCCACCAAGAGGGGGTGGGCCATTGTTACCAAAATGAGGTGGGCCTCCACCAGAAGGTAGAGGTGTGTCGCCTCCCAGATTTAATGGGGGCCTGCCGCCTCCGGAAGGAGATGGAGGGGGACCAAGTGGGGGTGGTGGTGCTTGAGGGATGGTTGGTGGGGGTCCATGTCGCAAAACATTTTGATGCCTCCATAGAGTGTATGGATTTCCGGGGTAGGGTACCCCATAGAGTGCGTTTCTGGGATTAAGTTGTCCCGACACAGGGTTAAGATAACCTGGATACGCTTGACTCCATGGTGGTTGAACGACATTGGACGGTTCCCCAACATGGGATAATCCCGTAGTGGAAGGTCCAGCAGGTAAGGAATCTCCAACGGAAAGACCGATGGGAACTCCTTCTCTAGTAGTATGGTTAGGAGACGGGGGTTTCCCCCCAGCAACAACTTGCTGACCACGAATCAAGGGTTGACCCAACACGGGTTGTTGATTATCTACTATGGGATTAACATTGCCCATAACGAATGTAGGGGGTAAAGAGTATCCTCCCCTTGAGTTTTGGGGTGGGGGAGAAATGGTAAATGTAACCGTAGTAGTAATAGGTGTGTTGGACTATTGTCCTTCAAACAATTGGGTCGTGTGAGGTATAGGACTGGTCTCCTGCGAGAGTTGACCAGTTTCATGGATGGTCAGGTTGTGCATGGATGGTTCCGATGAATCAAAAGATAATGTGTGAATTGGGATTTCTCTAAACCTAGCCCTTTGTGCGAGACTTTGTCTTCGAACTTCATCACCCAAGGAACGTAAATGATCCAAGCGCTCACGAAGAGGCCCGAAAATCTCGGCGGAAGTAGGCCAGCTGGTTGGTGGAGTATTTTCTGGAGTAGTCCAGGTAGGTGGGGATGCAATGGAAAAATGAGCCATTGGGTGGCCTAGAGATGACGTCCAATAAGCTGTTGATGGTCCAACAGCTACTACAGGATCATCCTGGGGTGGATTTAACCATTCCAATGATCTAGGCTCTTCTGGTAAAACAGGAGGTAAGTCTTGTGGAGTAAAAATTTATGCCTCTTCACCCTGCTGGGGGTGGCAGGCAGGTGAATCTGGAGGAAACATGTGTGCTCCAACATTCAAAGTAGGGTTTTCTACTTGAGGTGACACAACCATGGCTTGTGGGTCCATCCTTACCCGTGAAATTACCTCCTGGTTAAGGGGATATTCGGGCGGTAAGTTCTGAATCCTATGGGACCTTCTCCAAGGAATGTCAGCCAGAGTGACTGAAACAAAAGTTTCTCCTAGGGTAAGCTAAACAAAAGAAAAGCAGTCCAGAAAAAATCCTAAACAAGCTAATACCACAAGCAAACTTATGTGATAAGAGTCGATTCAACGTCTGGAACCTCACGGGATTATCAAGGCTTCGCAACTCACGATATACTCCAGGGTCCAATAGTTATACTCGGCCTAATTTTTCAGAGCACTAACCAGGGAGTATTAGGACCATACCCCTGACCATATAACCCGACTACCTGATAGTACGTGCGTAATAGCTCCTTGAGTGCTTTTCTCGATGTATTGCTCTGCCAAGACGGCCAAAAGGTTATCTCAGTTGGTTTCAGGAATCCTAATGGTGTCTCCCGATATACACAAGATACGTGGGAGTTCAAATCCGTAGTGGTGTTGTCTAATGCACAACCGTACGGCACGAGACATTCCTATATACTACCGAGTACGTGAAACACCTTTCTATATACGCCAAGTACGTGAAACACCTTTCGATATACGCCAAATACACAAAGTACTTGGTGGGTACGTGAAAGAGCTTCGATATACCTGGTTGGTACGTGAAAGAGCTTCAATATACCGATAAGTACGTGGAAGACTACAATACCCCCAGAATACAGTGCTGGCAAGTAACGACAACTGCCACGTTTTACGATGCCAGAACATGTCTCTAACTTACACATAAGTGACTAAATTTTTTACCCTGGTTCTACTGTTAATTTTATCTGGACAGTTAGGTGAATGCATGAGGTGAGTACATAAATGTAAACATAATGTAATCCCTAACTACATGCAAAAATGTACTTTTCTTTTGATGAACTCTATATATGGGAGGGAGAAAATTCTTTCCAAGTGATTTTACTAAAGCAACATAATGCAACATAATCCCAAATCAACCAAATTTGATACAAAATACTCTTTACGCTTTTTCGTTTTTCCAAGCAAAACATAAAAAATCAACAAGCATGATAACCAAATCCAAACATTTTCTTTTGTCTTTTCGGATCAAAGTTTAAGAGATGAAAAGAGAGAAATTTCCTATCTAGAGTACTCTAACTTTTCAATTTCACTATGATAGCTTAAAAACTCTAAAAACTAAAAATGCATACAAATTCGTCAAGCATGGAGTCACTTTTGTAAAAAACTTGATCTCATTTGAATTCTTCAATAAAATGAATGATTCATAATTCCCGAAAAGCACAAATGACTAATTCTTCTTCAAACTTTTTCAAAAGATCAAATTAATGATACATTCCAATGCATGAACCAATTCTACAATGATTTCCAAATGTCCTTGAAAACAGTAAAAATGATGCACTTTCAATTTTCCAATGATATGCCAAGATAATAACTTGATAACAATGATATTTTTAAGCATGAAAATTGAAACAAAAGTTAATTTGCAGCACTCTAAACACTCAGTAAATTCTCGGAAAATGACAAGCACTCATGTGGATTGAAAACACTTCAAAACACTCAAAAACACTCAATTGAACAACTGAACACAACCGAAGCTAAATGACAAGTGCAAAAAGAAGTTTGGGATCATATCAAGTGAGGAGAGGAGGGATGACAAGGTTAAGTGGATGAAGATGGGGGAACATGAAGTATCCACCACTACCAAGCTTAAGCTCGTAAAAAATGGGACCCAATACAAATCCACACAAAACCAAACACTTTTAACACGTGAATCAAAAAGAAGTCTCTAACTGGATCTTGCAGCACAGAGGGGGTCTGCACACCAAACCAAAACTCAAATAAAAAAATCGAGGGGGATTCCCATATGTCAATTTTGATAGATCGACGCAGTCTGTGTTTATACACAAAGCGACCATCGCAGGTCACCAGTGCGGGAAAAGCAACGATGCCGCAGTACACCAGTGCATAGGTTGCGACGACAAGCCAAAAGATAGAGAACATAGGTCAAATCAACGCTCTAGTTGCACTGTCCAGGTGCAACGAGCGAGATCCAAGTTCAAGAATGAACAAATCTCCAAACAATGAGCAATAAAATGGTTTGAAAATGGGGAGTGCAAACTCATAGGAGGACTACAAACTCTTCGAAGTGAAGATCTGATGGTGAAAATAGGCTCAGGAGGCAAATAAGATGGCTTGCAAAAGAAATCAACTTGAAAATGGAATTCAAACTGAAAACTAAACAAAAGTACTCCCCAATATGGTCGCCAGATTTGTTTGACGGACAATCTACCAAGAGCGGACTCGAGGCCTGATCTCCCTAGCTCAACGCAAGTCTAGAACAAATAGAGATAGAACATAAATGACTCTCCTAGATCTAATTAGAGATCAAGGAACTAGATGCTTTTACCTTATAGAGCGTTGATCCTTTCTCCTTGAATGTTGCTCCAAGCTTAATGGTCTTTAGATCTCAGCTGCAAAACCTGTCAAGACAACACAACACAAGTAGTAAAATGCACCTACACAATAATAGATCTAATTAAGCAGTTAAGTAGGAAAACTACACAGAATATCATTAATGCAATGAGATTTGGTGGAAAGCACTTATATTACTGTATTAAAAGGGAAATACAAAGAGATTACAACCAATGACTTAACGTAGCAATCCTTCTCCGATCAAGCCAATGCCAAAGCCTCCAAAGGGATGATGGATCTCTCAAGGAATGAGTAGAGATCTCTCCTAAGCTAATTTAACCAGCATGTAGATACCATAGACCTCCTCCCCTTGGAATGGGAGTGAGCTTCACTTATATAAGAGTAAGTGGATAGGGTAGGTTGAGATATGGTAGGAGAGAGACAGGGGATCCTTCCAAGAGGCTAGGAATCGAATGCCAGCTTCCCCAAAGGCTAGGGATAGAGATACACATCATCTACCTTCAAGAATGAGCTCGAAGATACTATTTTAATCAATTAACTGACATCGTCGCAGTCTGTAAGAGGACAACCTGCGACGTCGCAAGTTGCATTAGGACAACCTGCGACGACCTCTCAAAACCTAGTATAAAAGGGTTTGCATCTCTTCCAAGTGGATGACTTAGTCAAAGGAACTTCAGGGATGTTTACACTAAGTCTCCGGATAACAAGATTTAGGTGTAACAAGTGTATGCAACACCACCTGAAGAAGCTCATGGAATATAATGGATGAAGAAGTACCTAGTTAAGGAGTGCTTGATTCGGTTCACTATTGTAGAGATGGATGCGGGTGAAGAAGCAACGAATGCTTCTTGCATCATATACTCTTGTGAGCATTTTTTATGGATTTGGAATCAATCTGGAATCAATCACAATGTAAATGGGCATACGACTGTAAGACCTATTTAGGCATGTGTAGCCCTAGCTTGGTGGGTCACCTATGTAAAGTATAATGTAGATTTATGTATACTGAAGAGGGGGGCATGTTGTTATTTGATCCTATACCTAGTCAAAAACTTTGAGGGGGGTTTGTGCTTACCCCAAGTCAAGTTTAATGGGGATAATGTTAGATTAATTCTGACCTGGTTATAAAATGATTAAAGATAACCTTGTTTTGGTCAATAATGGGTTTATTGTTAGTGGTTTACGGCCCCATGGTTTTAGGTAACTCATTTGCCCATGGTTCTCATTTTCCCATGGTTCTAGCATGTGATGAAGCCTATTAAAGGCTTGACTAACTCCATTGTAAGATGCCTAAAGTGGCTGATGTTGGCGGTAGACAAGACTAATAGATTAAAAATACATGTTCCTCTTATGTGCTTGTTTTTGTGTATTACTATTATTTTCGAACAACCAGAACTCTAAGTTTTATAGTCAAGGGGAGATCCATGTGCATCCAACTTTGAACTTTGCACTAAATGTTTTGAAGGTACAAAACCCACATGGAACTAAGATAAGCATTGATTCCAAAAGGAACCCCAAGATAGCAAAAACATTTGTCATCCCTCGGGCACTACCATGAACAACTCAACCTATTTGATTTTCCCTCTATGTTAGTCACCCAAAAGTTTGATTTATTGTTGTTGACCATAGCCTTAGTTGTAGAACAAGATGTATAGAAGAATAAAGTGATCCATCAACATAATCTTGAGAAATCTCAATAGAAAAGAGAGAAACATCATCAAAATAATTGTTTACCACCTCACCTCTACCCATAATGGAAATGCTTCTTACATGTCCCTTAATTATAGCAACTTCAAGGAGGTAACCTAAAGTATATATAGCTAGAACATATGAGTATGGATGAGAATGCAACCTTGTCTGGTAGACTTGTGAAGAAAATATTATTTGATAATACACCCTTGATTGAGACTAAAGATGAAGCATTGGAGAATAAGGTCTTCATCTTTGATACAAATTTTGTGATAAATACCAACCATGTAAGCATCTATGTAATGAAGACCAATCTACCCTATCATAGGCTTTATCAAAATATATTTTCAAGAAGAGGACCTGTTAATTAGATTTCTTTTCCCATTCAACACTATCCCATGTTGTTAACATAGTGTCTAAAAGGAATTATCCGTAGTTGGAGGTAGGTTGCTTAAGGGAACAATGTAAGTTGGATCTCATTGGATACTCATGGAAATACCCTAGAAAGAACCTTATAAGAAACACTTCTCCATGATGTATTCGCGTCCTTGGATGATTTTTGGGGGATAAGTTTGATCATACCTTGGCTATGATGTTCCTCCACATATTTCCCATTCTAAACACTTCCTCAACCATGCATAACATGTCATGATTGAAAAGCTTCCACATTTGTGTAGAAAAATCACAAGTAAGTCTATTAATACTCGAATATGTCTCATCCTCCCCCTTATATAGAACTCACATATACCATTCATTGCTTCACAATATGGAAGAGACCACTCTCTTGCATGCCTCCTAAGTTGTAATAACCTACTCCATAAAAGGGTATTTGATGAAAACATTTTTAAATGTGGCCCAGACATCTATCTAATTGTTGCAAATCCTTTAATTAAGATCCCCCCATGTTCCCAAGCCCCATGATTCTCTCTTAAGCAGTTTTATGTTTGAGAAAATCAAAGTAATATTTAGAAGGCCTATCCATTCCTTCTCCCATTGTAATCAAGCCCTTATTCTAGCACCTCATGCTCTACATTCTTCCATGCAATTGAGCAACTCCTGCTCCTTGGTTGTTCTTCCTATAAAGAAACATTGTGGACGTTCTCCTTAAGAAATCTGTGTACCTTGACCAATCTACATTGTAGTTATTTTTCTCTCTACGTCTACAATCTAGTCACCATCTTCTACCACCGTAAATTAATTTAACAGTTCTCTTAATAATTTTCTCAAACCAATCTCACCCTGCAATGTAGGATCCAAATTCTAAACTTTAGAAATCAAATCCCAATGCTCTTCAAAAGAAAGACGAATAAATTTTAGTTTGAAAATGAGAGAAGTTGGAGATACATGTGATCTAAAACTACCATACTTGAGACAATAGAAAAATGATTATACCATGTGCATTGAAAGACTATACATTCATTATGCTTTCTAGAATGGGAAAATGAGATCTCGTCCTTAGAAGCATAAGCCCTACCAATATAGCTTGGACTCTATCTAAGGTTCTCTCCTTATTAGACTTGACTACCCTCCAATGTCTAAGTATTTTTTTTGTTCTTCTAGTTCACTTTGAAGATTGTGTATTTGGTTTTGCATCTAGCCCACACATTCTTTTATCCTCCCAAAGTAACAATAGAAAACCTCTGTCGTTGCCACCCTACAACTCAACCATGTTGAAGTTACCAAGGGGCACCCACTTCACATCCACACGATAATTAGGGAGCCGATCCCATGGGAAGTTGCAATCTATGAGAAGGGACATAACATAAAATGAAGAAGAAACCAATCACCCCACCAACTATCATGCAATTGATTCATGCATATTTGTTTTGCGGGTACATGCTAAAATAAACAACAATAAACCCAACTAATAAGCCACCCTAAGAATAATGCTTCTAGTACCTTATTCATGATTTGTTACCTAAAATGTCACTACTAGCACATTAACATTCTTAAAAAGAGGTCAAAACCATAAGCCTTAATTGTCTATAAACATAATAATTTAGTTTTTTATTCAAAATCAAATCCATGATTAAAACTTCATTTGAGAAGAGAGATTATTAAAGATTTAGTTTAGTTAATAATCTGAAAAAGGTTGGTCAATGAGTGAGATAATTAAAGATTATTATAAATTTATTTTAATTTTTAAAAATATTTTAAAAAATTAAAACATACTTTTTTCAATAATTAAAATGAATTTATATTAGTTTATTTTATTATTATAGTTACTCTTTTATAAATTTAATTTTTCTTTCATTTTAGTTTTCTACCATTTTGTTAGATTAAATCTATCATTCATAATAAACTCTAAAATGTCACTTATTTTTGTGCAAGCAATATTGATGATTACACTATGTGTTTTATTATGTTATTACGTAGTTATTGTGAGTGGACTTAGAGGTTGGATAATATGCGAGAGAGAGTTTTAATTAAATAGTTAAAATCTTAAAAATAGTAAAATGGTACAATTGTTTGTTTGTAGTTAAAGAGGCTTTAGACTCATTAATTGGGTATATAATTGTGTGATTGTAATATTAAGATGTGATTCAATTTAATGTGCCTCGAGTTTATAAATTGTGTGATTGTAATCTTAAGATTTGATTCAATCTAATGTGCCTCGAGTTTTCCATTTAAGATAAAGTTCTCCGCCTTAAGGATGGATGGGAGGTTTGAATATGTCTTCTTATTAAACATGTTTACATTTAAAGGTTATCATTTTCTTCATTGCGCTTAGAGAGGCACTGTACTTTTTACAATCTAGTGTGGGTAATGTGTAATCTAAAATCATAGCGACATGGTATAGGTTGTAATTAAATATAAATAATAACATTTAAGTCAACTTATCTCGGATGGGGTGGTAGGGACACAACATGGTGGCAACGGGCAAGTATGCCAACCAGCAACAAAGGGATACAAAGAGGGGCGTGCACCTTCCCCATGTGGGAAATAATGAATAGGCATGGGAGATAACATAAGTGGGAGGAATATGGGATAGTCAAGTGTCAATTGGGATTGTGGAAGGTGGTAAAACTCAACCCTATTAACCTTATGATGGCAGCCATGGTGCATTATGATGGCAAAGAGTGACTTCAAAACTCAATTCAATGAGTGAATAGCAAGTAGGGAAGACATTATTTTGGGGAATAACTAACTCAAGCGCTCCTCAATTTTTTGGGTAAGTTTGATATCCCTTCATTCCATTTGTTAGGTTGTGATTGTAGCCTGGTTTATTGTTCTTCTCAACCAAGACTAGAATTGTTTTTGTGGAAGCATCTCAATCTTCGGCTTAGGAAAATTTTTTGTCAACGCATCCCCAATGCAGTGGTAGTTAATCTTGGTGTGGAAGAGTGGGATGTCTTTGTTGCTGCTTGATTTGTTGTGGTGGTGATTCACAAGGTCATTCGGTGTATTGGTTCTTGGGTTAAATGCAACTCAACAAAGGAACAAGCGATAAGAGAATTACTATGTGGCTATGTTTGGTCGAGGCAGAGGTTTCCGAACTCAAAGTCATAGAAAGGTAGCTCCCAAAACTTGAGTTCAATAAGAAATGGGGGAGGCTCACAACATTTCTATGGAGCAGGCCCTTGGTTAAGTTTGAGATAAGCTTTCTTGAACGAAAATTTGAGTGAAGATTGAGACAAAGAGAATTATTAGGATCGGATTCTCGAAGAGATGAAACCCTGGGCCAAAGACTTGGGCCATATCAGGTCAAGGGAGACCAAATACTACATGACCCTGACCCTTTACTTGCTCATTAAATCTCTGTTAGGAAAATCATTGCTTGAAAGTTAGGAGGAAAGAAACAAAATGTTGCTTCAAATGGATGACATCCAAGCCCAACTCAGGTAGGTCATGGATAAACAAAATCAAATCTACAAGGCAATGACAGGGATGAATATAACTACACTTGATTTCCCCTCATCCCCAGCTTCAAGTCTTGCAACAACCCCATAGTTTTCACATTCTTAGGAGGTGCCATACATCTCTATTTATGATGATGAAAACACATATTAATTTTTTTTGTTTGGGTTTTAGTCTTCTGTTTTATAATCATCTTATGTATAATTCATGCTTAGTAGACAATCATAACCATAAAGATAGTTTTGTTGCAATGACTACAATACTGTTGTTTTTTGGTCTCATACACTCTAAGACATTTAGAACTCCCAATGATCAATAGTCTTTTTATCTCTGGTCCGAGCTTCCCTAGGGTAGACCCCTTTTGAAATTGTTGTACTTATCTATTTGAAGTAATACTAGTGAATGAGCTTACAAAAAAAGATATTTAATTTAACCTAATATGTTAAAATGTGTAAATAACGTAATCCTAATACACAAAAGCAAAACAAAAAAACTTGACATGCTTAATGTAACAGTGAAAAAATTGATTATAATAATACAATAGAAAGCTAAAAAGATAACTTAAAGTAAAGTTAAATTTATCTAAACCCCGTTCTATTAAGAACATAAAAAATTACTATTTGATCCCTTTCGATGCTTAATAAATTCACATTCCAAACTTAATTTAAGTGGTTATTTGTGATATTAATAAATGTAGTTGGTGATTATTCGATTGTGATCTACTCTTGTTTATGCTATTAATGTTACTGGCATTCCAAACTCAATATAAATGGTTATTCATTATGTGAATAAATGTAGATGATGATTGTTTGATTGCCATAGATCATATATATCTCATTAAAAATTGGCTCACTAAAAGAAAACATGTTACAAAATTGGATTTGAACCGAGTGGGGAGGGTAACAACTTTTCCTCACGACCCCTCAAGCTACATCCAATTGAGGGAAACAATGAAATACAAAAAAAATTAAGAGAAAATCTTACTTTTCTCCAACATGTATTTTAGTGAGAATGAGAGTGTCATTATTCAGTTGACAAGTATTACATTAATTATGAACTACACTACTCACATGGATATGAACAAGAGTGCAAACCAACATATTAGCCCTTTGATTGGGGAGGACTACAACCACTGAGGCTTTACACTTGGTAATACACCACATAGGGTGGGAGCATCCATGCTAGGATTTGAATCCTTGTCATCCTCATGGCAACAACTCCAAGTTGTTACTAGACCACAAGCCAACACATATGTCATACACACACACACAAAGCTTAATTATAGTTAATGGTATATAATTAGCCAAGGCAAATGAAAGCAAGCACCTCAAGGAAACTTGAACATTCTAAGGAAGGGGTGGAGTGAAATGGTCCATGTTGTGGAACCCAACACATCTCCTCTCTTATTAGGCTAATCAACTACCTAATCATGAGAAAAACACCACCATCTAAGTAGCAACATTAGTTGAGCAAGGATTTAAGAAACTTATGGGTGACAACCCTATGATGTAGAGCATAGCTCTCTGATATCTTAGGGACAAAATAAATATAAAGAACAATTGACTTGACAAGGTTTTGTAAACTTTGGGAGCTAATACAAGGGACCATGATGACACCATTTTAAAGACCCATGAAGAACCATACAGATTACATTAAACTCCCATATCAACCAAACCTACGTAATTCCATTGCATATATTATGTTGGAAGGACTAACAACATAATGCCTCTATTTTAGAGAAGTGTAACCTCATCCTATCTTTACAATAACAATAGTCTCCCTAACCATTATCACTACTGGGGATCAAACATGGTAAACTAGGGCATGGAACCAAGTTCTTGGTAGGAATTTGACTAGCAATATGAAAATATCCTTAGTTATACACTCCAACAATAGTAATCAATCATCAATGGAAGATTGGAGGAGCTTAGAAACAATAACCAAGTGACCTACACCATGCTATATCAAATTATGAGGATGTCATTAACACTAAGCAACCTCCAAAGTGTCGATACCCATTATAATCTACAAAGAGAGTTAGCATAGTTAATCCAAGGCATAGGGGGCTTTAGCGTGATAACAATCTTTCTTCTCTAATGCAACAAGCAACACTGATGAAATAAGATATTGATGATCTTAAGAGAATTTCCTATATCTCATGTTGTAAAATTCAACAACTATTCCTCATGTTATCATCCATTAGTACATCAATTCGATGTTGCAAAACATCTAAAATACCTTCTCAACAAAATATGGAAGAAGAACTCATATCATTAGGAAAATATCAATCACTAAATCCAACAACATAAACATGAAAGGAAAGAAAACCCACACTTTTTAGGTCTTCCCTCACTAAAAACCAAGTGGGAGGATTTTGAGAATAATCGTTTGTAACATGTGAATATCATCCAACACTCCAGTTTGGCCTTCAATGCTTATATAAAATTGACTTTACTCATAAGATCATATGTAAACAACTAGTGACCAAACCAATTTCAATATTTTATAGATGCTAATGTGTAGAAATTAATTCTCTCACAACATCATGATGAATTGTGTAGCAGTGTATGTTAAATATACTAGCATTTGCCCCTTGAGGGGCAAAAATGAATGCCGGCAGGAAAAGAGGAAAGTTAGAAGGAACGAAAACATAGGCATAGGTAGCGAAGGATACTGGTAGGAAAAGAGCAAAGTTATCTCATATGACAAAGACATAGGCACTCAACCAAAGGTGCAAAGAAACGGCGAAAGGGGAAAAAATAGAAAATAAATTAGAAGTGATGTAGAGAAAAAGAGAGTAGTAAAATAGATCTCATGAAGAGCTTCCTCCTCATTATCAAAATGTCCCTTTTCATTTGCTAAAAGTATCGCAGAAAATATACAAGAAACAACTAACTAAAATTGAAGTCAATATGGAAATGTCTAGAGTAATGTTATAGCACATTAGTTCATTGTATGTAGTCTTTGTTTTAAGTATCGATGGAAAGGTGCATCATTAGTTTAGATTGATGGTTGTTTTGAGGTTAGTTGGATATTCACACAAGTGCCAATCTAGAGATGATGCAACCCTTTCACACCCAAGTGTTAGTGTACAAATGATGCTACTCTATTCCATAGCTTGAAAATGATAAAAACTTATCAATTTACTTGGAATGAATGATTAAAAACTAATAAGTTTCAGAAGAAAGGACATAAAATTGTAGAGCCATTCCTATTGACAATAATATTTTGAAATAATTGTGTGCATAGTTATAAAATGGTTCATTTCCTTCTTTTTTAAATATTCTCTCATGGTTTTTTTCACAATAACAAGTATAATTTATATTAGAATCTATTGTAGTTGAATGAAACAACTTTGTAATACAAAACAATTATGGGTGGTTGTAGCCAAATATCCAAAATGCATAACTACATATCCATGTTCCTACAAGGTATGTCTTTCTTGCTCCAGCCTCCATATGCTTGGCAATTGTACTGTGTTAAAACAACATGACAAAACATATTAAAACGTGAAAAGAAAATTCCTAGTTTTCATTGTAATTCATCGTGTTGTTCAATTCCAACATCATATGAGTGCTTCTCTTCCTCACTTGTGGCAACATGGCTAGCCTCACTTGTTCCATCTACCAATTCGATTTTTTTAGAACATAGAGTGCCTTTGTTATCCTTCAAGGCTAAAGACAATTCACAGAGAAATTCCTTCTATGGTCTTGAGTCAATAAGAAGGGGCGATGAAACAACTTCCAAAGGTAGGTTAAGATGGGCCACAATGCTTCCAACCAATAGCTAGAAAGTTCTCAAGTAGTAATTGAACTCCATGTGCTTCCTTTGTTGAATTCCCATGAATGCTTCAACCTCATGTTCTTTGTTGTGTCAAAAGAACAAGTATCCCTATTGAAAATTTTCTTATGGACGTGCCCATCAAACTCATATTTGCGTTTGTTCTAAGTAATGGTTGAAATCCTTATACTACATTGTGCTTTTGTCGCTTCCCTTTCAAACCGCTTCACTCCTCTCTTCACTTTCCTAAGCTTGCAAAAGGCACAACACCCACTCCTACAGTGGTAGTGCACCTTTGTAGCCACCCTTTCTCTTGAGTGTTTCATAGACTTTGCACCCAACAAAATGTCCAACGCCATTTACCACTTGTGCTTGGAAAAAGGGTTGTAGTTTGAAGAAAGGGGCTCATGCCATATCCTAATTCCAAATCAAGTAAACCCACATGCCTACCACTTGCACTCGGAGGAGGTGCTGCATTATAGGGAAAGGGAAAATAATTCATGGCATACATTATTAATTCCAAGCCAAATAAACCCACATGCATTGCTAAGCTAAGAAATTGTACAATGCTTAATTTCCTGTGTTACAATATTGAGGAAGAAGTGAGGGGGATGATGCTGGTGTATTGATTTGTTATCCTATCCATGTTGCTTGTCATACCTCCTTTGTCTTTTAAAATTAGAAGTCCTTTATACAGTGTTACAGATTCTGCTTGATTATTGGTTGAGATCTAATCCCCCTTGCAAATTTATTTTGTTTGTTCCTTTGGTGTCAAATATACTCCCACCCTCCTCGCATTTAATAGCCCTAGATTTCCATTTGAAGCTGCACCAAATATGAAAGTATGTTGCTTTCATGCTTCCCTCCACTATTGAAAGCTTGAAACCCCCATTTTAAGTTGTCATCCCAATGAATGACTTGGTCTTCTTATCATATATTTTGTCTTCTAGGGATGATTTGGTATTAAATCTTTAACCCAATTATTTTCTTCTACTTCATAGTTTATTAAAAAGAATGGTCCTACTCCATGTGACAAAATTGTCCCATGGAAAAGGATTTGCCTTCCTTGGGATAATGATTTCTTGTTTTATTTTGGCATAGCTCCTTGCTAATTAAAACTTCAAATATAGGTATTTTTTCTTTGCAACCCGAACTATTTTTAATAGTTGCTTGTGCACTATGATACAAGGGTATGAGAATTGTCAAATCATATTCATTTACATCTAAGGCATTGGAATTTATTTCCCCAATTCTTCAAAGGAATTTTTCCAAACCTATGTAGTGAATGTGCATTCAAAACAAACTTGTTTTATCATTCTTTCGTTTATAGATAGAGAAAGCATCTTGTGGGCCCCTAGATTCTCCATTTTCTAAGATTTTGTACTATCAAAAATATATTTTGGACCAACAACCAACCAAAGATTCTTATTTTTGAAAGACACCACCCTCCCTAGATCTACTTCCAAATTGTCGATATAGGATTCGCCATGCAAGAGTCTCCATTTGTAACATAGCTCCTTGAGTCCTTGACAAATTTAGATATGGGAATTGTTCCTTGAAAATGTGGAAATACAATATCCAGTTGAGCTGCTTTTATTGCATATGTGGGGTGTAGACATTTCCATCCTATCCATCTTCCTTTTTCAATGTACTCCCATGTGGATAGATCAAAGAAATTTCTTATTACTTTCTTTGTCATCCTTACCTTTATTTGTACATAGGTCGAGTCGTTTAAAGGGGATTGAACCATTATTCTATTCTATCCTACCATATCTTGATAGGTTTCCCATTTCTTGGAAGCCATGATATTTAGGCTTGTATACTAGAAGTTGAACATTTGGATAATCACAAGGTGGGTGACCCCTTTGTGTATGGGAGGGGTCATCCAAGCTTCTTAGTCTCTCTATTCTTATTTTTTTCCTTAACACTTTTTCCCACCACTTTGATTTACTTGATATATATCACCATGATATATTGGCTCCCAATGCTTGATTCATTAGTGTTGGTTCTCTTATTAACAACCCTTCTTTCTCATAGATTGCTCTTACTATGCTCTTGTTAAATAAATGATGTTTTCAGTGTTTTCCTTTCATCATTGCCACAAAAACCTCTTGATTTATTTTCTTATCATATGCATTGTCCTTCCTCACCTTAACAACAAAATAAATATTAGTTATTTTGTTGTTTTTAAACAAACAAACAAAAAATACATTACTCCATTCAAAAGGCATATAACTATTCCATTCAAAGGACATGTAATTGGTAAATAAAATAAAAATTGAATTTGTCTCATCATTTTCATATGGTTGACACACTTGCACTCTTCTTTCATTTATATGGTTGTATTAATTTACACTTTTTTCTAATATTTTAGACTATAAATATTATATAAAGATTTTTATTAGTATACATTATATATATAAATTAAAAGAAATGGAATCATCATCCTAATAAAAAATAATGAAAGCATATCTTTAGCTAAGTAAAGTTAATTACTTTGTATGTTTTAATTACCTAACAAAATAAAATAAGCTAAAACATAGTAAAAGACATTTTAGTGTTAACATCACATTCCAAACTTGCATACTCATGATAAAATATTGAACCATATTGTGGTTTGTAAATGAACATAAGAAAAACCATGTTGTCACCATAGGTATATGAAAATAAGAACCATTCTAAACACCACTAGGGTCAGTTTTATTCCCTTCAGAGTGACTTCTATCCTCAATCCCTGAATCTTAGAAATTGGACAAATAACGTTCAATAAACACTTCGCAAGAGAACATTTTTATTTGGCATTCATTAAACACTTCTCAATAGAGCATTTTTATTTGACGTTCAATAAATACTGTGGAGCATTTAATATTATTGTGGTTGTTGCTGAATTTTGAAAAAATTGTTCATATCTCCATAATCAAGACACAGCAAAATTAAAAACCACATTGAATATACTTATGTAAATACTACACTGAATATACTTATTGTACACCCTCTTTTATATTCAAAATAATATTATAGTCATCATATTATTATTCACCTTGAGCATCCCCGTATTGAAGGCAGGTGCAACGATTGGGCGATGGTGAGACCACTGTTCACCATTAATGGTAAAGAGGCCTTACTTGACCACAACTGAATCATTTTCTGGACCAGAGCAGACCTTCCACAGTCATTCAAGTGCTTCGAAGATAGAAGCTCCCGGATCAATTTCGGATCGCTTTGAAGAATTTTCGGTTCGTTACCAAACCAGAACACAAACTTCTCACCTTCTCTCCTGCACAAAGTAATAGAATTTGAAATCGATAATGTTAGGAAACAAACAATCCAACAATCCAGGATAAATGCTTTTCTTAGATTGAATGAAGATGAGATAAATTAAATGAGAATGGGATACGTGCCCTCTTTGGCTGCCTTTAGCATTCTCGGGGTGAGCTAAAAGTCTAACACTTTACAGCGTTTCCACCCTAATTATACTCTTCTGGAATTTTTGAGTAGAACTTGAACTGTATATTTGGGCGCTTGCGTTTTGTCACATCGTCGAAAGACTAACAAAGACTAATGTTTAGCAGGAATTGACAGGCGATGATCAAGTTCGAATTGGAAATCTTATTCGGACCCAAAGTTGCAGGTTAACTGCAAACAACAACCACTTATTCATCAATCTCCCTGTTAATATGGTAACAACATGCTCATATTTTGAAAAGGACAAAATATTTTTATGAAATCAAAACTTGGCATATAATTTAATTAGCTAATCATGTCTAGAAAGCGTACTCTTGGTATTCTATTCAGGATGATCTTGCAGCCATCAGGATTCAGAAATACTGTATCCTTGTCGTATCCTTTGGTAAAAACCTGTGCATGACAACGAAATAAGTAATTGATACTTGTCAATCCACATTTCTATGGAATGCATCAGAAAATCGGCACTGTAGCAGGCGCCAGAAAATCAGCAATTGCACATCTAACTTCAATAAGGTTCTTGTCCATAGTTTTGTTATTTAGCGTTAACATCGCAGTTTTGTCCCTGCAAAGCACATCCATTCCAGCCATTACATGTTAGCTATTTTGTGATGGCACCCTGCTTTCAACGACGCTTTGAAGGGTTTGAAGTCGGAACGTAAAATTTAAACTTTCGAATATATATATATATATATATATATATATATATATATATATATATATATATATATAACTATGTTTAACACGCTCGAATATGATATATATATATATATATTTTTTATATATTTATGTAACTATGTTTAACACACTTATGATCCATTTATGTAACTGTATTTAACAGGTGCCGCGTATTTCAAATTAAAAGAGAAGCACAATTGTCCCATCACCTACTGGACAGATGCATGGAGCATGCACTGCAGTTGGAACATGCATGATACAGAGATGTTGAGGCATGTTGGCATTCTGCCACTCCACGCGCAGATAACAATTGGGAAATTTCTTCTCATGCCACCAGGGGTAACACACTTTCAAACAGGGAAAGAGGCAGCATCATCTGGATGAAAAAATATTGGGACCGGAATTCCTAGCCTTGGCAGAGGCTGAATCTTCCTCAATTCTCTTTGTCCTTGGGTTGACGAAAAATAGCAGGGCGGGCTATCGCGTTGGAGAGACCGCGGTTTTCAGACATGGACTCCTTGAAATTTAAGAGAAAAACCGTGGTTCACAAGCTCGACGATTATCTACTCGCTCTTGCAAATGAGCTCAAAGGTACAGGGAAATTTCCCCCAAATTTAGGTTATCTTGTTTTTTGGTCTGGTATTTTGTAGTTTATGATCAGAAATTTATGAGTTTGATTGCCTTACCCCTCTTAAGGATCCTCGACGGATGCCCAGGGTTGACATATTTTTATGGAAATTTGAGATGTGTTATATGGGTTGGCACAGGTATGAAAGCAATGTTAGATATTGACCAAAAGCCTGTTTAATGCCTGGTAACAACTACTGTCGCTTCTTTCAACTTCAATCGTGCATCATTTGTTTGGTAAACTATAGATATGGCATGGGATTTTCAAGTCAATATTTTGGTGGATTTGCTAAAACCGACAATGATTTCGCCAAGCATTACTGGTTTTATCAATCATGTTTTGTCGCGATTTTATGTGTATAGGTCGGAAAATGTGGGCTTTTCCGAGATTAGCTGGAGATTGTGCGAGCAGCTACAAGAAGCAACATAATGGATATTGTTCTCAGGAACTTCGGAACGAAATCAACAATTCATGCTCTCAGATGATGCTACAGCTAAATGATGTTTGCGATTCAAAGAAGGTAAAACCAAAATTCTTCGATTTTGTTGAATCTTATAATTAGATTGAGCTCAGCACGGTTGTTCTTTTTTAAAATTAATATCAAATTATGCTGGTTGCGATTGTGGAGCGGCACAAATTCGCCAGAGTGCAGCGACACATCGGCCAGAAGTCTCGCGGACGCCTGTTCGAGCTTCCCTTTGATATTTGTATTTTCAGACTATTTGCAAGTAACATTAGTTCAGGGGCATGGCGATAATTAACAGAATCAAATCGTGGTAATGAAGCATTTTCGGACTATTTGCAGGTAATGTTAGTTCAGGAGGAAGCATAGGCTAGAAATCTCGCAGCTTTCTCGCAGCTTTCTGTCGGAGCTTTCGTTTATTATAACTTATCTAGCATGTCGAGAATTTACAGAATCACATCGGGGTAATGAATCATTTTCGGATTATTTGCAGGTAACGTTAGTGCAAGCGCCGGCGGCGAAGCATAACCATCCACATGGCAGGATTCCATTCACTCCATGAGCGAGGAATCTAACTGACGTGGAGCGAGGAATCTAACTGACGTGGAGGTTATGCACCTCCGTGATGAAACGCCTACGACGTAATAAACAATGAAGACAATAAAACATATGATAAAAAACATATGATGTTAGTAAGATATATATACTAATTGAGAATCATTATTCCAACTTGATGATGAATGTTATGGCCAATTTGAACTTCTTCTTTTTCTAAACATCATATCCATTTGGGATTTACAAATCTGGCTAAAAGACTAATCAATGAGGATTTTTATAAAAAGTTTTCTTTTTTTAGAAGTGATGTTTATACTTTGGTAATGAAGCTTATATTCATTATAAGATATGACCAAGTCGTCACATGTCCCCAACACACTGTTTTCCTTGAGGAACTTATATAATAGCTTCCCACATTTTAATAATGAGGAATAAAGAATATTTAAAAGTATAGCTGGGAGCTTGTGCTAATTCAGAATATAACAACACAATGGGTAGCTACTATGCGAATACTACCTTCATCATATGTTAGTTAATATGGTGTGTATTAATTTCTCTTTATGTCACCTGATTGATAAGGATATAAACATTTTCAATATCGACCTCCGTGATGAGGATCAACCATACCAATAATTCTATCACCATTATGATCTATTGAATGTGAACCGAGGATGCAACCACACACAATATACACAATTACCTCACGGCTTATTGTTATTACATGATATTGTGTACAATTCACGTGTTTAAGTTTGGGATGCATGTAACTAAATTAAGCTTATGATGTTGAAATTTGTTAATCGATTGATACAGATATAAATGCTCTCAATGTTGGCCTCCTTGGTGAGGATCGACCATACAAGTGATTCTATCACCATTATGAACTATTAAATGTGAACCGATGATGCAATCCCACACAATATACACAGTTACCTCACAACTTTTACTATTATTACACCACATTATATATGATTCAAATGTTTAAGTTTGGGCTACATGTGATTAGATTAAGCTTATGATATTGAAATTCACTAATTATTTGGGCAAGGGTACTAGTCAAAGCCTAGGCTAAAAAGCCAATCAATGACAATTTTATAGATATTTTTTTCACATTTTTTTAGTAATGATGGTTTTAGATTGAGGCACTATTTAAAACCTTGGCCATGTTCATGGGTTGCCAATTTTTTCAAGGCTTCCACGTAGTCTTGAAAACAACTAGTTCATGGAATGCCCATGAGGAATGAGATCGGAACCTTGACTATCATTATGGCGAGTGTCCCAACTTATTGCTATTAAAAGATCCAATAAACATAGAATAAGGTTGCACTATTTTATTTAATGAACTATTCTAATCTTGATTCTTTACCTACCCAATTTTCAACATGAATATTAGAGCTTGGTCCCTTGAAAAGGAAAGAAAAATGAAAATTTTCAAATTATATATATAAGTTGAATATATATATTCAAATTATATATATAAGTTGAATATATATATTCAAATTATATATATAAGTTGAATATATATATTCAACTTATATATAAAATTTGAAAATTTTCATTTTCTTTATATATATATAATTGCTATTTCGAAGAATCAAGGTATGGGTAGAATTACATAATCCACTCAAACATTATATAGTCAATACATATGAATTCAAAGTTGAATATATATATATATATATATATATATATATATATATATATAACTGCTATTTCTAAGAATCAAGGTATGGGCAGAATTACATAATCCACTCAATCATTATATAGTCAATACATATGGATTCAACAAGAGCATAATGTCACCTACAAAAATTGAATGTGAGTGAGGATGGTAACAATAATTTATCCCAACCACCCAAACCACATCCAATAAACTATATATATATTCAAGTAACAATTTATTGTTCTCAATAATGATTTAAATTGTTATTGAATATATATATATCTTCCAAATGGAAAATATCTATCATTCAAAAAAGAATGATCATAAACTGTCTTAGTGGACTTACATTCATAACTTCGAAAACATGAAGTACAAAATCTGCCTTGCAAAAGATGAGTCATTCAATAAGAGTGAACATAGAATGTCACTTTGGACTTACATTATAATACAAATAGAAAATATGCCTTATTGTTGGTTAGTAAGACGTGACTCTTACTGAAAATTCTTCCATTTGATGATCAAGTGCTTCAAAAAACACGTCCAAAACAAAAGCATGAAGAAGGGATTAAGTCGAAGAGTTCTGTACTTCCACTCTCAGTTCTCCTGGTGGAAGGAGCAGGGCATTTTTTGAAAGCAGATTAGCCTCCGTGTTAAGCTTTCGATAAACATGGTTGAAGGAAATAGAAGAAAAGAGTGTTATCACATTCTGTAATTGAGACAATAGAGGCTGTAAATGAGGTGCCGATCTGCAACCTATGATTTTCCCAATCAATTACCATCCCGGAATCTCCAAAAACTTGAATACTCAACACATTATGAATCAACGTTGTGTGAAGTACTGACCAAAGGGCTTTCAACTCCGCTTTGTTGTTTGTACAATGCCCAGGACCATACAAAATGCTTAACTTAGTGAATTCATTAAGATAGATGACACCTCCAGAACCTCCAAGTTGAGGGTTTCCTTGACTTGCACCATCGAAATAAGCCCAGGGAATGCTTTTATCAAAGAAGGGATGTTTCAAAACCCGAGGATTTTTCTATTTTTCCCCTTGTTTGTGTTCCTTTGTCCATTGCACAATTAAGGCCGAGGTAACTTCAAAAGGGACTCTCCTATCTTCAAAGATGAAAGAGTTCCTTGCCCACCAGAGACCATAAATAAAAAAGGATGGAAATGCACTAAAATTGCATACCAAAGTGTTCTTCCACCAGTTATGGAAACATTTCTCCACTGTCAAATCTAATGGAATTTCTGAGTTGCGTCGTTCCAAACTGCAACTGCATAATCACAAGAGGTGAATAAATGAGAAGCGGTTTCACATAAAACTTGGCATAAGGGACATCAACTTGGGCCAACCCATCCACGTTTAAGCAAATTATCCCAAGTGAGCAGCTTGTCACTTAAGGCAAGCCATAATAAAAGTTTTGCTTTTGAAGTACCACCAGTCTTCCAAACTGAAGTCCACCACCATTTCTTTTCGCCAGAGAACATGCTGATGGTAAATGATTCATAACCTAATTTAGCTTTAAAATCGCCAGTGGTGCTATTCTTTGTCCAGGCAAGATTATCTGAGGAATTTTCATCTAGAACGACAAAATTCAAGCGTAATTTTTTTACAAAATTTGCCCATTATGAGGCTTCCTCTCCAACTAAACCCAAATCCTGCGTTGTTTTCCATCTGCAGACTTGAGTGTCATCCGACT
Source organism: Larix kaempferi (assembly GCA_027924585.1). Lineage (NCBI taxonomy): Eukaryota > Viridiplantae > Streptophyta > Pinopsida > Pinales > Pinaceae > Larix > Larix kaempferi. The sequence continues at coordinate 18,297,072 of BSBM01000089.1, read as the reverse complement.
TTGCATTAGCAAGCACAAAGATATTGGACAGTTTAAGCTTGAGTACTACGCTATCTGAAAGACGAAAACCTTCTCCTGCCTCGACCCAATTATCTCGACCTATGCGCACCTGTCTTTCATTGCCAATTCTCCAAGCTATCCAGTTTCCAATTAGCGGAAAGGAGAGGACGAAATCTTTCCAACCCACTGAGCCGCCTTTATGATTTTTATCTCTGCTTCTGAACCAGTCCACAATAGAAGAGTTGGGGCAATATTTGGAGATTAGTGCTTTGCCCAATAGAGAATCTGAGTTTAGTGTTAGCCTCCAAAGGGTTTCGCAGCTAGAGCCTGGCAAAAAGGAAGAGGATTATTTATCCCCCATCCACCCAACTCTTTTAAATTTGCAATTGTGGTCCACTCACCCAAGGAATACCTTCCTTTTGCTTACTGGCTGTCCAAAGAAAAGAGAGACACTTCTTACGAATCTTGACTAGAATTCCTGTTGGTATGTAAGCTAAAGAAGCACAGTAAACATGGATGCTTTGTAGTACTGCTTTTAAAAGAGTTAGGCGACCTCCTCTTGATAGGGACCTGTTTTCCCAACACGAGATACGAGCTTTGACTTTCTTATAAAGCCATATCCAGTCCTTAAAGGATTATGCATTGGGTTTTAAGAGAAAACCAAGGTACTTAAAACCTTTTGGAAAGGGGCTTAAAGGGAAGGCTAGTAAAGTTGCCACTCTCTGATGTAAAACCTCAGGGATTCTATTAAAAACGAGGTTTGATTTTTCTGCATTAATTTCCATTCCTGTGGCTTTTTTGTAAAGGGATAAGATTTGAGAAATTGATTCCAGGTTTTCCTTAATTCCTTCACCAAAAAGGAGTACATCGTCTACAAATAGTAAGTGGGTTAGGAGGAAAGTCTCAGATCCTGAGCTCCTTGCTTGCTACATCAGTTTGCTCAAGGCTTCTGCTATCAGAAGGAAGAGAAAGGGAGAGAGAGGACATCCTTGTCTTAGGTCTCTTGAAGGGCAAAAAAAGGGAGAAGGGGAACCATTTATGAGGATGGAAAAGGAGGCTGAATTTACACATCCCATTATCAAATTGACCAACTTCAGAGAGAAGCCGACTTGGATGAGCAAAAGACGAAGAAAGGTCCAATTAACCCTGTCATGGGCCTTAGAGAGGTCTAATTTTAATGCAAGGGCACTCACCTTGTTTTTGTTGATCGTGTGTATAGCCTCCTGTGCCAGAGACACTGCATCATGAATTTGTCGATTATACAGAAACCCCAATTGTTCTTATGAGATGATCTCACTTAAAACAGGCTTCAGGCGAAGAGCAATTACTTTCACGATTAACCTGTAGACCCCATTGCAACAAGAAATTGGTCTGAAGTCAGCGAAGGTTTGAGGCTTTTGCTTTTTAGGAATAAGGGCTAGAAAGGTGGAATTGATAGCACCCAACATCTTTCTGGAATGTTGAGATTCTTGGACTACCAGCAACAGGTCGGTCTTCAATATGTCATAAAACCCTTGGAAGAATTCTATGGTAAAGCCGTCGAGACCAAGACTCTTTCCTTTATGAAAGGAGTATAAGATCCACTTAAGTTCTTCTTTTGATACCTCCTTCATTAGGGACACATTCATTTCCTATGTTATTGATCTTGGAAAGAGTCCGAGGACTTGCAAAATTTCTTGAATGTGGCAGCCCTCCCTTTCCTTAAATAAAGAGTTGAAGAAGGAAACCCCTGCCTTAGCTTTTTCCTTGAAAGAAGAAACCATCGTGCCATGTTCATTCTGAATTTCAGCTATTGTGTTTAAGTTTCGTCTGTAGGAAGCAAAACGATGGAAAATTTTTGTATTATTATCCCCTTCGGAAATCCATACCGCTCTACTCTTAAGTCTCCACAAGGATTCTTCTTTTGCAAGAAGTTCTGAATGTTTGACTTCAAGAGACTTCAACTTTTCCAGCTCTTCTGTTGAAAAAACGCCAGGAGAATTCTTTTTATACAAGTATGTAATGCCTACTTCTACTTCTTTTAACTAGGCTTGTTGACTTGCATTATATAATTTTGCCAAACTTTTTGAAGCCTTTTTTGCTTTGGCTAGATTATCCACCAATTGTTTCATACATGAGTCATGAGAATAAGGGTTCACTAAATCCCAAATGTCCTTGATCAAATTCAGATAACTTTCTTCCTTGAGCCAAATAGGATAGAATTTAAAGGGGGCTTTAGGATTCTTGCCCTGAAAAGCAATGGAAAGGAGGATTGGACGATAATCAGAAAGGCCTCCTTCCTCCACCCATGAAGAAACCGAGAGATGCCATGCTAGGAGATTTTTCGAAACCAAAAATCTGTCCAACCTTTTCGAAATTGCTCTGTCCCCGCTTCTCCTATTACACCAAGTAGGTTCAAGCTTGCAAGGAATGACGTCAACAAGATTATTGGATTAAAAAAGAGAGATGAAAAAGTCGCTTAAAGAATCAGGCCTTGCGAATTTACCCTAGAGGGCCAGATTTCTCTTTCCAAAACTGTGAGAATAAGATCTCCTCCCAGGATCAAATTTTGTGCTTCCCAAATTCCTAAAGCAGAAAAACTCTCCCCAAAATATCGGCGTTTTAGAAAAGGCCCATATACATTAAGAAAGGTGAAGGTAATGCCTATGGATGAATCCTTCAAAACAGACTTGAGGACAAAGTCATATTTATTTGAAGAAACTTTCACTAAATCTGGGCTCCAAGCAGGTAATAAACCTCCATAGTGACCATTCGCATCCAAGAAATCAAAGGACCAATCTTTTAACCAATGACCTAGGATTTCCTGAGCTTTTACACTGTTTGACATAGTTTCCTGAATGAGGATTATAGATGGTTTAAGGGTGTTTATCATCCTTTTGAGGGCCCCTAACCCCCTTGCATTGAAAGACAGACACATAATCAAGAAGCCCTGTGTTGGGCTTTGCTTGCTCTAAGGGCCCCATTGATAGTAGATTGCTTACCTGCTTTTATCTCCGAAACTGCTTGCTTCTTAGCTTTCGACAAAAGAGACTTTCTGCCCAGGGTAATTTTTGGAACTGGGTCTAAATCCAAGCCACCAGCTACCACTTCAACATTTTTTTCCAAAGAGGCCGCCCTGGACCTCGTGTTGTAAAATTTCAGTGGGATTAACTTTGAAGTAGAGTTAGGTGTCGAAGAAAAAGGAACCTCCTTTGTCTTGTCCAAAGAAGGAGACGTGTGCAGAGAGGGGTTAGAGAAACGAGGAGTTACTGGCAAACCAGACACATCGAGAGTACCAGAAAAGGGAATAACGGAAGGAGGAGAAAAAGGGGGTGAGGTGTCAAGCTTACCAGAAGATGACGAGGTGTAGTCATTCTCTCCTCTGGGCTTGTTTTCCAATTGTTGGGCTTCATCTCGATTCAAAGCATCTGTTTCCTGCTGAACAGTGCCTGTACCATTCCCTTCAAGCACAACGTCGTTCTGCTGCTTCTTGACCCATACTTTTTTCCTTCTTAAAGAATGGATGGGAGACAGGTAGTCTCGAGCCAGATACCCCACGTGTCTGCACCCAAAACACCTAAAAGGGATTTTCCAGTAATCTAGGCACTGGTTCCAAATAATCCCGAACATTTCAATCTTTATCTCCTCATATAAGCCTTCACGAATATCCATTTCTACCAGTATTTTCGCGCATCTTCTGTCAACCTTGGACTCCTAGTTTTCCTCCAGCGAAATGAAGCGGCCTAGCTTCCCACCAATAGCTTCCAATATCTATTTTTGCCAAAACATTAATGGCAACCCAGGTAGAATGACCCAGACCTGTTGAACATTATGTGGTTCTCTCTTGGTGTCAAAGTCGACTTGCCATTCTTTCAGGATAAGACCAGAAGGACCCCAGCTCCAATTCCGGTTAAGTAAACTTTGTTTGTAAAGTTCAGAGTGCAATCGGAAAAGGATCCATCCTCGCGACAGAATGTGAAAGGTAGGAAGATGGTCAAGAAGACCCTTCTAGTTTGAATCCATCCAGGAACGCAAGGCTGATTCATCGATGAACTTCCCACAAAATCTTCCCACTAGCGCATAAGACAGATAGTCAGGCACTTCCTCGATTCCAATCTCCTCCCCGACCGCCAAAGAGGCCGCCACCTTTTTAGCTTTGGCTCCTTTCTTACGACGATCTCCTTTTGCTGAAATGAAGGTTGGCGTACCAAAGTCATGATTATCAAGTGAGGGAATTGAAACCTGATCATTATGCGAAGTGAGCATCTGCATGTGATCCGTCAACTCACTTATCCTTTCTTTTCTGCACTTAATTTCATCATCCCTTGAAAAGATAGGTCCTTGCCGGGGAGAATTTCGTAATCCACCACGTCTGCAGCCATTTTGATTGCCGAAGGTTGGGGGAGATGAAGGTGACGTAATATGCTGCAGGTAAAGGGGGCACGTGTAACCACGTCAGGACTGGGATAGGGAACGAGGGACATGATAGAGAAAAGGGGGAAAACAAAAAAAATCGTCATCGCGCAAACCTTCGACCTTCGGCTAAAACACTCGAAGTTAACTCGCCGCAAAGCTCCATCACGTCTCCATAAATATATATATAATTTTTTTTTAATTATGTTTTATTCAACATATATAACAATTACGAAGGCCAAAACTTTAATGATACTTTATAATAACATCCTCCTTCGCTTAAATAAAATTATATTCAACTCCTCATCCTCTTCCTCTCTTAAATAAATAAAAATAAAATTATGTTCAACTCCTCATCCTCTTCCTCTCTTAAATAAATAAAATTATGTTCAACTCCTCATCCTCTTCCTCTATGCAGCTTCAAAAGGCAAAGGCAAGTCAATATTCGAGATTTAAAAATTAAAACATTAAGGCTGTTGTCCTTGTTATCATGTGAGGCCATCTCGTTATCATGTGAGGCCATCTCATTTGTTGAAAACGGATGAGAATCCGTTTGGCACATATATGCGAGGAAGTCCTTGCAATACACAGCCATGGGGGCAACCGGTGTACTTGCGATAAATATAGCGCTACCATCTGCTAAAACCACATTCAATCGTCCCACCTCTAAATATGGCGCGTCCTACCAAAATTTGACCACAGGAAACGGCAGAATATTATCACCATGGCAGGCTTTGCCCTTCCACAGGCAGCGATCGAGCAGACAGGGCTTGATTTCAACCAATGGGAGGCGTCCGACGACAATGGCGTGGCAGGATAACACGTATGCTTATTTCATTCATTCTAATCAGTAATTATACATCTTTCCGTTAGATTGCAAAGTTCAAACCAGGAACAATTTACTGCTGTGCAGAAAAAATGATGAAAAAAATAATTATTTATACTTTTCTAGGACTTTTGCTATAAACATTTATGGATAACTCTTCAATGGTCAAAGGCATGATGGAGTAGTGCAACGGTACTTATGGTGGAGTGGGAGCCAATTGATCCCGAGGTCCAATCTTGTGGAGTGGGAGCCAAATAGATCCCGAGGTCCAATCTTGTGGGGGCATGGGCTACCCTTGATTCCTAGGGGAATAGCAGAGTAGTGTGAAAAAAAATAAAAACTCTTCAATAATTAGGTTTTACATTTTATTCTTATTATCATTATTTGAACAAAGATAACCATTGTCATCCCTCCTGTACTTATATCACGGGACGTCCTTTCAAATTGTACATGCTAAGCCATCATTACACCAAAATGTTTTGATTCAATGGTGAAGAGAGTAGGGGTCATTCAGATTCAATTTTCACAAAGGACTGAGCATTTAGGTGTTGTGCAAGTTTTGAGTGATTTTGATAGAAGAATATCATTTTTCATTTTTCTTAGCTAATTTTTCTAGGACTATTTTGTTCCAAAAATGGATCAATTAGGTGATTTTGAAAAAAAATAGCCCCTCAGATCACTCTTCAAGGGTTGGATCAATTAGGTGATTTTGAAAAAAAATAGCCCCTCAGGTCACTCTTCAAGGGTTGTATTGCCTGTGAAAATGAGTCACTTGTAATGTATAACGTATAACCTATGCACTTTGAAGGCATATTGTAGTGGTTATGGAAAAGAAAGCACTTTCCAAAAAAAATCATTACATCAAAATAACCGTCCCTTTATCTACCCATGCAAATAGTATAGCTACATGAAATCTATCTCCTACACCTGCACTTTTTTTCCCTGACTACAATGCTTCCTTTAGAAGATGATCAAAACATGTACATACACAACATTTCATAAAAAAAATGGTGGCCGCAAAGGCAACCCTCACAATCTAAGTCTCCTGGAATCTAGGGATTGAGATTGCTTCATCTTATAGTACAAAATTGCAAGACATCTTTAGAAATCAAGCAAATACATTCAACGGTTAAAGAAGAGAAAAAAGAAGACAGCACTAGGAGAGGCCAGCTTGCCCATGCAACCAGAAAAGTCCACAAAACAAAAATATAAATTATGCTGCTATGGGAATCATTCTTGCATTGGGCGGTGAGTCGTCACAGTACTTAGGGTTTGGGGCAACCATCCTGTGCAGGCTCCAGGTTTTCTCCCACCTATCGTTTCCCTTTCTCTTCTCTTTCTTACTTCCTGACCAACAAGTGGCGAGGTCTGCCTTCAGAGTGTTGAGATTAGCAAGAGTGGGTTGATGGGGCTGGGGAGTTGGCCGGATGGTCTTTGCTCATGATGCAGCCCCTCTCCGCTTCTCTAGAACTTCGATAATTGGCACAGATGCACTATGTCCATCTTGACCTTTTGAACTTGGACATCAATATGTAAATGAAGGTTTGCACAGAAAGGAGACCCTTACACCAGGTAAATAATTTGCCAGACTGAGATGCTTTCAATTGAGCTTCATTCTTTCCTCTCCCATTAAATGGAAGACTTCTACTTTAACGAGTTGTCATGCTGCATTCAACTCGATGGCCCAAGGAAGTTTGTCTCCTAATAAGGTGACTTTACAGGAAATGTTGCCGCTGGATTGCGCACCTGGTTAACGCAGCAGAAATCTAAGCTACTACTCGGTGAGTCCTTGGGGGCAAGTCTCGAGTCAAGGCTGTCACCTGATCTTGACTCCTCCGTTTAGGCCAACTCCTAATCGAAGCCAAGGGGGGTAGTCCCTACAGAATGTTTCTAAGGCTATTAGAATGTTTCGGTGAATTAGTTAAGGATGTAATTTAGGAGTTTAAGGAAGTTTATGATTAAAAACAAGGTTTCCAAGATTGCTTTGCAAAATAGTTTAAATAAAAAACTTTCACCAGCGAAATGAAATGACAACCAATATAGATAGCACAACAAAAATATGATATTAAGCAAAAGTGAATGAACAGCTTGTTGTGCTCTAGTGCCTTATGGAGTCAATATACAAGATATAAAAAATGCTGCTGAAAGGGAAATGTTATGTGATTGTCTCATGGTTACTTTTAAATTGTTAACGATTCAAATTTATTTAGGGAAAAGGGGAGCTCTCGAGATACCGTGAGGCACAGGGAGAAATGTCTGGAAACTGAAAGATGGTGGCTCCTCACGAAGACGTGTGGGATGGAATGGAGTCTCTAGGGCGGTGTTCAATACTACACCAACTAGGGTGTAGTCTAACTGTGCCCTGAGGCCGCCTCCCAGTTGTTCCCGCTTCCTCTGAGAAATTTCCCCACACAAATTCCAATTAACGTAGTGCTGGATTTACACTATGTGATGGGTGGTAAATTTTATTATGTGAGTTGTTTAACTTAGATGTGAAAATTTAGAAAGTAGTTTATAGCTCTTTCTGATTTCCCATAGGGCTAGGCTAGATGCCCGTAAGGGGAAAGAGCATACTTTGAACTATAAACTAAATATTATTTCCGGTTAATGATTGTAAGAAAAGAATACTCAAAACTTAAAACATAAGTAAAGCAACAGAAAACCTATGTGTCACTTTTTTGATCATCCACCACTAATCGGAAAAGCCTTTGTGTGGCAGTGAGAGCATACTTCATGGAAACGAGGTTTTTGTGCTATTTCTAATCTACACTTGCAAAAAAAGAAAAAAGAAGTGAAAGCAAAATTATTAAGTTAAAGTATACACCCTGCGAATAGAAAGGTGTGTGTGTGTGTGTTTGTTGTGTTGTTAGAAAAATTTATTCCACAAAAATTGACAAAATACAAATCCCCCCGGGGGGGATGGGGTGTGGGCGCTGAGTATCCCACTGCTCTTGTTTAATAATTACAATAAAAGCTAAAAAAGAAGTGCCACTTGTCCACTTATAGTTGGATCTAAGGGCTCAAAATCATATAGAAGTTTATACAAGTGGATGGGGGTCCACATAAAGTATTTTTTGCACTTTTTGACAATTGTTGGTCACAAATCCGCCCACTTTCATCACGGACTTGCTAAAAACCAGCGAGCTAAAATGCTGCAAATCAGTAGTTAGATCATATAAAATTACATAAAAAACACAAGATCTAAACTTGCAAAAATATTGGAAACTTTTAACAAATGCAAGTATAGAAAAAGTTGGATCTAGATCTAGTTTTTTAATATGAAAATGAATTATTTCTAGATCTGATTTTTATGCTAAAGTAAAAGGAAACGTTTGATTTTGCAAATAAAAATGAGATCTATCTCTTACCAAGCTTATAGTAACCAAGTAACCAAAGAGTATTTTAGCAAATGGAGAGATAGTTGAAGCAAACCCTCAAGCTCAAGGATTGATATGTGAACAAGATGAAGAAGAAGGAAGTGTGGATCAATAACTTATAGATCCGAAGCTCGAATGTGATGGAGAGAAAGTGGAATCACCCTAGATCCAAGATCCCTTCACCTTGAAGTTTCCTGTAGAGCTTACAAAAAGAATCTCACACAAACAAAGTTAAATCTAGTATGCTCATCAATCAAAATCAAGAGAATATGTTGTACAACCAAATACTAGTTTTACTCTTAAACCTTGATAGCATGCTCATAAACAAACAAGTTAACAACAGTAACTGTTTGTTCTACAATAGCTAGATCTAAACATTTACTTGCATAAAAACAAATGAAACTCTGAAGGATGTCACCTCAACCGAAAATTGTGCATGCATGGAACCAAGAATCCAAATCGAACTCCAAAGTCTTCAATCTTATTACTTGAGAAAAATATTACATTACACAGGAGCAGAGGTTCTATGCCTTTCTACCACTGAGAAACTAGCAATAGAGACCTCACTTTAATAGCTTTTGAGAGAGGGAGGGCGACTCAAGAGGAGGGAGGCACATTCCTTGAAGAAGGGGATCTAAATCCCTTGATTGGCTTGATTGGAGCATGATTGGAGGGATGAGAGTGAGGTGGATGCCACCTAAGGGAGGCGTCCACCCTCTCTCATTGGATTCTCCTCCAACCTCCCACGAAATGCCATGTGAGGAAAGTCGCCCAAGAGGAAGTGAGGGCGCATTTACTTGAGGAGGACAACTCGCCCAAGGCTTATCTTTGATTGAATCCTCCAAAATTTGATTGGGATTTACCTTAAATGCACATGCCAACTCAACTGGGCCTTCACAGAGACAAATTCCATTGATTTAGGAATTTGATTTTCTCTCATATTTATTATTTTTTAATTAAATAATTCCTCAAAAATAATTTTGAGAGAATTTTTATTTAAGTGAAAAATAATCACTTAGAACTTAGGAAAAGTGGGTTTAGGGGTTTTGTGGGTGCTCCGGGTTAAAAAACGAGCACCCCCATGCCAAAATTCACCTCCTAACCACACTTTTATCACTTTTTTGATTTTTTAATTAAAATATTAAAAAATCCCATTAAACCGGAAAAATTATTTTTGTCCGAATAACTTAAAAATCCTAGGGGACCTAGTGCATGTCCATATGAATCATTATTGATGGCTAGCATGCTTAAAAAACATAGACACATAGGCTATAATAACCTCCCTAGGCTCGACCACCATGGAAAATTCTCCAGCTTTGGAGGTATGAGTGAAAAACTCAGGAATTATACGCCTCTGAAGCGCAACGCATAATTCCTAAGGAAAAAACACTCTAGAGTATCCCCTTGATGGCAAAACCTAAGGTAGGCCAAGCCTTTTACAAAAGTATCATGCTTAGACCAACTTATTACAATTCCCCCATGGGGGTCTGGACATGCAAATTTTACAAAGGGCCAAAAAATTGGCCTGATGAACTTTTGAACTTTGGCAATGGACAATGTAGGTTGTTCAAGTCTTCTGAGGTTCATAAGGAGTCCACCTAAGTGCAACTTAGTGGACAACAGGAAACAAGAACAAGAAGGAACTGGTACAAAGCTTAGACATCCAATCCCAGGAAAAAAATGTTTCATAGTTTTCCCCACTTATAGAGCATTTCGGTTGTGATGTAGCTTACTGAATTAATCTCTAGCCCATTACCAGGCCCCCAAAAATCAAGGACTAGGCAAAAAAAGCCTTCTTCAACTCCATCATTGGATTCCACACACGTCAAAGCCAAAAGAGCCAGGTCTTCTGCTGAGACTTCAGGTCCACAGCTTGTTCATCCAGCTATACACCTGGATTTAAATAATCTTTTCTTAAGGTAACAATAAGAGTTGATCATTGAATAACTATAAGGCCCAAAATCAAGAATTTAGCAATTTTTGTTTCCCATTTCCTCAACAGCTCTTCAAACATTTTGGCACATTTCTTTTTCTACAGGAAGTAGAGATTGACCATCTTGATTACCTGCCAAACATTGTAGACAGATTTGTCGCAGCACCAAGGAGATTTAAGAAGCACAACCTATTAGTAGAGTTTGTTGAAGATTGTAGCTCAGACCTGAATTTCCGCACAATCAAACATGCCAAAAGTAGTTGGAGTAAAATTTATTTTGTAATTCACTTTAGTAATAAAGTCAAAGTCTTATATTTAGCTATTGACTCTAATAAAGTGTATTTTATATACTAGTGATTTAGATTAATCTCAACCGTACATCTGAGTGTGCATTAGGGTTTTGGTAGATTAGGATTTCAGCTCAAGTATAAAGGTAGATCAAGATAGAGGGTTAGTACATACACATACATTCAGACAAGCTTTATCGGGAGGCGACCTAGTTCATCAATCCAACAAGTCTAGAGCACAGGAAAGGAGTTGTAGTTAGGAAGCAAGTAGGAAAACAATGCACTTGTCAATTGTTAGGAAATTTAGATACTAAGGAGTTAGTTAAGATCAACTTGGTATAATGTGTCTTTAGGTAAAGTGTGTTTCTTTAGAATGCATTAGTATGCATTTGTACTTATGTAATGGTATGACGGTTCATTTTCACCTCGATCTTAATAGCTATCGATTCATGGCTTAGCACCCGATTGGTCCATAATCTCTATTTAAAGAGCATAGAGGGTCATTTGCTTGATGATCGATTGTGAGAAATTCACATGTAAGATATCTTTTTCTTTTGCATAATATATTGCCTCAAGTAGCTATTTGGCTGGGGCTATGGACTGTTTCCCTTTTTGAGGGTTTTAATTATGTAAAAATATCAGTGTGTTGATTTGTGATTTGTTTGTGTGAGTGGTTGCTGAAGGTGTTGGATCTTCTGGAAATATCCCATGTTAGTCGAACATGTTATTAGAGCTCTTATTAAGTTCTGCTTCCGTCGGTGATCGAGGTCTTGAACTGGTGTTGCTTATGCATCAAAGGGTTTACCTTGGTAACACTAAACATGAGATTCGATACTCATGCAAAAGTTCCAGAATTCACGAGATTGCAGTGTGCCCTTCAATGGTATATGTAGAGTTAGTGGCAACGAATAGGGCAAGGGTTTTTATGTGTTTTGATTTTTTCTTTTTTGTTGTATTTGCAGTAGATTATTTATTTAACAGAATTCTTTGGCATTATCGTCCACCCCATACATGTATAGACATTGGCTACACTCACTCAGGATTCCCTTGGGACAACTTCGAGTCGGTTCTCATTTACTCCAAGTGGAGATGGACCACCATCTACCATGATCTGCCAGGTGTGCCACTTACAAGAGCCGGAGACAGAAATGCAACTCATCTTTAGGTGCCCTTTATACTATGAGATCAAAGGATGATATCACTGCCTTTATAGGGACTCAGGGCGATCCCTCTCTACCTTTTTCTGACATCAAGACCAGAGATGCCTCACCCTTTTCATCAGGGAAATATTCAGCCACAGCTTCTAGTTCCTACACACCCAACCCCACTTTGGGAGGACTAGGACGATAACCTCTTATTAGTGTTGAACCACTGGCTTGGAGCAACAAGCAGTGAGCAGAGTCCCAGAGTACGTATGACAGTAGAGTGGTGAGACCTTGATTATCCCCTTAGCCTCTCCCTATGGGAGACCGATTGATTTTATCGAGATCGGTTTGGAGTTTCCAAACTATACACCAGTCCACTCATTCTTAGAGCGCTAGAGCGATCAGGCCCAAACGAATCCAGAGCAGGGTGCTCCCCGCCCGCCAGATTTCGTTCCATCCCTAGCAGGGTAGCCAATGGTCTATCTAGAGTTTCTTTCCTTCGACCTCAGATGTTAGGAGTATACCTTGCTCCTACATCCCCCCAGGCTCATACAGTGGGACATCCCGATGGCTCAGAGAGCCTCGACAACGACAACGAGCAGGTTCCCTGTTCGCCCCCCTCGCCCTCGACGATTAGGCTTAGGAGATCTTGACATCACTGGATCCATCTTCACCTCTCTCTCGTGTTCTTCCTTTCTCTTGATAGATTTTTGAGTTGTCCAACCTCTAACAAACTCACTTTGTATTTTGCATCCTGTACCTTTGATACGGTTTTATACATGTTTATGAGGCTTTACAACTACTTATATCTTTATTTTATCTTATGTTGTCTTAGTTTGAACACTTTCTAGGAGCTGCATTTGCACTCCCACATTATACTCATACTGGATGTATCATCTAGTCCCACTGACCTACTTTTGTGGTCATTCGTTGGACATTTATAATATTATCTTATCTTATCTTATATTTAGCACAAGCGACTATTTTGATGTTATTAGTACAAACAATTAGAATCTTTATCAATTTTTCTCTTCTAAACAACGAATCCTTCATTTACAGCCTCTTAAACTTATTCTGTTCTCTAACTGGTTTGCTTCATCTGATTTTTATCTTCAACTATCTTGGCAACAGAGTAACTGTTTCTTCAATAGAACTTTTGAACTGTAGATGGCCAAGGGCCGTTGTGGTCAAAGACCAAGATCAGAGAAACTCTTAAATGATAATTTGGCCAAAAGCTAGTGAGACAAGGTCTCGAAAAATTGTGGCCAAGGGCCAGATCAAAAAATGAAGCTTTGATACCAATGAAATGGACAACATTCTTTTCTTGAATATGCATAATAATTCAATCGCTGAATATCCAATTCAAGTAAGACAATGGTTATAATCCATAAAGGACAAATGTAATAAATGTATAAAATATGAGATGATATGATACAATGACCATGTGACGATGTACTTATAGCATTGACTGATCACAATGGTAAGTCATGTCCTTTCAATAGGTCATGTCTTTTAGATAAGATGTGTCTTTTCATTACTCATTAATCACTAGTTATTAATTATTATTATATTATTATTTATTGTAATTATTATTTTATTGTTATTTGTTATTATTATGTATGTTAGATTTAAGTTATAAAGTAACCATATTGTAAAAGTGCTTTCCATTTGTTTTATAAAAGGTCATGTTGCCGTCGGATGTGCACTTGGTTAATGCAGCAGAAATCTTGAAGTTGCTCGGTGCGCCTGTTATCACACCATAGTAGCAGGGCTACTATTCTTGCTTGGCAGATATCTGCACATTCCAGAGCTTCCATTATTCAGAGTTTGGCTATGATGATTGTACATTTTGAGATCACTCATGATCAGAGCAGTGTATTATTCAGACTTATGTTAGACCTTGTGTCAAGGCTGAGCCTTGAGAGTTTAGATTTGATGACCGATGTGACCCTTTATCCCATACAGTTTCAGTTCAGTGCTTAGAGATGTATTGCAACAGTGTTTTAGATGATATATGATGATTATTCTTGTGATGATGTTATATGACCTATGGATGTTTTATCATTGACTGTGGATTATGATCTTGTTGCTTTTGTCATGTTCACAGCATTGGCTTGGTATATAATTCATGATGTGGCAAACTATATAAAATGAACTATCTTGATAATAATTTAAAATGGACTTTTTGCTTGCACATTTAGGTTGTTTGACAAAACTCACTGGTTTACTACCCTGCATAGATATGGTCTTTCTTGACACCATTTGTCAGCTAGCTTAAGCTCCACCTTCACTTGACTCCATCCATACATGACTTTCCTTATTTGACTTTAAACCTTGACTTGTCTGTCTTGACTTTCTGGTACTGAGGACTTCCCCTATTTCTACCTCTGTGTTTGGACCGCATCCCTGTATGTTTAGTGTCTCGGCTCTGAGTTGGTGACAAAATTTGCCTTTAGTAAGTAGATTGTAGGCCTAAATCATTCTGGTTGGTTGTCCCGATGTTTGGAACTGGCTCGAACTCCCCCTAGTCACTTGAGATGTTGGCTAAAACTGAAAGCTCATGTACTACTTATGGAAACTTATATAAATTCGCCCATGGAAACTAAAAAGGGCAAGAGCGATGAACTGCTAAAAATACTCCTCGAAGAGTATAAGAAAGGTCCAAAAAGCAATGGTTCTTAAAAGTTATATCTAAACAATTGCTGACCTTATATGTATATGTAAACATGCCCTGGATGCAAGCTGCAATTAGTTGTGCTTATCAGCACACCTGAGATCCGAAGGGTTATGTAGGCCAAAAAGGCCATGAAATGAAATTGAATGATCCTAATGAACTTGGATCAACTTGATGTAGACATGATGCCTAAGTTGAATAAGCACTCTCTAAACAACTTACCCATTTGTGAGGCACAGCCATCCCCCGTGTTAGGCACAACCATCCCCCGTGTTATTTTGTCCAGCACAGAGTTTGTAGTTTCCCCTCTCTCCCAGTCCAAAGTGTCTTTTAGTTGAGTTTAGACAAGTCACCCCCTTTGCCCAACCTTGTTCCTAGCCTTCATCCTTAGTTAGCAGTTAGACCATGTTCGATGGGTGAGTTTGTCATTTAAGCTATTGTGCAAGTGAATACAAATAACAACGGAATGAACATATATGTTAAATGCCATTGAATGATGTTATACTTTAAGTTAAGTTGTGAGTATGATTAGAGGAACATGTCTTAGTCTATTGATATGATTTATCCTTGGTTGTATGTTGACCTAGTCAAACCTAGTTTGACCATGGTCATTTCTTGGGATCCGTGATGATGTGGGCCATATATGCTTATGGATGATGATTGATGGCCCCACATACTCTTGATGATGATGCTATATGATGGACATATGATTCAGATGATGATTGATGCAGTTCAGCAGGTTTTATTATTACTTCAGATCATCAGATTATACACTGTCCATATATGGTGGGCCCTACAGCTAGCCCATCAGGGCAACCCATGGTGTATGAGTACACATTCCTAGTAGATTTGGGTCTTTTGGATCCAATGAGACATTTATCTTTCAGTTCCAGGCATTTCTAATAGTGATAGATGTAGTTTTACACTTGTTGACCAGATTTGGGGTTGATTTTCCAGCCTGAGCACCAGGGGCCATGAGAGGCCAGTTCACCTAGGGCACTGTATGAGAAGGGGGTGGTCCAGCCACTTGTTATTACCATTTATCCCCCCTTTTGGAGAGCCTGGTGGGCTCAGTTTGACAGCGCAGGTGCCTTAGGAGGCAGTTTCAGCACTTTCACAGTTACCGAGGCAGTCCATAAATGGGATAAAGGGGTCATTGAGGAATTCAATTTGGGCAATTGAGGCAAGGTTTTGGCACTTGGTTTTCACAGAGGTCTTCCAGGGTGAACCCCCTATCTTCCAGCCAGTTTTCATCACTTGGGTGGGTCCACAGAGGCCACAGGAGGCCTTTTACTGCTTGTCTGTCACAGATTTGATCATTTATATTTATCTTGGACATATTATATTATTTTATTGTGCCATGGGGATGAGCTAGTAAGGATTGATGCCTCCTAGCCCCACCATGAGCTCCATGTGTCATGTCCTAGTCATATGAGGTGGGCTTTTGTACTTTTAGCCCCTCTAGTGGATGACGTCACCCTCCTTGAGTATCTTTTAGTTGTGACGTCATCACCTTTTTGAGTGATCCATGTGTTATGTTATTATGGTTCATCTTAGCCATTGATCATGTATTGAGATCTTTTAATCTCAACCACTCATTTTCATGTTGTATTGTAAAGTGGTATAGGGTTTTGGTCTTTATTATCCTATATAAGGAGGAGACCCCCTATTGTATAACTCACCTTTGGGCTCTGGAAAACTTGGAATGAAAAGAATATTTTGGAGATCTACTTCTTGGCTTTGATTGGGTTGCTCTTACATATGTTCTTGGATATCTTGCTTCTAGACATTGTTTGCTTTTCAGGTGAAATCGACTTCAAGAGAGGGAGGCCGAATTGCTCAAGCTAGCTCATCAAATTGCTTTGTGGGAAGATTGTAGGGGTTGCTCACATCCCCCATGGGAAAATCGACTTCATAGAGAGGGAGTTTTTCAATTGTGCTTTGTCCATTGATTGCTTTCTTGATATGACATGCTTAGATCTTATAGATTTGTAGATCAAATCTAACTTGATGTAGTTTGATTTGCAAGTTTTCATGAGACATATTTCCTCCTAGAATTTGGATGCTATTGGTTGAAGACACTTGGATCAAGCTTGGAATTGTAACTAGGGCAAAAGAATTCTCCATATGCTAAAAGCCCGCAAGCTTTTGAGGTAAGATCTACAAGGTACGTATTGATTTCGCTTGCTATCCATCCCATTGGTCAAAATTACATTAAAATCAAAACCCTCATTTTTGTTTTTCTTAGATCTACTTGGATCTAGCCTTGCTTTTGAAAAGATATTGAAAACCCACCTCTATAGTATCCACGGCAATTCAGATCTATAGTTTGGTGGTGATTGGGTTCCATTTGACACATTGTTCAAGACAAAATAGCCCTCTTGAGGCAAATCACACCCCTTGGAAGAAGCTATTTTGGTTAGATCTAACACATGGGTAGGTGAGATCCCACTTGATTCACACTCTCCTCACTTGATAACCTACCGCTAGTGCTTCATCTTGTTGATTTTTGCCTTGTGGGCCCCATTCCTCATTTTGAGGGTTGTGCCCCACTTGGGTCAACTTGGTGATGCATTTTCAATCTCAGATCTATGAAGATCTAGCCATTGGATGCCCTTGATCTTCAAGATCCATATTGATACTTGCCTAAACTACTTGGATCTACAATTTGGTGGCCATTGGACTTGATTTCACACACCTTGCCATGCTTTTAGCCCTCCTTGGGCAAAGTCGCACTCCTTGGGTGTTTGAGTTTGTCCACTTCGAGAAACTGGGTGGTTGAGATTCCATTGGATTTGTAAAGAGCATACCTTGAAACCTACATCTAGTGTCTCACTTAGTGAAGTTCTGAGTTGGGGGTAGCATTCCCTGTTTTGGGGAAAGTTGTCCACTTGGGTCACTTAGTGAAATATTAGATCCAGTAAGATCCACCCATCACATCTCAGATAGCCCACTTGATTGGTATCCTAGGTGTCTCGATCTACAACTTGACATCTCTTTTGACTCCATTAACCCATCCATCAAGGCACTAGTCCACCTAGGGCAATTCGCACTCCTTGGGAATTGTGTCAAGTCCTAGATCCCATATGTGGGTATCCCTAATTTCATCTTAGACCCCTAGATCTATCTCTTACATACCCCTTGGTACCATTTGCACCCCTTAATTCCACCTTGTGGGTCCCATTTGAGCCATTTCCATATCCCAAGGAAGTGGGTCCCACATGTGTATTTCATGGTACTAGATCTTGTCCTTTGATCTCATTATGTGGCCTAAATCAGTCATTGGTTGAAACATAAATCACTCCTTAAGCCTCCTTCAACCATACTAAAACTTCTAGGTCCACCTAACTTTGCATTGGTTTCCGTAACTTGTATTCTACATATCCCTAGGAACCTTTGTTTGGGTCCAATCATCTTTGATTGGTCATAGGGTCTCCCCCTAGGTCTTGAATCATCTCGATCTAAAGTGAAGAGGGCCTTGGTTGACGTGACTCCCATCTTGCATTGGGAACCGTGGCATCTCTTGGGTCACCTCTTTAGTTGTCCATCTTCTCTACCATCCCGGATGGGATACCATTAGGGACATCTACAAGTTGCGTGATAACAGCGCCCTTGGGGGCAAGTCTCGAGTCAAGTACTGTCACTTGATCTCGACTCCTCCGTTTAGGCTAACTCCTAACGAAGCTAAGGGGGGTAGTCCTTATGGAAAGTTTCTAAGGCTGTTAAGTTTTAGAAGGTTGTTTGAATGGGGGTTGCTTTTAGGAGTTTGAAATTGAAAGAAAAAAACTATCCAAGTTATGCAAAATAATTGTAATCAACAACATACGATTTAATCATTCACGACATAATGAAAGCTTGAGAAATAAAGAAAAATAATCAGATCAGTGCCGTGGAGTCAAATACCAATGTTGTGCTTGCTGTTGTGGTAGTGAAATGTTTTGCAGGATTGTTCTTGGTTAGTTTTAAATTATTAATGATGAAATTGATTTAGGGGAAGGGGAACTCCAAATATATCGTGAGGTACGAGGAGTATGTCCGGAATTAAACAAGAGTGGCTCCTCACGAAGACATGTGGGCTGGATGGAGTCTCGAGGAGATGTCCAACACTACACCAAAGGAGGGTGTAGCCTGATGGAGCCCCGAGGTCACTTTCCAGTGGTTCCCACTTCTTCTAAAGAATTTCCCCACACAAGTATAATATCGCAACGTCGGATTTCCGTTATGTTGAGGGTAGTTAATTTTATTAAGGTGAGTTTCTTAATTAAAATGTGGAGAGTTAAAAAGATGTTGCAAATCGTTTATGATTTCCCAATGACCAGGCAATGCCCGCAGAGGGAAAGAGCATACTCGGAATTTGCAACCAAATGTTTGTTCCGATTGAGCAAAAAGTAAATAACTAAAGCAAAAATGATTGTGAGTGCGAAGTAAAGCAAATGAACTTGAAACAAAGATGTGATGCTAATTTCTAAGACTATGTGTCACTTTTTGATCATCCACCACTAATCGGCAAAGCCTTTAGGTGATGGCAAGAGCATACTTCATGGCAACGAGTTGGGTTCGTCTCACTTACTTGCAAAATAAAGAAAAGCGAAATGAAACTAACTAATCAAAGTATATAGCCTGTGAAGATGGATTGTGTGCACGTGTTAAAGAAATATAACAAATGGTTAGAAAAATTCACTCCACAAAAAGGAAAATTGCGAATCCCTCCAGGGAGATGGGGTGTGGGTGCTGTGTAGCCCACCTGCTAGTTTTATTAATATTCTTTACAATGGTTAAAAGAAATACCATTTGCTCCTTTTAAACTTTGATTCAAGGGTTTACAATGCTAGAAAGATAATATGAAGAAAGGGGGTCTCTGGAGCTCTGGATTGCTTGTTTTCAGTGAAATTTCGCCAGAGTGCCTCTCTATTCTTTCATTAAATCTGCAAAACCAGCAAGCAAACAATGTTAGAAAATGATGGTATAAACAAATGAAAGATAAAAAAATTGAAATTTTGTACTTAGAAAAATATTGGAAATTTTACTAAGTGTAGGTACAAATTTAACTAGCTTAGATCTAGTGAAATATGAAAGCTTTTGAAGTGCTTTAGATCTAGCTACTCAATCATGCTAACATAAAGTAGATCTAAATAATAAAATTTGATAAAATGGATCTACTAATTTAGCACTTTTAGAACAAAGTAACCATAAAAGAGAGAAAGTTTAGATTGAAGGATGGACGGAGATCTTCAAGCCCAAGCTTGATCATTTGTTTTGACTTTGGAAACCCCTGCAAATAAAGTATTAGCTTCAAAAAAGGTATGCCGAAGAGAGGAGAAGAGACAACCGAGTTCAAATCCTCCTTCAGACTTGTGATCTGCACAACTTATAAGAAAAACTTGCATAAAATATATTAGATCTAGTGTGTTTGAAGAAGAGAAATAAAGAAGAGCCTCAATACAACAGAGTATAGTTGGCTACTCCCCTATCTCTTAAAAACAAAGCACAAGCAAGCAAGTTAACATCTGCAAATGCTTACTCTATAAACTTCTAAGCTAGATCCATCAACAAAATTGAAACAAGAAAGACTTAAACAATACAATATCACCTCATGAAAATAACATCATCACAATGGCAAAGGGTGGACCTCCAAAGTCTCCAACTTGTATTAATTAAAATAGCATCAATATTACAACGGGTAGAGGTTCTATGCATCCATGCCAAAGATGGAGCAAGACCCTGCTTTATATAAGAAATGAGAGAGAGGGGGTGCATCCAAGAGGAGGAGGGCGCATGCTTGAAGGAAGAGTGATTTACTCGTTGATCAAAGGCTTGATCCATGTGATTGGGTATGAGTTGGTTGGCACATAAGGAGGGGTGCATCACATGAGCCTTGTAAACTCCATCAACCTTTAACTTGCTGCCACATATGAGAGAAGTCGCCCAAGTAGGGAGGGCGCATCCCTCATAAGAGAACAACTCGCCTTCCATGAGATCTCAACTTAAATCACCAATATTTGATTGAGATATGCCTTAGATATGATTTCCAACTCAATTGCCTCTTCAATGGGACCAAATTCCCCTAATTTAGGAATTGGATTTTTCTCATATCTTTGTTTTTTTAATTAAATAATTATTTTTTAATATTTTTGAGAGATTATTTATTTAAGTGAAAAATAATCACTTAGAGCATGTGAAAAGTGGGTTTAGGGGTAATATGGGTGCTCCGGGTTCGAAAACGAGCACCCCCATGGTGAATTTCACCTCCTAACCCATTTTCCATGAGATTTTCAACTTTTTTAATTAAAACATTAAAAAATTGCCCGTTTGCAAGAAAATTTTTATGTCTGAAAAATAAAATAAAACCTAGGGGGACCTAGTGCATGTCCACATGACTCATTATTGATGGCTAGCATGTAAAAATACATAGACACTTAGGCTTTAATAACCTCCCAAGGTTTAGCCACCAAGACAGATACTCCAGCTTTGGAGGTGTGAGCGAAAAACTCAGGAATTATACGTCACTAAAGCACAACTCATAATTCCTAAGGAAAAACCACTCCAGAGTACCACATTGATAGATAAAACTAAGGTAAGTCAAGCCTGTTACAAAAAAGACTATGCTAGACCAACTTATTACAATTCCCCCATGGGGGTATGGACATGCAATTTTACAAAAAGGGCAAAAATTGGCCTGTTGAACTTCTGAACTTTGGCAATGAACAATGTAAGTTGTTCAAGTCTTCTGTGGTTCACATGAAATCTAACTAAGTGCAACTTAGTGGATAACAGGTCACTTATTTTAAAACGACCTATTTGTAAAATTGAGCTTATAGACAAAGTTAGTAGGGGGGGATTCTTTATTGCATTTTTTGCTCTCATCATCACGTGGATCAACTTTTGTCCATCACGTGGATCAACTTTTGTCCATCACGTGGATCAACCTTTCTAGACGTGGGATTTTTTTTAGAGTTTTACTGCTCTATTGGACATCATATAACTGCAAGATTACTTGGCATTCTTGTTTAGTTAATGCTGGTTTAATATCTCATTTATCTTGGGTATATTGGCTAAATAATTACACTTGTTAATTTTGGAAATGTCTCTTGGTTAATGGTTTAATTTCAAGTGTTATATCTTACATAATCATTTGCTAAGAATTTTGGAATTTTATTTGTGCAAGCTTTGTATCATTATCTTTCTTTTAGCACATGCTCTTGATGTCACTTTTATTTTTATGAATCATGGATGATACATGTTATTTGGATAATTAACTTGGGGCAATTTGCACATTAACTAAGAATAAGACCACATTCCCACACTTGGAGAAGTGAGAAGTGATTTTATTCACTTCAAAAAGTCCGGTCTAATTAATTTTGGGTGACACCTTGTTTCAAAGATCCTCTCTCAAGCAAAGCCTAACTTCAAGATCTCATGGCAATGAATTTACTTTTACTTTTCAAGTCTTGTGATCCATTGCTATCTTTATTTCACTGTTGTTATTGCAAATGTTCATGGTTTGTTATATTTTACATTATTGAGCAATCTCTTGACTGTTTAATCTATTGGTCATTGCAAATTTTAAATGATTGAATGCTTACTTTGGGAAATTAACTTAACAATTCACACTTCACATCTAAAGCAAATTGATCTCCTTTCCCTTAGCTCTCCTCAAATCCTAGATCTAATCAACCTATTGGGAAGTCTCCCTTGGCTTTGAAAGCTGGCCTAAAAGATGAAAGTTAAGAATTGAGGTGACAGTGGTACTTTTCTTTCGAAGTTGCACTTGATAGCTCTAGTGGGTTGGGAATTTTCCACTTAGGTGCTAAATCGAGCTGTAACAGGGAGAAATTATCTTTTGATAGAGTGCCCAAAATTTTATCAGCTCAATGCCATTAGATGCAGAGTGGTCATGGGGTTTTCGAAAATAAGATAAGTATTGAGGAAATTGGCAATTCCAGAATTGCCATTTAAAGGGCCACGACACATTTTGGCCACACGTGCCTTTTGGAGCCTTTTCATGGAAAGCGTTCACCTTGGAGGAGCCCCTTATGTCATTTATTGACATTTTTGAGGAAGCCTTCCACCATTTGAGGCCTTATTCATTGGAACATTCCACTTTGAAGGAGTTATAAAGGTTTTGTTGCACATTTTATGGGGGTCATTTGGCATTTGAGGAAATCTAGGGGGTCAAACCCTAGATCTAGGGTTTGTCCACCTTCATATATGATGATTGGACACTATCTATTGGAGTGCTACACTTGGAGGGCCTTTGGAGGCCATGCATTGGGCTTTACTTGTCATTTTACCTTCTCTTGATAGAGGCATCCCTCATTCATCTTGGAGACTTGTATTTGTGGCTTTGACCACCATATTTCATGGATTTTGTTCGAGTAGTTGGAGTATTTTGGTTTGATAACTCCATTCTAGGCTAGATCTACGGTTTTATTATTATTATTTTGTTGTAGAAAGAAGAGGAGCTAAAAGCTATATAAGGCTTTGCTCTCTCCTTCATATTTCATGGTTGGATTTTGAGAGTTCTCTTTCTTTTCGAGCTTAATGAATACATCTTTCTTGGTGCAATTTGAAGTGTCAGGGTTTCTTTTCCATTCAAAGTGTGGCTTATATTCCTATTTCTCTGTTTTGCTAATGAATTGTGGAATTACTAGAACTTATTGATTAAGGCCATATGATAAGGGTTTATTTACCTCATTGGAAGGGTTAATTGTGAGAAGTACTTCCTATATTTCCCTTTGTTGTCTTATGCTTGAATTTATTAACTTACTGTTATCACACAAACTCTAGCTGTTTGGCAATAGGTGTCCCAACAGGGATGGTAGAGGTGAACATCTAGGAAGGTGTAACCGACAATAGCCAGGTCCTTTGTTCAAGGAACGGAAGTCACGCTGGACAAGGCTACTGTCACTTTAGACGAGGCACGTAGCCAAGTTAGAGGGGAGACCCCACTTAACCAGTGATGGTTGAGACTCAACAATCAGACACCCAAACCAAAAGATTAGCAAAGCAAGACACAAGATGAATGCCTAAGTGTGAGATTTCTTCCAGCCTAGTAAAATTGAGACTCTAGATAGGAAGATAGACCGAATGAAATGATCTCAGATCTGATTATGAGTGTTTAATGATGAATTCTTTAAAGATTAGAAGGCTGGAAACTAAATTAGAAAATGGAAATTGACTAGAAGGGTGATTGAACAAATCTGCCTATGGGGAATGAGGCTCACTATGACTACTCAAGCATGGCAGCAGTAAATCAAATGATTGAAACACATCTTCTAGCAATTATAATTTGATTACTAGCTGATTTAGTAGAAAAGAAATGTAGATCAGCAAGAAGTGAAGTGAAACTGCCCAAGACAGTGGTTAATAAATGAGTCAAATGGATCTAGGGCAGCTAAAAATTGGCGTTTATAATCACTTCCAGCCAATGAAACTTGATTTCCCTAAGGTAAAATGACGTTTTAAACACGAATCAAAAGTACCCAGAATCCCTAACTGACCCAACCAAGCAAAAGAGAAAAACGCCCCAGGTGGGCATTTTTGCTAAGTAGACCAGTGCCTAAACTATGGGTAGATGGAGTTGGAATTGTACCAAACTTGAGATATAGGCTTTTAGGAACAAATAAGCGGGTTTGCAGTAAAAATAAGGTTTTAACGGTGAGAAATTTAGTTATCAATTTTTAGGGTTTTCTTTAATGTTTTGCAGCCTAGCATTCACAATGGAAATGGAAACTAGAGAAACAAGCAGGGATTGCCTACCTGAAACAATGGAGAAGAAGAGCTTGATGATGAACACAAATTCTGAAGTCCAAGTATTGAGCAGCTAAGCGTTTTCCTTCAACGTTTGGAGCAGCCAGTTGACCAAGTGCGCCCCCGTACCTGCCAGAGAGAGAGCTAAGTCAGAGACTATGGCAAATAACAAGGATAAATCAACAAATAAACGACAAATGATGAAAGGAAATAAGAGCAACATAGTAAGTTTTACTCCCTTTTGTTGAAACCCTGAAGAGAAGAGCAACATGGAGCTGCTAAGCTCAATGGTTGTGCCCTCCTTCAAGTGGTCAGTTCACCTGCAGTTCGTTTGGCCAAGGAAATGGATGGAAATAGCGCACAAACACTCAACAATGCATCAGCAACAAGCTAAGAGTCATCATCTAAACACTTAATCACCATGTACACAAGAAGATCGAAAGAAATGCTCCTCTATTCACAAGTCACAAGTTTACAAAAATGCCAAGAGGAGGAGAAATGAGGTGAGTGTCTTCTCTTATAGAGAAAGACCACTCTCAAACCAAATTCCCCCCAAAACTAAGGGCTGAGATTAACTCTCTCTCAAGCCCAACAAATGGTGGAGATTGCTCTCAAGAGGGGGGGCTAATTACCCTAAAAAACGCCCATGTGGAGTGAGGGATGACTCGTGGGGCCCATAATACACATATAAAATGTGGTTGGGGGGTGCCTATGGGCTATTTTATCCCCCCATACCACTACACTATGATCTCAATACATAAAAACATCAAAAATATGATTTTTTTGCTAAGTGGAAAAACGCCCCCATGGGCCAATTCGTCACCCTTGGTGAGCTGGGCAAGAGAGGGCCCCACAATACAAAAACACAATGTCCAACATTACCAAATTACCTTAGGAATCACCCTTGTATTAGCCAGCCTTTGATTTTTGCCATTTGCTATAGTTGCCTTTGTCAATTTTTGATTTTCCATGTATTTTATTGCTGGTTTATATTGCTGAAGGAGTAAATTGGGCTTTTGACCCACTTACAGTGCCCGGATTGCCGAACCGTCTGCTGTAATGTGATCGTGGACCCCAAAAATAGTAGGAATGATCACTCGAACAACCCCGATCCATCACTTAGGCATTATTTGCCCAAAATCCATGATTTTTAATTAAAACAGGTCATTAATGATGAATATGGTTGTCTGTGGTTGTCATTGATGACAACATTAATGACAAAGGGCTTTGGCACACCTAATGAGCCAAATGACCCATATTGTGGTCATTTGGAAATGGTCCTAATACCCTAGACAAGAATGACTTGGAGATATGGAAAGTGACATGGCAATGACATTAGACAAAGAATGCATATGGCATTGATACCTTGGCACAAGCATTGAAGTGGACAAGGATATAGCAGCATGGTGACATGGCATAAGAAGGGCAAGTGACATGGACACATGACAAATGGAAAAATAGAGAAGACAAACAAGAAGGGTTTGCGGGCTTGAAACATAGCCCTTGTGGGCATCTTGAACATGACACCTGCGGGCATTCCTCATGAACCAATGTGGGCATATGACATGGCATGAGACGGGTGTGAAAACCTTGTTGATGTGGGATCAAAGACTAAGCAAATAACGTGGAGGCAAATGCATATCTATTGAAGATAACGTGGAGGCAAATAAAATTCATTTGATAAAATGACATGATAAGAACAAGTTGGTTCCATAAAAATAATATCTATTTTTCAGGTCGGCCACAAAATAATTCAAAAGAAATAAAAATAAAATTTGTTTGTGAGAAGTCGGCTCTGAAAAATATTTGGAAAATTAGTATAAATACAAGTAAAGATTAATGTCAACGTGTGTGGATTCGATGAAGGTGTAAGCAACTCTTAGATTTTGGGTATTCTGAGATTTTCGGGGGTTATGGAAGAAGCTGCAGTAGTCCTTTAGTGGAAGTTTATTTTTATCTTTGTTTTGGTATGAAGAATTCCGTGGACTCGATGGTGTGAGAGACTACTCTGATTTTCGGGTGCTTGGTGTGGAAAACTCGGTGGTGTAAAGAATTCGTATGGGTCAGTGAGTAATTTCGAGAGTTCAGTCTGGATGAGGGCAGGCTCGATGGCTGGAGCAGAGGAGGATCAGAAATTACAGCAGTCAAGCATCATTTTATTGTTTATCTCTTATTTCTAAATGACTGGTTTATTATGGTAAGATGCTGAAGCAGCATGAAGACATTGTTTATGGGTTTCACTAAGACAGTGACAAAATATGATGATGATGTGTTCAAGTTGTTCATAATAAAATGACTTATGACCAGAATGATGAAGATATGGAGATATGCTGAGATAGGGTTTGATAATGGTCTTAAATAAAGACACACTGGAATGATGATGACAGCATATTTGGTGGACAGAATTGAATATTGATATACTCAGGATAGAACAATGTACAAGTAACCAGAATGATGACATGAGGACAATATGATGATAGCCAGAATGCTAAAAGAATGATGCCCTTGAACAGAGTTATCTTGATGTAAACATAAGGTATTTGTTGGTGACCAGAACTAGGATATAATCACCTGCATAGTAGATGCTGGGACAAACAGTAATGGAATTAATATGCAGTAAGACAGTGACAGGCAGATGATGATGACTTCCAGATGATTGAATTGGTGACAATAATCTAATTTGTACTTATAAATACAAGCAGGGTCTTGTATCTCTTTCTTGGCTAGGTCTGAGAAAAACTAGGTTGGGTCCTAGATGATGAGTTGGTGCTCATTGTATCAGTTGGTGCTGAATTGCCTCACGGTTGTAGCCGTTGAACCAAATACAAAAGATTACAAAACTATATCCTGTGTCTCTTGTGCAATGTGTTGATGATGATGTGTTTTAATTGATGAATGACATGTGCTTAGTTGATATATAATTCATTGATAAATATGATGCTGAAGTGAATGTGAAATAATTATACAAGATTGGTAGAAAAAGTTTAAATTGCTCACACTGATTCACCCCCCCTCTTAGTGTGGCCATTGTGTTCAACAATTAATGACCAATAATAATTAAAAATCTCACAAACGCCTCGATCTTTTTACATTTTGTCACTTGGAGGCTCATATGGGTCCCCTGTAGATAATAATTGACCAAAATCGAAATTCCGGTCGCAACATTTTTTCGGGCCCATTTTTAGCCTGGTCAACCTAGTTTGACCAAGTCAAATCTGGTCAACAATGGTGCTAGCTAAATACCTGTATGCGATCATGAAGTGAAAGGATTCCTTATACAAGTTAGTACATTACTAAACAATATGACAATAATATGGTGATAAAAAAGGCATTAAATCTCGGAAAAATACAAGGCCCCAGGTGAGGTGGGCCCACCACATCCAAAAGACTCAACTGCTATACACAACCTACAGACTTGACCACCTAGCTGACTTTGGGTGATGTGGAATACAAGGTGAAGGATGAGGGATGACAAGGACAAAGATCGTGTGACCTTTTGGATAACTCGGGAAAGCGGGGTCCACTGAGATAAGCATACCATGACAAAAACATGGGGAAGGGCGGTGCCTCACAAATGGGTATAGTGCAGAGAAACCGCCACTGCTCATCTAACAAGTATCTCACAACTCTCATCCGTGCCTGAAGACTCTGTGAGGTTCTTTTCTAGAGCCGCCAAACTGGGTGTCCGGCAAACCGTAACTTGAGACTCTAGGGGACAATCTTTAGCTTGTCCCTTGCTCCCTCTCACCTCCTTGCCCCGCAGGACTAGGTGAGGAAATAACCACTACAAATGCTGACATGTACGGCTGACCTATGTCCATGTGTGTTTACAAACACATTGCATGGATTTTACAATGAATTTCATACTTAGCCCTTTTTTTTGGCTAGATTTTACATTTACAAAAAGCCTTTTGGGCTTGCTTTACATTTCTTCATTTCTTCATTTCTTCATCAAGGCCCCTTTTGGGCTACATACATATCTCAATAGATATAATCATGGTGCTCATACTGCAAAGTAATGGGGGTGAGCAATACATGCTTCGATGACCAATGGGGAACACCCGGTGAGGCTACACAATCCTAACTGCATTGCAACATCGGGGGCAACCGACAGGAGCAAATCCCAGGTTTGAGAGTGCATCTCACACACTAAAGAGCCGAGGCACATTAGATAGGGAATCATGGCATACTCAGAGATCAGTGGGGAAAGGGATCCTCGAGGTCACAAATCGGAATCCAAGTCGGGAAAACTATCACGGATGAGTCGGATGGATGGAGAAGGTAAAGGTGGATCCAAAGTCAGCTGCCAAGGGGGACTAGGTGACCAAGTCTATACTAAGAGTAGGGGTGTGACCCGGTGTGCATATACATGGGTCTACTAGGAAGGGGTGGACTGACATCACCAAGGGCCCAATCATATATCATAACAATAGCTAGATCACCAAATCAATCGTCATATGCAAAGTTAGTGTACTATCATGTATAAACAAGTCTATGCAACAATCATGAGCAAAAAACATCAAATGCAATACCTGCCGCACCATATACCTGCTGCTGAGGCTGTCTCTGAACTGGATCTCTGCTGAATTCGGGCACAAGTAGTAAACCAACAATACTCTGTGATAATCTCAATCAAAGCAAGACTAGGCAACTGTCTCAATGGGCTCATATCAAAGCCTGGCAAGGAAGGGTGATCCTGCGGTAAATGCTAAGTAACATGTCTGGACCACTGTACAACCATCTGTCTCCTCTGATACATCTGCTGTGTGCCTCCTCTGAAGGCATCAGATCGCTGATCTGGAAAAAAAAGTACTGTGTGGTCCTCGGCCACACAGTCTGCAGTATGGTAGCTCCAACTAACATAGATGTGATAACACTTACTTCCATCATCTTTCTAGAGTTGTTGCTGCTTGATACTTCATTGCTTAAGTTGCACCATAGTTGACAATGTTTTGATGTGGTACCTCTTTTGGCCTTTCTAGTATATTTCTACTTCATTTTGCAGCATGTTAGGGTTTCACTATGGTATGTAAATGCAACCCTAGTTCCCCTAACCATCCATGAACTTGTCCTCTTGGACTAAGCCCCTTGACTCCATTTGCCCTTATTGGATTGGCACTAGTCTCTTGGTCCTGTTATCACACAACTTGTAGTTGCCCCTAAAGGTGAGCCTATCCAGGTTGGTAGAGGTGCTAGGGAACAAAAGAGGTGACCCAAGAGGACCTCGATTCCCAAGAAGGATTGGTTGTCATGCCAATCGAGGCACTCTTCACTTTAGATCAAGCTAACGCAAGATCAAAGGGGAGACCCTTGCTAGCCAATGAGGGTTAGCAAATCAACACAAGGTACTCTAAAGGTTAGGAATGATGCACAAGAGTGGATCTTGGTGGATAAAATTCTAGATCTAGGGAAACGTAGTGGCTTATGAGAGTTAGGAACCAGTTGAGGAGGCTTAGGAAAGATAGAGATTCTCAACCAGAAGAAATATGTACCACAATGAAGTTATGCTAATAGATCTAGATAGATTTAGTTCATATGAAGAATACCCAAATTGGATCTACCTAGGGTTTAAGCAAATAAGACAAAAGTGGACCCAAAATAGTAGATCCAAGTGTTAGAAGACTAGATCTAGATGCTTGAAGAGTAGATCTGTGAAATTGAGGGGGGGTTCAAGCATACCCAATTGATAGATTTGAAAAACTGACCAAATACCCAAGGAGGGCGTTCCACCTAGAGATGACTAGTGCTAGATCCGGGGGTAAATGGAGTCGGATTAAGTTGAAAATTTAGATCTGGTGTTTTTATAATTATTCCAAAGTGGGTTTTGATGGCTGTACTCAAATAGGTACCCAATCTATCAGATCTAGAAAACAAGGGTTTTAACAATGAGGGTTTTAATGTTGACAATTGGAATAGATCCCAAAACAACAAAAATAATTTGAAACACACCTAGAAATGCTTTTGACCGCCTTGCAAATTGATGATCTTCCCAAATCGATGCAATCTAGAGTGAGATCCAACCTCCCCAAGTGAAATCACTATGCTCCAAGATAGCCAATGCGCCCCTCCTGCCAAAAACGATCAAGAGTTAGAATTGATCTAGACAAGAAGTAACTATACTGTAATGAAGGTAAATCAAAGAGCATGAATATGATCATAAGATGCAATAAAAATACTCCCTGAGATGCAAGACGTCTTGAGGAAAAGATATGGGGTTTTCCCATGTTATCGGGCAAATTAGCAGGGCTAATTCCCAGCAAGCAAAACTAAGAATAGTGACCCAATGTCACCTTGGTCATCGTTCTAACTTCTTCGGAAGTCGAAACCTCCAAGGAGAAGTACCTGTTATCACACCATAGTAGCAGGGCTACTATTCTTGCTTAGCAGATATCTGCACATTCCAGAGCTTCCATTATTCAAAGCTTGGCTATGATGATTGTATATTTTGAGATCACTCATGATCAGAGCAGTGTATTATTCAGACTTATGTTAGACCTTGTGTCAAGGCTGAGCCTTGAGAGTTCAGATTTGATGACCAATGTGACCCTTTATCCCATACAATTTCAGTTCAGTGCTCAGAGATGTATTGCAGCAGTGTTTCAAATGATATATGATGATTATTATTGTGATGATGTTATATGACCTATGGATATTTTATCATTGACTGTGGATTATTATCTTCTTAATTTAATCATGATCATAGCATCTGCTTGGTATATTATTCCTGATGTGGCAAACTGTTTAAAATGAACTCTAAATTATAAAATGGACATTTACTTGCACATTTAGGTTGATTGACAAAACTCACTGGTTTACCACCTTACATAGATATGGTTTTTCCTGACACCAGTTGTCTGCTAGTTTAGGCTCCATACTCATTTGACTCCATCCATACATGACTTTCCTTATTTTGACTTTAAACCTTGACCTGTCTTATTTGACTTTCTGATATTGAGGACTTCCCCATTTTCTACCTCTGTGTTTGGACCGCATCCCTGTATGTTCGGTGTCTCGGCTCTAAGTTGGTGACAAAACTTGCCTTTGGTGAGTTGGATTGTAGGCCTAAATCATTCTGGTTGGTTGTCCCGATGTTTGGCATTGGCTTGAACTCCCCCTAGTCACTTGAGATGTTGTTGGCTAAAATTGAAAGCTCATGTACTACTTATGGAAACTTATAAATTCGCCCATGGAAACTAAAAAAAGGGCAAGAGCGGTGAACTGCTAAAAATACTGCTCGAAGAGTATAAGAAAGGTCCAAAAAGCAATGGTTCTTAAAAGCTATATCTAAACAATTGCTGACCTTATATGTATATGAAAACATGCCCTGGATGCAAGCTGCAACTAGTTGTGCTTATTAGCACACCTGAGATCCGAAGGGTTATGCAGGCCAAAAAGGCCATGAAATGAAATTGAATGATCCTAATGAATCTGGATCAACTTGATGTAGACATGATGCCTAAGTTGAATAAGCACTCTCTAAACAACTTATCCATTTGTGAGGCACAACCATCCCCCGTGTTATTTTGTCCAGCACAGAGTTTGTAATTTTCCCCTTCTCCTAGTCCGAAGTATTTTTGAGTTGAATAAGACAAGTCAACCCCTTGGCCCAACCTTGTTCCTAGCCTTCATCCTTCACTAGCAGTTTGACCATATCCAATGGGTGAGTTTATCATTTAAACTATTGTGCAAGTAATTTCAAATAACAAAGGAAATATGCTAACTTAATCAATGCCACTGAATGGATGTTATACTTTGAGCTTGGTTGTGAGAATGATTAGAGAAACATGTCTTAGTCTACTGATGTGATTTATCCTTGGTTGTATATTATTGGGATCCGTGATGATGTGGGCCATATATATACCTATTGATGATGATTGATGGACCCACATACTCTTGATGATGATGCCATATGATGGATATAGGATGCAGATGATGATTGATGCAGTTCAACAGTTTTATTTATTACTTCAGATCATCAGATTATACACTGTCCATATATGGTGGACCCTACACCTGGCCCATTAGGGAAACCCATGGTGTATGAGTACACATTCCTAGTGGATTTGGGTCTTCTGGATCCAATGAGACACTTATCTTTCAGTTCCGGGCACTTCTGACAGTGATTGATGCAGTTTACACTTGTTGACCAGATTTGGGACTGATTTCCCAGCCTGAGCAGCAGGGGTCATGAGAGGCCAGTTCACCTAGGGCGCTGTAGGAGGAGGGGGTGGTCCAGCCACTTGTTTTTACCATTTACCCCCCCTTCTGGAGAGCCTAGTGGGCTCAGTTGGATAGCGCAGAAGCCCTGGGAGGCAGTTTTGGCACTTTCATTGTTACCGAGGCAGTTAAAAAATGGGATAAAGTGGTCACTAAGGAATTCGATTTGGGCAATTGAGGCAAGGTTTTGGCACTTGGTTTTCACAGAGGTCTTCCAGGGTGACCCCACTATATTCCAGCCAGTTTTCACCATGTGGGTAGGCCCACAACGATCACAGGAGGTCTTTTACTGCTTGTTTGTCACAGATTTGATCATTTATATTATCTTGGACATATTTTATTATTTTATTGTGCCTTGGGGATGAGCTAGTAAGGATTGATGCCTCCTAGCTCCACCATGTGCTTCTTATGTTATGTCCTAGTCATTATGAGGTGGATTTTTGTATTTTTACCCCTCTAGTGGATGACGTCATCCTCACTTTGTACCATTTAGTTAGGGTGTCATCATTATATTGGGTGATCCATGTGATATATTGTTATGATTCATTATTAGCCATTAATCATGTATTGAGATCTTTTAATCTCAACCACTCATTTGATGTAGTATTGTAGAGTGGTATAGGGTTTTGGTCTTTATTATCCTATATAAGGAGGAGACCCCCTATTGTATAGCTCACCTTTGGAGCTCTGGATAATTGGAATAGAACACTTCTTTGTGGAGCATATCTCTCTTGTCTTGTGGATTCTCTTGCATCTTGAGTATACAGTATCTCTTCTATGTATCATTGTGGGTTTTGGTTCTACAACTATTTGTCTTGCAGGGAAGTCGAATTGGTGGAGAGGAGGGCGATTTCTTGAGGGTTATTGTTGGAGGGATCCACATATTCTCTCTTGGGTTGATCTTGTGACAGGGAGTATCATTATTGTATCTTCGTGACATAGTTGATGCTTTCTATTACATCTTTCTATCATTTTCATAATCATCTTACTTGACTTGTTTCCTTTGATCTTGTCTTGTAGGAGGAGGACGATTTGGCTTCTTGAGGAGGAAGATTTGGCTTGGAGAATCAAAATTGCACTCCTGAATATACACATAGGAGAATGCTATCAATTTGCAAGGTGGCCATAAGCAATTGAGGTAAGATCTACAAGGTATGTGTCTCTTTCCATCCATTCTCTCTTCATTGGTCACAAATCCTAATTAATCAAAACCCCAAATTTTGGTTTTTCTTAGATCTACTTAGATCTAGCCTTGCTTTTGAAAAGATCTTAAGAACCCACCTCTATAGCATCCACCCCTAGTTGGATCTATAGTTTGGTGGTGATTGGGTTAAAATTGACACACTTTTCAAGGCAATATAGCTCTCTTGAGGCAAATCGCACTTCCTTGGGAGAGGCTTGTTTGGTTAGATTTAGCATATGGGTAGGTGAGATCCCACTTGATTTGCAATCTACATACTTGATAACCTACCCCTAGACTCTTACTTTTGGTGATTTCTACCTTGTGGGCATTATTCCACATTTCAGGGGATTAAAACCCCATTTTGGACAACTTGGCACCTTAAAACTCAGATCTAGTAAGATCTAACCCTTGGATGGTCTTGATTCTCTAGATCCACATAGATCATTGCCTAAACTACTTGGATCTATAATTTGGTGGCGATTGAACTTGATTTGATACCCTTCTCCATCTTTTAGCCCTCCTTGAGCAAGGTCACAATTCCTTGGGTGATTGAGTTTGCCCACTTTGAGGACGTGGGTAGTTGAGATTTTGGTGGATTTGGAACGAGCATACCTTGAAACCTAGGTCTAGAGTATCATTTTGTGACGATCTGCCTTGAGGGTAGCATTCCTTATTTTAAGGGATTGTGGTCCACTTGGGTCATATCATGAAACCCTAGATCTAGTAAAATCCAACCATCATATCCCAATTAGCCCACTTGATTTGCATACTATGTGTCCCGATCTACACTTGACATATCTTTTGAGTCCTTTAACCCATCCAACAAGGCACTAGTCCTCCTTAAGCAAGTCGCACTCCTTGGGAATCGTGTCAAACCTTGGATCCCGTAAGTGGGTATTCCTAATTTGACCTTAGATCCATAGATCTACTCATTATATGCCCCTTAGTACCAATTTCATCCCTTAAAGTCCACCTTGTGGGTCCCGTTTGAATCATTCACATATCCCAAGAAAGTGGTCCCACTTGTGTAATACATGGTACTAGATCTTGTCTTTTTAGCTCATCATGTGGCCTAAATCATACATTGGTTAAAACACTAATCATCTCTCAAACCACCTTCAACCATACTTTAACTTCTAGGTCCACTTAACCTTGCATTGGTTTCCGTAAGTCATCATTTACTTATCCCTAGGAACCTTTGTTTGGGTCCAATCATCTTTGATTGGTAATAGGGTCTCCCCCTAGGTCTTGATTCATCTAGATCTAAAGCGAAAAGTGCCTCGGTTGATGTGACTCCCACCTTGCATTGGGAACCGTGGCATCTCTTGGGTCACCTCTTTAGTTGTCCATCTCCTCTACCGTCCCGGATGGGATACCACTAGGGACAACTACAAGTTGTGTGATACCTCTGCTGAAATGAGCGCTTGAGAACCTCAGAATCTCTGGTCCTCGAACTCTGCTAGTCGAATCCACGATCTAGCACTCTCCCATTTTGCTTCCAACATTTTATTTTTGCAACCTATTTCTGCATTCACAAACATTGAAATACCTCATGCCGCATGTGTGGGAAAAATATAAAACCAACTGAAATAAAATCTATTCTATGTCAGAAATATAAATGCAGAAAGTAAATTAAACTACTAACATAATTTGCAAAATTTTGACATTTATTGTGCAGGAAAAAGAAAAATGACAGGTACTCAATTAAACTAGGAGCTTACAAAGGAGCTTAGAAATAAACAAGGTGCCAGACTCAGTGGCTGAAAAGACTAACTACTGCCCAAGTAGGCTTATTTGGTTTCCTACCTACTCTAATCTACCAGGCAATGCAAGCGGAGAGATCCCAACTATGTGGGATCAGAGATGTGATCCCTTAAGTCCCTCTGATTGACAGGATATAAAATACATCGTCCACTACCAGTGGTCAGAAAGCACATGCCATCAATGCATTGCTCTACTGTGAAAGGTCCAACCCATAAGTCATCATCCTGTCCTGATCTTATATGCAATAAATGGTTGGGAATGATGACTTGACTTCCTGTATGAAACCTATTTCTATTGACAGACTCAGGAATTACTCCAATATTACGAATAGACGTGGGATGGATTTCAGCAGGGTTTTGCGGTTGAGGTGTGACAATCCTCGAGCTCCTCCTAGAAGGAACTGCATCAACTCTGGGTGGACCACCATCTAAGGAAATAACAATTCTGCCAACAAGGACCTCCCTAACTCCTCTTCTTGTTTCTTGGACTACTTCATTTGACTCTTCCTCATGGGGAGATACAACTCTTTTAACGACTTCACCTACAGTCTAGAAATCTCTATGTTCTTCCAAGGGAGGTGGCTCCTGAGATATGATAGTGTTATTCCCCTGAAGGAACAGGAATGACCATGTTTTCCAATCTAGTAGAAACTGATTCAGGATGAAATGTAGAGGAACTAGAAATGTGAGAAAGATCGTGAGTATGATGACTAGATGACTCAGATGGTAAGAGAAAATTAGGGACATGAGGATGTGTAGATAAAGCATGGCTTTGAGGCTCTGAAGGAGTTTGAAAAATAGCAAGTTTATTTAGATTATATTCTCCTTCAGGTGCATCATTAATTAAGGCATCCTCTTCCAAACTTAGAGAGTTATCATGAACTTGAATAAGGCTACCATCTTCTAGAGATAAATGAGATAGAGAATTTTCTACATCAGAATAATGGGAGGCTTCAGACTCTTCATTTGTTTCAACCCTAATAGATGGTGCAAGATTGTTTTCCCATGGGTAAATAGGTGCAAGCCCTTGGCTTTCTCTTTCTCTAATATGATCAGTCAAGGCAAACCACTCCCTAACAGTAAAAGGAATTCTTTCTCCCCTCCTAATATCATCAAATTCATCTTCATGTATTGGATTCTCAATATTTTCTTCATCATTTGTTTGATCATGAAGGCTTTCTATTGGGGGATTTGGTTCCAAACTTTGATCATTAGGCAAATGTTCATCTCTTCCTATATCTCT
The DNA here is from genome assembly GCA_027924585.1 of Larix kaempferi. NCBI lineage: Eukaryota > Viridiplantae > Streptophyta > Pinopsida > Pinales > Pinaceae > Larix > Larix kaempferi. Next base: position 18,260,282 of record BSBM01000089.1, on the reverse strand, counting down.
TATGCCATCATCAACTTCCTCAGGTGCTTGATTTTCAATAGAAGGTTCTTGAATGATTTCATTGTTTTGTTCATGACCTTGAGGTTGATTCTCACTTCTTCTTAATTCATCTATTTCCTCAGTAAATTCATTTCTAAGTAACTCCAAATTGATTGTTCTTGCAATTTCAGCTGCTTGCTCTTCTTCCCAAGAGGAATCAGAATCTTCCATGACCATACACATATTTTGATCAACTTCATATAATTCATCCTCATCTTCAACAAGGTTTGTTTTGGCATTATTTAACAACTCATCCCCATATGTGTTTTTTAGCCCTTCATCAAATGATTCAACATGCTCATTATAACAAGGTTTTCTGTTAACCCGAATCAAAGCTCCATTAGGGTTGGGAACACAAATAAATGATAAATCCATCATAAGGTATCCACCTAGACCAGCTGCCCATTTTCTAGATAACAACATTCCATATGCTGGGGGTAAGTCAATGACAACTACATCCATCATGGTAGAAATGTCTGAACATGCAAAAAGATCAGCTCTAAGGTTTTTGATCAAACCATAAGATGGCACTCGTCTGGAATCTATACCACAGACATTTCCATAAGGTCTAGTCACTTCAAGTCCCATTTCCTTCATAACTTGTAAAGGCATAACATTCATCGCTGCTCCAGAATCCAACATGCAATTGTGAAGGAGCATGTTTTGAATGTGCAAGGTAAGGTAAAAGGGAGAGTGACCACCGCTCTTCTTTCATAAATGGCTGAATGGATGTTTATTGGTGGATCCTTCTCTGTTTCACTAGGTTGTGTTCCACTAAGCTTTTGGATGTGACATGATTCTAGGACCGGTTCAGGAGTTTTCTCTTGGCCAATACCATCGAAAAATTCCTCTACTTGGCATTTAACAGAAGGCACCTTCATTAACTCAGTGATAGGGATATTACACATTATCTTGCTTAACTCTTTCTTCATATCAATCTTAAGATCATAATCATCCGTAGCAAGATCTTCCTCCTTTTTATCTTCATCAATCTTTTTATGTTTATCAAGGAAAGAAGGTATGGAAGTACTTCCTCGTTTATAAATCTGATACTTTGGTTGCTCTTTAGGCTTTGAGAGCTCTATGGCACAACATGAGGAACTAGGTTCTTCAACTATGTCTTCTTCTTGCTCCCAGGGCTCTTCTTCTAAAAGAATTCTTCCAAAGTCTTCATCATAAGACAAGTCATTTATAAAGTTGATGTTTTCTGGTTGGTCATCATGGTCAATGGTGTCAGAGGGTTCTTCTTCTTTTTCATCACACCAATTGACTTCCTTCTTCTCACAGTTTTCTGGATACTTAGGTCGTCGCCTATCCCTATCCCCATCAGGCCTCCTATTATTATTCCAGTAAGGTTTAGGGCCATAAGGTTTTCTATGTTTCTCAGGGTCATTCAAACTTGCCACATTCTTTGTTAGGACAGTTAATTGCTTCATCATTTCTTGCATGACTTCTAAAGTGTCCTTTAATTCCTTTGGCACACTCACAGGTTCCTTTGGTTTTCGAAGTCTAGGGTCAGATCTGGAAGTGGATGGGGTAAATTGATCAAAAAAGTTTTGTTTCCCCATGGATGCTACATTTTGTTCAGCCATCTTAGCATTTGATTGAGCGGCCTTTAAGTCATTTGGGTTTTTATCGTTTAGCTGATAACCAACCCATCCCTCAAAAGCATTCAAGTAGTGAATAACAACTGCTTGGTCTTTTGGTCTAATTTCTTCAGGGATAACAACTACAGTCTTGTCGAATCTTATGTTAAACTCATGGACTGTTTCATTTTCTCTTTTCTTAATGTCAAAAAGTTGATGTAAGAGAAATTTCCCATCTAACTTTCGGGACCACTCACTATTTAGCTTGTTGACAAAGTTATCATATCCATCAATGGATGAGGCAGGCAACCTATCAAACCACTTCCTAACATCTCCTTCTAAAGATGCCAGGAGACCCCTCATGAACACATCTTCTTCAGATGCTCCATATGCTTCCATGTGTTCCCATACTTTATCAATGTGGTCTTCAATTGATATAGCAGATACTCCATCAAATCTGGGAACCTTTTCAAAATACTTTTCAAGCATGTCATGGGGATCACCCTGGATTTGGGAAAAGTCTAAAGGAGATGGTTTTGCCTTTCTTCCAAAAATCCTAGGATTTTGTGGAGGAGGAACATTCTGGTTTCCAGAGTTTGTTCCGCCCATTGGATTCGGTAAGTTTGTGTTTAAGTTTGAACTAAGAGATGAGGGAGGAACCAAATTAATCAAAGGGGATCTTAAAGCTCTGTTTGGAGAATCGTTAACCAATTTCCAAAAGAAGTTAGATCACTGTGCTTTGGGATCTCTTTTACGATATGTAATTGGTGTTCCTTCAACTTGATCCAAGTTTACTTTACTTCTCGTGTTATAAGGATGTAAATGAGCTCGCTCCTCAGCGGAGTCACGGTTGGGAGTCGCCAGGTAGATTTAAACTCTTCTACCAAGATATGTGTCGTTGTATATGCAGGAGAGAGTGAATAATGACTACTAGATTTATCCAAGGTAAGCCTATGTCCTTCAACGCCAAAATGTTAGGCAAGAAGAACGGGAGTAAGGCTTGAGAAATATATGTCAAACCAGAGTAAGCTATTGCCTCCCCGATAACAGCGCCAAAATGTTGGGCAAAGAGAACGGGAGGGCTTTAGGAAATGTATGTCGAACCAGGGTAAGCTATTGCCTCCATGGCAACGGCGCCAAAATGTTGTCACCTAAACTGTGGTTACCCCTATGGATGTATCCACTCATGGATGGGAATAGGGAAGGGCAACTCAAAAGGTGCAACCACGATCACCTCGACCTCCAATAGATGGTTGTCACGCTAGTCGAGGCAACCTTCACTTTATGTTATCTAGCCCAGACAACAAAGGGGGATACCCGATCTACTCCCGATAGGAGAGATCAAAACCAAGACACCAAATCAAGTTAATTCTAAGTGAAGCAAGGTGTATGGTTTATCCTAGACCTTAGGATGAAGTCACAAGACAAGTGAGGGGTTCAATGAGTATAGCTTTGGTTCATTATTGATGTGAAAGTGACTTATGATTTGTAAAATAGGATCCAGGATTGGTGTACTAGTTCAATGTGACAAAATCCACTGCCTTGGGAACCGTGTCCAATGCAAGGTAGTTTAGGGGTTAAATTGGGGCTAACTAGTATAAGTGACAAGCTTGATCATGATACATGATGACATCCAAGGGTTTAGTTCACCACACAAGGGTCAAACCACAAGTTAATCCAACAATATAGGAAAGTCGAATTGACTTGGAGAGAGACCAGTGCCTTGGGAATTGGGATAATGGAGTCAAAGTGTAGTTAACTTGTGATTGATAACTCCTATTGCATGAGACAAGTGGGCAATTAAAGTCTTGATGGATGAATAGGTCTAGATCTAGAGATTCAAGGTTTGACCTAAGTGGACCACAATCCCTTAAAACAAGGAATGCTATCCCCAAGGCAAGATTTGATGAAGTGACCTACTAGACCTAGGTTTTGAATTATGCCCGTTCCATATCCACAAAAATCTCATATACCTATGTCCTAGAAGTGGGACCAACTCACTTCTCCAAGGTGGTGCGACTTTACCCAAGGAGGCTAAAAAGGGTGATAAATGGATCAAGACAAGTCCAATAGCATCCAAACTTTAGATCCAAGTGGTTTAAGCAAGTGAGAGTGTGGATCTATAATTTCATGGCAATCCAATGGCTAGATCTTACTAGATCTGAGTTTTAAGATACCATGTGGTCCAAAATGGGGATTAAATCCCTTAAAATGTGGAATAGGGCCCACAAGGTAGAAATCAGAAAAGTGACAATCTGGGGGTAGGTTATTGGATGTGTAGATCAATAATCAAGTGGGATCTCAACTACCCATCAACTGGATCTAGGGTAACTCACCTTCCCCAAGGAGTGCGATCTCACTTGAAGAGGCTAAGTTGGCCTGGGAAGGGGGTGAAATGGAGGCCAATCCTCACCAAACTATAGATCCGGGATGCCTTGGATGCTATAGAGGTGGGTTTTCAATATTACACCCAACAACCCACTAGATCTCAGTAGATCTGAAAAAATGTAAAAATGGGGGTTTTGATTAATTAGGGTTTGAAATGTTTTAGACAAGTAGATAGATCATGGAGATAGAACTTACCTTGAGAGCATACCTGAGTGATGAAGAGAGATGCTTTGATGTTGAGGAAGATTCCCGTAGAGATCAAATGAGAGATTGTTGATTTTGCTTGCCAAATTGATGCCCTAGCCCACAAGTGCGCCCTCCTCTACCTGTCAATCCAAGGAAAATCGATTTCAATCAGAGAGGTCAAGTATGGAGGAAATACAAGTAAAATGCAATGATAACATAGAATAGAAGGTCCTGGGACAGTAATACTCCTTGTTACCAACGAAGAGATCCAAAGAAGAAGTAGGGAGAGTCTTCCCCTACCAATATTTCCTCCTCAAAGCAAATCGGCCTCCACCTGTAGATGCAAAAATGTGGTACAAAAGATATGGCAAACAAGATCTCCAATAACTCAGTGCAAAGGAAGAACCAACGAACGAACACCAAAAACATTCACCACAACACTGGAGATAGATGCAATAATAATTTTCTATTCCAATAATCCAGAGCCATCAGTCCCCTTACAATGAGAGGCTCTCTCCTTTAAATAGGAAGGAGAGGCATCAAAATCCTAACCACTTTTTGAATGAGTGGCTAAGATTAAAAGATACAAATGTCTAATCAATGGTTGAGATGAGCTGAACGAACACCAAAAACATTCACCACAACACTGGAGATAGATGCAATAATAATTTTCTATTCCAATAATCCAGAGCCATCAGTCCCCTTACAATGAGAGGCTCTCTCCTTTAAATAGGAAGGAGAGGCATCAAAATCCTAACCACTTTTTGAATGAGTGGCTAAGATTAAAAGATACAAATGTCTAATCAATGGTTGAGATGAGCTCAACAATAAAATACATGGATCACTAATAAAATATAATATAAGTGGAAAAAATCGTCCTAGAAGAGGGGAATCCCACCAAATCATGATGACAAAATATAATAGGAAGCTTATGGTGGGTCCAAGGGGTAATGTTAGCCACCCTTGGTCAATCCCCATAGCGCAATAATAATAAAATAGTCATCAATATACCAAATCGTGCCTCTATGGTCAAATCGTAGGCCTCAAAAGACCTCAGAAATCATCAGAAAGTGCCATAAGTGATGGATATGGGCCCCGATGAAGCTGAAACTGCTGGAGGAGGTGTGGAAGACATCAATCCATCATCACTGATCATCCCATGCCAAAACATTGCCTGAGTAGCCCAAATCGAATTCCTCAATAGCCATTTCTACCAATCCTGAAATGCCTCGGGAAGTGTGAAACTGCCCCAAACTGCCTCCTGGAGTGCCTGCGCTGTCAAGGTGAGGGCACCAGTGTGTCCGGGAGGGGGGTAATATGGTAAAAACAAGTGGCTGGACCACCCCCTCCAAGCACAGCGCCCTAGGTCAACTAGATAAAAATCACATCTGCTTTGACAGGGTCTCCGACAGACCAAAACTGCACTGGGATAGCCTACTGAGGCTCAATCATCACTGTAAGTGCCCGGAACTGAAAACAAACTGTCTCATTGGACTCAGAAGGTCCAAATCCATCCAAGATGTGTACTCATACACCATATGAGTCCCTGCATGATCAAAATATATATCCAATATACCGGAACAGGTCAAATAATAATAATCTGTAAATGATCAAATACTGTTGTAAACCATGAATCATCATCATAACCCTGTAACTGCTACATAGAATCATCATGTACATGTACATAGACCATATATCATCTATCCATATCATCACAAGGTCTAACCATCTCATGTCCTATGGTTGACCTTGGTCAAACTAGGTTTGACCAAGTCAACATGACCAAATATAACTCAGACCATCATCAGAAGCTGCTGCAAAGTGTCAAAGGTTAATGCATGCTCTACAACTTATTCAAATAACAATTATAACATAAAGTAATCATTACTGGCGATCTAAATCCAAATATATAATGTCATTAATTATTATTATTACTCAGACTAGACTTTCAAGATCATACTCACTTCATAGCTGTGATCAATTTGCTAGTGAAGGGTGAAGGCTAAAATAACTGGCTAGGCTAAGGGATGACTTGACTGACTTAACTTTGTGACACTTTGGCAAAGGGAACGGGAATACACACCATAGTATATACTGAATGAGCAACAACACAGGGAATGGCGGTGTCTCACAAATGGATAAGTTGTTTAGAGAGTGCTTATTCAACTTAGGCATCATGTCTACATCAAGTTGATCCAAGTTCATTAGGATCATTCAATTTCATTTCATGGCCTCTTTGGCCTACATAACCCTTCGGATCTCAGGTGTGCTGATAAGCACAACTAGTTGCAGCTTGCATCTAGGGCATGTTTTTTTATACATATATAAGGTCAGCAATTGTTTAGATATAGCTTTTAAGAATCATTGCTTTTTTGGACCTTTCTTATATTCTTCGAGGAGTATTTTTCAGCAGTTCATCGCTCTTGCCCTTTTTAGTTTCCATGGCCGAATTTATCAGTTTCCATAAGTAGTTCATGAGCTTTCAGTTTTAGCCAACAACATCTCAAGTGACTAGGGGGAGTTCGAGCCAATGCCAAACATCGGGACAACCGACAAGAATGATTTAGGCCTACAATCCAACTCACCAAAGGTAAGTTTTGTCACCAACTCAGATCCGAGACACAATAAACAAGGAAGCTCATCCAATACAGAGGCTATAGTGGGGAAAAGATCCTCCATGTCACTAGTCAAGTAGTGAGTCAGGGTGATAAACTAAAAGGTAGGCAATGGACGGATGAAGACAATGAATAATGGAGCCAACACTAGCAAGCCAAGGTATGGTGGAATGATCACTTCTATTCTCCCTAAGGAGGGTAAACCAATGAGTATAAATAGTGAACTTCTAAGTCTGAGTAGGGACAATTTCTTATATATAATAAGCTCAACCAGGGCCATATATCTATATGATCGCCATATCATAACACTAGGTGTTAAGGCATGCTATGAGAATAAGTATAAAAACAATATAACCATAACACAATGATATACCTGCTGAGTCATATACCTGAATGCTCATCAACCTGTACCATCATCTGTCCTCTGAAACTGCTGCTATAACTTTGGGCACTACTAACTGCTCTGTACAAATGGTATAATGGCTACATCGGTCATCTCTCTGAGTGTCCTGAGACTTAGTCATGGCATGGGGAATACAACTGCTGTCCAAAATCTGCTAGTGATCCAATATAGATGCTCATCTCAGCATCTCAAATGTAAGGGAACTGGTTGAATAGTGTACTGGCATCAGAAAAATAATGTATGGTAGCCCGGCTACTATATATGTGATAACATCTGGCTCCGGCTGGGACAAGTGCTCTGCTGAAATGAGTGCTTGAGAACCTCAGAATCTCTGGTCCTCGAACTCTGCTACTCGAATCCGCGATCCAGCACTCTACCATTTTGCTTCCAGCTTTTTATTTTTGCAACCTATTTCTGCATTCACAAACATCGAAATACCTCATGCCACATGTGTGGGAAAAATATAAAACCAACTGAAATAAAATCTATTCTATGTCAGAAATATAAATGCAGAAAGTAAATTAAACTATTAACATAATTTGCAAAATTTTGACATTTATTGTGCAGGAAAAAGAAAAATGACAGGTACTCAATTAAACTAGGAGCTTAGAAATAAACAAGGTGCCAGGCTCAATGGATGAAAAGACTAACTACTGCCCAAGTAGGCTTATTTGGTTTCCTACCTACTCTAATCTACCAGGCAATGAAAGCGGAGAGATCCAAACTATGTGGGATCAGGGATGTGATCCCTTAAGTCCCTCTGATTGACAGGATATAAAATACGTCGTCCACTACCAGTGGTCAGAAAGCACATGCCATCAATGCATTGCTCTACTGTGAAAGGTCCAACCCATAAGTCATCAGCCTATCCTGATCTTATATGCAATAAATGGTTGGGAATGATGACTTGACTTCCTGTATGAAACCTATTTCTATTGACAGACTCAGGAATTACTCCAATATTACGAATAGACATGGGATGGATTTCAGCAGGGTTTTGCGGTTGAGGTGTGACAATCCTCGAGCTCATCCTAGAAGGAACTGCATCAACTCTGGGTGGACCACCATCTAAGGAAATAGCAATTCTGCCAACAAGGACCTCCCTAACTCCTCTTCTTGTTTCTTGGACTACTTCATTTTACTCTTCCTCATGGGGAGATACAACTCTTTTAACGACTTCACCTATAGTCCAGAAATCTCTATGTTCTTCCAAGGGAGGTGGCTCATGAGATATGACAGTGTTATGACTAGAACCTTCCCCTGAAGGAACAGGAATGACCATGTTTTCCAATCTAGTAGAAACTGACTCAGGATGAAATGTAGAGGAACTAGGAATGTAAGAAAGATCGTGAGTATGATGACTAGATGACTTAGATGGTAATAGAAAATTAGGGACATGAGGATGTGCAGATAAAGCATGGCTTTGAGGCTCTGAAGGAGTTTGAAAAATAGCAAGGTTATTTAGATTATATTCTCCTTCAGGTGCATCATTAATTAAGGCATCCTCTTCCAAACTTAGAGAGTTATCATGAACTTGAATTAGGCTACCATCTTCTAGAGATAAATGAGATAGAGAATCTTCTACATCAGAATAATGGGAGGCTTCAGACTGTTCATTTGTTTCAACCCTAATAGATGGTGCAAGATTGTTTTCCCATGGGTAAATAGGTGCAAGCCCTTGGCTTTCTCTTTCTCTATTATGATCAGTCAAGGCAAACCACTCCCTAACAGTAAAAGGAATTCTTTCTCCCCTCCTAATATCATCAAATTCATCTTCATGTATTGGATTCTCAATATTTTCTTCATCATTTGTTTGATCATGAAGGCTTTCTATTGGGGGATTTGGTTCCAAACTTTGATCATTAGGCAAATGTTCATCTCTTCCTATATCTCTTATGCCATCATCAACTTCCTCAGGTGCTTGATTTTCACTAGAAGGTTCTTGAATGATTTCATTGTTTTGTTCATGACCTTGAGGTTGATTCTCACTTCTTCTTAATTCATCTATTTCCTTAGTAAATTCATTTCTAAGTAACTCCAAATTGATTGTTCTTGCAATTGTAGTTGCTTGCTCTTCTTGCCAAGAGGAATCAGAACTTCCATGACCATACATATATTTTGGTCAACTTCATATAATTCATCCTCATCTTCAACAAGGTTTGTTTTGGCATTATTCAACAACTCATCCCCATATGTGTTTTTTAGCCCTTCATCAAATGATTCAACATGCTCATTATAACAAGGTTGTTTGTTAACCCGAATCAAAGCTCCATCAGGGTTGGGAACACAAATAAATGATAAATCCATCATAAGGTATCCACCTAGACCAGCCGCCCATTTTCTAGATAACAACATTCCATATGCTGGGGGTAATTCAATGACAACTACATCCATCATGGTAGAAATGTCTGAACATGCAAAAAGATCAGCTCTAAGGTTTTTGATCAAACCATAAGATGGCACTCGTCTGGAATCTATACCACAGACATTTCCATAAGGTCTAGTCACTTCAAGTCCCATTTCCTTCATAACTTGTAAAGGCATAACATTCATCGCTGCTCCAGAATCCAACATACAATTGTGAAGGAGCATGTTTTGAATGTGCAAGGTAAGGTAAAAGGGAGAGTGACCACCGTTCTTCTTTCATAAATGGCTGAATGGATGTTTATTGGTGGATCCTTCTCTATTTCATTGGGTTGTGTTCCACCAAGCTTTTGGATGTGACATGATTCTAGGACCGGTTCAGGAGTTTTCTCTTGGTCAATACCATCGAAAAATTCCTCTACTTGGCATCTAACAGAAGGCACCTTCATTAAATCAGTGACAGGGATATTACACATTATCTTGCTTAACTCTTTCTTCATATCAATCTTAAGATCATAATCATCCGTAGCAAAATCTTCCTCTTCTTTTTTATCTTCATCAATCTTTTTATGTTTATCAAGGAAAGAAGGTTGGGAAGTACTTCCTCGTTTATAAATCTGATACTTTGGTTGCTCTTTAGGCTTTGAGAGCTCTATGGCACAACATGAGGAACTAGGTTCTTCAACTATGTCTTCTTCTTGCTCCCAGGGCTCTTCTTCTAAAATAATTCTTCCAAAGTCTTCATCATAAGACAAGTCATTTATAAAGTTGATGTTTTCTGGTTGGTCATCATGGTCAATGGTGTCATAGGGTTCTTCTTTTTCATCACACCAATTGACTTCCTTCTTCTCAGAGTTTTCTGGATACTCAGGTCGTCGCCTATCCCTATCCCCTTCAGGCCTCCTATTATTATTCCAGTAAGGTTTAGGGCCGTAAGGATTTCTATGTCTCTCAAGGTCATTCAAACTTGCCACATTCTTTGTTAGGACAATTAATTGCTTCATCATTTCTTGCATGACTTCTAAAGTGTCCTTTGATTCCTTTGGCACACTCACAGGTTCCTTTGGTTTTCGAAGTCTAGGGTTAGATTTGGAAATGGATGGGGTAAATTGATCGAAAAAGTTTTGTTTCCCCATGGATGCTACATTTTGTGTAGCCATCTTAGCATTTGATTGAGCGGTCTTTAAGTCATTTGGGTTTTTATCCTTTAGTTGATAACCAACCCATCCCTCAAAAGCATTCAAGTAGTGAATAACAACTGCTTGGTCTTTTGGTCTAATTTCTTCAGGGATAACAGCTACAGTCTTGTTGAATTTGATGTTAAACTCATGGATTGTTTCATTTTCTCTTTTCTTAATGTCAAAAAGTTGATGTAAGAGAAATTTCCCATCTAACTTTCGGGACCACTCACTATTTAGCTTGTTGACGAAGTTATCATACCCATCAATGGATGAGGCAGGCAACCTGTCAAATCACTTCCTAGCATCTCCTTCTAAAGATGCCAGGAGACCCCTCATGAAGACATCTTCTTCAGATGCTCCATATGCTTCCATGTGTTCCCATACTTTATCAATGTGGTCTTTAATTGATATAGCAGATACTCCATCAAATCTGGGAACCTTTTCAAAATACTTTTCAGGCATGTCATGGGGTGCACCCTGGATTTGGGAAAAGTCTAAAGGAGATGGTTTTGCCTTTCTTCCAAAAATCCTAGGATTTTGTGGAGGAGGAACATTCTGGTTTCCAGAGTTTGTTCCAGCCATTGGATTCAGTAAGTTTGTGTTTAAGTTTGAACTAGGAGATGATGGAGGAACCGAATTAGACAAAGGGGATGTTGAAGCTCGGTTTGGAGAATCGTTAACCAATTTCCAAAAGAAGTTAGATGACTGTGCTTTAGGTTCTCTTTTACGTTAAGTAATTGGGGTTCCTTCAACTTGATCCAAGTTTGCGTTACTTCTAGTGTTATAAGGCTGTAAATGAGCTCGCTCCTCAGCGGAGTCACGGTTGGGAGTTGCCAGGTAGATTTAAACTCTTCTACCAAGATATGTGTCGTTGTATATGCAGGAGAGAGTGAATAATGACTACTAGATTTATCCAAGGTAAGCCTATGCCTTCTATAGCGCCAAAATGTTAGGCAAAAAGAACGGGAGTAGGACTTGAGAAAAATATGTCAAACCAGAGTAAGCCTAGGACTAACTAAAACGTCCAAGGGGGATGCACCACATGATAAATGAATAAGACACATGACATAAGCACATGGTGGGGCTAGGAGGTAATCATATCCTTCACTGGCATGGCCCCATGGCACAATAACAATTAATATAACAAGATAACATCATAATGTGACCATATGACAAAATCGTGGCCCCCCAAATACATAATAAAATGCCCAAAATGATGAATACTGGGACGTGTGGACCCCACTGATGTCGGAACAAGTGCTAGAAGGTGTGGACATCATCATAAAAATATCCTGGACCAATCTCATGCCATTTCCTTGCCCCACTAAGCCAAATCGATTTCCTCAATGAGCCATTCCTTTGCCGGAAAACCACCTCTGAAAGTACAAAAATGCCTGTAACTCACTGCCAAGTGTCCCGGACACAAATTTGACCATACCAAAATGTCCGGGGATGGGGTAAGATGGTAATAACGACTGGTTGGACCCCCATCTTCCTCTGTATCCCCCTAGGAGAACGTGCTAGCTCAATGAAAGTGCTAGATAAGCCATTTCTGCATGGCAAACTGAAGAAAAGTGGTAATCTGACCATATCATCACCTGTAAGTGCCCAAAACTGATAACTGAATGCACCAATGAGCTCAGAATCCTCACATCTACTAGGAATGAGTACTCATACACCATGTGACCATCGAAAGATACCTCTGTAAGCTCATCCATGCCAAGAATAATAAAAATAATGGTCAGTAAATAATAATAATCATAAAAATCCATCAAACCATCATTTGAAACTGCTGTCTGAGGCATGGTGCCATCTAATGGACACATATGGGCCATGAATAATGCATCTCGAACACTGTCTGCCCAAACTCATCTTGGACCCTGCGGTTGACTTGGTCAAACTGGGTTAACTAGGTCAAGAATGATCAAAATAATGATCCAGACCATGAATAACTGCTGCTACAAGTACAAATGGCTATGATATGCTCCTCCAATTATATCAATAGCTAGACCAAAGCATAGAATGATGTTTAACTGGCGTAAGCATGAAATAATAATATAAATAAGATAAGTCTAGATCAAAGTAAATGGCTACTAAAAGCAGGATTTTCAAGTGTATACTCGTTTACTGACTTGAACAATTTGCTAACCATGGGTGAAGGTGGAAAACAAAGGCTAGGCTAGGGGAAGGACTCAACAACCTCAACAATGCAATCTCTCAGATGAAGGAACCAGGGAGACCACCTAGACATATACTGGATAGAAGATAACACAAGGAATGGTGGTGTCTCACAAATGGGTAGAGTGATGAGAATGCTTCCAATAGACTCTAGACAAGCAACCTTTTAGCAATTTATTATTTTCCAGCTTTCACGTTTAAGATTTAACATTTATTTCACTTTATAGATTTTCACTAGCCAGCCTCCAAGAGCAGGTGCCCTCAACAGCTTGGCAGGCCTCAGATAATGACTCGGTATGACCTCCATTGCCCGCCACCGTCCATAGGTGCGATGGAGACCACCCTATTGTCCTGCAGGGGCAAATAACCTTACATCATACAAATGATGAGTGCGCGTCCCTTGGCCACTGACTAGCTAATATAGATATGCATGGTTAGTGTTTAGCAACACTGTTTTTGCTGATTAAGCATCCTTTTGATGTAACTTTTAAGATCCGATGCTCTAGTGTTTAGCAACACTGTTTGTAGGAATACTTGGTTTCGAGGACTAGAGGAGAACAACCACTATGACTAAAATCACACACTCCAGAGCCGAGACACAATGCAATCTGGGAATATATCCAACACAGAGGTCTAGGTGGGGGAAGTCCTCGAGATCACTTGCTAAGTTGTGAGTCAGGATAAAACCAATATTGGAAGATAGTGGATGGACAGAGAAAATGACTAATGGTGCCATGGATAGCAAAGGTCCTAAAATAAGGGAATGGACAAGTCAAGATAAAAGTGGTTGGTTACTTCATGGAGTGAGGGTATGACCAACGAGTATATTCAAGAACCTCCTACTAATAGTAACCAACCACTTCTATTCTCAACATCAAGTAAGCATCAAATAAGATAGAGCCAACGACCATCATAATATACCCAGTCATAAACTACCTAGATAAGAGGAAGAGCACATCAACAACCCATGTGTACCAAAATATACCTGCTGGGTCATATACCTGAGTCCCTGACCTGAACTACCTGAATCACATTGAAGCACTGCATCTGAATACAATATGGGCACTGTCATCAATCTGCTCTGGATGATAGAGGAAAGGTTATCTCAGTCACCGACCTGGTGTCATGGGGCTCAGTCTTGGCATGAGACTGTAACTGTGCAAACTCTGGATCCACTGAATATATGCGAGTGATCATCAAAATGCTTCTCATCATAGGCTGATCTCATAAAAAATGTGTAAAGGACTGGCTCAAAAATATACAGGAAACTAATCTGCAATCATGGTAGCTCGGCTACTATGGATGTGATAACAGGTCCTTCCATAACCCCTTTATTTATCTATACTACAAAAAATACAAACCATTTTGATAAGCGATCCTTTCACATCGCCTCGTCTTTCATTGTCATAGCCTAGCATTCATATCCTAGGGAAGCCCCCCTTGAGTTGGAGAAGAGCCAACCTAAAGTGCAGAGAGGGAGTTAATGAGGTGACAATGGCTAACCCCTCTAAGTTGTAGTTGGGCTAGCATTGTTCTTTTGGGCTTTAATGGCACATGCTAGTTTGAGCTGTAACATGGTGCAACTTACTGCTGTCATTTTGGATGTTAGACCTGCTCAGTATAGAGTTTGTAACCACTGACTTAATGCTCCCTGTCTGCTGAATGGTTAATGCTAAAACAGACCTCAAAAATATGATTTGTAAATTTCAATGCAGCATCTTTCTTCATGGTGCTAAGAATAGATGATAATTCTAATGATAGTGCCCTCCTGACTGCTTTTAACTTCCTTAAAAAGTGCAACCTGCCTGCTGGTTGCAACTTCTGCCAGTAGTGTAAATGCTTTCAGGAACCTTATGTGGTGCACCCACATGCTTTGATTAGATTCAATGGAGGTGCCCTCTCTGATGCTAGTAATAGATGTAGATAGGCCCAAGAACAACCTTTTATTGTAATGCTACTATAGCATGCGTAATGTAGCACCAAAGGCAGTGTCGAAAATTAAGGTGCATGACTTTTCTGAGAACAACAAACCTTGAGTCAGGATATGGAGTTCTCAATATAGCACTTCAATTCAGTGCTGAATAACAGCACAAAAGCTATGAGAGAGGTCTAAGAAAAGCACCGAAGGTGATGTAGGAAAATCGGAAACCAATCAATCCCACAAAATAAGCTTGGAACAATATTGCAAAAGGTGCCCCCCTTCTGAATCTCTGATATAAAAACAGCATGACAACACCATCAAACGTATTCAATCAAAGCACCCAGATTGGCATGAAAATATGGAAACTTGGTCTTCTATCATCTCAAAGTAATCTTGAAGAACAAGGTTTGCAATATGTATTCATTGTCTTCCAAACTCCTTCAAATCTGTGTTAAAAACCTTCGCTCTGAACCCAAAGAAGGTCACCATCAGGTTCTGGTATAAAACTCGGGTTGCTTTCTGAGTGTCATTTGTAAGCCTGAGAATGCTGCATGATCTATATTTATATGTACTGGACAGGGTGCAGGTTCAGGTGCTAGGAAGCATTTAAGCAAAAAAACCTTCCACCTTTATAACAATGCTACTTGACATCTCTGTACCATCTCAGAGCTTTTTAGGGCAGAGTGCTGCCACAGTGGGTGTGCTAAGCCATGGACTTCCAGCAACTCCATTGCTGATATAGTAATATCCTTAATAAACTCCGAACTTTTACCCATCTTGAATGCTCTTGTTAGATTTCACAAGTGCTCGTAACGGTAAAGGAAAGGTAGCTGCTGCAATCTTTGCTGCTAGAGATGAACCTTCGGGGTGGTCTCTTAAGCAACTCAACAATCTCTATGATCATTTCCTCAAAAGCTTCATCACATTCTCCACCTAAAAAATGCCATTGTGCATTTGTTAATCAAGCATTTCCCTCTTCACTTCTACTTGTTGTACAAGCCCAGTGAACCTCAAGATTTCTGTCTGAACACCAAATTTGCCTGTGGAATTTTTAGTGTTAAGTTGTTAACATGTAGGAAGGTTGTTTCTTTACCAAATACCTCAGAGGGAAATTTTTTTCTAATGCAAATTAATGTTAATTGTAGCCAGCTAATTTCTACACTTATCAGTTGTGGCTGGGAGGTTGAATGATCGAGTTGTACAATGAATGATTTTTGATCTTTGACATAAACATTCCTTGAAAGATGGGAAGAATTTCAATATATCTTGAGTAGAAACCTTGGTACTTAAAGCATGAAGGTCGTATCTCTTCTGTTAATAGATCATGAAAGGCCAGACAATGCACAGAGTTCATCATAGGATTCCCAATGCTACTCTAAATTAAAAAGATCAGTTGCTTTCATCAGAGTGGCCATGGTTACTGTCAGTCCATTTGTGGAAAGGCTACTAGATCACTTCCTACTGGCAAGTGGATTCAACTAATTTTGTGACCTATAAATTATAAAAAGATATGGATATTTCGAAGTTTCTAACAACACTCTTGTGTCATCTTTATTCTGGGGCTTCTTTGGAAGCTTTAGCTAGTAGATGATAAAGTATAATTACTTTGTGACCTTACTTTGACTATAGAAAGCTAATAAGTGACAGTGCAGGGCTCGAGTGGAAGTTGATGTCCCTTTGTCTGTGGCCTGGGAATTGTGGTCTGACAGGGAAGGTGTGAACCGTTGGATGCCTTGGATTGCTTCCGTAAAGGTACCAAAAACTTATCCATTACTCTACAATGTTCTTTCTTTTCCTCATTTCTATCCTCTATACAATCCAGGCAAGCACAAAAATTACTGCTGATTCCTTACTTTATCCTAGAGATGGATGGAATTAAAGAAGTAAGATTGTCTGACAGTATTGAATCTTTTATAGAATACTCCATCTAGTAAATATGTATACAGTCTTCTTCTGCATGAACCTTGGATGCATTCACTGTTTCATCCAATGCCTAGTGAAAGTTTCTAGTAAGCTAAGCATATAAAAAGTAATTCCAACTACAATGAGCTTTTGGAAAGAGTGGTTCCCCTGGAGTCAAAATAGAGAAGTTGTCTGTTCTTTGTAAGCCACTCTTCTGTTCTTCATGTTAGTCCAGTGAGCAAGCCAACTTCTGTTGTTAACTTGATTGTGTTATAATGTACCTTGTGAAGATCTAATTAATATGCTATTAATTTTGTTTCCCTTGGAAATTAGATCCTTTGGAAACCTCTGGGCACTTCCCCTCATTCTGAGCATGGTACCCAGTGTGAAGTACATGACATAGACTTAGTGTGCCTAACCTGTCAGGGACATCGAGTGAGGGAAACCTCTGGGCACTTCCCCTCATTCCGAGGATGGTACCCAGTGTGAAGCATATGGCATAGACTTAGTGCGGCTAACCTGTCAGGGACATTGAGTGAGGCCCACACATATCAAGTACATCACAGAGGCAGCCAGTCCCGGGACTTGATCCCAATATCTGCTTTAATTCACAGCACTCAACCACTTGAGCTAGCCTACTAGGCTATTAAGATGCTGTTAATTAATTATCAATTGCATTGATGTTAATGTAAGGTTGTTATCGGATGAACTACCAGGGCTAGTATCCAATGAACAAAATGCGGAGAAAGTGACCATTGTCACCTTAGTCACTCCTCCGAACTACTTCAGAGAGTCGGGACCTCCAAGGGGAGAGCCCTTCAATGACCTGCACGACACTTAAGATGCAATATCTTCTAGATAACAAGTCAGTGACCAGTGCCTTGATCAATATTCAATCCTTTGAATGAAGAAGTTTAGTGCATGTGGATATTAAATAAGATGTAGCAATGAAAATATTCAATCTAATGATCAAAGGATTAGCAATGGAAGCAGTTAATAGTATTTATCATTTGAAAGAGACCATTCATCAATGACAGTGAAGAATATATGGTTCATCCACCAATGCCTAATCACATTTCAAGATTGTAAACACTTAGCACAAGAAGTACCATTCATCAATGTATTATCTAATGACCAGAGACTATGCTCACAAATAGGACTGATATAGTACATCATGACAGTTAACACAAGATATCAGTATGAGAGAGTTATGGCAGCTCTAGTAGTAGCATAAAAAGTCCTTTAAATAGCAACCTTTAAAGATCATTCAAGTTATCCACCAATTTATGGTTATGCAATGAAGATACCACCAATAATTAAACCAACTTTATCAAGCATATGAATGTCAACAAGATGCAACTTTCGTACTTTGTATAAGATGTTAACAGTAGTACCACAGTGTTATAGCAGTCATGTAAATGAAAGTGTTAGCAGCACTATAGTAACCAATTCAGTACCACAGATGCATACATTATTAGTTCAAATTTAACCACTTACATTCACGCATTTAACATCAATTTTCAGACTGTGTAGGTGGTTTTAGACCTCTTTTATTAGGTAAAATAGTCCACAAAACGATTGCAAAGTATGTCAATACTTAACCCCTTTTTGTGGTTGATGTTTTGTAGGTGTTATAGCAAGGGAAAGGAGGTCTGTCGAGGTCTGTCCAAGGGGACAGTCTGCTGATTTGCAGACTGTAACAGCCATGAAGGGTGTTAGAGAGAGTGGTATCTCGGGATGTCCTCCATGATTCAGATGCCTTGCATGGAGGTACATCAGCAGTATAGGCATCAGGATGGAGTGGAGGGTGAGATGCACTCTACTCAGTGGCATGAATCCAGCAGTGGATGCATGCAAACCTTCCGGGGTGTTTTGCCTCATGCATGCATCAGTTTTGCATGTACATCTGTTAATTAAAAACGCATGCAAAAGTGACTTTTTGCATGCACTGATATTAGGTTTTTGGTAAACCTAATTGATCAGTGAGATGATATAAGGAGGCAGAAGGTCATTGGTAAAGGTTACTCAGTAGACTAGTCAGAGAGAGATCAGTTAGAGTCAGGAGGGCGCATTGTGCATGCAAAGGGCGACTTTCTGTGAGAGAGAGAGAGAGAGAGAGGAGCTTCTGCAGTAGGGAGAGTGAGGGGCTCTGAGCTGGATCAGACCTCATTTGATCAGAGGCACTTGGATGCTAGATGCTATGAGCAGAGAGAGCTCATCAGTGAGGTCTCTTCAGTGCCTGGAGCTTGGGCGGCTTTCAGAGGAGGGGCGCACTTTCTGAGGAAAGAAGCTCGTTGTGCATCTGATTTATCGATTGAGCAGCTGATACTTTCAGAGTAGGCCTTCCTTAGTGATTGAGGAAGATCTGTGATGATCAGAGCTCAGATCTGATTCAGTACGAGTTTCCGACAGTTGGAGGAGGGCGCATTTTCCATGCAGAGAGGTGCACATTCTTCAGATCTAGACAGTTGGCCTTCTTCTTAGGCAGAGCAGATCGGAGCTGTGGAGTAAGGGAGATAATACAGACAGAGATTGACTTGCAGAGATCCATATCCGTATTGACAGTTAGGGCACGTTTCCCCAGTGCATGCATCGGTCTTTGCATGTAGATCTAGGGTTTTGATACCCGTCAGGTTCGGTTGTTTCATCTAAAGTATTTGTATGTATTCATCTTCTACTTACTTTGCTCCGGGCTCGAGATAGAAGATAGCCCCACAGATTGCTAGTTTTCCCCGTTTGGGGTTTCCAGGGTACATCCCGAGTTATTGTGTGATTGTTGTGTTTTTCATTGTGGAAGTGTTAAGAGATCTATGGTGTTTGTATTTTAAGTCATTATTGCATTTCTGATTTATAGAGACTCAAACCGCTTGAGATCTTAGGGCATCTAGAGGGAGTAGTGATCTCTGGATAAATTAACTTTGTATCAGAGCTTTGGTAAGGGTCAGGGGGAAGCAATCACACTTAGATCTATGAGTAGTATACCAGATCTGTGTGGTGACTCGAGTTGAATTTCAGGTCTGTAAAGAGAGTGGCCATATCTACCAGATCTGAAGAGCAGGGTTCAAATCTGTGACAGTAGAGGTAAGATCTAATAGATCTTAGAAGTTGGAGTCTAGATCTGAGAAAAATCTAGTAGATCAGTGAAGATAGAGATCAGATCTACCAGATCTAAAGAGTGGAGCTCAGATCTGTGGTTGTAGAGGTCATATCTATCAAATCTGTGAGTTTGGAGGTGAGATCTGAGATAGATCTTTCAGATCTGGAGAGTAGAGTCTAGATCTATGGCAGATATATCAGATCTCAAGAGTAATGTTAAGATCTGTGAGTGCAGACATCAGATCTGAAAGGATAGATAACAGATCTATCAGATCTGTGAGTGCAGACATCAGATTTGTGAGGATAGATACTAGATCTATCAGATCCGTGAGGACAGAGACCAGATTTGTGAGAATAGAGATCAGACTTGGGAGAGCGAACCCTAGATTTGAGAAAGAGAGGGTTAGCTTGTTCAACAACGCACATATTTACAAGTTTGTTCTGATTCAGAGAGTTTGAATCAGCAGTGTTATCAGATTCACAGAGTTTGAATCAACAGTGTTATCAGATTCACAGAGTCATGGCTTCAAGACTTTGTACAGTTATGCATCCAGCCACATGATGGGAATACGAGAAGTGTTCCTTAGTGTTTCAGAGAAAGACTCAGACTGCTATGAGAGGTTAGCAGTGAGGAGAGTTGGTTCGATGATGTTCTGACTGGAGTCAGAAGGTCTATTGAAGATGGCAGGAGGGATGCAGGTATCAGAGCAGACAAATTTACCCTTAGTATCAGTTGTAGAGGATGAGGGATATAGTATTGTGTTCCGAGATGGACAAAGGTTTCTATATTCAAATGGAGTGACCTGGGATGCAGCCGTGAGGCATGGCATCAGACAAGGCAAGTTGTACAGGTTGTTGAGCAAGCCTGTATGTGGGTCCAGGGAGATCTTGGATGCAGTTTCAGTATCGGCGACAGAGGGAAAGCCCGAGGCTTCTCTCAAGATGACACTAATAGAGGAGCGTAGATCTTCATATCAGAGTGCAACAGATGCAGCTAGGAGCCTTCCAGTTTAGAGGGAGAAGCTGTAGCAACAAGAGATGTGTTTGATCCTGGTGGATGCTTCTCCAGAAGTACTTGTTATCACATCCATAGTAGTCGGGCTACCATGATTGCAGAGCAGATTCTTGTATATTTTTGAGCCAGGCCTTTACACATTTTTGATGAGATCATCCTATGATGAGCAATACTATTTGATGATCAATCACATACCAGAGCAGCCCCAGATTAGGCATAGTGAACCTTATGCCAAGACTGAGCTTCATGACCTCAGATATGATGACCGAGGTGACCATTTTTGTTCCATACAGAGCAGTGCAGTGCCCAGAGTTTCTGCAACAACAGTGTTTCCAGAGACTCTTGCTGATTCAGATGGCAGATATAGGTATATGGCCCAACAGGTATATGGTATACATTGGTTATGATTGCTTTTCCCTTTTGCTCGTCTTAGTAGCTTGACTTGGTATTTAGTGGTCATGATCTGGCGGTATATATATATGGAGATGGTTGTTTAATGATTATCTAAATGGTCTAATTACTCGAAATTGAAGCTCTTGTTTATACTCATTGGTTTTACCCTCTTAGTAGTATGGACGTGATCATTACCACCATTTCTGGATTGCTAGCTTTGGCATCACCTTTCACTTTCCCCGTCTATCTGTTCTCTCCCATTTTTTTGGTTTTCACCCTGACTTACACCTCAGCCTGTGATATGGAGGAATTCCCTTTTTACTACCTTTGTGTTTGGATCGCATCCATGTTTGTTTTGTGTCTCGGCTTTGAGTTGGTGACAAAACTTGCCTTTGGTAAGTTGGATTGTAGGCCTAAATCATTCTGGTCGGTTGTCCCGATGTTTGGCACTGGCACGAACTCCCCCCAGTCACTTGAGATGTTGTTGGCTAAAACTGAAAGCTCATGTACTACTTATGGAAACTTATTTAAATTCGCCCATGGAAATTGTAAACTCTAGAATGTGTTTCTTAACACACGTGAGTAAAGGGCAAGAGCGATGAACTGCTTAAAATACTCCTTGAAGAGTATAAGAAAGGTCCAAAAAAAAGCAATGGTTCTTCAATTCTATATCTAAACGATTGCTGACCTTATATATATATAAACATGTCCTGGATGCAAGCTGCAATTAGTTGTGCTTTTTAGCGCACCTAAGATCTGAAGGGTTATGTAGGCCAAAAAAGCCATGAAATTGAAATGAATGATCCTAATGAACTTGGATCAACTTGATGTAGACATGATGCCTAAGTTGAATAAGTACTCTCTAAACAACTTACCCATTTGTGGCACAGCCCTTCCCCGTGTTATTTTGTCCAGCACAGAGTGTAGTTTCCCCTTCTCCCAGTCCAAAGTGTCTTTTAGTTAAGTTTAGGCAAGTCAACCCCTTTTCCCACCCTTGTTCCTAGCCTTCATCCTTAGCTAGCAGTTAGACCATGTCCAATGAGTGAGTCTATCATTTAAGCTATTGTGCAAGTAATTATAAATAACAATGGAATATGCGAATATGACTAATGCCACTAAATGATGTTATACTTTAAGTTAAGCTGTGAATATGATTAGAGGAACATGTCTTAGTCTATTGATATAATTTATCCTTGGTTGTATATTGACCTAGTCAAACCCAGTTTGACTATGGTCATTTCTTGGGATCCGTGATGATGTGGGCCATGTATGTTTATTGGTGATAATTGATGGTCCCACATACTCTTGATGATGATGCTATATGATGGACATATGATTCAGATGGTGATTGATGCAGTTCAACAGGCTTTATTTTTATTACAGATCATTAGATTATGCACTGTCCATATATGGTGGACCCTGCAGTTAGCCCATCAGGGCAACCCATGGTGTATGAGTACACATTCTTAGTAAATTTGGGTCTTCTGGATCCAATGAGACACTTATCATTCAGTTCCGGGCACTTCTGACAGTGATGGCTGCAGTTTTCCACATGTTGACTAGATTTGGGGCTGATTTCCCAGCCTGACCAGCAGGGGCCATGAGAGGCCAGTTCACCTAGGGCGTTGTATGAGGAGGGGGTGGTCCAACCACTTGCTATTACCATTTAACCCCCTTTATGGAGAGCCTGGTGGGATCAGTTTCACAACGCAGGTACCCTAGGAGGCAATTTCAGCAGCTTCACAGTTACCAAGCCAGGATAAAAATGGAATAAAAGGGTCATTGAGGAATTCGATTTGGGCAATTGAGGCAAGGTTTTGGCACTTGTTCTTCACTGAGGTCTTCCAGGGTGAACCCCCTATCTTCCAACAGGTTTTCATCAGTCAGTGGGGTCCACAGAGGCCACAGGAGGCCTTTTACTGCATGTCTCTCATAGATTTTGAGGACAAATTTGATCATTTATATTATTTTGGACATATTATTTTATATTATTGTGCCGTGGGGATGAGCTAGCAAGGATTGATGCCTCCTATCCCCACCATGAGCTTCATTTGTCATGTCCTAGTCATATGAGGTGGGCCCATGTACTTTTGCCCCCTCTAGAGGATGGCGTCACCCTCACTTAGTCACTTCTAGCTATGACGTCTGTTATCACACCATAGTAGCAGGGCTACTATTCTTGTTTAGCAGATATCTGCACATTCCAGAGTTTCCATTATTCAGAGCATGGCTATGATGATTGTATATTTTGTGATCACTCATGATCAGAGCAGTGTATTATTCAGACTTATGTTAGACCTTGTGTCAAGGCTGAGCCTTGAGAGTTCAGATTTGATGACCGATGTGACCCTTTATCCCATACAGTTTCAGTTCAGTGCTTAGAGATGTATTGCAACGGTGTTTCAGATGGTATATGATGTTTATTACTATGATGTTTATTACTATGTTCATTGACTGTGGATTATTATCTTGTTGATTTAGTCATGTTCACAACATCTGCTTGGTATATTATTCCTGATGTGGCAAACTGTTTAGAATGAACTGTAAATCATAAAATGGACAATTGCTTGCACATTTAGGTCATTTAACAAAACCCACTGGTTTTTCACCTTACATAGATATGGTCTTTCCTGACACCAGTTGTTTGCTAGTGTAGGCTCCATATTCATTTGACTCCATCCATACATGACTTTCCTATTTGACTTTAAACCTTGACCTGTCTCATTTGACTTTCTGATACTGAGGACTTCCCCATTTTTCTACCTCTGTGTTTGGACCGCATCCCTGTATGTTCAGTGTCTTGGCTCTAAGTTGGTGACAAAACTTGCCTTTGGTGAGTTGGATTGTAGGCCTAAATCATTCTGGTCGGTTGTACTGATGTTTGGCATTGGCTCGAACTCCCCCTAGTCACTTGAGATGTTGTTGGCTAAAACTGAAAGCTCATGTTCTACTTATGGAAACTTATAATTTCGCCCATGGAAACTAAAAAGGGCAAGAGCGATGAACAACTAAAAATACTCCTCGAAGATTATAAGAAAGGTCCAAAAAGCAATGGTTCTTAAAAGCTATATCTAAACAATTGCTGACCTTATGTGTATATGAAAACATGCTCTGGATGCAAGCTGCAACTAGTTGTGCTTATCAGCACACCTGAGATCCGAGGGGTTATGTAGACCAAAAAGGTCATGAAATGAAATTGAATGATCCTAATGAACTTGGATCAACTTGATGTAGACATGATGCCTAAGTTGAATAAGCACTCTCTAAACAACTTACCCATTTGTGAGGCACAACCATTCCCCGTGTTATTTTGTCCAAGCACAGAGTTTGTAGCTTCCCCCTTCTCCCAGTCGAAAGTATTTTTGAGTTAAGTTAGACAAGTCAACCCCTTGGCCCAACCTTGTTCCTAACCTTCATCCTTCACTGGCAGTTTGACCATGTCCAATGGGTGAGTTTGTCATTTGAACTATTGTGCAAGTAATTCTATATAACAAAGGAATATGCTAACTTGATTAATGCCACTGAATGGATGTTATACTTTGAGCTTGGCTGTGAGAATGATTAGAGAAGCATGTCTTAGTCTACTGATGTGATTTATCTTTGGTTGTATATTATTAGGATCCGTGATGATGTGGGCCATATATATATACCTATTGATGATGATTAATGGTCCCACATACTTGATGATGATATCATATGATGGACATATGGTTCAGATGATGATTGATGCAGTTTAGCAGGTTTTATTATTACTTTAGATCATCAGATTATGTACTGTCCATATATGGTGGACCCTACAGTTGGCCCATTAGGGCAACCCATGGTGTATGAGTACACATTCCTAGTGGATTTGGGTCTTCTGGATCCAATGAGACACTTATCTTTCAGTTCCGAGCACTTCTAACAGTGATTGATGCAGTTTTACACTTGTTGACCAGATTTGGGGCTGATTTCTTAGCCTGAGCAGTAGGGGCCATGAGAGGCCAGTTCACCTAGGGCGTTGTATGAGGAGGGGGTGGTCCAGCCACTTGTTTTTACCATTTACCCCCCCTTCTGGAGAGCCTGGTGGGCTCAGTTGGACAGCGCAGATGCCTTGGGAGGCAGTTTTGGCACTTTCACAGTTACCGAGGTAGTTAAAAAAATGGGATAAAGTGGTCACTGAGGAATTCGATTTGGGCAATTGAGGCAAGGTTTTGGCACTTGGTTTTCACAGAGGTCTTCCAGGGTGATCCCACTATCTTCCAGCCAGTTTTCACCATGTGGGTAGGCCCACAGCGATCACAAGAGGTCTTTTACTGCTTGTCTGTCGCATATTTTGAGGACAGATTTGATCATTTATATTATCTTGGACATATTTTATTGTGCCTTGGGGATGAGCTAGTAAGGATTGATGCCTCCTAGCCCCACCATGTGCTTGTTATGTTATGTCCTAGTCATTATGAGGTGGATTTTTGTACTTTTACCCCTCTAGTGGATGACGTCATCCTCACTTTGTACCATTTAGTTAGGGCGTCATCATTATATTGGGTGATCCATGCGATATATTGTTATGATTCATTATTAGCCATTGATCATGTATTGAGATCTTTTAATCTCAACCACTCATTTGATGTAGTATTGTAAAGTGGTATAGAGTTTTGGTCTTTATTATCCTATATAAGGAGGAGACCCCCTATTGTATAGCTCACCTTTGGAGCTCTGGAATATTGGAATAGAACACTTCTTTGTGGAGCATATCTCTCTTGTCTTGTGGATTCTCTTACATCTTGAGTTTACAGTATCTCTTCTATGTATCATTGTGGATTTTGGTGCTTCTACTAGTTTTCTTGCAGGAAAGTCGAATTGGTGGAGAGGAGGGCGATTTCTTGAGGGTTATTGTTGGAGGGATCCACATATTCTCTCTTGGGTTGATCTTGTGACAGGGAGTATCATTATTGTATCTTCGTGACATAGTTGATGCTTTCTATTACATCTTTCTATCATTTTCATAATCATCTTACTTGACTTGTTTCTTTGATCTTGTCTTGTAGGAGGAGGACGATTTGGCTATCTTGGAGGAGGACGTTTTGGTTGGAGCTCTTGGATCTCACTCTTGAATATACACATAGGAGAATGCTATCAATTTGCAAGGTGGCCACAAGCAATTGAGGTAAGATCTACAAGGTATGTGCCTCTTTCCATCCATTCTCTCTTCATTGGTCACAAACCCTAATTAATCAAAACCCCAATTTTGGTTTTTCTTAGATCTACTTAGATCTAGCTTTGCTTTTGAAAAGATCTTAAGAACCCACCTCTATAGCATCCACCCCTAGTTGGATCTATAGTTTGGTGGTGATTGGGTTAAAATTGACACACTTTTCAAGGCAATATAGCCCTCTTGAACCAATTTGCACTTCCTTGGAGAGGCTTGTTGGGTTAGATCTAGCATGTGGGTAGGTGAGATCCAACTTGATTTGCAATCTACACACTTGATAACCTACCCCTAGACTTTTACTTGGGTGATTTCTACCTTGTGGGCATCATTCCACATTTTAAGGGATTAAAACCCCCTTTTGAATTACTTGGCACCTTAAAACTCAGATCTAGTAGGATCTAACCCTTGGATTGGCTTGATTTTCTAGATCCATATAGATCAATGCCTAAGCTACTTGGATCTACATTTTGGTTGCTATTGGGCTTGATTTGACACCCCTTATCCACCTTTTAGCCCTCCTTGAGCAAGGTCACACTTCCTTGGGTGACTGAGTTTGCCCACTTCTAGGACCTGGGTAGTTGAGATTTCAGTGGATTTGGAAAGAGCATAATTTGAAACCTACATCTAGTGTGTCATTTTGTGACGATCTGCCTTGGGGGTAGCATTCCCTATTTTAAGGGATTGTGGTCCACTTGGGTCATTCCACTTGGGTCATTTCATGAAATCCTAGATCTATCAAGATCCAACCATTCTATCTCAATTAGCCCACTTGACTTGACCTCTAGGTGTCCCGATCTACACTTTGACATATCTTTTGACTCCATTAACCCATTCAACAAGGCACTAGTCTTCCTTAAGCAAATCGCACACCTTGGGGATTGTGTCAAACCTTAGATCCAGTAAGTGGGTACTCCTAATTTCAACTTAGATCCATAGATCTACTCATTACATATCCTCTAGTGCCAATTGCATCCCTTAATTTCACCTTGTGGGTCCACTTTAAGCCATTTCACATATCCCAAGAAGGTAAGACCCACTTGTGTACCATATGGTACTATATCTTGTTATCATAACTAATCATGTGGCCTAAATCATACATTGGTTGAAACACTAATAATTTCTCAAACCACCTTCAACCATACTTTAATTTCTAGGTCCATTTTACCTTGCATTGGTTTCCGTAACTTACCATTTACTCATCCCTAGGAACCTTTGTTTGGGTCCAATCATCTTTGATTGGTTATAGGGTCTCCCCCTAGGTCTTGATTTATCTAGATCTAAAGTGAAGAGTGCCTCGGTTGACATGACTCCCACCTTGCATTGGGAACCGTGGCATCTCTTGGGTCTCCTCTTTAGTTGCCCATCTCCTCTACCGTCCCGGATGGGATACCACTAGGGGCAACTACAATTTGTGTGATAACAACGTCATCACTATTTTGAGTGATCCATGTGTTATATTGTTATGGTTCATCTTAGCCATTGATTATGTATTGAGATCTTTTAATCTCAACCACTCATTTCAAAAGGTGGTTTTGAGATCTAGGGTTTTGGTCCTAATTATCCTATATAAGGAGGAGATCCCCTATTGTATAGCTCACCTTTGGAGCTCTGGAATATTGGAATAGAACACTTCTTTGTGGAGCATATTTCTCTTGTCTTGTGGATTCTCTTGCATCTTGAATATACAGTATCTCTTCTATGGATCATTGTGTATTTTGGAGCTACACGTTTTCTTGCAGGGAGGTCGAATTGGTGGAGAGGAGGACGATTTGAAGAGGATTATTGTTGGAGGCATCCACATATTCTCTCTTGGGTTGATCTTGGTGATAGGGAGTATCATTATTGTATCTTTGTGACATAGTTGATGGTTTCTATTACATCTTTCCATCATTTTCATAATTTTCTTACTTGGCTTGTTTCACTTGATCTTGTCTTGTAGGAGGAGGACGATTTGGCATCTTGGAGGAGGACATTTTTCCTTGGAGCAACAAAATCTCACTCTTGAATATACACATAGGTGAATGCTATCAATTTGTAAGGTGGCCATAAGCAATTGAGGTAAGTTATACAAGGTATGTGCCTAGATCCATCCATTCTTCTTCATTGGTCAACAAACCGTTAAAATCAAAACCCTTGTTTTCACTTTTTCTTAGATCTACTAAGATCTAGCTTGGCTTTGGGTATAATAAAAAGAACCCACCTCTATAGTATCCACGACAATTCAGATCTATAGTTTGGTGGCATTTGGACTTCATTTGACCCTTCCCCCAAAGCACTTAGCCTTCCTTGAGTGAGGTCGCCCTCCTTGGGTATGTGAGTTGAGCTATTTCTAGCACATGGGTAGGTGAGATCCCACTTAATTCTTACTCCTCTCATTTGATAACCTACCCCTAGTGCTTCACTTCATTTATTTTGAGGGTTGTGCCCCACTTGGGTCAATTTGGTGATGCATTTTTAATCTCGGATCTTGGGAGATCTAGCCATTGGATGCCTTTGATCTTCAAGACCCACTTTGATAATTGCCTAAACTACTCTGATCTATAATTTGGCATACTTTGGACTCCATTTACCTATCCATCTTGAGGCACTAGTCCACCTAAGGCAAATCACACTTCTTGGAATTGGTGTTGTGTGCTAGATCCCATATGTGGGTATCTTCTATTTCATCCTAGATCCATAGATCTACTTCTTGCATACCCCTTGGTACCATTTGCACCCCTAATCTCACCTTGTGGGTCCCATTTGGACCATTTCCATATTCTAAGGAACTGGGCCCCACTTGTGTATTTCATTGTACTAGATCTTGTCATTTGATCTCATTATGTGGCCTAAATCATTCATTGGTTGAAACACTAGTCATTCCTCAAGCCTCTTTCAACTATACTTAAACTTCTAGGTCCACCTAACCTTGCATTGGTTTCCGTAACTTGTCTTTCACACTTCCCTAGGAACCTTTGCCTTGGTCCAATCACCTTTGATTGGCTATAGGGTCTTCCCCTTGGTCTTGATTCATCTTGATCTAATGTGAAGAGTGCCTCGGTTGACGTGACTACCAGCTTGCATTGGGAACCATGGCATCTCTTGGGTCACCTCTTTAGTTGTCCATCTCCTCTACCATCCCGGATGGGATACCATTAAGGACAACTACAAGTTTTGTGATAACAAAACCCTCACTTAAAATTTATAAAAATTCTCTAGCTCAAACAACTTCAAATCGTGGCGAACGATTTTTGGGTTTTCATCTTAATGCCAAGCATGAAGTGGGTTTGCTAGGGCGTCATGCTCTGTTGACTCCTTCTGGCCCAAATCCCAAGGAACTGATCTCTGGCTAATGCGCCCTCTCTGAGTTTGCCCCTTTTTTGTTGTTTGACTGCTCATTTTTAGCTTGTAAGCTTTGATATTGTCAGATCTATAGTCAAGCAGTGTTAGGAAGCCATTATCCACTCAGTCCTACCTCTTGGGACCATTTCCCCTAAATTAAGTACACATTTCCCAAGGCGATTGATTTTGATCATTTGCCCTAACATCTACATCCTGGATTTGTTCCTAATTCTGAGCTATTGTAATTGAACTAATTAACTTTTATATTTCATCTTCCTTAAACCTCTCAATAGCTCCATTCATTAAATCTAGGGTTCTTCACCCTTCACTTCATTTTCACTGTTTGATTTGCCTATTTGAGTGTTTGGGTTAGATCTCTCTTTCCAAGAGTAGATCAGGGTCTCCCCCTTTATTATCCATGGCTTGGATAGCAAGAAGTGAAGAGTGCCTCGATTGACGTGACAACCGATCTATCTAAGGAATCAAGGCTCTCTTAGGTGTCACCGGTTAGTTGTCTTCCCCTACCATCCTGGATAGGACCTTTCAAGTAGACAACTACACTTTGTGTGATAACAGTACCTTCCTCGTTAAGAGGGAGTATGTGGTTAGAGGGTTGGGACGAGTATTGTTCCTACTCGAGCTTGGAGAGCTCCTGGAGGGGTCAGGAGTACTCTTCATTCCAAGACCGAGAGGGAGTATACTCTCAGTGGTAGCATTGGATGCTTCGATTACTCAGTGGTGTTCCAAGGGAGCTTGTATTCTCATATGTAGTGGGAGTTCATCCAGTGCTGATGGGTCACAGGATTGATGGTGAGTACATAGTTCGGGGTTAGCCCACAACAGGGACATCTGGGTGGTTGACTGCATCTTCTTTAGATTCAGAGTTAGAGGAGGACAGGGAGCGAGATGCTCACAGCAGGGATGGTGTTCGGAGGAGTGAGTCTTCTCAGGAGATGGGTGAGTGACATGCTCACCATGATGTTAGGGGTAGAGGAGTGATTCCTCTTATCCGATGGATGAACGAGATGCTCATGGTGTTGATAGAGATTCAGGGGAGTGAGTCCTTGGACTCATATCAGATGAATGAGCATGATGCTCATACAGGTCCTAGTCATAGATTGAGCTGGTATGAGATGGTAGAGATGGATTTAGCTCAGGGGCGAGCTGAGTCAACTTAGAGACAGAGGAGATCACCTATAGGTTAGTGGATTCGCTTGATGGCAGTCTTAGGGATTGGTTACAATAGAGATTTAGAGGGATTTTGGATCAAAGATCAGTGACAGAGTCAGTGGGTGAGCAGGAGGCTTCTTTCGGAGCCACATTGATGGACATGGATCAGGTTGCTAGAGGTCAGAGTGCAGCACTGACAGGCAGGGTAGATGGGTCAATGTCAGCAGCAGGAAACTTGTTGGATCCAGGCATCAATGGTTGGACTTCCCTTGATAAGAGGGAGTGTTAGAGAGAGTGGTATCTTGGGATGTCTTCCATGATTCAGATGCCTTGCATGGAGGTACATTAGCAGTATAGGCATTAGGATGGAGTAGAGGGTGAAATGCACTCTACTCAGTGGCATGAATCCAGCAGTGGATGCATGCGGACCTTCCGGGGTGTTTTGTCTCATGCATGCATGAGTTTTGGATGTACAGCTGTTAATTAAAAATGCATGCAAAAGTGACTTTTTGCATGCACTGATATTAGGTTTTTGGTAAACCTAATTGATCGGTGAGATGATATAAGGTGGCAGAAGGTCACCGGTAAAGGTTACTCAGTAGACTAGTTAGAGAGAGATCAGTCAGAGTCAGCGGGGCACATTGTGCATGTAGAGGGCGACTTTCTGAGAAAGAGAGGAGCTTCTGCAGTAGGGAGAGTGAGGGGATATGAGTTGGATTAAAATTCATTTGTTTAGAGGCACTTGTCTTCCAGATACTGTGAGCAGAAAGAGCTCACCAGTGAGGTTTCTTTAGTGCCTAGAGGTTGGGCGACTTTTAGAGGAGGAGGGGTGCACTTTCAGAGGAGAGAAGCTCGTGCATTCGATTGACCGATTGAGCAGCTGAGACTTTCAGAGTAGGCCTTCCTTAGTGATTGAGGAATATCTGTGATGATCAAAGCTCAGATCTGATTCAGTATGAGTTTCTGACAGTTGGAGGAGGGTGCACTTTTCCATGCAGAGAGAGGGGGCACATTCTTCAGATTTAGATAGTTGGCCTTCTTCTTTGGCAGAGCATATCCGAGTTGTGGAGTGAGAGATAGTACAAACAGAGATTGACTTGCAGAGATCCAGATCCGTATTGATAGTTAGGGCACATTTACCTAGTGCATGCATCAGTCTTTGCATGCATATCTAGGGTGTTGATACTTGTTAGGTTCGGTTGTTTCATCTGAAGTATTTGTATGTATTCATCTTCTACTTACTTTGCTCTGGGCTCGAGATAGAAGATAGCCCCACATATTACTTGTTTTCCTCGTTTGGGGTTTCTAGGGTACATCCTGAGTTAGTGTGATTGCTGTGTTTTTAATTGTGGAATTGTTAAGAGATCTATAGTGTTTGTATCTTAAGTCATTATTGCATTTCTGATTTATAGAGACTCAAACCGCTTGAGATCTCAGGGCATCTAGAGGGAGAAGTGATCTCTGGATAAATTAACAAAGGGGAGCTGCAAGCTTGCTTCCAAGTTTGATTTTAGGGCACCAACAAAGTGCATGGAAAAAGATAGTCTCTTAATGCTTGTTTCCGATGAGACATTCCTCTCCGAAGCTCCATCAAGAAATTAGTTTAGTTTATAATAAAAATCCAGTTTTGGACCTGTTATCACACAACGCGTAGTTGTCCCTAAAGGTATCCCATCCAGGATGGTAGAGGTGTTGGATAGCTAAAGAGGTGACCCAAGAGATGCCACGGTTCCCAATGCAAGTTGGGAGTCATGTTAACCAAGGCACTCTTCACTTTAGATCAAGACTAATCAAGATCAAGGGGGAGACCCTAGCCAATCAATGAAGACTAGCTAACCCAAAGGTTCCTAGGGAAATGTGTAAAGTAAATCAAGGAGACCAATGGTGAGTTAGATCTATGAACGTTAAGTGGACCCAAGGGTTAAAATGTGGTTGAAGAGGCCTAAAGAGTGACAAGTAATTCAACCAATGAATGACAAGGACCACTTGTGAGGTTTAATTAATAGATCTAAAGATGACTTAGTACCATGAAAATTAGCCAAGTGGGATCCACTCCTTAAAAAGTGGAAATTGGTCCAAGTTGGGTCCACTTGGTCAAAGTTGAAGGAAAATGGTACTAGGGGTGTTCTTTGGCATGGATCTATGGATTGGCCAAAAATTAGGAACACCCAAGTGTGGGATCTAGCAAAAGACACCAACCCCAAGGAGTGCGATTTGACTTAGGGAAGATGTAATGCATGCCATGGCTAGATCAAGGGCATGCCATGGCTAGATCTCACTAGATCTAATGCATCACAAAGTGACCCAAGTGGGGCACAACCCTCAAAATGAGGAATGGGGCCCATAAGGTGAAAATCACAAAAGTGAAGCACTAGGGGTAGGTTTTCAAGGTAGATCTATTCCATGCAACCAAAATCTCACCTACCCACGTTTGGGAACTAACCAAAGTAGCCTCTTCAAGGGAGTGCGACTTCCCTTGGAGAGGCTAATGTGTCTTGGGAAATGGGTCAAATGAGAGCCAATTACCACCAAACTTTAGATCGGGATTGTCGTGATTATTTTTAAGGTGGGTTTTAAATTTTATACCCAAAGCCAAGCTAGATCCAAGTAGATCTGAAAAAAAAATAAAAAAAATACAAGGGTTTTGATTATGAGGGTTTGATGATCTAAGAGAATAAATTACCAAGGTAGAAGAATAGCATACCTCCTTGAGCGTACCTTGAAAATGAAGATGAAGATTGCTTGTGACGAGAATTACTTCCTACAAAGATCAAATGCCGAACTTGATGAAGCTCTTCTTGCCAATGTTTTGCCTCCTTCAACCAATTCGGCCTCCCTCTTCCTGTCAATCAAGGACACAAAGATCAATCAATTGAAAAAAATGGAGGTAGATGCAAGAGAAAGAGATGAACAACATGAAATTGTTGGTACAAAGACAAAACAACTCCCTGTAACCCAAAACGACTTAATGAAGATAGTAGGGTAGGCCTCCCCACCAATACGCACTCCTCCAAAATGCCTTCTTTGCCTGCAAATCGTGTTAGTGAAGATAAAATCCAAGATGGCCACCAATGTCTGTCAGTGCAGAGGAAAAAACATTTACAATCACCACAAGCATTTCAACTCCAAGATCCAAGATGCCCTAAAATATTTTTATTCCAATAGCCAAGAGCCAAAAATCTCTAGATGCCTTTACAATGAGGGGTCCTTCTCTTTTTATAAGAGAGAAAGACCAAAACCCTAAACCACTAAACCACTTTTGAAAACTAGTGTTTGAGATCAAAAGATATAACAATCTAATCAACGTCTAAGATGAGCCAATACAATATATCACATGGATCACTCACTAAGTGATGACGTCATAGCCTAAAAGACTTAATAAGGGTGACGTCATACATGGGGGGTGGCTAATAACACCTGTGCCACAACAATAAGACCAAGACAAGTCACTAAGAGCACATGGTGGGGCTAGGAGGTATTAATCCCCTTCACTAGCATGTCCCCATGGCACAATAATATAAAATATGAGTCTTTGACATGTCCAAATATACAAATGATCAAATCCTGTCTCCATAATCTGAGAGAGACATGCAATAAAAGACCTCCTGTAGCCACTGTGGACCCCACTGACTGATGCCAACTGATCTGGAAGAAGGGGGATACACCATGGATGACCTCTGAGCAGAGCAAGTGCCAAAACCTTGCCTCAATTGCCCAAATCGAATTCCTCGCTGACCCTTTTATTCCATTTTTTAATCCTCCTAAAAACCCTGAAAATGACCAAAACTACTATCCAGGGTGCCTGCGCTGTCAAACTTAGTGTACCAGGCTGTCTGGAAGGGGGATATAATGGTAAAAACAAGTGGCTGGACCACCCCCTTCCTTTGTAGTGCCCTAGGCAACGACTTGCCTCCAATGCTCCTGCTGGACAGGTCTCACTAGCATGCCCAAACTAGTCAACAGGTGGAAAACTGCTAATATCATGCCCAAAAGTGCCCAGAATTGAAACATAAGTGTCTCAATGGATCCAGAAGACCCAAATCCACTAGAGATGAGTACTCATACACCTCATGATAACCTGTAGGGTCATCTGTAGGGTCCACCATACCCGAACAATATAAAATATGATGATCTGGAAATAATAATAAAAGTGACCAACTGCATCAATCATCATCTGGAGCATATGTCCAACATATGGATTCATCAATAGGTGCATGTGGGACCATAAATCAACATCATAAAGTACAAGTGGTCCATCCCATCACAGATCCCAAGAATGACTATGGTTAAACTATGTTTGACTAGGTCAAAATACAACCAAGGACTAGATCATAACAAATGACTAAGACATGTTCCTTTAACCATATTCACAGCTTAACTTAAAGTATAAACATCAATCAAATGG
Source organism: Larix kaempferi (assembly GCA_027924585.1). Classification (NCBI taxonomy): domain Eukaryota; kingdom Viridiplantae; phylum Streptophyta; class Pinopsida; order Pinales; family Pinaceae; genus Larix; species Larix kaempferi. The sequence continues at coordinate 18,224,925 of BSBM01000089.1, read as the reverse complement.
CAGTTAATACATAGATATTTAGTGTTATTTATATTTTACTTGCACCAAAGCTTTAAAGATATACTCACCAATGGACATGGTCTAACTACTAAGATAGGGTGAAGGCTAAGAACAAGGTTAGGACAAAGGGATGACTTGACCAATTCAACTAAGAGATACTTTGGACGGGGAAGGAGGGGAGCTACACACTGTGCTGGACAAGATAAACAAAGGGAATGGCAGTGCCTCACAAGTGGGTAGGTTGTTTAGAGAGTGCTTATTCAACCTTGGCATCATGTCTACATCAAGTTGATCCAAGTTTATTAGGATCATTCATTAATTTCCATGGCCTTTTTGGCCTATATGACCCCTCTGGGATTTCACATGTGCTAAAAAGCACAATTAATTGCAGCTTGCATCCGGGGCATATTTACATTAATGAAGGTCAACAATCTTTAGATTTAGCATTTATTTAGCCATTGCTTTTTGGATTTGGCATTTTTTTTAACAAAGAATATTAAGTTTCGAACTGCATAAGACAATGGAGAGTGTGAATATAAGAAGTAATCATGAAGAAAGCCCAAGCATGAATTCATACAAGATCAGATTTGAAGTCTTGAGAAAGATTGGCATTGTTTATTGAGCAAAAGAAGCAAGAGTGGATCCAAGTTGGTTATTGAGAAGCAAGAGTGGATCCAAGTTGGTTGAACTTGGAATATAAATATGTAAACTTGAAGCATTCACTGGGAAAATAAAAAGCATAGTGGTCACTGTGCCCAAATCTTTGATCCTTAAGCAAACAATTCGGATGACAAGCACATCAGTACTTGATAGAGGGAGCAGACATATGAAGACCAAGGAGCTGAATGCAAAAGGAAGATGCATGTTGATAGGGGGAGCTTGAGATGGTTAAAAATAACTGCTGGAGCATGCCTGAAGGAGTGCAAGAGTTTGAATCTTGAAGAGAATATTTTTTTTTTCAGCACGATTTGACAAGAAGTTTGATGATGATGACATGATTGATAGAGGGAGTATGGCAAATGTTGATGCTTGGAAAATTGATACATGCTTACCTTTTATGAATTTACTAGATGATTCATTTGGATATGATTTCAAGAAATACTTGTTATCTGATTGTATAAGTTATATTGAACAACTGGAAATACTTTCATCATCAATTGGTTTCTGATTTTAAGGATAGCAGGAAAGCTACAATAGAGAATAATCTGACTTGACAATGAGTAAGATCTTAGGGAGTATGCAAGTTTACTTGAATATCAACTGGTATTGGTAGCTACAACATATTGGAGCAGCAAGAGATTATCCATGCAAGTAGAGCACACATTCAATGGGTCGACTGAAACAAATTTTATGTCTGTAAAACATCAATTGGTAAACCATCTATTGGTACCAGCAGCAATAAGACCCGCAAATGAAAGGATTTTTGAAGCATCCACAAAAAATGAAGGAGTAAATGAAAGGGGGAGCTTGTTCCAAAAGCTACATTAGCATACTTAATAAGGGAATAGGCAAGTCTACTTGAAAGGGGGAGTATATACATATACTTATAACAAATTGAAGATGGCCAACAAATGATTTCATGAAGTATTTAAAGATACAATTTTTTTTGGCATTGTGAAGCTTTTGATGGCTAAATGATTAGCCCTTTGTCATTAATGTCAAAGGGGGAGAGAAATTGAAGTTGCCATCAATGACAAAGGGGAAGATTGATGAATATGATTGTCATTGATGACAATACATTAATGACAAAGGACAATGAGTTGAGGTCAAAGACAAGATGACAAGGAGGACAAGACTTAGCAAGCACAAGTTGGTGGAAGACATGGCAAGGAAAAGGATGACAAAGGATAATGACATGTAGAATACACATGGTGACAAGCAAGCAAACACAACGAAGGTTGATGACAAGGCTCAAGCTTGATGATGACATTGATAACAAAGCATGGACAAGACTTGATAAGGAAAATGACATGGCTGATATAGAGGACATGCATGATGACATTGACAAAGCAAGCATGACAAGCATGGATGATATGGCATGTGAGGACATGACAAAACAAGCAAGAGGTTGAAGACATGGCAATGAACAAAAGATCAAGCAAGCATGACAAGATGATATGGCAAGGTATGACAAGGAAAAGTATGACAATAGACAAGCATGACAAGGATAATGACATGGTTGACAAAGGAGGACAGCCTGCGGGCATTTTTTGATGGCTTGGAGGGCATTTGAAGCCCCTTGCGGGCATTTCAGAAGAGTGTTGCGGGCATTTGTAAGTGCCCTTGCGGGCATAACCTTATGAAGCCCCTGCAGGGATTTTAAGAAAGCCTTGCAGGCATTTTAAGGCAGCCCTTGTAGGCATTTTTTGAGAACATTGCGGGCATTTGGATCAAGTTGTTTCAAGTAACTAAATATATAGATATATATATATGTTTTTGAAGAGGATAAAATAAATTTGATTTATTTATTTAAAATGAAAATTAAAATGACATGTCAGCTTCCAGAAGTTAAGGAAAGGAAAAGTATAAATAAAGAACAAATCTTTATGTTGAAAGGAAAATTGAGGTGTGAAGATTACGGGTGTGTAAAGAAGCTTTGATTTTCGGGTAAGAGAAGTCTGAGGAAAGGCTCAAGGGCAATGACAGATGGAGGAGCAGAAGTAAATGTTCTTCTTTTATTTATCTCTGATTTTGGGTGGCTAAAATGATGACGACAGAGACAACATGACATGTTTATGGGCAGAGAATGATATGTTTGGGGACAGAATGAGGATATGGTGATGGACAGAAAGATGACATGGACAGATTAATGATAGGGCTACAGTACTAATTGAAGACACGATGACATGCTTGGATAGTAGAATTGGCTGCAGGTTATTTATGTGACATGACTGTGTTGACAAGTGAAAATTGATGAGATGTAATGATTTTTGTTTGTAACTACAAGCTCGGCCTTGTAATTATTTTTCTTAGTTGGATCTGAGAAAAAGACCAAGCTGAGTCTTGGAATAGAAGTTGGTGCTTCTAATTCAGTTGAAGTTGATAGACCCCTTGGTTGTAGCCGATTGAAGAAATACAAAAAGATTACAAAGCCTATATCTTGTGTCTCTTATGATGTGTTGATGATAATGTGTATTATTTGAAGATGATATGTTTTAAGTTGATGATTACTAAAGTATAGTTTAGAGATTGATGAAAGTGGTGTTAAAGTAAATTTGAAAATGATATAAGCTTAAGTATTGAAGAAGAAATTAAAATTGATAATAAGTGTTCACTCACTGATTCACCTCCCCCTCTTAGTGAGCCATTGTGTCCATCAAAACTTTGGGTAACATGTGATTTGAGTTTAGAGTGGCACCCTCCTTCCTCACGTGTGGGCGTTGTTTCCGCCTAATACACACCTGGGGGGGGATGCGGTAGGAAACCTTCAAGCCGCTCGGTGTGTCCTTGGGGGCAAGTCAGAATCAAGTGTTGTCACTTGATTACTCGACTCCTTTGTCTATGCTTACTCCTAGCGAAGCCAAGGGGGGTGGTCCCTATGAAAATAATCTAAGTCTTTTAAACTATGAAAACAAAATAAAAGCTATTCTAGGAGTTAAGTGATGGATGTAAAAATGTTACAACAAAGAGACAATTGCAATTTAAAATTAATTACCACAACACATGATATAGATAAACTCACGACATTTTATGATTGAATTAAAACATTTGTAACAAATAATAACCAGTGCCGAGAATATAAATGCAATTGCTGCTGTGTTGTGTCGTGAAAGTATTGCAAAGGCTTGTTGTAAATTTTATTTATTAATGGGTATTATAGGAGTGGGTTGATTCTTGTTTTGCTCCAAAAGAGACCTAACTTCTTGAACTGGGTGCTATCGTGTTTTTACCAAGTGTCCAACAAGGCGAGGATGAACCTGCTTAAAGTAGCCTTCTGACTCTATGGTGTTCACCCATGCAACCTCCCGAATTCTTTAAAGTTTGGTTCGATTGGATTTTCCTATTAAGACTAAGTGCTTTACACTCTTTTTTGATTGACCAAACTGTTCAGACTATGCTGCAGCGGTTAAGATCATACTTTAGGCTTCGAGCGTTGGTTTATTTTATTAATAAATGTCAGTGGATGATTAAACTAAACTAAACCCCAAGAATCTCTTTTCCACACACCACAAAATGGTGCAGTACTTCGGAAAAGCAAGGGGAAAATTTTAAGTTAATTTTAGGAACAATTGTATTGTAAAAGCCACAAAGCACAAAAAGAGAAATTGATTGAAAAAAGGGTCCTTTGAGGACGTTTGTGTACTTTCGTGATGTTATTTAATTACTAAAACTTAATGAAAACTAATCTAAAACAAAAAATAAAAAAATAAAAAAATGAAAAAAAGTGCGAATCTGTACCGTACCCTCCCGCGGACCCAATTCAAGGAAGGGAACATGCTAACAATCTATGGGGCTTTTCATAAAACTCAGCCAGATTCATTAGATTCATACACATAAATTCAAAAGTGTGCAGATGCAAACAAATCAAACATGCACAACGAAATTAAACTATCCACACACATTACTCATGCATACAACATATCAACAATCATCAAATTAATGCATTGGAGAAGTAATTACATAGACAGAAAAGCACTTATTTTTGTTGTGAAATTGTCCCAAACAACTAGCTATGCCGCTAAAACATTCCACCCAACCATAGGCCAGTTGTGTTCATCAATCTCTCAACACAACTACCACCCCCGAGTTGGGCATGATTCTTACAAGGAAAATGGGACATTCAAGCTCATGCACAACCCAATTAATCTGAGCCAAGCCAGTCCATAGCTGGGTTTATCAGGCTACATTTGAACCTTGGATGCTTGCACTCAAGCTCAAGTGAAAACAATGGATTCCCATAACCCATACCCATCATACTCTATCTACACACAGCAAGCACAATCATTGGGCATGGATACACATGTTTAACAATGGGATTTACAAATAGGATGGCCATGAGCTTTCCCCAAATTGTTTCCAACCAAAAACGAATTGGGGGATGGGGAAAAACATTCACAGGGAGGAAAATGATTTCTCCCCCAAGTATCTAAGCATTCAGCAGCCCAAACGGTCTCTATGGAACCCCAACTCCATTCCCTTTCTTCCCCACTGGTATATAACACAAAAACGCCCTTCTCCCAGCTAAGAATGAAGGAAAACACAAGAAAACATGGCTGGAAAACGCGCAGGTAGTTCCAAACTCGCGAGGGAGAGAAACTGGTTGATGGATAATGGCTTGGGGAGCAATTCATGGCTCTTTTCTTGCCCAAGAAGCAAAATGTGATTTCCCATGCAGGGTGGCTTGCCCATACCCGAATTTGGACAGCCATACCTCCCATTCCCCAAGGCATTAACTACCTCAACCAAATCTTGGGAGAAATCAATGATTGGGTACAAAAGTCAACATGGGTAGTTGAGGGTTGGATGAGTTCTATCATTGACACTTGGCTTGACTTGATTGGCTCCAAGGGTTTGAATGTTTTCCCTCCCAATTCCTTGTAAAATCATGCCCCCATCTCTTGTTGCATTGCATAGTTAGTTGTGGGTATTCTATTTAAAATGCATATTTACATAATATTCGCAATTCCATTGCGCATGGCTAGGACGTGAACCATATGCATTGATAAATCGATGGCGAGGCCTTGGCCTTGAGCTCCTCACCACGATTTTATAACAATATTACATCATTTACGATTTTAATGCCATGGGGTCAAACTAGGGACATTACAGAATCCCACCTGGGGGAATGGGGGCAGGCGCTGGAAAAGCCTGCTGTGCTCTTTTTATTATTTGATTACAATCAAGAAATTCAGAGAACTACTCCTTTCCCTTTATCATTAGGGAACAAGACAGTTTACAATAAAATATGGAAAGCGAAGGTGCTTGAAGGGGGTTCTCCAAATGGTCCTGGAAGCTTCAAATCCAATTTTTTTTTTATCTTTTAACTATTGAAACCTGCTAAGCATGCAAAATGGACCAGCGAGATTAGTTTATCATGAAAAATGGCCAAAAGCACTTTAAGAGTGCTTTTGACAATACTACAAAATTGCCTAAAACAAAGTAGATGGACTAATTTATGAAAATGGCTTTCCGGATGTTCACAAAAGCCTCCAAGATGAAATTTATTGGCGTTTAATTAACTAAACCTTCTATGCATGCAAAACAGACCAACAAGCTCTTTTTGTCATAAAATGGCCAAAAATGCTTAGAAAGCGATTTGGCCACTCTTACCAAATTTGCACAAAATTTTTCTATGAAAACTAGTGAAAGGAATTGATAAAAATGAACCAAGAGAACGAACTGGAAAGTTCATTTCTTGGGATCTTGGCTTGCTCTTTCAGAGCAGCCAATACATGACTCTTTTAATCAGCCAAATGCAAACTTTAACCGCAAATAATCTTCCTAACAAGACTTTAGATCTATTTAAAAATGAACTTTGTAAAGGAAGAGTAATTTTACTAGATCTTTAAATATTAGATTTGTGAGTATTGAAATCTGGATCTAATGAGCAAATATCAAATCTATTCTAAATATTGCAATATTTATAGATTTGGACATGAAAAAAAAACGGTAACCAAAGTAGAATAATGAGTTTGAGGTAGAAGGATAGAACCCGGAGAACGAAAGAGGAGTTGGGTGAATGGAGTCTTCTTGGTAGTGGTATTGCGAGGGACTAAGCTCCTTCTTCAGATATGCTTGAGAGGTAGCAACGCTAGCATGCTTGCTACAATCCTCCAACTTAGATAACCTGTACACACTCACAACAGCTTGCACAAGGGAGGCAAAGTATCGATTCTTCACCAAGAAAAAGGACTTATAAAAAAATGCTTATTCAAACAAGAATTTGCAATTTTTAAAGCATCTTAAATGGCTAATCAGTAAGAATAAATTGTAAAATATTATTTCTTACCCTACTAGAATGTATATTCTCTTCAAAGGTCAATAAACTCCAACAATAAACAAAGTTGTGAAATGACACAGTTTACCTCAATGGATCAAGAGCCTCAGACATCCACACAAATGAGCAACACAATGCATAAGCCTCCAAAGCCTAACTTTTTTATTCCGGTTCTCAAAGAAAATATTACAAATAGAATGAGAGCAGAGGTTCGACCTTGACATCGAACAATGGAGCAAAGCTCTTGTTTAAATAAGAAATTACAGAGTGAGGGGGGCGCTAATCCAAGAGAGGGGCGCACATGCTTGATGGGAGAGTTAACGTCTAGTCTTTTGCTTGATGTATGGATTGATTGGTGGCCAAATAAATGGGGATGCGCCACCTCTCAATGAGGTAGGCGCTCCCTACCTTGGTATCATCGCAACCAATCACGAAGTGCCATGAAGCCAAGTCGCCCAACATAGAGAGGGCACATATTTTTACGTTGACTTACTTCCTTTGGTTTGGCGTTTGATTGAAGCTCCATCCATAGGGATTGCACCACCTCAAGAGAGGTAGGCGCATCCCTTTATTGTTTGTATCAATCCATGAGACGATTGTCGTGTGGAGCATGACGCACTCATGAAGGGGGTGTTCCACAAACTTTAGAACATAAGATATATTCGCTCATCCTTAATTCTTTGACTTCTAATCCATATGTTTTATCCTTTAAATTAAGTCTCCCACCATATGTGACATGATGCCAACTCATTTGGCACATGTTTAATTTATATTTTTTTATTATTATTTTTTGATAATGGTGCAATTTGTAGCACCATTAGCATTAAAATGCCATTTTGTAGGCCTGATAAGAAAAAATGCTCCACAAGATGATTTAATCGCCCGAAACATAGGAAGACTGTGTCCTAGGGTAAAGATGACGCTCTGAGCGTGAAAACGAGCATCCCTGCGCTAAATTCCTCCTCTGGATCACACTTTTATCACCATTCAAATTTTTCCATTTAAACTATTAAAAATGGCCTAATATTGCAGAAAATTTTATTTTTCTTGGAACTGACTCAAACTCCTGGGGGACCTAGTACATGACCATACGACTTTATTTTAGTGTCTAGCATGTTTATATATGTTATAAAATTGACTTTAATAACCCCCCAAGGCCTAACCACCACTTTGGGCATTCCAGTTGGAGGTGTAGGAGAAAAATTCATCAATTATACTCAGCTAAAGGCAAAGCATAATTGACAAGGTAAAAAACTCCTTGGAATACCTTCATTGGTTGTTAAGTCCTAGGGAGCCAAGTCACTCAAAATACCACCATGTTATCACACTTTATTACAAACCCCATGGGGCATGGTCATGTATTACAAAATTAAAAAGGAAGGCCCTGAAAGGCCTGATTTGGAACTTCTGAACTCTGAAAAGCACAAGTATTTGTGCAAACACTGGCGGCTCATCTAGAAGTCCAACTGAGTGCAACTAAGGTGGTAACAGGCGTCACTCATCATTTGTGGCTCGTATTTTATGGGAGAGGTTTCCAATGTAAAGAGGGGCACCCCTCTCATGAGGTGGCAGCTACCTCATCACCTCACACCAACCAAAGCTCCAAGCTTTAGATTCAACACAGTGTTATATCCATGATTGAAGGGTGCACCCCGCTCTCTCAACCTAACTCATGCGCCCTCTCTTCTCTCATTAGCTATAAAAGCGAGGCTTGCTTCATTGCTCAACATGGATAACCATTGGTAGCCAACATGTTCATTACACTAGACATTATTCTTCCGATATTGAATATTCAACACAACCAATTAAGTTTGCTTACTCCACTCATTCAACCCACTAAATCAACAAGAAGTTTCACGTGTCACCAGTTGGAAGTTGTGGCAGCTCTGTATATGGGACCTTGGGTTATGGATGTTCTTAGTGGACATCCTCCATGCAAGTGTCAAGGGCAATGCTTTTCGAAGGGAGTTGGTATGTTATGATCCTCTTTGGTAATGGTATGTACCTCCATGCATATTACGTACATCCATGGCTATATTTAATTAGGTGATAGGGTAGGTGTAAGACGGCTATTGAATGTGGCCCACTATGCTGCTTAATATAATATGGCCAAGCCATTAAATAAGGGCCATTAGTGGTTATGACTAGGGTTTGAGGAAAGCTCATAGTGGAGGTGTTGAGCATTATATCTTTTAGTCTTTCACACTATTTGGAGGTTGCCCCTTAAAAGTGGCTAGGAAAGTTCCCCCTCCCTTGAATAAAGTCGATAATAGAGTTCTTGTGGCATCAAATTCTGTCTTCTTGATGTTCTTATTATTGTGCACTAAAGATCTTGACATTGTTAGGAATCCTTCATGAGGAAGTATTACTTATTTAGGTGAAATCCTAACTGTCTTATGAAGCTAAGAGACAACCTTATGTGGCTTCAGGAAAGGGACAATTTCTTTTTGATCACTCTTGCTAACAAAAGAATTGAATCCGATGTGGGTCATTAAAATGGGCACCTTTTTCCCACCCCGAGAGGCAGGTCGATAGAAGACACCATCTCCCCATAGTCAAAGTGCCTATTCTAGAGAAATTGCATTGCTAATCCCTTGAAGATAGCGTGTTGTGTTTCATAGCTCCATTCTATTGACCATTTATACATATATAGATAGAATGCTGTGTTCAATAAGATCATAATGCACTTCTTTGTGTTCTACTTCTTATAATCATTGCTATTCTGCTCTCCTATTATCCAAGTCATGCACATGCATCTTCTGCATATTCTGTTTCATTGTTATGACTTTGAAGTTGCAATCATGCAAAATTAACATTCAGTAATCTATCCTTCTTAGTTAGCAATCAAATGTGGCATCTGATAGTTTGGTACAACTTTGACTTACAGCTTGTTTTTGATATCTTTGACTTGCAATTGTCAGAATATGTCTTAATATCCACCTAGAATAGCAGTTTTCTGTTAAATCTAAAATCTTGTAAAATTAATGTCCATGAATTGAAGTGTTACTCTTTTTTTGCTTTTCCCTTTTGTCCTTGTATGTATTGGAGATGGATTTTAACCTTCCAAAGATGATGTCTTAGATACGGTTTGAGGTTTCTGTGCAATTTTAGATCTAATCAAGTCAACTATGGAACAGATCTTAAAGGATCAGCCAGAGCTGTCAGAATGGACTTTGAAATATAATGCATTTGGCAGGGATCTTGAATTTTCTTGGCTTGCTCGCAATCTGCAGGTAATAAGCTTAAGCTTAGTTTTATATTCTTTTGATGAGTCATTATTAAAGATACAACAAAATTTGAGCACATGTTTTCTTTTCTTAAATTTATAATTTTCTGCATAACATGCTTCTCCTGATTGCTTTTGGCAAGTTGAGTCTTAATTTTGGCTTATGTTCAAACAATGAACTTTGATGTCATGCAGCCAATCCAAAATCAGAAAATACACTGGCGTTCTTTAGATGGTCTTCCAAATAGGTGAGTTAATGGACCTTGTTACAACTCTATAATGAACACAAATGTTTTATCTGAAAACGCTAGTGCTTTTAAGTTATTTGGAGAGTCTCTTTTTAAGGTAGTGTAATCAATATCATGTACCTAAAATTTTATATAACTTATTGGATTTAACATCTTTCACTTTACTCATCCAATCTATGCATCAAAAACCTGGAAGTCAATTTGATGGCCATGACTCCAATTCTATCGTGTGTAGAGGCCACTCCTATTGTGTAATGTTTCATACAAATAATTACAAACCACTTACAGGCTTCATTTTCACAATGCATATTTCATACATGATTAATTTTTAAATTTTTACTGGAAGAAAGACGTAATATTAATCCCATGCAGGGACTTGTATTCAATGACATAACAACTTCCTTCTGCAGATTCAAGATGCAGCCCAAAAAAAACAAATGGGGTATAATCACCCTCGTTGAAACTTGTGTATATTTCAGTGTTATCTTTGTCCTGCCTATTGCCGTCTAATACACACTTGAGGGGAACGCGGCAGGAAACCTTCAAGCCGCTCGATGTGTCCTTGGGGGCAAGTCAGAGTTAAGTGTTGTCACCTGATTATTTGACTCCTCCGTCTAGGCTACTCCTAGCGAAGCCAAGGGGGGTGGTCCCTGTAAAAAGTAAATCTATGGCTTTTACACTACGAAATGAAAAAGGAACAATTTCTAGGAGTTTTTTAATGATGAATAAAAATACTAAATGATGAATATGAAATCGCTGAACAATAAAGAACATTTGCAAATTAGGTCAACAACATTGTATAAAAGATAACATTCATGACATGATAATAGGTTGATTTAAACAATATAGTTCATATGATAGACCAGTGCTGTAATATGTGAATTGTTGCTTGTGTCGGGGTTGCTGATGATGTCTTTGTTTGTCAGATTTAAATTAATTAAAAGATGAGTGATTAAGGGAGTGGGTTGATTGTTTGTTTGGACCAACTCTGAATCGCTCCTTCGAACTGAGCGTTGCGACATTTATACCAAGGGTCCAACCAGGCGAGGCATAACCTTCTTAAAGTAGCATGCTAACTCTAAAGTAAGCTTCACTCGACCTCCCGAGTTCTTGAGATTGAATCTTTGTAGGATTGCCCTATTATACTAGCCACTCTGAGTTTCTTTTTGATTGACCAAACTGTTCAGACTAAGCAACAGCGGGCAAGAGCATACTCGGATCTTTCAAGCCTTGGTAATTTTTTATTAAATGTGAAAGGTGAGTTGCTTAATTAAACTGAAGCCCAAGAATCACTTTTCCACACACCAAAAATTGGTGCAGTACTTCGGGAAAGCAAGGGCACAAATTTTAAGGGTTATTGAAAATTGTGAAAATTTGACAAAAGCATGAATAAGTAAATCTAATCTATACAACCCTCTAGGGATGGATTGTGTACTCGTGATTGTTTTTAATTACTATTTGCTTAAAGAAATTAAGCTAAGCAAAAAATAAACAAAAAAATCACAAAAGACTCAGATCCCCCCTGGGGGGATGGGGGCAGGCGCTGAAATAGCCTGCCTGCTCTTTTTATTTTTTAATTACAATCAAAGCCAAGGAGAAGTGATGCTGGTCCTTTATGAATTAGGCACCAGACAGCTTACAAGCGCTAGAAAGAAAGAAGGAAAAATATCACCGATTGTCCGGATGGTCACAAAAGGTTCCAAAGCTCAAATTTTGACCAAAATATCCTTAAACTTGCTAAAAAATAATAGAAAACCAACAAGCTTTATTAGTTTAAAAATAACCAAAAAGCACTTTAAGAGTGTCATTGGCAATGTTACAACAAATTGCAATTTTTTTCCTAAATTAACTAGCAAAAGAAAGACAAAAATAAGTAAGGCAAGCTAGAAAGCTTGCCTTCCTAGGATCTTTGCTTGCCTCTTTAATGTTAAAAAGTTAACCAGATAAGTTATTCTCAGGAGGGCATGAAAAAGTTTTGCATGCTCAAATGCATGCAAAAGTGAGTTTTGTATGCACCCACTTTAGGTTTTTGGTAAACCTAATTTTCCAGTGAGTTGATATAAGGAGACAGAAGGTGTCTGTCAGATTTACCGAGCCAACTGATTTGAGATAGATCCAGTTGAAAGGTGGGCAAATTTCCTAAGGAAGGAGGGCGCATTCTTTGAGGAGAGAGAAGCTCGTACAACTTCCGATTGATTGAGAAAGGTTGTGACCATTAGAGCTCAGATATGCTTGTTGTCACACCATAGTAGTTGGGCTACTATGTTTGCTGAGCAGATATCTGCACTTTTCAAAGCTTTGCCTTTACACAATTTCAGTGAGATCAGTTATGATGAGCAACCTTATTTATGATCACTTACACATCAGAGCAGCTATTAGACAGTGTGTAGACCTTGTGCCAAGGATGAGCCTTGAGAGCCTAAATTTGATGACCGACATGACCTTTGTTCCATACAGATTCAGTTCAGCGCACAGAGTTCCAGATGTTCTTATTGCAGCAATGTTTCATTGGTTCTAGATGATATTGATATGCAGTGATATGACTATTAGAATTGTGATTGTTAGCATTTGATTATTATCTTGTTGTTTTAGTCATCTTGGTAGCATTAACTTGGTATATAACTCATGATGTGGCAGTATTATTTAAATGAATAAAACGAACTATCTTGGTTGGATTTAAATAATAAAATGGATATATTACTTAGACTTTAAAGGTTTACTGACTATACTCATTGGTTTCATTCATCCTCTTACGAGCATGGATATGGTCTTTCCTGACATTTATGTTTGCTAGCTTAGGCACCACATTCACTTGAGTCCATCCATCCATGACCTTCCTTGTTTTGGCTTTCACCTTGACTTTCCTTCTTGACTTGTGATATGGAGGACCTCCCCGCTTTTGCCTCTATGTTGGACTTGCATCCATGTTAGTTTTGTGTCTTGGCTCTGAGTTGGCAACAAAACTTGCCTTTGGTGAGTTGGATTTTATGTCATTATCATTCTAGTCAGTTGCCCCAATGTGTGGTTCTGCGCGGAATTTCCCCTAAATGTACTACCTTGGAAACAATTGGAAGCCCAATGAAAAGGGCTATGAAATGTAATGCAATGAAATGTTGTGAAATGAAATGCACCTCGGATGCAAGCTGCGATTAGTTGTGCTTATTAGCGCATGTGAAATCCCAGAGGGGTTGTACTAGGCCTAAAAAGCAATGAATAAATAAATGCTATATCTAACTATTGTTGGCCATGAAATTATATGAAATGAAAAGTCCTAAAAAGCAGTGGCTAAACAAATGCTAAATCTAAAGACTGCTGACCTCATATGGAAAAATATTTCATTGAGTCTACGGGTTATGATTTGAGATGGAGTAAGGGACAACTAAATCAAAGTGTCCCCTAGAGCCATGAGTGGCGGTTAGTAGACATTTTTGCCAAGGTTGAATAAACACTTCACTAAACAACTCATCCATTTGTGAGACACCACTATTCCCTGTGTATCTTGGTCTGACACATGCCTAAGTGTGTAACACCTTTTCCCTTATCCAAAGTATCACTATGACAAGTTGGTCAAGTCATCCCTTCTACCTAGCCTTGTCCTTAGCCTTCACCCTATGCTAGCAGTTAGGCCATGTCCATTGGATGAAGTATGTCTTTAAAGCTTTGGTGCAAGTAAGTTATAAATAACATTGAATATCAATATATTAACTGCCACTTGATTGATGTTTATACTTTGAGTTAAGCTATGAATATGGTTAAAGGAACATGTCTTAGTCATTTGTTATAATCTAGTCTTTGGTTGTATTTTGACCTAGTCAAACATAGTTTGACCATGGTCATCCTTGGGATCCGTGATGAGATGGACCACTTATGCTATATGATGTTGATCTATGGTCCTACACATGCCTATTGATGATTCCATATGTTGGGTAGATGCTTCAGATGATGATTGATGCAGTTTTTATGGATTATTATTGTTTATAGATCATATTTTTACTTGTTCGTGTATGGTGGACCCTACAGATGATCCTACAGGTTATCATGAGGTGTATGAGTACTCATCTCTAGTGGATTTGGGTCTTCTGGATCCATTGAGACACTTATCTTTCAGTTTCAGGCACTCCCTAACATGATACTAGCAGTTTTCCACCTGTTGACCAGTTTGGCCATGCTGATGTGGCCTATCCAACAGTCTTTGGAGGCTAGTTGTTTCCTAGGGCACTATAAAGGAAGGGGGTGGTCCAGCCACTTGTTTTTACCATATTACCCCCCTTCCAGACATGATGGTGCACTCAGTTTGACAGCGCAGGTACCCCCGCGTCAGTTTTGGGCACTTTAAGTGATTTTCAGGAGATTTAAAAAATGGAATAAAAGGGTCATTGGGGAATTCGATTTGGGCAATTGAGGCAAGGTTTTGGCACTTGGTCTGCACAGAGGTCATCCATGGTGTATCCCCCTTCTTCCAGATCCATTGGCACCAGTTAGTGGGGTCCACGTGGGCTACAAGAGGACTTTTATTGCATATCTCTCTTTGATTATGCAGACATGATTTGATCATTTGCATACTTGGACATGTCATTGAGTCATATCTTATATTATTGTGCCATGGGGACGTGCTAGTGAAGGGAAGTAATACCTCCTAGCCCCACCATGTGCTCCTAGTCACTTGTCCATGTCATTATGTTGTGGGACACATGTTTTAGGCCACCCCCATGTATGACGTCATCCCCTTAGGGCTTGTTGTCCACCGAGATGCACACCAGCAACATAAATCTTTTGAAAGATGTTCCCTCACTACAAGTGGGGAAAGTGTGGCCTTGGGGGCAAGCAATGAGCCAGGTTCTGTCCCCTGAATCCCAGCTCCTCCGTTTAGGATAACTCCTAACGAAGCCAAGGGGGGTAGTCCCTATAAAGAGTTTACTATAGCTCAATGTGTTTCAGTGTTTTTAGTGTATGGTGATGCGGATGGGTGTTGTTTAGGAGTTTTAAAGATGAAAAGATCACAAATTTACTTTAGATAAAACACAAGGTAAAATGCAATCCACGTTGCGATACAAGATTACAACATCAACAGTATATCAAAGACTTGCGAAAATGAAATAGCATCCACAGATGAATGACTTAAATGGAAAATGGCCCAACAATATGAATATATGAAAATGTAACAATTAGACCAGTGCCTTATGGAGTCAAAAAGTTGTATAGTGTTGGGGGATGCTGAAAGTACAAGTCTTGGAGAACCGTTCGTGAGATCGTTTTGCAATTTATCTTGGTAATTTGAAAGTTTTAATGGTCTTGATTATTAGGCTAAGAACAACAAGGTAAACAAAAGACTGGAAAGGTATACTTTCAGTGGCTTCCTCTTCTGATGGTATGTCGGTCCGCCCAGAGTTCAAGGAGTAAGTGTCTAAAGACTTAACTACTTCGATGTCTAGACAGCGGAAACCTTCGGCACCACCAGGTTTAGGAACTTTGCCCAGTACCTGAGTATATCTTGAATGATCAACGCCGGTTCGTTGGTTGTGGGGGTGAAAATTTTATTATGTTATCGAATATTATCAAATCCAACACCTTTTTGAGTACTGGCCCAACCTTTTCAGGTTGGCAGAGCATACGGGTGTCAGATAGCAACCAAGATAAATTTATTAAAGGGATGTGAGTTGGAAATTTTATTATTGTTTGAGCACACAGTTCAACTCTCCGACAGAGAGTGCTCTTGACTTTGTCTTATGACAAGGTTCAAGAGACTTAGTTATTCTATATGGCTAATGCAGGGAAAATGCAAATTTTAATATGCTCTCCGACAGAGAGTGCTCTTGACTTGGGTTATGGCAAGTTCAAGAGGCTTTGATCTTGTTAAAATAGAGACAGTTTGTACGCAAAGAAAAAGCACAACTTCCAAGTAAACAAATAACGAAAAGAGAAATAAATGAAAGAGAAAAAGCAAGGCCAAATTGAGTAACAAACCAAGAAATAAATAACAAGGTGGGATCAACCTCCGAACAAGGTGACCACTAGAACCACCAGTCCTTGAGACCTTCCATCTAGCTGAATGTCGACAAGGAGTCTAATGGGGATAGAGGAGCTACCATAAAACAATGTGGCCCTTGGGATGAAATCCCAAAGTTGCTATCTCAAGTCAAGACTTGGAAATGGAAATTATTCTAAGTACAAAAAGATAAAATTTAATATAGGAAATTATACAAGTCTAACTAAAGCATGCATGAAACAGTCTTCCCCAAATGGGGAAGGAGAAACAAAGTGTGGGAGGCCTTATCCCACCTAGCCTTTTTATTAACTGAGTTACAAGTGCCTTTGGGAATTAAACCCTTCAAAGGTCTTTTGAGAGAAATAAAATAACTATGGAAACAATACTTAGAAGCCCTTAATGGCTTTTACAAAGGAGAGTGTATATGATTTCTCTTATTGGTTCAAGTCTTCTCCTTGGGTTATAATTTTGATCTTCTTTGAGTCTTGTTTTCACAAATCTTCCTTCTCCTTCAAAGAACCTACACAAGCTTAGCCCAACTTCAACAATGCACCCTGTTGTCCACCAAACTGCACACCAGCAGCAGAAATCTTTCGAAAGTTGTCTCCCTCACTGGAAAGTGGGGAAAGGTGTGGCCTTGGGGGCAAGCAATGAGCCAGGTACTGTCACCTGAATCCCAGCTCCTCCGTTTAGGCTAACTCCTAACGAAGCCAAGGGGGGTAGTCCCTACAAAGAGTTGTCTAAGGCTCTTGTGTTTTATATAATTTTTGATGTGATGCGGATGGGTGTTGTTTAGGAGTTTTGAAGATGAGAGACACAAAAAAGCTTTAAATGAAACCAAGATAACGCAATCCACATTGCAAGAGAAAATGAAAGATACATTGAATCAGAAACAAATCACTCTTTATGAAAATTAAAGCAACTACTCCAGATTGATATTAAGCAAATAAAGTATATGATAAAGGACCAGTGCCTTATGGAGTAAAAAAATACTGAGTGATTGAATTGTTGATACAAGTGTTTGAGAAACAAGTTCTTGAGATCGTTTTGCAGCTTATCTTGGTAAATTGAAGATTTTAGTTGTCTTGATTATTATGGCTAAGAACAAAGGTATCAAAAGGATATGGAACCTTACCCAAGAAAAACACTGGCAACCTATTAGGTGATAGGTCGGGAGCACCCAGATTGCAAAGAGGGCAAGTGTGCTTGCGGCTTGACCGCCCTCGAGTCTGAAAGTGGATTCCTGGCACCACCTCTTTCAGGAAGAACTCAGTGATTTTGTCTTGGTTGGGGTTTTGGGGTAAAATTTTAATTAATATTATCACTTGCGAAATTAACAAGTCTTGCACCTTTCTGAGTACTAGCCCAACCGTTTTCGGTTGGCAGAGCATACGGGTGTAGGACGAAAACCAAGGTAAATTAATTAAAAGGGAAGTGTGTGTTGAAAGGTTTTATTATTAGAGCACTCGTTCAACTCTCCGACAGAGAGCGCTCTTGACTTGATCTTATGACCGTAGTTCAAGAGACTTGCTAAATTAAAATGCCTAATGCAAGAAAGATGCAAATTCTAACAATGCTCTCCGATAGAGAGTGCTCTTGACTTGGATTTGTCCAAGTTCAAGAGGCTTTGTTCATTCTAAGAAGCAAGAAGCAGTTGTGATATAAGTTATTGAAACTTTGTGAAACTCAAAACATATGATAGTTCAAATCAATGGAAACACTGCTAACATACTACTTGCAAAATAAAATGAGATAACGGAAATATCTAGTGTTCTACCAAGCAAAAATTTACTCTACAGGTGGGATCAACCTCCGAACAAGGTCAACCACTAGAAGCCACCAGTCTTGGAAACCTTCCAGCTAGCTGGATGTTCACAATAAGCTGATGGGGGAACGAGAAGCTACCACAAAGTTATGTGGCTTTTGGGATGCAATCCCAAAGTTAGCTCTTCTCTGGTCAAGGCTTGGAAGAGAAATGACAAAATTAAAACAAATTATTCTAAGACAAGAATTGTAAAGATCTAAGCTAAGCAAAACAAACAAACCCAACACTCTTCCCCAAATGGGGAAGAAGACCAAAAAGTGAAGCCTCTTCCACTTGAAAATTTTATTGAACGGTTACAAGTGCCTTTGGGAATGAAGCCCTTGAAAGGTCTTTTGAGAGAAAAAACTACTTAACAAAAGCAATACTTTATGAGCCCTTAATGGCTAATCACAAAAAGGAGAGTATACAAGATTTGTTATTGTGGTTCAAGTCTTTTCCTTAGATGCACTTTGCTCTTCTTTTTGAATAATGCTCTTATCAAGCTTTTCTCCTCCTTCAAGAAAGATCTACAAAAACTTCAAACTTACTTCAACAATGTACCCATTAGATGTTAGTCAAATTCCAAGTTTGAAATTAAATGCAAAGACTAAGATCTAACCTATATGCAAAGAATTTTTTTTTTAATGCAAACTTTTGAGATTTATGATATGAGATCTAAGGCCCTAATGCTATTTTTCAATACATAAATCAGAAATTACTAAGTGAAATTATTAGAGATCTAATCTATTGCAAAAAGACAAGATCTATACTTTATGAGATGAATCTACACTAACCAAACTTGAAAATTACCAAACTGTTGACTATTTTTTGAAGTGTTTGAAGGGCAGAATTTTAAAGTAGATGATAGGGACAAGAGGGCAGCCAAACGTGGGACAAGAGACAGCTGCAAAAATGCAAATGATGGACAGTGGTGGAAGATGGTAAGGGCAGCAGCTAGAAGAAAGAATGGGACGAGAGGAGGAAAGAGGAATGGATGGGACGAGAGCTAAAGAAGACTAGATGGACGAGAGGAGGAAGCTAAGATGAATGGAAGAAGAAGATAGCAGCAGCAGAACACAGATGGCAGCAGCAAGAAAGAGGGTAGCAGCGGTAGGGAAAGGCAAGATGAGACTAGGATGAGAGGCAAACAAGAAGGCAAAAAACCAAGCAAGCCAAAAACAAAGGCAAACTAGGTAGTAGTCTTAAACTTGGAGAAGAGTAGGGCTTGGATTTCCACAGTTTAGATGGGTAGGACAAGTAACTGATTTAAAAGATTTGTTTGAAGATTATTGATGGAAAGAAAACACATAAGACTCCTCTTTTGCTAGTACTCAACAAGTAGAGAGATCTTTGGCCAAAAATTGGGGTGAAGGAGAACTTGCAAGAGCTCACAAAACCATTAGCAATACCTGCAAATAACATATGATTCAAGAGAATAGAAAAGAAATACATGCATGTGCTAGATTGTTAGCCTTCTAAGCATATAGATCAAAACTAAATAATCATAAACATATGAAAAAATGACACAATATCACCTCAAGAGTGTGATGAAGCATGGCCACCAAGAGCCCCCAAGAATTTGACCTCCAAAGTCACAACTTTATTAAATATAACTTCAAATACAATTGCTCAGAGTTTCGATGCATAAAAGTCCATGCTCATGAGGCAAAATGAGCCTCATTATATAGCAATAGAAGACTACCTAAAGACCCAAGTCGAATTGGCTTGAATAGAGCCAATGGTCACCTAACCTCAATCGAATTTCAATCTATCAGCTCTCAACCAATCAAAATATCAATCAAATGAGTCTCCACCTAACACAAGTTGAGCTTGGAGATGATGTGGATGGGGAGTTGGCCTCCACCTTGGCAAGGCGCCCCCCATCTCACTTTGGAACTATCACCACGCTAATAAGTAGTTGCCATGTGTAGAACTCGCCTCAAGAAGGAGATTGACGTGAGCATTGGAGGTAGGTGCTTGGAGTTTGAAACAAGATTCGATTGCAAATCATGGTAGGTGGGAGTGGGGGGTGGCCTCCACCTAGGCAAGGTGCCCCCACTCCATTCAATGCAACTCATACCAACCAACAAACCCAATTAATATGACCTCCACATCACTAACTCGATTTTGCATGCATGAGGGCGAATTCACTAGAGGAGCTTTGACTTATGCTGACTATATAGTTGACTGAAGATGCTTAGAGATGATTGGAATCTTCATAAATGCTGAGTGCCATGTCATTTAGCCTTCTACTTTATTCCATTTGGATTATTTTGGAGAGATTTGGATTATCTCCAAAATAATCATTTTTATTATTTTAATTAATAATTTCTCTGTAAATGGCTTTTCAGAGAAAATATTAATTACGAGGCCTAAATGACATCCGAAACTTGGATCTAGCTGGTCCATAGGTCATGTGTGATTTTTGGCTTATGAAATGAGCCATCAATCACTGAATTCGGACCCTGGACGACTGACATATTACAAATTATTATTTATTTATTTAAACTATAGAGAAATTGATTAAATTTAAAAAATAATTAAAAACCCGAATTCGACGGACCCGGTAAAATTTTTTTGAAATTTTTTCTTAGGGTTTAATGGACTTAGGACATGACCGACACTTATTCTAACAGTGTCTAGTAGGCTTATATACATTAGTTGGCCTCTAATAACCCCCCATGGCCAAAATTTTCAAAATCGGGCATTCCAGCTTTGGAGGAGCGGGAGAAAACCTCATCGATTATACATTGCCTTAAGCAAAGTATAATTGACAAGGGAAAAAACTCCCTGGAATACCTTAGTTGCTTAATCTAGTCATGGGGAACCGAGACACTCAGATCCTACTAGCACACTTTATTACAAACCCCATGGGGCCATGGTCATGTCGACTCAAAAAACAAAACAGGCTAACCAAAACTGGCTAGCCACAAATGTTAAATCATCTAATACACTAGAGGCAAACACTTATCATGTTTGTAAAATGGCGGCTCTTCAGAAAATCCAACTATGGTACAAATAAGTTGGTAACACACCCATTAGATGTTAATGAAAATCAAAACTTTGAAACTAAGTGCAAATCTAAGATCTAATCTATATGCCAAATCCTAAATGCAAACTTTAAACACTTTCAAATGAGATCTAAACTAGAAACTTTAAGAAACAAATGCAAAACTTTAGAGCTTAACTATTGACAATGTAAAGTCTAAAGTATGAACTAACTCTAACACTAACAAGTTTATTGTTTTGTTTTTTTTGTGTTTGTGTCTTCTTGGAAGATGGACGAGAGGGAGGATGGAAGACAAGATGAGAGGAGAAAGGGGAGAAAAGAGAGGGGAGACGAGAGGGAAGAGGAGAGGAAAGAAGGCCCTAACTAGGGAAGACGAGAGGGAGACCTATAAGACAAGAAGGGAGAGGGAAAGCAAAAGACAAAGAGGGCAAAAAGGGAGTAAGACGAGAGCTAGAAGGAGAGGGAAAAGAGATGGGAATGAAGACGAAAGGGTGAAGATTTTGGAGATGGATCTAAGGGGGACGAGAGCAAAAAGGAGATGGAGGGAAGACTAGGACGAGAAGCAAGAAGAGGTTGGACGAATGCAAAGAAGAAGGCAAGGTCAAGGCAAACCACAAGCCAAAGGTAAGCTTGACAAGTCTCTAGGCTTGGAGAGAAATAGAAGTTTCTGGTTTCCACAGCTTAGAAAGGTAGATCCAATAACCAGTAACCAATTGAAAACTTGTTCGAATGCTTGATGGAAGAAGCAAGAACTCCTTGTTTCTCGATTTTGTAAAGTTAAACATCTTTCGCAACCTGCAGAGTGAAAGTGAAACCAACAAAAACCCTTGTACTTTGGGAAAATACCTGCAAAATCCACATACTCAAGAGAAAAGCATAGATTTATAGTTACTTGTGCTAGATTGTTAGCCCTCTTGAATTATAAATCTATAACTTAAAAATCAGAAGTACATAAGCAAAACACGATATCACCTTGTTACAAGATGAAGTATGGCCACCAAGAGCCTCCACATTGACCTCCAAAGTCTCAACTTTATTCAATACTTAAACAGATTACAAAAATCCTCCAGAGTTTCTTTGCTAAAAGATCCATGAGGAATGAGGAGAAAAGCCCTCATTATATAACAAAACTAGAGCCTAGTCTACCCTAATTCGAATTGGCCATGAATGGAGCCAATAGCACTAAACACAAATTCGAATTTGCCATCAAATATCAATCACCACCATGTCAAGCCAAGCCTTGGAGTGCAACTCCACCAAGTAATTCGAGTAGCATTGAATGGGATGCGGAGGTGGCCTCCACCTTGGCAAGGCACCCCTCATCTCCACATTGGAAACTTCACCATCTAACAGATTATTGCCATGTGTAAAATCGAGCTCCAGAAGGGAATATACGTGAGGATAAGGAAGTAATGCGTGAGCTCTTCAAGGAGTTGAGGTGAGTGAATGTAGGGGTATGCTTTGAGTTACAATGAGAGCCAAATCCTTGTGATTGCACAACTTAAGGAGGGTGCCTACCAAGGCATTAAATGCAACCAACCAACCAACCCATTCATCAATTTACACATCATCAATTCGCAGATTTGAGGAAGGTGGGCGAATTCACTTGGAGAGATCCACTTGTGTTGACTGTACACTTGATTGGATGATGATTGAGATGATTGGAATCCTCATTAATGCCCAGTGCCATGTCAATTAGCCTTTTATTTTAATCCATTTGGACTATTCTAGAGAGATTTGGATTATCTCCAAATATTCATTTTTTAATATTTTAATTAATATCTCTGTAAATGACTTTTTTGAGAAATTATTAATTATGAGGCTGAATTGACATCCGAAACTTAGGATAAACTGGTCCGGGGATCATGAATGATTTTTGGCTTAAGGTTGGAGCCTTCAATCACTAAATTCGGATCCCGGATGACTGACATCTTACAAATTGAAATTTTTCCATTTAAACTATGGAAAAATTTATTACAAATTTAAAATAATTAAAAACCCAAAACTGGAGGACCCGGTAAAAATTTTTCGAAATTTTTTCTGAGGGTCCTAGTGACCTAGGACATGACCAAAACCTATTCTAATAGTGTCTAGTAGGCTTATATACATCAGTTGGACTCTAATAACCCCCCATGGCTAAAATTTTCAAAATCGGGCATTCCAGCTTTGGAGGAAGTGGGAGAAAACCTCATCGATTATAGCTCGGCTATAGACAAAGTATAATTGACAAGGGAAAAAACTCCCTAGAATACCTTAGTTGCTTAACCAAGTCCTGGGGAACCGAGCCACTCAGAATCCTACTAGCACACTTTATTACAAACCCCGTGGGGCCATGGTCATGTCAACTGAAAAACAAAACTGACTAGCCAAAATTGGCTAGGCACAACTGATAGATCATCTGATACACTGGAGTATAAACATTCATCATGTTTTTCAAATGGCGGCTCTTCAGGGAATCCAACTATAGTACAAAAAAGTTGGTAACAGGGCTCTTTTAGCCATGACGTCATCACTTATTTGAGTGATCCACGTCTATTGTTATGTTGGCTCATCTTAGCCATTGATTATATTGTTATATCTTTTGATGTCAACCACTAGTTTTCAAAAGTGGTTTAGGGTTTTGGTCTTCCTCATCCTATATAAGGAGGAGACCCCCTCATTGTAAAGAGACCTTTGGGCTATGGAAAACTTGGAATAAAATACTATCTTTCGAGATCCTTGTTATCACACCATAGTAGCAGGGCTACTATGTTTGCTTAGTAGATATCTGCACATTCCAGAGCTTAGATTATTTAGAGCTTGGCTATGATGACTTTATATTTTGAGATCACTCATGATCAGAGCAGTGTATTATTCAGACTTATGTTAGACCTTGTGTCAAGGCTGAGCCTTGAGAGTTCAGATCTGATGACCGATGCGACCCTTTATTCCATACAGTTTCAGTTGATGTATTGTAGTAGTGTTTCCGATGATATATGATGATTATTCTTATGATGATGTTGTATGACCTATGGATTTCTGATCAATGACTGTGGATTATTATCTTGTTGCTTTAGTCATGTTCACAGCATTAGCTTGGTATATGATTCATGATGTAGCAAAGTTTATAAACTTAAAATGGACTATCTTGATGATAAATTATAAAATGGACATTTTACTTGCACATTTAGGTTGTTTGATAAAACTCACTGGTTTACTACCTTGCATAGATATGGTCTATCTTGACACCATTTGTCTGCTAGCTTAGGCTCCACTTTCACTTGACTCCATCCATCCATGACTTTCCTTATTTGGCTTTAACCCTTGACTTGTCTTACTTGACTTTCTGATATTGAGGACTTCCCTTTTTACTACCTCTGTGTTTGGACCGCATCCCTGTTTGTATAGTGTCTCAGCTCTGAGTTGGTGACAAAACTTGCCTTTGGTAAGTTGGATTGTAGGCCTAAATCATTCCGGTCAGTTGTCCCGATGTTTGGCACTGGCACGAACTCCCCCTAGTCACTTGAGATGTTGGCTAAAACTGAAAGCTCATGTACTACTTATGGAAACTTATGTAAATTCGCCCATGGAAACTAAAAAGGGGCAAGAGCGATGAACTACTAAAAATACTCCTCGAAGAGTATAAGAATGGTCCAAAAAGCAATGGCAATTCTATATCTAAACAATTGCTGACCTTATATATGCATAAACATGCCCTGGATGCAAGCTGCAATTAGTTGTGCTTATCAGCACACCGGAGATCCGAAGGGTTATGTAGGCCAAAAAGGCCATGAAATGAAATCAATGGATCCTAATGAAACTGGATCATCTTTTATAAAAGTAGACATGATGCCTAAGTTGAATAAGCACTCTCTAAACAACTTACCCATCTGTGAGGCACAACCATTCCTCGTGTTTTATTTGTCCAGCACAGAGTTTGTAGCTTTCCCTCTTCTCCCAGTCCAAAGTGTCTTTTAGTTGAGTTTAGACAAGTCACTTCCTTTGCCTAGCCTTGTTCCTAGCCTTCATCCTTAGCTAGCAGTTAGACCATGTCCAATGAGTGAGTTTGTCATTTAAGCTATTGTGCAGGTAAATATAAATAACAACGGAATGAACAAATATGATTAATGCCACTAAATGATGTTATACTTTAAGTTAAGCTGTGAGTATGATTAGAGGAACATGTCTTAGTCCATTGATATGATTTATCCTTGGTTATATATTGACCTAGTCAATCCTAGTTTGATTATGGTAATTTCTTGGGACTCGTAATGATGTGGGCCATGTATGCTTATTGATGATGATTGGTGATCCCACATACTCTTGATGATGATGCTATATGATGGACATATGATTCAAATGATGATTGATGCAGTTCAGCAGGTTTTATTATTACTTCAGATCATCAGATTATGCAATGTCCATATCTAGTGGACCCTACAGCTAGCCCATTAGGGCAACCCATGGTGTACGAGTACACATTCTTAGTAGATTTGGGTCTTCTGGATCCAATGAGACACTTATCATTCAGTTCCGGGCACTTCTAATAGTGATAGATGCAATTTTCCACTTGTTGACCAGATTTGGGGCTGATTTCCCAGCCTGAGCAATAGGGGCCATGAGAGGCTAGTTCACCTAGGGCGTTGTATGAGGAGGGGGTGGTCCAACCACTTGATATTACCATTTACCCCCCCTTTTGGAGAGCCTGGTAGGCTCAGTTTGACAGCGCAGGTGCCCTAGGAGGCAGTTTCAACACTTTCACAGTTACTGAAGCAGTCCAGAAATGGGATAAAAGGGTCACTGAGGAATTCGATTTGGGCAATTGAGGCAAGGTTTTGGCACTTGGTTTTCACAGAGCTCTTCTAGGGTGAACCCCCTATCTTCCAACCAGTTTTCATCATTTGGGGGGGTCCACAGAGGCCACAGGAGGCCTTTTAGTGCATGTCTCTCACAGATTTTGAGGACAGATTTGATCATTTGTATTTATTTTGGACATATTATATTATTTTATTATGCCATGGGGATGAACTAGCAAGGATTGATGCCTTCTAGCCCCACCATGTGTTTCATGAGTCATGTCCTAGTCATATGAGGTGGGTCCATGTACTTTTGTCCCCTCTAGAGGATGACATTACCCTCCATGAGTTCTTTTACCTATGACGTCATCATTATTTTGGGTGATCCATGTGTTATGTTGTTATGATTCATCTTAGCCATTTATTATGTATTGAGATCTTTTAATCTCAACCACTCATCTTGTTGTAAAGTGGTTTTGAGATCTAGGGTTTTGGTCTTTATTATCCTATATAAGGAGGAGATCCCCTATTGTATAGCTCACCTTTGGGCTCTGGAAAACTTGGAATGAAAAGAATATTTTGGAGATCTACTTCTTGGCTTTGATTGGGTTGTTCTTGCATATGTTCTTGGATCTCTTGCTTCTAGACATTGTTTGCTTTTCAGGTGAAATCAACATTAAGAGAGGGAGGCCGAATTGCTTCAAGCTAGCTCAACGATTTGCTTTGTGGGAAGATTGTAGCGGTTGCTCACATCCTCCATGAGCAAGACGTCTTCATAGAGAGGGAGTTTTTCAATTGTGCTTTGTCCATTGATTACTTTCTTGATATGACATGCTTAGATCTTATGGATTTGTGGATCAAATCTAACTTGATGTAGTTTGGTTTACAGGTTTTCATGGGACATATTTCCTGCTAGGGCTTGGACGTTTTTCGTTGAAAACACTTGGATCAAGCTTGGAATTGTAACTAGGGCAATAATTCTCCATATGCTAAGAGGCCGCAAGCTTTGAGGTAAGATCTACAAGGTATGTATTGATTTCGCTAGTTCTCCATCCTATTGGTAAAAAACTACATTAAAATCAAAACCCTCATTTTTGTTTTTCTTAGATCTACTTGGATCTAGCTTGGCTTTTGAAAACATATTGAAAACCCACGTCTATAGTATCCACGACGATTCGGATCTATAGTTTGGTGTGGATTGGGCTACATTTGACACACTTTTCAAGGCACTTAGCCTTCCTTGGGTAAAGTCGACCTCTTTGGGTGGGTGAGTTAAGCTAGACCTAGAACATGGGTTGGTGAGATCCCACTTGATTCATGATCCTCACATTTGATAACCTACACCTAGTGCTTCACTTCATTGATTTTCACCTTGTGGGCCCCATTCCTCATTTTGAGGGTTGTGCCCCACTTGGGTCAATTTGGTGATGCATCTTCAATCTTAGATCGATGGAGATCTAGCCATTGGATGCCCTTGATTTTCAAGATCCACATTGATAATTGCCTAAACTACCCGTATCTAAACTTTGGTGGCCTTTGGACTTGGTTTGACACATGTTTCCATGCATTTAGCCCTCCTTGGGCAAAGTCGCACTTCTTGGGGGTTTGAGTTGACCCACTTAGAGAAACTGGGTGTTTGAGATCCCACTTGTTTTGGAAAGAGCACACCTTGAAACCTACATATAGTGTATCACTTTGTGAAGTTTTGCCTTGGGGGTATCATTCCTCATTTTGGGGATTGTTGTCCACTTGGGTCACTTAGTGAAACATTAGATCTAGTAAGATCTAACCATCACACCCACTTGATCTTGAAAAACCTCCTTGGTTTGCATCTTAGGTGTCCCGATCTACATTTTGATACCCTTTTGACTCCATTTGCCCATCCATTTCAAGGCACTAGTCCACCTAAACCTAAGGCAAATCACACTTCTTGGGATTTGTGTCAATTGCTAGATCCCATATGTGGGTATCTCTAATTTCGTATGAGATCCATAGATCTACTCTTTGCATACCCCTTGGCACCATTTGCACCCTTAACTTCACCTTGTGGGTCCCATTTGAACCACTTTCCATATCCCAATGAAGTGGGTCCCACTTGTGTATTTCATGGTACTAGATCTTGTCATTTGATCTCATTATGTGGCTTAAATCATTCATTGGTTGAAACACTAGTCATCCCTTAAGCCTCTTTCAACCATACTTAAACTTCTAGGTCCACCTAACCTTGCATTGGTTTCCGTAACTCATCTTTAATACTTCCCTAGAAACCTTTGCTTTGGTCCAATCATCTTTGATTGACTATAGGGTCTCCCCCTTGGTCTTGATTCATCTTGATCTAAAGTGAAGAGTGCCTCGGTTGACGTGACTCCCAGCTTGCATTGGGAACCGTGGCATCTCTTGGGTCACCTCTTTAGTTGTCCATCTCCTCTACCATCCCAGATGGGATACCATTAGGGACAACTACAAGTTGTGTGATAACATTTTTGGCACCGTTGCCGGGGAAGATAGAGGCTTAACTTAGGTGTCTGCAAGTATCCATGCATAATTAATATCTTATCACATCCGGATTAATTTAGATGGTTATCACTTCAATCCTTAATTTAAGCATATCCATCTATTTGTCGCTCATCTTCTCCCCGCTTATTAACGACATACATCTTGGTAGAAGAGTTTTAAACTCTACCTGGCGACTCCACTGGTGATCGATCCTATCATTATCTAAAACCCATGGGGTGCATCGGTTTGTATTTAGGTTCTTGATTTAAAAATATATATATATATAATAAATAAAAAGAATAATAATAAAAAAATATGAAAAATAAAAATAAAATTTGCTATCCATGGATGCTTCTGAGCGGCCTAGGACTTTTGGTCGTTTGAAAGTTTTTGACTTCTCGAAAATTGTTAGGTATCCTCATCAAATCCCTCATCAAGCCCGTGAAAGGTTGTCTAAATTTGATGGAAGTCATGAAGTATCTGCTAAAAGACACCTTGAACTTTTTAGGGAAATTATAAGAGTTATCCATAACCCATGAGGATGTGTGCATTGAACTATTGGCTTCATCTTTCAAAGAAAGACCTGAGCTCTGGTTTTTGAATTTGAAGGCCAATAGCATTTCCGGATATGACATGTTCGAAAATAAATTCCTAGAAGAATGAGGATGTGAATTCGATGATATATATTCTTCAAATCAAATCCAAGATCAAAACCTTCCCCTTTCCTATCATATCATTGAATCAATTAATAATCAAATATCAAGCAAGTTGTCAACATTCGAAGATGACCCCTCCTGCCCAATTTCTTTTGAGGATAAGTTTTCCACTTTTGAGTCAATCGAAAGTCAAATCCCTAATCATTGTATAAATCATAAGTTTTCAAATTTCTTTTTAGATAGCTCTAGTCCTGATCCTGAGGAAATTTTTGAGGATGAGCTTTTAGTCAAAAAATCTATTGAAGTTCCCCCTCCGGAGAAACTCATTAGTAATTTTAGCGATCATTCAATTCCTTATCACCTTATTGAAGAAGAAGAAGGTGGGGACATTGACCAAGATCCTTTAGTTGTGATTTCACATGATCATGATGCAAATAATCAAGATATTTTTGAACTTGTTAATTTTCTCCCGGACAAATTAAATAAAAATCATCATTTATCCTCATATGAATTTAATGATGAATCAATAGAAAGTCAGTCTCAAGATGAGGACGAATTAGTGAATCACACTGGATGCTCCAATCCTTGTTCTACTTCTTATAGTGAGTCTTTAAATTTTTATTTTTCCATCCTTAGTCAAGATAGCTTCATCCATTTCTTAGAATTAGAATCTTGTCCTCAATTTGTAAATATTAGACTTCATCAAAAGCTTCAAATCATTCATAGAGTAAAGAATGTTTTCTTTTGTCAAAATCCATTTGGGAGAACTTTCATGTTTGCAATCCACCCTCCCCTCCCAACTCTTTCAATTATCTTTGGGTTGGTGCTCTAGTCAATCTTTTGCCTTGGAATTTTTCAATAGGAAGTATATGCAGGATTACATGATTGGAGAGAAAACACTTCATTTCCCTTTTCAGTCACCTTGGAACAATGATGCTTGTTGTCAAATTATCAATCATTCTTGGTGGCTAGAAAATGTGTTTATAGATCAATTTCATATTTTCTCCATTTTTGAGCATCGAGGGGGTTTGGTTTTGATTTTTCGTCTTTTAAGCCTTGATTTTTCCCCACTTGGTTTTTATTTGATCATTAGTCCCAAGGAGAATCAAATTGAGTATGTGAGAGAAGTGAATGAAGAAGTTAATTTATGTGAAAATGAATCGAATCACATGTCTTATGTCTTTCCTCCATCCATCTCTAAGTTTAACTTGCATAAATTTTATGATCCTATCAATTCTTTGATGAGGATGTTTGCATCAGTCAATTTTCTCCTTGGCATGTTTTCATTTTGCACCATTCAAATCCTTCTTCAATTTCTGAACAAGTAAAGAAGATTGTGCTCTCAATTTCATTAATCTTTAATCCAATCTTGACTTGTTTTATCAACAAAAATCAAAGAAAAATCATTAATTTATTTGTTGAATGGTTGCACTGGATCTATGATTTTACCTAGCATTTGGTTTGACTGGTTAGAGTAGGGTAGGTAGGCTTTTGAATAAGTTCTCTTGAGCAGTAGGATTTGTGTGCTTTTCCTTTTTCTGTGTGCTGAGTATTGCCATTTGTCTGCTTGATTTTGTCCTTTGTTGAGTTGTTGATTGAGTTGAGCCTTGTTCTTTCCTAAGCCTGTCTTACCACCTGCATGCATTGAAGAGTGGTTAATTTTCTTGAGTTTTCTTTTTGGCTTCTTGTGCAAGTTGAGTTAAATGTGCCTACCTGAAAAGTTTTCTTTTACCTCCTGCACAGTAAAATGAACAAATTTATATGCCATGTGAAAATTTTCTTTTATGCATTTCAATTTCTGTTTTAGAGTAGATTTCATTTTTAGTGTTATTTTATATATCTCCCATACATGCTCCATGAGTTATTCT
The DNA here is from genome assembly GCA_027924585.1 of Larix kaempferi. Classification (NCBI taxonomy): domain Eukaryota; kingdom Viridiplantae; phylum Streptophyta; class Pinopsida; order Pinales; family Pinaceae; genus Larix; species Larix kaempferi. The sequence goes on along the minus strand of BSBM01000089.1, from coordinate 18,193,919 downwards.
AGTGTTTGTGAGCGCAGATACAGGTGCAAAATAAAAGCTGAAAGCAAGGATGTTGCAGTGCTGGATTGAAGATTGATGCAGAGCAGTTCGAGACCAAAGATTTTGAGGTTCTCAAGCGCTCTCTCCCTTAGAGCACTTGTCCCAGCTAGAGCCAGATGTTATCACACCATAGTAGCAGGGCTACTATGCTTGCTTAGCAGATATCTGCACATTCCAGAGCTTGGATATGATGACTTTATATTTTGAGATCACTCATGATTAGAGCAGTGTATTATTTCGACTTATGTTAGACCTTGTGTCAAGGCTGAGCCTTGAGAGTTCAAATCTGATGACCAATGTGACCCTTTATTCCATACAGTTTCAGTTGATGTATTGCAGCAGTTCAGATGATATATGATGATTATTCTTATGATGGTGTTGAATGACCTATGGATTTCTGATCATTGATTGTGGATTATTATCTTGTTGCTTTAGTCATGTTCACACCATTAGCTTGGTATATGATTCATGATGTGGCAAAGTTTATAAACTTAAAATGCACTATCTTGATGATAAATTATAAAATAGACATTTTACTTGCACATTTAGGTTGTTTGACAAAACTCACTGGTTTACTACCTTGCATAGATATGGTCTTTCTTGACACCATTTGTCTTCTAGCTTAGGCTCCACTTTCACTTTACTCCATCCATCCATGACTTTCCTTATTTGGCTTTAACCCTTGACTTGTCTTACTTGACTTTCTCATATTGAGGACTTCCCTTTTTACTACCTCTGTGTTTGGACCTTGATCCCTGTTTGTATAGTGTCTCGGCTCTGAGTTGGTGACAAAACTTGCCTTTGGTAAGTTGGATTGTAGCCCTAAATCATTCCGGTCGGTTGTCTCGACGTTTGGCACTAGCACGAACTCCCCCTAGTCACTTGAGATGTTGTTGGCTAAAACTGAAAGCTCATGTACTACTTATGGAAACTTATGTAAATTCGCCCATGGAAACTAAAAAAGGGCAAGAGCGATGAACTACTAAAAATACTCCTCGAAGAGTACAAGAAAGGTCCAAAAAGAAATGGCACTTAAATTCTATATCTAAACAATTGCTGACCTTATATATGCATAAACATGCCCTGGATGCAAGCTGCAATTAGGTGTGCTTATCAGCACACCGGAGATCCGAAGGGTTATGTAGGCCAAAAAGGCCATGAAATGAAATCAATGGATCCTAATGAAACTGGATCATCTTTTATAAAAGTAGACATGATGCCTAAGTTGAATAAGCACTCTCTAAACAACTTACCCATCTGTGAGGCACAAGCATTCCCCATATTTTATTTGTCCAGCACAGAGTTTGTAGCTTTCCCCCTTCTCCCAGTCCAAAGTGTCTTTTAGTTGAGTTTAGACAAGTCACTTCCTTTGCCTAGCCTTGTTCCTAGCCTTCATCCTTAGCTAGCAGTTAGACCATGTCCAATGGGTGAGTTTGTCATTTAAGCTATTGTGCAAGTAAATATAAATAACAACGGAATGAACAAATATGATTAATGCCACTAAATGATGTTATACTTTAAGTTAAGTTGTGAGTATGATTAGAGGAACATGTCTTAGTCCATTGATATGATTTATCCTTGGTTATGTATTGACCTAGTCAATCCCAGTTTGATTATGGTCATTTCTTGGGATCCGTGATGATGTGGGCCATGTATGCTTGTTAATGATGATTGATGATCCCACATACTCTTGATGATGATGCTATATGATGGACATATGATTCAGATGATGATTGATGCAGTTCGACAAGTTTTATTATTACTTCAGATCATCAAATTATGCAATGTCCATATCTAGTGGACCCTACAGCTAGCCCATCAGGGCAACCCATGGTGTACAGGTACACATTCTTAGTAGATTTGGGTCTTCTGGATCCAATGAGACACTTATCATTCAGTTCCGAGCACTTCTGATAGTGATAGATGTAGTTTTCCACTTGTTGACCAGATTTGGGGCTGATTTCCCAGGCTAAGCAACAGGGGCCATGAGAGGCCAGTTCACCTAGGGCGCTGTATGAGGAGGGGGTGGTCCAGCCACTTGATATTACCATTTACCCCCGCTTTTGGAGAGCCTGGTAGGCTCAGTTTGACAGCGCAGGTGCCCTAGGAGGCAGTTTCAACACTTTCACAGTTATTGAGGCAGTCCAGAAATGGGATAAAAGGGTCACTGAGGAATTCGATTTGGGCAATTGAGGCAAGGTTTTGGCACTTGGTTTTCACAGAGGTCTTCTAGGGTGAACCCCCTATCTTCCAACCAGTTTTCATCATTTGGGGGGGTCCACAGAGGCCACAGGAGGCCTTTTAGTGCATGTCTCTCACAGATTTTGAGGACAGATTTGATCATTTGTATTTATTTTGGACATATTATATTATTTTATTGTGCCATGGGGATGAACTAGCAAGGATTGATGCCTTCTAGCCCCACCATGTGCTTCATGAGTCATGTCCTAGTCATATGAGGTGGGTCCATTTACTTTTGTCCCCTCTAGAGGATGACGTTACCCTCCATGAGTTCTTTTACCTATGACGTCATCATTATTTTGGGTGATCCATGTGTTATGTTGTTATGATTCATCTTAGCCATTTATTATGTATTGAGATCTTTTAATCTCAACCACTCATCTTGTTGTAAAGTGGTTTTGAGATCTAGGGTTTTGGTCTTTATTATCCTATATAAGGAGGAGATCCCTTATTGTATAGCTCACCTTTGGGCTCTGGAAAACTTGGAATGAAAAGAATATTTTGGAGATCTACTTCTTGGCTTTGATTGGGTTGTTCTTGCATATGTTCTTGGATCTCTTACTTCTAGACATTGTTTGCTTTTCAGGTGAAATCAACATTAAGAGAGGGAGGCCGAATTGCTTCAAGCTAGCTCAACGATTTGCTTTGTGGGGAGATTGTAGCGGTTGCTCACATCCTCCATGAGCAAGGCGTCTTCATAGAGAGGGAGTTTTTCAATTGTGCTTTGTCCATTGATTACTTTCTTGATATGACATGCTTAGATCTTATGGATTTGTGGATCAAATCTAACTTGATGTAGTTTGATTTATAGGTTTGACATATTTCCTGCTAGGGCTTGGACGTTTTTCGTTGAAGACACTTGGATCAAGCTTGGAATTGTAACTAGGGCAAGAATTCTCCATATGCTAAGAGACCGCAAGCTTTGAGGTAAGATCTACAAGGTATGTATTGATTTCGCTTGTTCTCCATCATATTGGTCAAAAACTACATTAAAATCAAAACCCTCATTTTTGTTTTTCTTAGATCTACTTGGATCTAGCTTGGCTTTTGAAAAGATATTGAAAACCCACCTCTATAGTATCCACGACGATTCGGATCTATAGTTTGGTGTGGATTGGGCTATATTTGACACACTTTTCAAGGCACTTAGCCTTCCTTGGGTAAAGTCGCTCTCCTTGGGTGGTTGAGTTAAGCTAAATCTAGAACATGGGTAGGTGAGATCTCACTTGATTCATGATCCTCACATTTGATAACCTACCCCTAGTGCTTCACTTCATTGATTTTCACCTTGTGGGCCCCATTCCTCATTTTGGGGGTTGTGCCCCACTTGGGTCAAATTGGTGATGCATCTTCAATCTCAGATCTATGGAGATCTAGCCATTGGATGCCCTTGATTTTCAAGATCCACATTGATATTTGCCTAAACTACCCGTATCTAAACTTTGGTGGCTTTTGGACTTGGTTTGACACACGTTTCCATGCATTTAACCCTCCTTGGGCAAAGTCGCACTTCTTGGGGGTTTGAGTTGACCCACTTAGAGAAACTGGGTGTTTGAGATCCCACTTGTTTTGGAAAGAGCACACCTTGAAACCTACATCTAGTGTATCACTTTGTGAAGTTCTGCCTTGGGGTTATCATTCCTCATTTTGGGGATTGTTGTCCACTTGGGTCACTTAGTGAAACATTAGATCTAGTAAGATCTAACTATCACACCCACTTGATCTTGAAGAACCTCCTTGGTTTGCATCCTAGGTGTCTCGATCTACATTTTGATACCCTTTTGATTATATTTGCCCATCCATTTCGAGGCCCTAGTCCACCTAAGGCAAATCGCACTTCTTGGGATTTGTGTCAATTGCTAGATCCCATATGTGGGTATCTCTAATTTCGTCTGAGATCCATAGATCTACTCTTTGCATACCCCTTGGCACCATTTGCACCCTTAACTTCACCTTGTGGGTCCCATTTGAACCACTTTCCATATCCCAAGGAAGTGGGTCCCACTTGTGTATTTCATGGTACTAGATCTTGTGATTTGATCTCATTATGTGGCCTAAATCATTCATTGGTTGAAACACTAGTCATCCCTTAAGCCTCTTTCAACCATACTTAAACTTCTAGGTCCACCTAACCTTGCATTGGTTTCCGTAACTCATCTTTAATACTTCCTTAGAAACCTTTGCTTTGGTCCAATCATCTTTGATTGACTATAGGGTTTCGCCCTTGGTCTTGATTCATGTTGATCTAAAGTGAAGAGTGCCTCGGTTGATGTGACTCCCAGCTTGCATTGGGAACCGTGGCATCTCTTGGGTCACCTCTTTAGTTGTCCATCTCCTCTACCATCTTGGATGGGATACCATTAGGGACAACTACAAGTTGTGTGATAACAATCCTCTTCTCGGCTTTGATTGGATTCCTCTTGTACATGATCATGCATCTTTGCTTGTAACAAGTGAAATCGACATCTACTGAAGGAGGCCGAATTGATTGAAGCTAACAGTGCGAATTGCTTTGAAGGGAGATTGTTGGGGTTGCTTGCATCCCTATTTGGGCAAGATGTCTTCATCTTGAGGGATTTTTTCAATTGTGCTTTGTCCATTGATTACTTCTTTGATATGACATGCTTAGATCTCATTGATTTGTGGATCAAATCTAACATTTTGGAGTTTGATTTAGAGGTTTAATGGGGCATCTCTCCTTCCTGGGCTTGGATGATTGTGCTTGGAATCACTTGGAGCTAGTTTGGAATTGTAACTAAGGGAAAGGATCATCTATGTGCAAGGTAGTCGCAAGATTTTGAGGTAAGATCTTCAAGGTATGTATCCATTTCGCTTGTTCTCCATCCTATTGGTCATATAAGCCCTCATAATTAAAACCCTCATTTTACATTTTTTTAGATCTAATTGGATCTAACATGCTCTTGGGTATAAAACTTAAAACCCACCTTAATAATAATCACGGCAATCCCGATCTATAGTTTGGTGGTGATTGGACTCCATTTGGCCCATTTCCCAAGGCACATTGGTCTCTCCAAGGGAAGTCACATTCCTTGAGGGAGGCTCTTTTGCTAGTTCTGAGATGTGGGTAGGTGAGATTTTTGCTTCATTGGATAGATCAAGCCCTAGTGCTTCACCTTGTTGATTTTCACCTTATGGGCCCCATTCTTCATTTTGAGGGTCGTGCCCCACTTGGGTCACTAGGTGATGCATTAGATCTATGGAGATATAGCTATGGCTTTTGCTTGACATTTAAAACTGACCTAGATAATCATCTTAACTTTCTCGATCTATAATTTGGTGGACATCCGACCCCATTTTCCCTTTTGATCTAAGGCACTAGTCCTGCTTGAGGCAATTGCCTTGCTTAGGTGGCCATTGGCTAGATCCCACATGTGGGTATTGCTAATTCTTTGTTAAATCCATAGATCCATGCTATAGCATACCCCCTAGTGCCATTTCACTTTAACATTGACCTTGTGGGCCCTATTTGGACCATTTTCCACTTTTTAAGGGGTGGGCCCCACTTGGGTAATTTTCATGGCATTAGGTCCTCTTTAGATCTAATTGCTTAACTTCATAAGTGACCTTAATCAAACACTTGGTTGACTCATTTGTCCCTTGATTAAACCAAGCCCTAACTAACTTGGGTCCACTTACATTTCTAGATCTAAAATCTTATACCATTGATCTCCTTGCATAACTACACACATTTCTGTAGGAGTCTTTGGGTTAGCTAGTCTTCATAGATTGGCTAGGGTCTCCCCCTTGATCTTGATTCATCTTGATCTAAAGTGAAGGTTGCCTCGGTTGACGTGACTCCCACTTGCATTGTTAATGCACATTAAATGTCCTTTTTAATCATTTAATGCGCAAAATACATTTAATAAAGTCATCTTACTTTTAAAACATAAAGTCACTTTTTGTATTTCAAAAAATACATTTCCTAGGGAAGACAACTTATGCCCCCACCATGACACAACAAAACTTGGTGAAGGACCTTTCTCATTACAAATTTGAACAGTGGTCTTAATGGTCAAAAGGGAAGATTAATGGGGTTTTGTTATCCAGTTTTGAGATTGGTGCTCAAGATATTCATCAAAAGTTATAGTTGTTGAAAAATATGAAACTATGTTGTGGAAAATGTTCTTTCTTATTGTAACTACGATTAAATTGCCACAATCTAAATTATACTCATAATTTTCATGCAAACTGGGTTCTAATGGCACAACTACAAAATCAAGTTCCTATTTATGAAGCACAATCTCCCTAAAATATTATTTCAATAACTACTTGCAACCAGTTACTAATATGATACATCAAGATAAATTCTTGCAAAAATAATCATCCAAAAAAATATTGAATTGAAGAAACATTTCTTCAACATACTTTTGTAGCTGCTCAACACCAACTTCTTGGGAAATCTTCTTGAGCATGTTTTGCAATTAATGTAATGTTTATTGCTTGGAATATGATATCAAACATGGAGATTAGTAGTCGTAGGTGTACTTGTATGCCCAACATTGGAATTGCTAGCCACAAGTGTAACTATCTTTATTATCTATGGAAAGCTAAGGTAAAGAAGTTGTGAAAGGAACCAATAGCACTAACAAAGTAGTAAGTTCATGTATCGGTAGTATATTACACCACTTTGAAATTCATAAAATATGTTTTGTCTCAAGTTTCAAGTATTTACTCTTAAGAATCAAGTATTGAAAATTTGTAACAGTGATAACGCTTTGTTTGCAATGATATGGAATAATTCTCACTTTATCATTGACCAGTGGTTTTTTATTTTAATTTTCTTTTGCAGAGGAAATAATTTAATGCCCTTATATGAAGGGCTAAATAGGTCTTGAAGGGCAATGAAGGCTTCAAATTTGACCCTTGCCATCATCAATGTGGGGATTAAAACTTAGAAATATAACTAGTCAAAGTTAATTATTAAAATTACAGAGTTTTACCAGCAAAAGTCGAGAAGTTTGGAGGAATAATAACCAAAAAATAATAATCCTAGGTTAAAAAAAGCCTTACATTAAAAGTCAATGAATTACTCTATTATATTGAAAGTTTTTTTAATTCTAAAGTCAAGATAGGGAAGAGGTATATAAAAGATTAAAAAAAAGGTGTTATATTAAGAGTTATAAAAAAGGAAAAAGCAAGTGATTTTTTTTTATAGAAACGGTTAGGATTTATATTAGAAAAACCAGCTCAATCGAGCGCAAGATTACAAAGACAACTTCTTGGAATAGATTCCGGACTTCCTAAACTAAATCTATTGTCCATCACTCACCTAGGCCAATTGCGAATACAACTTTTTTCTGAGCTACTAATTCTTCTTGCATATTCATCACAACTCGGATAAATTCTCACAAATTGCTTACATAACAGAATGTAGAAACAATCCATTCCTCCTACTAAGAGAAACCTCCTTTAAGCAGGAAGTCTAGAGTTGCTTGGTTCCTTGATGAGGTATGGGCAATTGGTTCTTTTCTTCCTTGATCTCGACTTGATGCCCTCCCCCGTGTGATAGGGGGGATGGATGATATCCTTTTTTGAGAGCATCAGCAAAGGAGATCGGCCCTTCTTATTTGGAAGAGAGGGTTGGTGGAATTACAGGATTTGCCTACAGCGATTGCACTGACTCTTTGGCCAACGCTAGATCCTCTTCTGACCCTTCTTGCTCCTTTTCCTCCGATTCCTCTTGTTCTTCAGATGAATCTTCTTCTGTCTCTTCTTCCTTGGGTTCCTCTTTTTCATCCTCCTCTGTTGTTTCATGTTCTTCAGAATGCCTCACTTCAAAAGTCTGGGGAGGGGGATTTCTGGAGGGGGCTGTTATCACACAACTTGTAGTTGTCCCTAAAGGTATCCCATCTAGGACGGTAGAGGAGATGGACAACTAAAGAGGTGACCCAAGAGATGCCACGGTTCCCATTGTAAGCTGGGAGTCATGTCAATCGAGGCACTCTTCACTTTAGATCAAGATGAATCAAGACCTAGGGGGAGACCCTATAACGAATCAAAGATGATTGGACCCAAACAAAGGTTTCTAGGGATATGTAAAAGACAAGTTACGGAAACCAATGCAAGGTTAGGTGGACCTAGAAGTTTAAATGTGGTTGAAAGACGCTTAGGGAATGACTTATGTTTCAACCAATGGATGATTTAGGCCACATGATAAGATAAGATGACAAGATCTAGTACCATTAAATACACAAGTGGGACCCACTTCCTTGGGATATGGAAATAGCTTAAATGGGACCCACAAGGTGGAGTTAGGGGTGCAAATGGTACCAAGGGGTATGCAAGGGATAGATCTAAGGATCTAAGATGAAATTGGAGATACCCACATGTGGAATCTAGGACTTGACACAACTCCCAAGGAGTGCGAATTACCCAAGGTGGACTAGTGCCTTGATAGATGGGTTAATGGAGCCAAACGAGATGTCAAATTGTAGATCGGGACACCTAGGATGCAAATCAAGTGGGCTATTCAAGATGTGATGGTTGGATCTTACTAGATCTAATGTTTCATGATGTGACCTGTTATCACACAACTTGTAGTTGCCCCTAGAGGTATCCCATCCGGGACAGTAGAGGAGACAGGCAACTAAAGAGGTGACCCAAGAGATGCCACGGTTCCCAATGCAATGTGGGAGTCACGTCAACCGAGGCACTCTTCACTTTAGGTCAAGGTATAACTAGACCAAGGGGGAGACCCTATACCCCAGTCACAGTTGATTGGACCTAAACAAAGGTTTCTAAGGGTAGGTAAATGATGAGTTACGGAAACGAATGCAAGGCTAAGTGGACCTAAAGGTTAAGGTATGGTTGAAGGTGGTGTGATGGATAATAAGTGTTTCAACCTATAAATGGTTTAGGCCACATGATGGGGTATGATTACTAGGTATAGTACCAATGTGTTTGCACAAATGGGTCTAGTTTCTTGGGAAGTGTGAAATGGTTCTAGATGGACCCACAAGGTGAAGTTAGGTGTGAGGGTGGTACTATAGGTTAGATCTAGGATAAATTTATAAGTTGGAGTTGGTTCTAGGATTACCCATGTGCTAGATCTAGGGTTGGACACTAATCCCAAGAAGTGCGCCTTGCTTGGAGAAGGACTAGTGCCTTGTTTAGTGGGCTAATGGAGTCAAGAAAGATGTCAAAGTGTAGATCGGGACACCTAGAAGCCAAGTCAAGTGAAATGGATGTGATCCAATGGTTAGGTCTTACTAGATCTAGGTTTTTTGAGTGATGACCAAAAGTGGACCACAATTCCTTAAAACAAGGAATGCAATCCCCAAGGTAGATCGGGGCAAAAGGATAGTCTAGACCTAGGTTTCAAGGCATGGGCATTCCAAATCTACGAAAATCTCCAACACCCACTTCCTAGAAGTGGTCCAACTCAAAATTTCCAAGGGGTGCGACTTTCTCAAGGAGAGGCAAAAAGTGGGTTTGGTGGACCATGCCAAGTCCAATGGCCACCAAAGTGTAGATCCGGGGTGCTAGTACCCCGATCTATGTTCCTTCAAAGTTTCAAATGAAACCAATGGGTAGATCTTGGTAGATCTAGGTTTTAAGGTGCCAAGAAGGTCAAAAGGGGGGTTTCAACCCCTCAAAAAATGGAGAGATGTCCACAAGGTAGTTTTCACCAAAGTAAGGATATGGGTATGTGTTATCAAGTGTCTAGTTGTCAAATCAAGCGGGATCTCACATACCCATGTGCTAGATCTAGCCCAACAAGCCTCTCTCAAGGAAGTGCGCTTTAGGTCAAGGAGAGCTTTTTGTCTTAGAAAATGGGTCAATTCTTAGCCAATCACCACCAAATTATAGATCCAACTAGGGGTGGATGCTATAGAGGTGGGTTTTCAATATCTTTTCAAATTGAGGGCTAGATCTAAGTAGATCTAAGAAATACCAAAAACAAGGGTTTTAATTTGATTAGGGTTTTTGTGATCTAGAAATTATGGAAGATTCAAGGAAGAGAAGATCATACCTCTTGGAACATACCTGGATGAAGAGATGAATGCTAGTTGAGACGAGGATTACTTTGCCAAAGATCAAATGGAGAATTGTTGAAGCCCTCTTGCCAAATCGATTTTTCCAAGCCACATGAGATTCCTTCTAACCTGTCAAGCCAAGGAGCAAAGCATCAATTAGTTTAACAAATTGAAGGTAGATGCAAACAAGAGAGAGAAAAACATAGAATAGTTGACACAAAGGCAAAACCACTCCCTGTCAAACCCAAAACGACTTCTTCCAAGCTTGAAGGGCAAGCCTCCCCACCAATTCGCACTTGTCAAAGTCGCCCTCTCAACCTGCAAATAAAGTATGGCAAATACGCAAGAAAGCTACAAAAGATCCTCCAGTGCAATGGACAATAGCATTTACAATCGAAACAACCAACATCCACTCCAATCCAAGCATGTACTCCAAAAGATAGAAATTTTATTCCAAGAGCCAAGAGCCAAAAATCTCTAGATGAATTTTACAATGAGGGGGTCTCCTCCTTATATAGGATAATAAAGACCAAAACCCTAGATCTCAAAACCACTTTTTGAAATGAGTGGTTGAGATTAAAAGATCTCACAACATAATCAATGGCTAAGATGAATCCATAACATAATATCACATGGATCACTCAACATAACAATAGCGCCCTCACTAAATGGTACAATAGAGGGTGACGTCATCCCACAAGAGGGGTATAAAGTACAATAATCCACCTCATGATGACTAGGACATGATAAAATAAGCACATGGTGGGGCTAGGAGGTATAAATCCTTGCTAGCTCACCCCAAGGCACAATGAAATAATAAAAATATGTTCAATATAATAATAATGACCAAAACTGTCCTCAGAATCCATGACAGTCGAGCAGTAAATGTCCTCCTGTGATCAATCTGGAGATACCCACATGGTGAAAAATGACTGGAAGATAGTGAGATCAACCTGGAAGACCTCTGTGAAAACCAAATGCCAAAACCTTGCCTCAATTGCCCAAATCGATTTCCTCAGTGACCACTTTATCCCATTTTTTAACTGCCTCGGGAACTGTGAAAATGCCAAAACTGCCTCCTAGGGTGCTAGCGCTGTCCATCTGAGCCCACCAGGCTCTCCGGGAGGGGGGATAAATGGTAATAACAAGTGGCTGGACCACCCCCTCCATCATCAGCGCCCTAGGTGAACTGGCCTCTCGGGGCCCCTGCTGCTCAGGCTGGGAAATCAGCCCCAAATCTGGTCAACAAGTGTAAAACTGCATCAATCACTGTCAGAAGTGCCCGGAACTGAAAGATAAGTGTCTCAATGGATCCAGAAGACCCAAATCCACTAGGAATGAGTACTCATACACCCTGGGTTGCCCTAATGGGCCAGCTGTAGGGTCCACCATATATGGACAATGTATAATCTGCTGATCTGTAATAATAATAACCTGCTGAACTGGATCAAACATCATCTGTATCATATGTCCATCATATGACATCATCATCAAACATGTGGGACCATAAATCATCACCAATAATCATCATACATGGTCCACATCATCACGGATCCCAAGAATATATATAATCAAGGATAAATCACATCAGTAGACTAAGACAATGCTTCTTTAATCACTTCATAGCTAAGCTCAAAGTATAAATTCCATTCAGTGGCATTAATTAAGTTAACATATTCCGTGATAATATAAAATTACTTGCACACTAGTTCAAATGACAAACTTACCCATTGGACATGGTCAAACTGCTAGTGAAGGATGAAGGCTAGGAGCAAGGTTGGGCCAAGGGTTTGACTTGTCTAACTTAACTCAACAATACTTTGGACTGGGAGAAGGGGGAAGCTACAAACTCTGTGCTGGACAAAAGAACACGGGGGATGGCTGTGCCTCACAAATGGATAAGTTGTTTAGAGAGTGCTTATTCAACTTAGGCATCATGTCTACATCAAGTTGATCCAAGTTCATTAGGATCATTCAATTTATTTCCATGGCCTTTTTGGCCTACATAACCCTTCGGATTTCAGATGTGCTGAGAAGCACAACTAGTTGCAGCTTGCATCCAGGGCATGTTTTTTATATATTCACAAGGTCAGCAATTGTTTAGATATAGCTTTTAAGAACTATTGCTTTTTGGACCTTTCTTTATACTCTTCGAGGAGTATTTTTAGCTTTTCATTGCTCTTGCCCTTTTTTTTGTTTCCATGGGCGAATTTATTTAGTTTCCACAGGTAGAACATGAGCTTTCAGTTTTAGCCAACAACATCTCAAGTGACTAGGGGGAGTTCGAGCCAAGGCCTACAATTCAACTCACCAAAGGCAAGTTCTGTCACCAACTCAGAGCCGAGACACTGAATAAACAGGGATGCGGTCCAAACACAGAGGTAGAAAAATGGGGAAGTCCTCAGTATCAGAAAGTCAAATAAGACAAGTCAGGGTTTAAAGTCAAACAGGAAGGTCATGTATGGATGGAGACAAGTGGATATGGAGCCTACACTAGCAGACAACAGGTGTCGGGAAAGACCATGTCTATGTAAGGTGAAATACCAGTAAGTTTTGTTAAATGATCTAAAAGTGCAAGCAATTGTCCATTTTAGGGTTTACAGTTTATTTTAAATAGTTTGCCACATCAGGAGTAATATACCAAGCACATGCTATAATCATGACTAAATCAACAAGCTAATAATCCACTGTCAGTGAGAACATATCCATAGATCATACCACATCATCATAATAGCAATCATCATGCATCATCTGAAACACTGCTGAAGTACATCTCTAGGCACTGAATTGAAACTGTAATGGGATAAGTGGTCACATCAGTCATCCAATCTGAACTCTCAAGGCTCAGCCTTGACACAAGGTCATATACAAATCTGAATAATATATTGCTCTGATCATGAGTGATCCATAATATATAGCCATGCTCTGGAATAAATGAAGCTCTGGAGTGTGCAGATATCTGCTGTACAAGAATAGTAGCCCTGCTACTATGGTGTGATAACATGACCCAAGTGGACAACAATCCCCAAAACAAGGAATGCTACCCCCAAGGCAGAACTTCACAAAATGAGACACTAGATGTAGGTTTCAAGGTATGCTTGTTCCAAATCCAATGGGATCTCAACCACCCATGTCCTACAAGTGGGCAAACTTAAACACCCAAGGAGTGCGACTTTGCCCAAGGAGGGCTAAAAGCAAGGTAAATTGTGTCAAGTCAAGTCCAATGGCCACCAAACTTTAGATCCAAATGGTTTAGGCAAGCATGAGTGTGGATCTTGAAAATCAAAAAGATCCAATGGCTAGATCTCCATAGATCTGAGATTTAAAATGCATCCCCAAATTGACCCAAGTGGGGTACAACCCTCAAAATAAGGAATGAGGCCCACAAGGCAAAAATCAACAAGGTGAAGCACTAGGGGTAGGTTATCAAATGTGAGGATCATGAATCAAGTGGGATCTCACCTACCCATGTCTTGGAACCAGCCAAACTAGCTTCTCCCAAGTGGTGCGATTTTGTTCAAGGAGGGCTAAGTGCCTTGGAAAGTGTGTCAAATGGAACCCAATCACCACCAAACTATAGATCTGAATTGCCGTGGATACTATAGAGGTGGGTTTTCAATAACTTTCCAAAAAGCTAGGCTAGATCCAAGTAGATCTAAGAAAAACAAAATGAGGGTTTTAACTTTTAAGGGTTTATGACCAATGAAGAAGAATGGATGGATATGAAACACAGCTAGCATGCTACTTGCAAAATAAAATGAAATAAACAAAGGATTTAGTGTTCTACCTAGCATTTTTACACTAATGGTGGGATCAACCTCCGAGCAAGGTCGACCTCTAAGAACTGCCTGCACTTGAGAACTTTCAGCTAGCTGAAAGCTCTACCAAGTAAACTAACGGGGAAGGAAGAGTAACCACAAAATTATGTGGTCCTGCCCTTGAGATGAGATCCCAAGTATACAACTTCCGGTCAAAGGGTTGGAAGAGAATTACAAGATAAAATAAAAAACTACTCTAAAGCAGAAAATGAAAGATCTAACCCAATCACAACACTCTTCCCCAAATGGGGAAGAAAACCAAAAGTGGAGGCTCCTCCACTTGAAAATTTTATTACACTTTATACAATTGCCCTGGGAATGGCATCCTTGCAGTGTCTTTAAGAAGAATAACTTAAGTAAGAATAAAGGAACTCTTATGACTTTTAACAAAGGAGAGTATACATGGTTTATTTGTATTTGTTCAAATCTTCTCCCTGGATTTAACTTTTGATCCTCTTCGAGTTTTTGTTCTCACAAATATTTCTTCTTCTTCAAAGAAACTACACAAGCAAAAAGTCCACACACTCAAGCACCCATTAGTCATTAGCAAATAAACCGACTAATCTAGGATCTAAACTAATAATGAAAAAATAACTAAATGACCAATCTTTTTAAATGCAAGTTTTTCCAAATTTTATGAGATTATGAGATCTACAACAAAACCACAAACTTAAATGAGAAATCAACCTTGAACTAGATGCAAACTTTTTTAAAACTATTAAAGAAACTAAATCTTAACTAGGAATGGAAACTAATCAATGAACTAACTATTAACTTTTTTAAAGGAAACTAACTACTAATCTATATACACAATCACTTTTCAATGCAAATTTTAACTTTTGAAATGAGATAATGTTTAAAACATGAGATGCAAACATCAAACAATGAGATCTATACTATTAACAAAATGAACAAAGTCTAAAGCTACAAACTAAATACTAACTTTTCAAAGAGAAACAAACTAACATTCAAGCACTTAATGTTTTTGTTTGATGTTTTGTAAGGCTAAAAAGAACTTGGGCGAGAGGGAAGAGAAGACAAGGAGTAAATGGGCAGCCAACGAAGTGGACGAATGGACAGTCAAATAAATGGCAAATGGGCAACCAACAGTTGGGTAATGGGCAGCCAAGTAAATGGGCAAATGGGCAGCCAACAGTTGGGCAATGGACAGTCCACTGTTTGGACAGTGGGCAGCCAAGAGGAAGTGGAAAAATGGCAGCGGTAGGAAGTGAACAGTAGATAGAAAAGAGGTAGCAGCAAAATGGAAAAAAGGCAAGAGGAGAATGAAAGGCAGAAAACGAGAGGAGGAAGGAAAGAGAGGGTGGCTTTGATGAGGAAAACAAGGAGGCAAAACCAAGTGGGCCAAAAGCAAGGGCCAACAAGGAGGTGATCACAAACTTGGAGATGGAAAATAGCTTGGGAAATCCACAGTTTGGATGGTAGGTCTAGTAACCAAAGAGAAAGTTTCTTTCCTTGAAGTGAAGAAAAGACCACGAAGACCTGCAAGACAGATTGATTAGATGCCAATAACCACTGTTAAATGAAGAGTGACTTAGTCTTTAATAAGCCTTTCTCCACCTTGGGAAACCCCTGCAAAAACTTTGTTCTGAAACATGCAAGAACCGAAAGATGTATTTTTAAATCAAAACTAAATTATACATCTAATATTGAAATTGCATGATCAATTGACAAAATGAAAGAGGTATCACCAATAGTGTGAAGTACATCCCAATTGCTCCAGCATGGACCTCCAAAGTCTAAACTTTATTCAATGTTAAACAGATATTTACAAGAATATTTTGGCAGAGTGTTCATGCTCAAAATCTCCATGGAGAATGAAGAGGCAATGCCCTCCTTTTATACAAAAACTACAAGCTAAACCCCTAATACGAATTGGCAACTAAAGAGAGAGCCAATGGCACAATCAGAAATTCGAATTGCCAATCATGATCCAATCACAACCAAATTGGAGTGAAGAGCCACCACGTAACTCGAGCTACATTGATGGATGGTGGGGAGGTGGCCTCCACCTTGGCAAGGCGTCCCCACTCATCTTCTCCTGATTACCATCAAGCCAATGCACAAACCCCAAATAGGATTGATGTGAGCTCTCTAGGGAGGCGTGAATGCCACATGCTGAAGCTTGAAGTCAAGATATTAATGCTAACTCAAGCTTGTAGGTAGCGTGTGCTGGAGTGTGCCCTCAATTAGGGAAAGGCGCTGTTATCACCTAAGCTGTAGTTACCCCTATGGATAGATCCAGTCATGGATGACAATAGGGAAGGGCAACTCAAAAGGTGCAACCACGATCACCTCGACCTCCAATATGTATGGTTGTCACGCCAGTCGAGGCAACCTTCGCTTTATGTTATCTAGCCCAGACAACAAAGGGGGAGACCCGATCTACTCCCGACAGGAGAGATCAAAACCAAGACACCAAATCAAGGTATTTCTAAGTGAAGTTAGGTGTATGGTTTATCCTAGACCTAAGGGTAAAGTCACAAGCCAAGTGAGGGGTTCAATAGGTATAGCTTTGGTTCATAGTTGATGTAATAGTGACTTATAATATTTGAAGTGAGATCTAGGGCTAGTGTACTAGTTCAATGTTGGAAAGTCCACTGCCTTGGGAACTGTGTCCAATGCAGGGAAGTTAAGGTTTGTATTGGGGCTAACTAGTACGGATGACAAGCTTGACCATGATACATGATAGCATCAAGGGTTTAGTTCACCATGCATAGGTTAATCCATAAGTCAATCCAACAATCTAGGAAGGTTGAACTAACTTGGAGAGAAACCAGTGCCTTGGGAATTGGGAAGTGGAGTCAAAGTAGGTTTGACTTGTGGTTTAGGACTCCCGGTACTTGGGACAAGTGGGCAATGGAGGTCTTGATGGATGAATGTATCTAGATCTAGGTTTGACCCAAGTGGACCACAATCCCTTAAAACAAGGAATGCAATCCCCAAGGCAAAATTTGACAGAATGACAGTCTAGACCTAGGTTTTGAATTATTCCGGTTCTGAATCTCCAAAAATCTCAAGTACCCAGTTCCTAGAAGTGAGTAAACTCACTTCTCCAAGGTGGTGCGACTTTGCCCAAGGAGGCTTAAAAGTGGGGTTAGGTGGGTCAAAACAAGTCGAATGGCATCCAAACTTTAGATCTGGGTAGATCGGTCAGGTAGGAGTATGGATCTGAAATTTCGTGGTAATCCAACGGTTAGATCTAAGTAGATCTGAGTTTAAGTGTTCCAAGTGGTCCAAAATGGGGATTAAATCCCTTAAAATGTGGAATGGGGGCCACAAGGTGAATTTCAGGAAAGTGACAACCTGGGTGTATGTTATTGGATATGTAGATGTCAAATCAAGTGGAATCTCAAACACCCACCACTTAGATCTAGGTCAACTCGCTCAATCAGTGAAGTGCGACTTGCTTGGGAGAAGCCAAGTTGGTATGGGAGAGGGGTCAAACGGAAGCCAATCCTCACCAAACTATAGATCCGGGATGCCGTGGATGCTATAGAGGTGGGTTTTCAATATTATGCCCAACAACCCACTAGATCTAAGTAGATCTGAGAAAATGTAAAATGGGGTTTTGAAGTATGTAGGGTTTTTTAAATATTTTAGACAATTGGATAGATCATGGAGATAGAACTTACCTTGAGATCATACCTGAGTGATGTGGATGAGATGCCTTGATGTTGAGGAAGATTCCCGCAGAGATCAAATGAGAGATTGTTGATTTTGCTTGCCGAAATGATGCCCTAGCCCACAAGTGCGCCTTCCTCTACCTGTCAAACCAAGGAATGAAGATTCAATCAGTAAGATCAAGTATGGAAGAAATACAAGAGAAATGCAAATAGTAACATGAAATAGAAGGTCCTGGGACAGTAATACTCCCTGTTACCAACGAAGAGCTCCAAAGAAGAAGTAGGGAGAGTCTTCCCCTACCAATACCTCCTCCTCCAAGCAAATCGGCCTCCACCTGTAGATGCAAAATCGTGGTACAAATATATGGCAAACAAGATCTCCAATAACTCAGTGCAAAGGAAGAACCAACGAACGAACACCAAAAACATTCACCACAACACTGGAGATAGATGCAATAATAATTTTCTATTCCAATAATCCAGAGCCAAAAGTCACCTTACAATGAGAGGCTCTCTCCTTTAAATAGGAAGGAGAGGCACCAAAACCCTAACCACTTTTTGAATGAGTGGCTAAGATTAAAAGATACAAATGTCTAATCAATGGTTGAGATGAGCTCAACAATGAAATACATGGATCACTAATAAAATATAATGTAAGTGGACAAAATCGCCCTATAAGAGGGGAATCCCACCAAATCATGATGATAAAATATCATAAGAGGCTTATGGTGGGTCCAAGGGGTAATTTTATCCCTCCTTGGTCAATCCCCATAGCACAATAACCAATAAATAATCATGAAAGTACCAAATCGTGCCTCCATAGTGAAGTCGTGGTCCTCAAAAGACCTCAAAAAATCCACAGAAAATGCCATAAGTGATGGATGCGGGCCCCGATGAAGCTGAAACTGTTGGAGAAGGTGTGGAAGGTCCCGATCTATCATCACTGATCATCCCATGCCATAACTTTGCCTCAGTAGCCCAAATCGATTTCCTCAATAGCCATTTCTACCAATCCTGAAATGCCTCGGGAAGCGTGAAACTGCCCCAAACAGCCTCCTGGAGTGCTGGCGCTGTCAAGGTGAGGGCACCAATGTGTCCGGAAGGGGGGTAATATGGTAAAAACAAGTGGCTGGACCACCCCCTCCATCATCAGCGCCCTAGGTCAACCGGATAAAAGTCATCTCTGCTCCGACAGGGCCTCCAACAGACCAAAACTGCACTGGGACAGCCAACTGAGGCTCAATCATCACTGTAAGTGCCCGGAACTGAAAACAAACTGTCCCATTGGACTCAGAAGGTCCAAATCTATCCAAGATGTGTACTCATACACCATATGAGTCTCTGCATGATCAAAATAAATATCCAATATACCGGAACAAGGCTAATAATAATGCGCTGTACATATACAAACACTGCTGTAACCCCAGAATCATCATCATAACCCTGTAGCTGCTGCATAGAATCATCCTGTATGTGTACATAGACCATATATCATCTATCCATATCATCATAAGGTCTAACATCTCATGTCCCATGGTCCTCCATGGTCAAACTAGGTCCAACCAAGACCAAATATAACTCAGTCCATCATCCAAGTTTGCTGAAAAGTATCAAGGTTAATACATGCTTTACAACTTATTCAAATAGCAATTATAACACATAATGATCATAACTGGCGATCTACATCCAAATATATAGTGTCGTTAATTATTATTATTATTCAGACTAGACTTTCAGGATCATACTCACTTCATAGCTGTGATCAATTTGCTAGTGAAGGGTGAAGGCTAAATTAACTGGCTAGGCTAAGGGATGACTTAGCTGTCTTGACTTTGTGACACTTTGGCAAGGGAAAGGGAATACACCATAGTATATACTGAATGAGCAATAACACGGGGAATGGCGGTGTCTCACAAATGGATGAGTTGTTTAAAGAGGGTTTATTCACCTTCACAGATGCGCACAATCCATAATACAAATAAGGCCAGCAATTGTTTAGATATAGCATTTAAGTTCCATTGCTTTTTGGGCCTGAAGTTTCCATAGCCTTGATCTATGTGTGTTTACAAACACATTGCATAGATTTACATTTTTTCTTTTAGGCTTTCTGCTGCAGGTGTGTTTTTAAGGCACTTGTTTACCTGAGCACTTCTAGGTGTGTCATGGACAGCTTGTTTACCTAGGTATTTATTTTCCACAAGATATAACATTTTATTTTTATGGCCATTTTCATTTGGCACGCCTTTCATTCATGTGTGTTTAGAAACACATTGCATGAATGGGCTTTTCATACAAGATATAGCATTTCATTTTCCAGATTTTGTATTGATGGCAGCACTAAAAGTTTCAGGTTTAGCCAACACAACTTTAGTGACTAGGGGGAATTCACAAGGAACTCCAACTCACCATAGGTAAGTTTTGTCACCAACTCAGAGCCGAGACACAATAAACAGGGAAGCTCATCCAATACAGAGGCTACAGTGGGGAAAAGTCCTCCATGCCACTAGTCAAGTAGTAAGTCCGGGTGATAATCTAAAAGGTAGGCTATGGATGGATGAAGACAATGAAATGATGGAGCCAACACTAGCAAGCCAAAGTATGGTGTAATGATCACCTCTATTCTCCCTAAGGAGGGTATGTACCAATGAGTATGAATAGTGAACTTCTAAGTCTGAGTAGGGACAATATAATATATATAATAGATCAACCAGGTCCATATATCTATATGATCGCCAGATCATGACACTAAGTGCATAAGACATGCTATGAGAATAAGTATAAAAGCAATCTAACCATAACACTATGATATACCTGCTGAGTCATATACCTGAAAGCTCATCAACCTGTACCATCATCTGTCCTCTGAGACTGCTGCTGTAACTCTGGGCACTACTGTCTGCTATGTACCAATGATATAATGGCTACATCGGTCATCTCTCTGAGTGTCCTGAAACTCAGTCATGGCATGGGGAATGCAACTGCTGTCCACAATCTGATAGTGATCCAATATAGATGCTCATCTCGGCATCTCAAATGCAAGGGAACTGGCTGAATAGTGTACTGGAATGAGAAAAAAAAATGTATGGTAGCCCAGCTACTATATATGTGATAACATCTGGCTCCGGCTGGGACAAGTGCTCTGCTGAAATGAGCGCTTGAGAACCTCAGAATCTCTGGTCCTCGAATCTCTGCTACTCGAATCCATGATCCAGCACTCTACCATTTTATTTCAAGCTTTTATTCTTGCAACCTATTTTCTGCATTCACAAACATCAAAAATACCTCATGCCGCATGTGTGGGAAAAATATAAAACCAACTGAAATAAAATCTATTCTATGTCAGAAATATAAATGCGTAAAGTATAAATGCAGAAAGTAAATTAAACTACTAACATAATTTGCAAAAATTTGAAATTCATTGTGCAGGAAAAGAAAAGGTGACAGGTACTCAGCTAAACTAGAAGCTTATAAAGGAGCTCAGAGACTAAGAAGGTGCCAGACTCAATGGCCGAAAAGACTAACTACTGCCTAAGTAGGCTTATTTGGTTTCCTACCTACCCTAATCTACCAGGCAATGCAAGCGGAAAGATCCCAACTATGTGGGATCTGGGATGTGATCCCTTAAGTCCCTTTGATTGACAGGATATAAGATACGTCGTCCACTACCAGTGGCTAGAAAGCACATGCCATCAATGCATCGCTCTACTGTGAAAGGTCCAACCCATAAATCATCAGCTTGTCCCGACCTTATATGCAATAAATGGTTGGGAATAATGACTTGACTTCCTATAGGAAACCTGTTTCTATTGACTGACTCAGGAATGATACCAATGTTACGAATAGGCATAGGGTGGATTTCAGCAGGGTTTTGCGGTTGAGGTGTGACAATCCTTGAGCTCCTCCTGGAAGGAACTGCATCAACTCTAGGTGGACCACCGTCTAAGGAAATAGCAACTCTGCCAACAAGGACTTCCCTTCTTGTTTCTTGGACTTCCTCATTTGACTCTTCCTCATGGGGAGACACAACTCTTTTAACAACCTCACCTACAGTCCAGAAATCTCCATGTTCTTCCAAGGAAGATGGCTCATGAGATATGACAGTGTTATGACTGGAACCTTCCCCTGAAGGAACTGGAACAACCATGTTTTCTAGTCTGGGAGAAACTGACTCAGGATGAAAAGTAGAGGAAGTAGGAATGTGAGAAAGATCATGAGTATGATGACTAGGTGACTCGGATGGTAAGAGGAAACTAGGGATATGCGGATATGCAAATAAGGCATAGCTTTGATGCTCTGAAGGAGTTTGAAAAATAGCAAGGTTATTTAGATTATGGTCTCCTTCAGGTGCATCATTAATTAGGGCATCCTCTTCCCAACTTAGAGAGTTATCATGGACTTGAATTAGGCTACCGTCTTCTAGAGATAAATGAGATAAAGAATCTTCTGTATCAGAATAATAAGTGGCTTCAGGCTCTTCATTTGTTTCAACCCTAGTAGATGTTGCAAGATTGTTTTCCCATGGGTAGATAGGTGCAAGTCCTTGGCTTTCTCTCTCTCTATTGTGATCAGTCAAGGCAAACCATTCCCTAACCGTGAAAGGAATTCTATCTCCCCTCCTAATATCATCAAACTCATCATCATGTATTGGGTTATCAATATTCTCCTCATTGTTTGTTTGCTCATGATGGTTTTCTATTGGGGGAGTTTGTTCCATGCTTTGATCATCAAGCAAACTCTCATCTCCTCCTATATTTCTTATGCCATCCTCAACCCCTTCAAGTGTGTGATTTTCTATAGAAGGTTCTTGAATAATCTCATTGTTTTGTTCATGATCTTGGGGTTGATTTTCATATCCTCTCAATTCATCTATTTCCTCAATAAATTCATTTCCAACTGTTCTTGTTATTTCAATCATTTGCTTGTCTTCCCAAAAAGAATCAGAATCTTCCATGACCATACACATACTTTGATCAACCTCATATAACTCATCCTCATCTTCAACAAGGTTAGTTTTGGCATTATTTAATAATTCATCCCCATATGTGTTTTTTAACCCTTCATCAAAAGATTCAACATGCTCATTATAACAAGGTTCTCTGTTAACCCGAATCAAAGCTCCATCAGGGTTGGGAACACAGATAAATGACAAATCCATCATAAGGTATCCACCTAGACCAGCTGCCCATTTTCTAGATAAAAGCATTCCATATGCTGGGGGTAAGTCAATGACAACTACATCCATCATGGTAGAAATGTCTGAACATGCGAAAAGATCAGCTCTAAGGTTTTTGATCAAACCATAAGATGGCACTCGTCGGGAATCTATACCACAGACATTTCCATAAGGTCTAGTCACTTCAAGTCCCATTTCCTTCATAACTTGTAAAGGCATAACATTCATTGCTGCTCCAGAATCCAACATACAATTATGAAGGAGCATGTTTTGAATGTGCAAGGTAACGTAAAAGGGGGAGTGACCACCGCTTTTTCTTTCATAAATGGCTGAATGGATGTTTATTGGTGGATCCTTCTCTGTTTCACTAGGTTGTGTTCCACTAAGTTTTTGGATATGACATGACTCTAGGACCGGTTCAGGAGTTTTCTCTTGGCCAATACCGTTGAAAAATTCCTCTACCTGGCATCTAACAGAAGGCACCTTCATTAACTCAGTGACAGGGATATTACACATTATCTTGCTTAGCTCTTTCTTCATATCAATCTTAAGATCATAGTCATCTATGGCAAGATCTTCTTCTTCCTTTTTATCTTCATCCATCTTTTTATGTTTGTCAAGGAAAGAAGGCTGGGAAGTACTTCCTCGTTTATAGATTTGATACTTTGGTTGCTCTTTAGGTTTTGGAAGCTCTAAGGCATGACATGAGGAGCTAATTTCTTCAACTATATCATCTTCTTGCTCCCATGGCTCTTCTTCTAAGAGGATTCTTCCAAAATCTTCATCATAAGATAAGTCATTTATAAAGTTGATGTTTTCTGGTTGGTCATCATGGTCAATGGTGTCAGAGGGTTCTTCTTCTTCTTCATCACACCAATTGACTTCCTTCTTTTCAGAGTTTTCTAGATACTCAGGTCGTCTCCTATCCCTATCCCCATCAGGCCTTCTATTATTATTCCAGTAAGGTTTAGGGCCATAAGGATTTCTATGTCTTTCAGGATCATTCAAACTTGCCACATTCTTTGTTAGGACAGTTAATTGTTTCATCATTTCTTGCATGACTTCTAAAGTGTCCTTTGATTCCTTTGGCACACTCACAGGTTCCTTTGGTTTTCGGAGTCTCGGGTCAGATCTGGAAGTGGATGGGGTAAATTGATCGAAAAAGTTTTGTTTACCCATGGATGCTACATTTTGCTCAGCCATCTTAGCATTTGATTGAGCGGTCTTTAAGTCATTTGGGTTTTTATCCTTTAGCTGGTAACCAACCCATCCATCAAAAGCATTCAAGTAGTGAATAACCACTGCTTGGTCTTTTGGTCTAATTTCTTCAGGGATAACAGCTACAGTCTTGTCAAATCTTATGTTAAACTCATGGACTGTTTCATTTTCTCTCTTCTTAATGTCAAACAGTTGATGCAAGAGAAACTTCCCATCTAACTTTCGGGACCACTCACTATTTAGCTTGTTGACAAAATTGTCATACCCATCAATGGATGAGGCAGGCAACCTGTCAAACCACTTCCTAACATCTCCTTCCAAGGATGCCAGGAGACCCCTCATGAACACATCTTCCTCAGATGCTCCATATGCTTCCATGTGTTCCCATACTTTATCAATGTGATCTTCAATTGATGTAGCAGATACTCCATCAAATCTGGGCACCTTTTCAAAATACTTTTCAGGCATGTCATGGGGTGCACCCTGGATTTGGGAAAAGTCTAAAGGAGATGGTTTTGCCTTTCTTCCAAAAATCCTAGGAGCTTGTGGTGGAGGAACATTCTGGTTTCCTTGGTTTGTTCCGGCCATTGGATTTGGTAAGTTTATGTTTAAGTTTGAACTAGGAGATGAGGGAGGAACTGAATTAATCAAAGGGGATCCTGAAGCTCTGCTCGGAGAATCGTTAATCAATTTCCAAAGGAAGTTAGATGGTTGTGCTTTAGGATCTCTTTTACGATATGTAATTGGGGTTCCTTCAACATGATCTAAGTTTACTTTACTTCTTGTGTTGTAAGGATGTAAATGAGCTCGCTCCTCAGCGGAGTCACGATTGGGAGTCGCCAGGTAGATTTAACTCTTCTACCAAGATATGTGTCGTTGTATATGTGGGAAGGACTAGTAGCTTTTCCAAGGTAATCCGATTACGTCTCCGGCGCCAAAATGTTATGGCAAAGAGAACGGGAATGCTTGAAGAAAAGTATGTCGAACTAGGGCAAGCTATTGCCTCCCCGGCAACGGCGCCAAAATGTTGGGCAAAGAGAAAGGGGAGGAGAGCTTTAGCAAAAAAAAAATAATATATCGAACCAGGGTAAGCCTATGCCTTCCCCGGCAAAGGCGCCAAAATGTTTGGCAAAGAGAAGGGGAGGAGAGCTTTAAAATAATATATCAAACCAGGGTAAGCCTATGCCTTCCCCGGCAACGGCGCCAAAATGTTATCACCTAAGCTGTAGTTACCCCTATGGATAGATCCAGTCATGGATGGCAATAGGGAAGGGCAACTCAAAAGGTGCAACCACGATCACCTCGACCTCCAATATGTATGGTTGTCACGCCAGTCGAGGCAACCTTCGCTTTATGTTATCTAGCCCAGACAACAAAGGGGGAGACCCGATCTACTCCCGACAGGAGAGATCAAAACCAAGACACCAAATCAAGGTATTTCTAAGTGAAGTTAGGTGTATGGTTTATCCTAGACCTAAGGGTAAAGTCACAAGCCAAGTGAGAGGTTCAATAGGTATAGCTTTGGTTCATAGTTGATGTAATAGTGACTTATAATATTTGAAGTGAGATCTAGGGCTAGTGTACTAGTTCAATGTTGGAAAGTCCACTGCCTTGGGAACTGTGTCCAATGCAGGGAAGTTAAGGTTTGTATTGGGGCTAACTAGTACGGATGACAAGCTTGACCATGATACATGATAGCATCAAGGGTTTAGTTCACCATGCATAGGTTAATCCATAAGTCAATCCAACAATCTAGGAAGGTTGAACTAACTTGGAGAGAAACCAGTGCCTTGGGAATTGGGAAGTGGAGTCAAAGTAGGTTTGACTTGTGGTTTAGGACTCCCGGTACTTGGGACAAGTGGGCAATGGAGGTCTTGATGGATGAATGTATCTAGATCTAGGTTTGACCCAAGTGGACCACAATCCCTTAAAACAAGGAATGCAATCCCCAAGGCAAAATTTGACAGAATGACAGTCTAGACCTAGGTTTTGAATTATTCCGGTTCTGA
Organism: Larix kaempferi; assembly: GCA_027924585.1. NCBI lineage: Eukaryota > Viridiplantae > Streptophyta > Pinopsida > Pinales > Pinaceae > Larix > Larix kaempferi. Next base: position 18,167,780 of record BSBM01000089.1, on the reverse strand, counting down.
ATCTCCAAAAATCTCAAGTACCCAGTTCCTAGAAGTGAGTAAACTCACTTCTCCAAGGTGGTGCGACTTTGCCCAAGGAGGCTTAAAAGTGGGGTTAGGTGGGTCAAAACAAGTCGAATGGCATCCAAACTTTAGATCTGGGTAGATCGGTCAGGTAGGAGTATGGATCTGAAATTTCGTGGTAATCCAACGGTTAGATCTAAGTAGATCTGAGTTTAAGTGTTCCAAGTGGTCCAAAATGGGGATTAAATCCCTTAAAATGTGGAATGGGGGCCACAAGGTGAATTTCAGGAAAGTGACAACCTGGGTGTATGTTATTGGATATGTAGATGTCAAATCAAGTGGAATCTCAAACACCCACCACTTAGATCTAGGTCAACTCGCTCAATCAGTGAAGTGCGCCTTGCTTGGGAGAAGCCAAGTTGGTATGGGAGAGGGGTCAAACGGAAGCCAATCCTCACCAAACTATAGATCCGGGATGCCGTGGATGCTATAGAGGTGGGTTTTCAATATTATGCCCAACAACCCACTAGATCTAAGTAGATCTGAGAAAATGTAAAATGGGGTTTTGAAGTATGTAGGGTTTTTTAAATATTTTAGACAATTGGATAGATCATGGAGATAGAACTTACCTTGAGATCATACCTGAGTGATGTGGATGAGATGCCTTGATGTTGAGGAAGATTCCCGCAGAGATCAAATGAGAGATTGTTGATTTTGCTTGCCGAAATGATGCCCTAGCCCACAAGTGCGCCTTCCTCTACCTGTCAAACCAAGGAATGAAGATTCAATCAGTAAGATCAAGTATGGAAGAAATACAAGAGAAATGCAAATAGTAACATGAAATAGAAGGTCCTGGGACAGTAATACTCCCTATTACCAACGAAGAGCTCCAAAGAAGAAGTAGGGAGAGTCTTCCCCTACCAATACCTCCTCCTCCAAGCAAATCGGCCTCCACCTGTAGATGCAAAATCGTGGTACAAATATATGGCAAACAAGATCTCCAATAACTCAGTGCAAAGGAAGAACCAACGAACGAACACCAAAAACATTCACCACAACACTGGAGATAGATGCAATAATAATTTTCTATTCCAATAATCCAGAGCCAAAAGTCACCTTACAATGAGAGGCTCTCTCCTTTAAATAGGAAGGAGAGGCACCAAAACCCTAACCACTTTTTGAATGAGTGGCTAAGATTAAAAGATACAAATGTCTAATCAATGGTTGAGATGAGCTCAACAATGAAATACATGGATCACTAATAAAATATAATGTAAGTGGACAAAATCGCCCTATAAGAGGGGAATCCCACCAAATCATGATGATAAAATATCATAAGAGGCTTATGGTGGGTCCAAGGGGTAATTTTATCCCTCCTTGGTCAATCCCCATAGCACAATAACCAATAAATAATCATGAAAGTACCAAATCGTGCCTCCATAGTGAAGTCGTGGTCCTCAAAAGACCTCAAAAAATCCACAGAAAATGCCATAAGTGATGGATGCGGGCCCCGATGAAGCTGAAACTGCTGGAGAAGGTGTGGAAGGTCCCGATCTATCATCACTGATCATCCCATGCCATAACTTTGCCTCAGTAGCCCAAATCGATTTCCTCAATAGCCATTTCTACCAATCCTGAAATGCCTCGGGAAGCGTGAAACTGCCCCAAACAGCCTCCTGGAGTGCTGGCGCTGTCAAGGTGAGGGCACCAATGTGTCCGGAAGGGGGGTAATATGGTAAAAACAAGTGGCTGGACCACCCCCTCCATCATCAGCGCCCTAGGTCAACCGGATAAAAGTCATCTCTGCTCCGACAGGGCCTCCAACAGACCAAAACTGCACTGGGACAGCCAACTGAGGCTCAATCATCACTGTAAGTGCCCGGAACTGAAAACAAACTGTCCCATTGGACTCAGAAGGTCCAAATCTATCCAAGATGTGTACTCATACACCATATGAGTCTCTGCATGATCAAAATAAATATCCAATATACCGGAACAAGGCTAATAATAATGCGCTGTACATATACAAACACTGCTGTAACCCCAGAATCATCATCATAACCCTGTAGCTGCTGCATAGAATCATCCTGTATGTGTACATAGACCATATATCATCTATCCATATCATCATTAAAAGAGTGGCTAAGATTAAAAGATACAAATGTCTAATCAATGGTTGAGATGAGCTCAACAATGAAATACATGGATCACTAATAAAATATAATGTAAGTGGACAAAATCGCCCTATAAGAGGGGAATCCCACCAAATCATGATGATAAAATATCATAAGAGGCTTATGGTGGGTCCAAGGGGTAATTTTATCCCTCCTTGGTCAATCCCCATAGCACAATAACCAATAAATAATCATGAAAGTACCAAATCGTGCCTCCATAGTGAAGTCGTGGTCCTCAAAAGACCTCAAAAAATCCACAGAAAATGCCATAAGTGATGGATGCGGGCCCCGATGAAGCTGAAACTGCTGGAGAAGGTGTGGAAGGTCCCGATCTATCATCACTGATCATCCCATGCCATAACTTTGCCTCAGTAGCCCAAATCGATTTCCTCAATAGCCATTTCTACCAATCCTGAAATGCCTCGGGAAGCGTGAAACTGCCCCAAACAGCCTCCTGGAGTGCTGGCGCTGTCAAGGTGAGGGCACCAATGTGTCCGGAAGGGGGGTAATATGGTAAAAACAAGTGGCTGGACCACCCCCTCCATCATCAGCGCCCTAGGTCAACCGGATAAAAGTCATCTCTGCTCCGACAGGGCCTCCAACAGACCAAAACTGCACTGGGACAGCCAACTGAGGCTCAATCATCACTGTAAGTGCCCGGAACTGAAAACAAACTGTCCCATTGGACTCAGAAGGTCCAAATCTATCCAAGATGTGTACTCATACACCATATGAGTCTCTGCATGATCAAAATAAATATCCAATATACCGGAACAAGGCTAATAATAATGCGCTGTACATATACAAACACTGCTGTAACCCCAGAATCATCATCATAACCCTGTAGCTGCTGCATAGAATCATCCTGTATGTGTACATAGACCATATATCATCTATCCATATCATCATTAAAAGAGTGGCTAAGATTAAAAGATACAAATGTCTAATCAATGGTTGAGATGAGCTCAACAATGAAATACATGGATCACTAATAAAATATAATGTAAGTGGACAAAATCGCCCTATAAGAGGGGAATCCCACCAAATCATGATGATAAAATATCATAAGAGGCTTATGGTGGGTCCAAGGGGTAATTTTATCCCTCCTTGGTCAATCCCCATAGCACAATAACCAATAAATAATCATGAAAGTACCAAATCGTGCCTCCATAGTGAAGTCGTGGTCCTCAAAAGACCTCAAAAAATCCACAGAAAATGCCATAAGTGATGGATGCGGGCCCCGATGAAGCTGAAACTGCTGGAGAAGGTGTGGAAGGTCCCGATCTATCATCACTGATCATCCCATGCCATAACTTTGCCTCAGTAGCCCAAATCGATTTCCTCAATAGCCATTTCTACCAATCCTGAAATGCCTCGGGAAGCGTGAAACTGCCCCAAACAGCCTCCTGGAGTGCTGGCGCTGTCAAGGTGAGGGCACCAATGTGTCCGGAAGGGGGGTAATATGGTAAAAACAAGTGGCTGGACCACCCCCTCCATCATCAGCGCCCTAGGTCAACCGGATAAAAGTCATCTCTGCTCCGACAGGGCCTCCAACAGACCAAAACTGCACTGGGACAGCCAACTGAGGCTCAATCATCACTGTAAGTGCCCGGAACTGAAAACAAACTGTCCCATTGGACTCAGAAGGTCCAAATCTATCCAAGATGTGTACTCATACACCATATGAGTCTCTGCATGATCAAAATAAATATCCAATATACCGGAACAAGGCTAATAATAATGCGCTGTACATATACAAACACTGCTGTAACCCCAGAATCATCATCATAACCCTGTAGCTGCTGCATAGAATCATCCTGTATGTGTACATAGACCATATATCATCTATCCATATCATCATAAGGTCTAACATCTCATGTCCCATGGTCCTCCATGGTCAAACTAGGTCCAACCAAGACCAAATATAACTCAGTCCATCATCCAAGGCTGCTGAAAAGTATCAAGGTTAATACATGCTTTACAACTTATTCAAATAGCAATTATAACACATAATGATCATAACTGGCGATCTACATCCAAATATATAGTGTCGTTAATTATTATTATTATTCAGACTAGACTTTCAGGATCATACTCACTTCATAGCTGTGATCAATTTGCTAGTGAAGGGTGAAGGCTAAATTAACTGGCTAGGCTAAGGGATGACTTAGCTGTCTTGACTTTGTGACACTTTGGCAAGGGAAAGGGAATACACCATAGTATATACTGAATGAGCAATAACACGGGGAATGGCGGTGTCTCACAAATGGATGAGTTGTTTAAAGAGGGTTTATTCACCTTCACAGATGCGCACAATCCATAATACAAATAAGGCCAGCAATTGTTTAGATATAGCATTTAAGTTCCATTGCTTTTTGGGCCTGAAGTTTCCATAGCCTTGATCTATGTGTGTTTACAAACACATTGGATAGATTTACATTTTTTCTTTTAGGCTTTCTGCTGCAGGTGTGTTTTTAAGGCACTTGTTTACCTGAGCACTTCTAGGTGTGTCATGGACAGCTTGTTTACCTAGGTATTTATTTTTCACAAGATATAACATTTTATTTTTATGGCCATTTTCATTTGGCACGCCTTTCATTCATGTGTGTTTAGAAACACATTGCATGAATGGGCTTTTCATACAAGATATAGCATTTCATTTTCCAGATTTTGTATTGATGGCAGCACTAAAAGTTTCAGGTTTAGCCAACACAACTTTAGTGACTAGGGGGAATTCACAAGGAACTCCAACTCACCATAGGTAAGTTTTGTCACCAACTCAGAGCCGAGACACAATAAACAGGGAAGCTCATCCAATACAGAGGCTACAGTGGGGAAAAGTCCTCCATGCCACTAGTCAAGTAGTAAGTCCGGGTGATAATCTAAAAGGTAGGCTATGGATGGATGAAGACAATGAAATGATGGAGCCAACACTAGCAAGCCAAAGTATGGTGTAATGATCACCTCTATTCTCCCTAAGGAGGGTATGTACCAATGAGTATGAATAGTGAACTTCTAAGTCTGAGTAGGGACAATATAATATATATAATAGATCAACCAGGTCCATATATCTATATGATCGCCAGATCATGACACTAAGTGCATAAGACATGCTATGAGAATAAGTATAAAAGCAATCTAACCATAACACTATGATATACCTGCTGAGTCATATACCTGAAAGCTCATCAACCTGTACCATCATCTGTCCTCTGAGACTGCTGCTGTAACTCTGGGCACTACTGTTTGCTCTGTACCAATGATATAATGGCTACATCGGTCATCTCTCTGAGTGTCCTGAAACTCAGTCATGGCATGGGGAATGCAACTGCTGTCCACAATCTGATAGTGATCCAATATAGATGCTCATCTCGGCATCTCAAATGCAAGGGAACTGGCTGAATAGTGTACTGGAATGAGAAAAAAAAATGTATGGTAGCCCGGCTACTATATATGTGATAACAGGCGCCTCCCCTGTCATCAATACCATACCACCAATCCACCCATCACTTGCCATCTCACCCAAAACGTAAATTATGAAGGAGAATACGTGAGCCTCATGGGAGATAAGACTTGACGTGGCCACAATTTATTAAATACACAACCCCGATTCAAAAGAGAGCTGCCGAGTGAGTGATTGAAGTCCTCATGCGAAATGCTAGCCATAACGATGGTGATGGCCATGTAAATGTTTGCTCACGTCAACCCCCATGCGAAATGATTAATTCATATTTCTCAATGTTTGAACTTATAACATGTGCCTTAAACTTTAATGTGGGTCGTACATCACTATGAAACCCACTTCACCCCTTTCCAATGAATATTTTATTCAAATTTGACTTATTTGAATTTTGTCACTTAGTGTATTTTATCATTTTTTAGCCAAAATGATGCATTTTTAGCCAAAACTGCTCCTGGGGGTGACGCAACCGCCCGGAAACTGACAAACGAGGGTGCTAGGGTAAAGAGGACGCTCTGAGCGTCAAAACGAGCATCCCCACGCCCAATTCCGCTTCCGGATGTGGCTTTTATCATTTTTTGAAATTTTTTAATTAAACCATTAAAAAATGGTCTAATTTATGAAAAAATTATTCTTCTCGAAATCCAACGAAAATCCTAGGGGACCTAGTGCATGTTCATACGACTCAATCGATGTGGCTAACACGTAAAAAATCCAAGACACAAGACTCTAATAACCACCTTAGGTTTTGACCACCATGGGAAATACTCCAACTTTGGAGGTTTGAGTAAAAAACTCAGGGATTATACGGCACTGATGAGTAGCGCATAATTCCTAAGGAAAAAACACTCTAGAGTATCCCCAAAATGGCTAAACCTACAGATAGCCGAGACTTTTATAAAAGGACCCCGTTTAGACCAACATTTTACAAATTCCCCATGGGGGTATGAACATGCAGTTATTACAAAAGGGGCAAAATTTCCCTGAAATTGACTTCTGAACTTGTAAATGCTGATGATGAACATGAATCATGTTCAATAAACTGGCGGCTCTTCAGATAATCCAACTATGGTACAAACAAGTTGGTAACATCTGCAAGAAAACAAGATGTAGCTCCAAGATCCATAATGATACATAGAAGAGATACTGTATAGTCAAGATGCAAGAGAATCCACAAGACAAGAGAAATATGCTCCACAAAGAAGTGTTCTATTCCAATATTCCAGAGCTCCAAAGGTGAGCTATACAATAGGGGGTCTCCTCCTTATATAGGATAATAAAGACCAAAACCCTATACCACTTTACAATACAATATGAAAATGAGTGGTTGAGATTAAAAGATCTCAATACATAATCAATGGCTAAGATGAACCATAATAACATAACACATGGATCACTAAAAAGGTGATGACATCATAGCTAAAGATACTCAAGGAGGGTGACATCATCCACTAGAGGGGGTAAAAGTACAAAAGCCCACCTCATATGACTAGGACATGACACATGGAGCTCATGGTGGGGCTAGGAGGCATCAATCCTTACTAGCTCATCCCCATGGCACAATAAAATAATATAATATGTCCAAAATAAATATAAATGATCAAATCTGTCCTCAAAATCTGTGACAGACAAGCAGTAAAAGGCCTCCTGTGGCCTCTGTGGACCCACCCAAATGATGAAAATTGGCTGGAAGATAGGGGGTTCACCCTGGAAGACCTCTGTGAAAACCAAGTGCCAAAACCTTGCCTCAATTGCCCAAATCGAATTCCTCAGTGACCTTTTTATCCCATTTCTGGACTACCTCGGTAACTGTGAAAGTGCTGAGACTGCCTCCTAGGGTACCTGCGCTGTCAAACTGAGCCCACCAGGATCTCCAGAAGGGGGGATAAATGGTAATAACAAGTGGCTGGACCACCCCCTTTTCATACAGCGCCCTAGGTGAACTAGCCTCTCATGGCCCCTGCTGTTCAGGCTGGGAAAACAACCCCAAATCTGGTCAACAAGTGTAAAACTGCATCTATCACTGTCAGAAGTGCCTGTAACTAAAAGATAAGTGTCTCATTGGATCCAGAAGACCCAAATCTACTAAGAATGTGTACTCATACACCATGGGTTGCCTTGATGGGCTAACTGTAGGGTCCACCATATATGGACAGTGCATAATCTGATGATCTGAAGTAATAATAAAAACTGCTGAATTGCATCAGTCATCATCTGAATCATATGTCCATCATATAGCATCATCATCAAGAGTATGTGGGACCATCAAATCATCATCCATAAGCATACATGGCCCACATCATCACGTATCCCAAGAAATGACCATAGTCAGACTAGGTTTGACTAGGTCCATATACAACCAAGGACAAATCATATCAGTAGACTAAGACATGTTCCTCTAATCATACTCACAGCTTAACTTAAAGTATAACATCATTCAGTGGCATTTAACATATTTGTTCATTCCGTTGTTATTTGTATTCACTTGCACAATAGCTTAAATGACAAACTCACCCATCGGACATGGTCTAACTGCTAGCTAAGTATGAAGGCTAGGAACAAGGTTGGGTAAAGAGGGTGACTTGTTTAAACTCAACTAAAAGACACTTTCGACTGGGAGAAAAGGGGAAGCTACAAACTTTGTGCTGTACAAAATAAACATGGGGGATGGTTGTGCCTCACAAATGGGTAAGTTTTTTAGAGAGTGCTTATTCAACTTAGGCATCATGTCTTCATCAAGTTGATTCAAGTTCATTAGAATCATTCAATTTCATTTCATGGCCTTTTTGGCCTACATAACCCTTCGGATCTCAGGTGTGCTGATAAGCACAACTAATTGCAGCTTGCATCCAAGTAATGTTTACATATACATATAAGGTCAGCAATTGTTTAGATATAGCTTTTAAGAATCATTGCTTTTTTGGACCTTTCTTATACTCTTTGAGGAGTATTTTTAGCAGTTCATCGCTCTTGCCCTTTTTAGTTTCCATGGGCGAATTTATATAAGTTTCCATAAGTAGTACATGAGCTTTCAGTTTTAGCCAACAACATCTCAAGTGACTAGGGGGAGTTCGAGCCAGTGCCAAACATCGGGACAACCGACTAAAATGATTTAGGCCTACAATCCAACTCACCAAAGGCAAGTTTTGTCACCAACTTAGAGCTGAGACACTAAACATACAGGGATGCGGTCCAAACACAGAGGTAGAAAAAGGGGAAGTCCTCAGTACCAAAAAGTCAAGTAAGACAAGTCAAGGTTTAAAGTCAAATAAGGAAAGTCATGTATGGATGGAGTCAAGTGAAGGTGGAGCCTAGCTAGCAGACAACTGGTGTCAAGAAAGACCCATATCTATGTAAGGTGGTAAACCAGTGAGTTTTGTCAATCAACCTAAATGTGCAAGTAAAAGTCCATTTATAGTTCATTTTTAGTTTTACACATTTGTCAACATCATGCATTATATACCAAGCCAATGCTATGAGCAAGACTAAAGCAACAAGATAATAATTCACAGTCAATGATAAAACATCCATAGGTCATACAACATCAACACAAGAATAATCATCATATATCATCTGAAACACTGCTGCAATACATCTCTAGGCACTGAACTGAAACAGTATGGGATAAAGGGTCACATCTATCATCAAATCTGAACTCTCAAGGCTCAGCCTTGACACAAGGTCTAACATAAGTCATAATAATACACTGCTCTGATCATGAGTGATCTCAAAATATACAATCATCATAGCCAAGCTCTGAATAATGGAAGCTCGGGAATGTGCAGATATCCGCTAAGCAAGAATAGTAGCCCTGCTACTATGGTGTGATAATAGGGGTATTATTTAATTCCAGATCTGGGGTGTTCTCATTGCTTTCATCCAAGTCCTCGATTTGGAGGGAGCCAAGAGCCTCAAAGTTATTGGTTGAAAATTTTGAAGGAATATTTAACTTGGATCCTTTTTTCTGGTACCTTTTGGATCGCTTGGAAACTTCAACAAACTCTTCATCTTTGGTTGTAGACTTATCCTTTGCAGGGTTGCTCTTATGCTTGGAGACTGTCTTTTATCTCGAGTCATTGTTTGTAGGGGTTTTCTCTTGCTGAGATTGAGAAGGATGATGTTCTTTTTTCTTTGGGTAGTTTCAAGCAAAGTGTCCATAGGAGTGACATAAATTGCAGCTGAATGGGACTTGTTCATAGAATAGAGCTTAGAGGTGACTCCACTCATCCAAGTTGATCCAGATTGCTTCTGGAAGTCCCTGCTCAAGATCTACCTCTACAAATATACGAGCACATGAGTATAGGTCTCCTTTCAGATCTGCATTGGTAATGAAACAACCTAGCTTGTTGCCAATAGAAGTTATGGAGTCTTTGTCTCAAAATATTATCGAAATGTGAGGGAGTCTTATCCAGACAGGAACATATTTTATTTCTTCTTCTAGATTGAAGTCTAGGTTCCAGGGGGCCACGAACATCCCTCTTGGTCCCATGAAGTAAGGATCCGAACGGAAGATTAAATCTCGATCTTCTTTTGAGAAGAACAAAAAAAAGAAAAAACCTCGTCCTACAGCCATTGATGTTACCTGTGTTTTTAGAAAAGGAACCCAACATTTTGCTCCCCATGATTCGATCTCTTTTGGACTAGGTAGAGGCCTATAAATTTCCCAATCAAAGTTCATTCCGCCAAAACCAGAGCTAATCCGCGAGCTTTTAAGGAGACAATGGCCACCTGAGGGATTTCATCGAGTTTTTTAACAAATCTCTATTGTTGAATAACTTTTTAAGAGGGTGGGAGGGAAGCCAGGAGATTTTTGAAGGCTTCCATCTCCTTGCCCATATCCTCCATTGAAAATCGCGGCTTCAGAGTTCTCAAACGATTAGTGCAAGATCCAAGACACGAGATTGCAACTAGCACCTTCAATGGCTGAGACGCGTTCTCTGAATCTTCCACACCACCTACGAAAGCATTATAGGATCTGATCCTCCTCGATCTGCGAAAATAAAGTGAAATTGAAGAGCTTGGAAGGATTATTATATTTTTTAAAAAGTGATTTATAAAAAGACTTATTCAAGTTTAAAAAAAATGAAAAAGAAAAAGTCTAAAGTAAAAAGCATACAAGGGTTTTTCATATGTGTGTGTGTGTGAAAACATATTTTTAAAGTCATATTCAATTATAAGAAGGGAAGTAAAAGAAGGAACGAAGTAGTGAACCGTGATGGAGAAGACTTTCTTGGCAAAATGTCACTATTGTGCAGATGAAAGATAATATCCATAGGGCTAGAAAAATGGAAGTTGCCCTTACCCAAATTGTAAAAAGATGTTTACCTTAATAAAAGATAAAGGTAACACGCATTGGGAATTAAAAATAAAGAATTAGAAAATGAACTAGCTCAATATCAACAACACATAGACAGTTACAATTTCATGTTCTTTTGGAGAGAATACAAAATAACCACGAAGAAAGTCAAAGAAAAGATCTTGAATGAAAATTACAAAGAAAAGACAAATTGTTTCTCAATTCAAAGATCATAACCAAAAGTTATTGGCACAAATCAACGAGTCAAGAGACAAGAATCAAGGGGATCAGAAGTTAGATCAAGCTAATCAATATCTCATTAAGAAATTATCAGAGAAAGATGAAGATAATTGTTGTTTAAAGAACCATAATCAAAGTTTGGTTGCATAAATCAAGAAGCTGAAGAATGAGAAGAAATCACAAAAAGAAAGATTAGAACAACTTAAGAGTAAAGAATCAATGATCAATAAAGAAACATTGACTGAACTAGTTGAAATAGAGAAGCTTCCAGTTAAAAAAATCCAGACCTCAGAGAAAGAAACCAACATAAATCCAGTTGAATCATCAGAAACATCAAAAGTTGAAGAGAGTTCCAACAATCAAGATTCACAAGAGATTAAGACACCTTATCATCATCCCAATTATACCAAACAACATCAAGGAAGTTGTCATCATACCATGCTATAGAAAATTGAATGAGGGTGGTCTGATCCTCTTACCATTCGCCAATTTTATTCAACACTTGGAGAACATATCGTCATGTATCGTCAAGTGTCGCAACCGCAAGCAAAGAAGATTATGAGAAGACGTTACGATTCAGAACAAGGGATAAGTCTTCCAAATTATAATTTGAGAACAAAGCATTTTTAAAAGGGAAAGCAATGTAACATACATAATAATAATAAATAACAATAAAGCCCGTGGAGGGCAGCTCAAGTGGTAAAGATGAGAAGTTGTAAATGGAAGGTCACGTGTTTAAATCCCCCCAATCATACCCATGTGCCATGGTTTGGGCCCTGTGGATGCACCTAGGGGTATAGTGGTAGCGAGATTGGATCCCTAGACCTCATGTCACGCGAGGACCAACCCAACTCCAGTTGCTGATTCTTCAAGTACAAAAAATAATAATAATAATTATAATTAATTATTAGTGATTAATGATTAATGAAATGACACATCTTATCTAAAAGACATGACCTATTGAAAGGACATGACTTAGCATGGTGCCCAGTCAATGCTATAAATACACCATTACATAGTCACTGTATAGCATATATTATGCATTTATTATATACTTGTTCATTTATGGATCATTTGTCCTATTTACATTAGATGTTCTTTAGTAACGAACTTTGTTCGTCGCAGGTATCATAGAGGAGTGTGCTTGGCATGTGTTGTTATGTGTCTATTGTTATGTGAGGTACATTAATTGGGGAGTTATACTTTCTATTCTTGGACATTTTTGCATGCATGGACCCTGTTGCCACCTAATACACACCTGGGGGGGACGCGGCAGGAAACCTTCAAGCCGCTCGGTGTGTCCTTGGGGGCAAGTGAGAGTCAAGTGCTATCACCTGATTACTCGACTCCTCCGTCTAGGCTTACTCCTAGCGAAGCCAAGGGGGGTGGTCCCTATAAAAAATAATCTAAGGCTTTTAATCTACAACAAAGGATAAAAGTCTATTCTAGGAGTTAAAAAAAAATGATGAGATGATAAAATATAACAACAAAGCACTGCTTGTGAATTAAATCAAATAGCTAACCCAACATAAGATGAATAAGCATTCACGACATTTATGATTGATACTTAAACACAGAAAAATAAAGACCAGTGCCGAGAATGTAAAAATGCTTGTAAATACTGTTGTGTGGGGTTGCTTGTGTAGTCTCAGTGAAAGTATTGTAGTGGCTCGGTTGGTAAATTTTATAGTTATTAAATGAGTAGTTAAGGAGTGGGTTGATTTTTGGTTTGGCCCAAAAGAAAACCTAAACTTCGAATTGAGTGCTCTAGCAACCTTACCAAGTGTCCAACCAGGTGAGGATGAACCCGCTTAAGAACCTGCTGACTCTGTGGATTCAGTCCATGCAACCTCCCGAGTTCTTAGAATTGGATTTTAATGGATTGTCCTATTAACACTAAATACCTTACACCCGTTTCTGATTGAGCCAACTGTTACGACTAAGCTGCAGTGGTCAAGAGCAACGTTGAAAAAGTCGGACTCGGCAAAAAGTCGGCAAGGGTCCCGAAAACAATTTCTCGGCAACATCGACGAAAAAATCGGAAAAAATCGGAAAAAGTCGGCAAACATTAAAAAATACAAAATACATTCATTTTTTTCAGAATTTTAAACATATAAAGCAACAATAACATCAGATAAACACATTGGAACATAAATATGTAGAAAGCACTAATATATAGATGTAGTGGATGCAAATAACTTGGAGTGGTTTGATTTCAATGACTCAGACTGTTAAAAAATACATAAAATTTTACAATTTTAATGAAAAAAATATATATTAAAGATTCCAAGCTATGATTCCAAACCATTAGAGACAAAATATTATCAAAATGGCACCAAGCGCAATACATATCTAAATCAAAATTGAAAAAACATAATCATCAAAATCATTGTCTATGTCAAGATCATATTCATCAATAGCACCATGTTCCCCCACCTCTAGGCTCTAGACTTTGCCTCTGCTTCCAATCTCGAAGTTGATCCTCCAAGGACATCAATTAACACCCTACAATTTTGTTCAAACTTCTTAATCCAAGCGTTAAAATAAGGTACAAAGAGCTTCCCATGCTTAATAAGTGATTTTGCTTGACTGAAGGGTACATTTTTTTTATTAAGGTCATGACAATGGAATTCAAACAACTTTAACAATCAGGCATCGACACCACCAACATCAAGGTACATAGAGAGTTTGATGTACTTCATTAAATTCCAATCCCTTACCCACATACATGATAGAATCCACTAGAAACGTTGGAATCCTGAATCCTGAAAACCATTAAGTCTGTTGAATTCTAAATGGGATCTAAAATCCTACTTTTTGCATATGAAGTCTGATGAGGTTGGAACCACTCTCAAACATCCTGAAACAATTAATGGTAATGTTACAAATTTAAGTAAAAGGATGGAAAATGAAATATAAAGAGAATGTCACTTTTACTTTAATTTTAACATTACCATTTAGTACTGTTGACATCAATGTTACATGTACAAAACTCATCAAATTTATAATAAAAAAAACCCGAGTTTTTAAAACTCTGAAAAAGCCTGGGCGATTTTTTCCTTCAACTCTCGATTTTTTCGAAAAAATCGCCGATTTTTTGAAAAAGTCGGAAATCGCCGATTTTTTGAAAAAGTCGGAAATCGCCGATTTTTTAAAAAATCGCGATTTTTAAGCGTCGATTTTTCGGCAGGGCCTTCACCTCGCGACTTTTACAAAAAGTCGCGATTTTCCGGCGATTTTTTCAAGTATGGTCAAGAGCATACTCCGAGTTTGGGGCGTTGTTCGTTTTATTAAATAGGTATGAGTGGATGATTAATCTACACTAAACCCCAAGCATAAAGCAAGGGGGGTTAATTTTAGGATTAAATTTTGAGCACAGAATAATAATTTGAAATAAACACAAAAGCATATAAAATGGAAAAACGGGTCCTTGGAGGACGTTGTGTGCTCGAGTGTGTTATTTAATTACTACTGCCTGAATGAAAACTAATCTAAAACGAAAAAAAATAAAAAAATAAAAAAGGGTGCGAATCCCCCCTGGGGGGATTGGGTTCAGGCGCTGGAATTGCCTGCTGTGCTCTTTTTATTTTTTGATTACAACTTGGAAACTTAAGAGAAATACTGCTTGCCCTTTATCATTAGGGAACAAGTCAGTTTACAATGTTAGAATGATGTAAGGGAGGTAAAACTAGCTCCCCGGATGGCTACGGACACCTCCGAATCTTAGACTTTGAGCTTTAAAAAGCTCGGACCTGCTAAAAGACAAAAAAAACCAGCGAATTGAATTAGTCTTAAAAAATGCCAAGAAACACTTAAAAAGTGTCTTTAACGTTGCTACATAAAAATGCAAAAATTTCTAACTTAGCTAGCAACCTAGAACTAAATAAAAATGAAGCTATTAGACTCTTTAGATTGCTACTTGCTTAGATCTATTAATCAAATGAACTTCGAAGCAAGATTTAGATTTAAATAGGACAGTAACCGAGATAGAATAAAAAATGGATCTAGAAAAGTGAACCCATGGGGTTTGAGCGTATTGAAGAAAGGACAATGGAGTCAAGCTCCCAGATGCACCGATAGGATCGAGACTTGGTTTGTATTTACTGAATGAAGGCACGATCTAACATGTTCGTGGACTTCTCCGGCTTAGGCTACCTGTAAACAGCTGCAAACAACTAGCAAGGGGATAAGAGCATATGTGCAGATAATTAAAAGAAAGCAGCGATGCAATGAATTCAAACAAGAAATTACATTACTCTTAGCCTCCTAATATTATCAACATAAATAAGCAAACTATAAAGTATTACTTACAGATCTTATAGAAGATAGCTTCCCTTTAAAGACATATAATCCCAACAATACTAGCTATGAAACATAATACAGTATACCTCAGATGTACAAGCATGAAGATCCAACCAAAGACAATCACCAGACTAGCCTCCAAAGCCTTCTTTATTAAACTCAGAAAAATATTACGATACAAATATAAGCAGAGGTTCCACACTTTCTGATCATTACAATGGAGCCAAGCTCCTCAATATATAGCAAATGGCAAGTGAGATAGGGCGCAAAACCCTAAGGAGACCAAGCTCCTAGTTTGTAGAGCAAGAAACCTTAACATCCAATGAAGAAACTTTTCTCAAATGGCAAAAAACCAGCCAAGATAGAAGATGCCGAGTTGATGAAGAAGCTGCCCACTTGTGGAAGTACTCACGCATGAGAGGATGA
Organism: Larix kaempferi; assembly: GCA_027924585.1. Lineage (NCBI taxonomy): Eukaryota > Viridiplantae > Streptophyta > Pinopsida > Pinales > Pinaceae > Larix > Larix kaempferi. Next base: position 18,151,879 of record BSBM01000089.1, on the reverse strand, counting down.
GGATTCAAAGTGATGTTTCCATGCAAAGTGATGTTTCCATGAATTGGTAGCTTTTCACGTGAGCTTGTCCACATGGATAATATGCCTCCTCACAAAATGGTAGGAGCTTACACACAATACAAAACGCAGGTTCAACCAAACCGGAAAGCCGTGAGGGATGGCCCACGTGAATGATGGTGGGCGTATGGAAATTTCCTTGCTACGTTGGAAAGAACACTCGCTTGGATTATTAAGATAGCAGCCACTTTAATGGATAGTGCCATGTCACTTCGAGATAGCTGCCCCCACCATAACAATTACCAACCAACAAATCGTACGGGCGTGAGGAAAAGATGGCCCATGCGAACTTCAAATTCGTGGTATGAAATATTCACTCAATCCTTAATAATTTATAACACAAGGTTTTGAGTTATAGTCTTAAATGCCCACCACTTACTTATCCTCGAACCAACTGAATTTACTCACGGCTAAGTAGAGATGGCTGGCCCCACGTGAGAAGAGAATGCGTAGCATGGATACATGGAAATTTCAATTTTGACTTTATCTTTGACCTTTATCACTTGCTTTATCTTTTTATGGTAGTCGTCCATCTTTTGAGACATATGCCATGTTATTTGACATGTGAAACA